>CM042535.1:11561398-12176398 GCA_023630585.1 Cranoglanis bouderius | reverse complement strand
ATAACTTAGAAAGTAATTTTAAATAGTTTGCTTGCTTATATTTTTAGCGATGTGTTTGAGTTTAACACTTCTAATAAATACTTTTTCTAAAAAGAATTTAGAAAAATTAAAATTTTTTGAAAATCAACAGTGCTGAACAGAATGACTTAATAGGCAACTCCACTGATCAACATTGCTCCTCTTTGCTTTCCATTTATGTCAAAGCCCTTCTGTGTACCAATGGGTCTTTTCAGTGTAGCTGCGAGAGCCAAAGTCAGTTGTTAAGCAATTGACTTCATTCGGCCACATACATTTCCATATGAAACGGGTAACAGCCCTCTGCTCTGACAGCAAAGGCTGGCCCAGGCACTTGGTGCTGCCCGTCTTCCCCCCACCACGTTCACCCAGCCTCCTGCAACGCACCAAAACAAGGCGGCTTTGATGAAAGAGGCAGAACCTCTCCCATGGCCTCCACGAGCCTAGAAAGAGATGTTGTGGCTGGCAAGTGCCGTTTAGGGTTTTTTTTTTTTTTTTTTTTTTTTTGGGGGGGGGGGGGGCAGAAAGATGGGTCTAGGGGGTCTCTATCTGCCTTTCTTTTTACAGGAAGCTCTACTGTATTCCTCCGTTTCACTATCCATCTCTGTGGGCTACTTTAGTGTACTGACACTTTTGGTTATGGGGCTACAGGCCAGCCAGCCGGCCCATTGTGCTATTGTTATCACCCAGTGGGGTCTAAGCCTTTGGGAGGCTTCATTCTAATGAAAATTCCTCTGCTGTGGCCCTTTGTGGACTGGTAGTAGGGTGTCCCCCTTATCTTCCCCTCAGATAATGTTGGGGATTCTCGCCTGCTGTGGGTTTAAGTTGGCTAATTAGAAAAGACATGGTCCAAAAGAAGGAAGAGGGGAGCAAAAAAAAAAAAGAAAACACTAAACCAACAAAGCAGTCTGAGCAAAGGCATTAATGAAGGAAGAAAAAAAAGCATATACCCCTTCAACGGGACAAATTCATTTGCATAATACAAGCCCCTCTCCACACACTAACCAGGGAGACAATCATGTTGCTGTTCTCTCTTATTGTTGCCATTAACAATAAGGGACAGTTCAATTTTTAATCCTAAATTAAGATGTTGAAATAAAATCCCCCTTGAGCCCTCTTGAGAAATTACTAGAATGACTGTTAAGTAAAGAGTTCATTTTCCTGAACAGTTCCACACAGGATGTTGCTGTTTAAAAAACACATTACACTTTGCCTGTCACCTTTCCCAGCACCGATACTGTCAGAAAACACTAGCGTTATTTTAAAAGCAGCAGCAGATACATTTCTCTCTTGGCAAAGTCAGGTTGAAGCTGTTAACCTAATGTATAGAAGCTGAGCTTAGACATAAGCCTATAATTGCTAGTTGAGGCCAGGGAAACCTCTGCTGGGTTTGGAGTTTAACATTTGAAATAGTTAGCTGACTGAGACTAATACTGTATATCAGGAACACACTGGTTTTCTTCCAGGGCATTATCTATGACTAAAATGTGAAACATCTCTCCAAACCTTTTTCTTCAGTCTTATTCAGTGTAAGGCTCATATTCCAACAGTGCTGGCAAGATGATTAACTCCAGTTGTGTGACTTGTGTCAGTGAGCTTGTCCTGCTCTGCCAATGCCGTGTGTGCCAGTTGTCTACCTGTGTGTTACAGACGCTGCTGAAACCTCCGGGATCGTGTCCTCTGAACAAAGCCTGCCTTTGAGAGAGCGGAGGAGCAATTTTATCATTAGTAAACTGAGCAGGAAAAAGGCTGGTTTCCCAATTGGCTGCTGGAGGAGTTAATTGGAAATCCATTTGGCTGGCATGCTTTAAGAGTGCTGGGTTTGCTGTGGCCTTGTTAATGCAAGTCAGGACCTCTAGATATGAGAATGACTTCAGCGTTATTTTTTGTGAGGTTGTCTGGGCACGGACCCTGCATTCTGGTAGGATGGTGCCTGTCTTTATGAAAAGGATATGATACACCTCTCAGTTATGTGTGATAGACATGCTATATAGACGGCTGTGGCTCAGGTGGTAGAGGGCGGGTTGTCCACTAATCATAGGGCTGGCGGTTCGATTCCTGGCCCACATGACTCCATGTGCTGAAGTGTCTTTGGGCAAGCCACTGAACCCCAAGTTGCTTCTGATGGCAGGCAGGTGCCTTGCGTGGTAGCTCTGCTGCCGTTGGTGTGTGTGCATGAATGGGTGAATGAGATATGGTGTAAAGCACTTTGTGAACCGTGAATGTTAAAAGGCGCTATATAAGTGCAGACCATTTACCATATATATTGTTGTAACACAATCCCCAGGGTAGTTTTGTAAAGTGCTTTGAAAAAGTACTTAGGCAGATTACATATTTTTGTTTCTTGCAAAGCATTATGGATTTGTTTATGTGCATATTATCTAATTAGTACATGTCTTTCTCCCAGTTCTCTGTATATCACTGTATTCCAACAACGAAGCAGTAAGCTGTCGGCTGAATGGTTCGACTTTTTCAGGGGATTTTTCGGCTAAGTTGCCGGGAGGCTAAATGTCAAATGCTGACCTTGCAGCGTAGCCTTTTTTAAGTGTTGCTCTTTGGCTGCTCTTAACATACTCAAGCTTTTTGTGTGTTCTTAGTTCAGTGAACAGCAGGTTTCAGTGTTGTTCTTTTCAAAATGTTTCAAAGTTTCTTCCAGGCCTAACCAACGTTATTACACACATCAAATAACAAACTCGTCGATTTAGATAAAAAAAATTAATGCATGCTTAATAATTGTCATGGTTCATCAATAAAATGAAACTTCAGCATCATTTCAGGATTTGTTGCATTTGTTTGTACTGAAATTCAGCATAATTTATGAGTATGGGGAGTCAGGGCAGAGAAGTTAACCTTCTAAACATGATGACATCATACCTACAAATTAGTAGTGGCACTACTGGTCAATAAAGTTTAAATAACTTGTAAGTTTTTATTTATTTATTTATTTGTTTTTACTGAAAGCTACTTTAAAAAAGTGTTTTGCAGGCTCTCTAATACACAATCAGACACCATTCAAGGAATAAAACACAACAGGACATACTATCATAAGAAAATAACCAACGACGGAGACGTGTGATGTGGCCAGATACGAAGCAAAGTTACTGTTACCACCCCAAAGTTGATTATTTTCCAATAACAGCATGTCCCAAAGTGTTTTATTCCACTTATACCACAGTAATTTGCCAATGATTACAATTTTTTGGCTTTATAACCTTTTATGGTTCCATTTAATATTGTGGAACGTCCATGAGGCATGTAAGTTCCTGTTATTGCTTACATTATGACAGCTATAACCAGTCCCCTCAGCAGCCTCTCTTTTTTCTCCCTTAAAGTTAATAAGACAAAAATATACAAAAAAACAAAAAACAAATTGCTTGTCATGTAACCAAGAAACCAGAAAGCACAAAGTCCTCTGTCCTCAAGTCTTTCCCATGGCAGAAAACTTGCTGACACTCCAGACTTCTTCTATAATTGTTAAATAATAGATTATGTAGATAATCTGGCATGCAAGTCCCTGTGAATGAGTTGTTACTATTAGAAACAGTAACATATTAGAATGAGTGCATTAATATAAACCTTTCATTTGAATTACAGCCAACACTATTGTCAGAACTGTGCGGTTATAGAAAATTATTCAATCTTGGCTATATGGAATGGACATTGGGTGATTTAATTCATGAGACAAAAAAATTCTCTCTCCCAGTATACAAACTGTCAACTCAGAGAATTGAGATAAAGCTTTCTAAAACCCTAAATTAATATAAAATTTTTTGATCAGAGGCAGAAAGAGCATGTTTAAAGGTAGCCAGTGATAACACACATTCACAAACCAGCCCCTGCCTTTACCCACCTTTCTTCAACTTACATCTCCCTTCAGCTTTTGGAATTTGGGTGTAAGGGCTGTGGTACCACCCGGTACCACTATTTATCCCAATTACGTTCCTGACAAGGAACAGCATGCACCATTAATCAGAGTGTCAGTGAGAGACAATCAAAATCACGCCATGCGTTTTTCCAGCGGCTCTGATGGAGGCCTCCTCGGCTGAACTATGCTGCCCCAGTCGATATCTCGCAGAGCCCAGCAGGGAAGGTAGAAGGGTGGTACCTTATCTCTCGAGATGCCACTCACAGACAGAGATCAAAAGGAGGGATTGGGAAGAGAACAGCGAGGGCTGTGTGAGTGTCGGCTGTTTGGCTGGCACGGTTTGCTCCGCTGCCTGTCAATGCGTGCTTCATCAATAGCAACCTTCACCTTTATGTCCACTTAAAGAGCGTTTCTGTGTTTTTATTAGATGAGTGAAGAGTACTATATTTTGTGAATATATTATAATGGGAAGGTCTTGATTTAGGAGTGTGCTGATTTAGGTTGGCTTGTATGAAGAGCACAGAATGTTTTGTTTTTTTGCATCATATTGTCTATTCACAGTGACTCAATAAATATTTTTATTGGAAATTGATCATAGAAATCAGTGTTGGGACTGATGTGTGTTTTAATGTATGTGCAGGTACAAGTTGTGAAGTTGGTCAGTTCCGCTGTAGCACAGGCAGATGCATTCCAGCAGGCTGGCGCTGCGATGGCACTGCAGATTGTGCTGACGATTCAGATGAGAGCGGCTGCCGTGAGTAACTCTCTCACATGTACTTGTCCCTGATATTACAAGCAGCGTGTAATAAGTGATGCGGTGCATGTACAATATTTGGGTCTTATTTAAGGGTGATAAGTAAGGAATAAAACACAATGGGTGTGCTATTATAGGAAAATAATCAACAGCAAGGTGGTATGATGTGGCCTGATGCGAAGTAAAGTTACTGTTACAACCACAAAGTTGTTGTTTTTTCCAATAACAGAACACCAATAACAGAACATTTACCAATACTAACTTTTTTTAAATGTATTTATTAAAGAATGACATATGGTAATTTAAAAAAAAAACAATTTATAGTTACATAGGTTTACAGTTTATAGATTAAAAAAAAATGAAGCTTGCTGTGTTACTGAGAAAACAGAAAAGTCCTCTGTCTTAAAGTCTCTTACTGACTTACTGACAGTTATAAACTATGTGATTATGTGCAGTGTTCAACATACTGACCAACACTATTGTCAGAGTCATGCTGTTATAGGAAATTCATCACCATCTTCTGACCAATCAGATCTGAGAATTCAAAAGCACTGTGGTATGAAGGTGGGATACAATAGCAAATGTATTATTATCTTCACTGGAATAATTTAGCTGAAAGACCAGGTTGGTTTATTTGAGTCTGGGAGCTTCATAGGCTGCTCAATCATATCATTAATTTTTCTCATATACAGAAAAACAGGGGAGTTTTTTTTTTTTTTTAAAGAAGCTGAAAAAGCTGGCTTAAAGCAAAACTTTAGTTTCATATGAAATTCCTGAAGTGAAAGCTCTGTGTGCAGGTTTGTCTACACCTCCTTCCATGAGTTAATTAAGCAGCTTTACTGTGTTCTCTCAGCCCAATCGACCTGTGAGGCAGGCCAGTTCCAGTGTCTGAGCGACGGCGAGTGTATTTCAGTTCACTGGATATGTGATGACGAGGAGGACTGTGAAGATGGCTCAGATGAGAGACAGCACTGCCGTATGTCCTCCCCTTCCTCACCTTCTCATTAATGTAAAGGAATGTAATTTCCTTCATTCCTGAGAAACATGATAACCTCAGTGTGTGGGCTATAGAAGCAAAAGGGCAAATAAGTGGCGTGTCCTTTGGTCATGTGCATGTGTATATGAATGTAAACCTTGAATTATCTAAGTTGAGGACCACCCAGAACATATATATTAAAAAATGTGATGCTTGATCTTTTATTAGCTGGCAGGACCTGTTCCAGTACACAGTTCAGCTGCACAAATGGGGCATGCATTCCAGCGGAGTACAGGTGTGACCATCTGCCCGACTGTTCCGACGGGGCGGATGAGAGGAACTGCCGTAAGTTCATCTGTGTCTGTGTGTGTTGGAGGATAGATAGATCTCCCCCATCCCAGGCTTCTGTGGCATTTTAATCAATCTGTAAGATTAAGAGGCTTGATGACTGAAAGAAATAGCCACAATATGCTTTTTGTTGTCAGAAGTTAATTTCAGATTCCTTGGTGGATTAGTGAGAAACTATGTTCAGACAATATTCCAAAACTCTTGGCACCACTACATGCTATATATTTATAGCAGTCTATGTATATCATGCAAAATACTCCCATACATAGAATTTAGGGGTGTACTGTTATGTTTTCAACATCTGATCTTGAGATCATCCCTTTGGAGGAAGATGCAGGCTTGTCACTATTCACCATAAGTAGCTGTATTGTATTACGGACTAATTATATTTAATGGAACAAATGAGTGATGGCTGGAATTGGACTCTCTTTCGCTCTCTTTCAGACTATCCAGAGTGCCCAGAGTTGAGGTGTGCCAGTGGGGCATGTTATAACACGAGCCAGCGTTGTGACCAGGTACTCAACTGCCGAGACAGCTCTGACGAGGCCAACTGCAGTGAGTGTCCTTCCTTGGCAGGAAAAACATACTCCTCATACACTCTCTAAATCTCTCCCCAATATTCCAACACTTTTGGCTTAATATACTGGCTATTCTGCTTTTTATAGTTACATTGTAATGTAGTATTTGCATAATGTATAATCAATACACTCCTTCAATGTACAGACATTACACTGTCTAAAAATTATGGCAGAGTACCGAATGCAAAGTGCACTGCTTTGTGTTGTGCAGCCCAGCGATGCCGTAGTGGCCAGTTTCAATGCAATAACGGAGAGTGTATTCCACGTGGGTACCTCTGTGACCATGATGATGACTGTGGAGACCAGAGTGATGAACAGAACTGCAGTAAGTACAGCACTGTAACATTAATGACATGCTGATTGGGGATGAAGTTTGTCTTTATTTACTGACTCTTTTTTGATGGCCTTTCACTCCAGCTTACCCTACATGTAGAGGAACTTACTTCACTTGCCCCAGTGGTCGCTGTATACATCAGGTCTGGTTGTGCGATGGAGAGGACGACTGTGGAGACAATGCTGATGAGCGAGGCTGTGGTAGGTAATTTTCTTGAAAGAAAAACAATGCTTTTTTTTCCCTTAGATTTTTTTTGAGCTTTTAATAATTCCATACTTTAAATACTATTGGAGATTTTATAATATTCACATATTTAAAGGCAAAAATGAACATCCCAGTGTTTTTCTTTAAGTCAGCTTATATAATTCTATCCAAACATGTTTTCTAAACATGTTTTCTGGACAAATGTCCTTTGATGCTTAAGTTAGAAAATGCCTTATTAAATGCTTGCACATTATATTTTCAGTTCAGTTCAATACGAGTTTATTTGCATAGCACTTTTAACAATAGACGTTGTCAGAAAGCAGTTTTACAGAAATCTGGATGTAGATTTAGATCCATAATGCGCAAGCCAGAGGCGATGGTGGCAAGGAAAAACCTGAGATGGAATGAGTAAGAAATCTTGGGTGACACCAGATAGTGGAATTATCTTTAACGTTAACAATAGTAATCAGTTTCCAACAGGCACGTATTGGAATGGTCTCTGTGGCTGAATAATAGCATTTTGTTTTGACCTTTGTGTGAATCCTGGGTTAGCTATGAAATAATCAGTATAGCTAAATATCAGCAACAAGAAAACATTCCTATGGATAAACACAGAATTTGGATATGTACAACATGACTGTCGCAGAAGTTGTGTTGTGTTAACCTGCAAATACTCGGCTATAGACTAGGCTGCTTTGTACAATGTGGGCACTTCTTAGCCATTTATACTCCAGACCACCAGCCAGAGCTCTTTAGGATGTCTCCAGTTTGCACTGAAGGCCTTGTGCTTTGAGTGGCTGGGTTAAGCACCTGAAACTCCCATGTGACCCTTTCAGAGTGGTTACTTCACATGATTTAAAGTGACAGTGTTTTCCCAGGCAATAGAGACTATGCCAAGCTGCTCCTTATTCCGCTGTAGATAAGGCTGCTGGGCTTTTTTCACACATTGTTTCTGTACTTATTGTGCAAAATTGTCACCTTTTCAGTGTTTTCTATGGGTTTCCTTTTACTGCTCTTGGCTTAGGGCTTTCAGCTTTGGCTTGAAGAAAAAATAACCTCAAAGAAATGTGACTTGTGCAGTTTTATAAGGAAATTAGCTGGTAAGAATCAGCCAGTTCTTCTGGAGACTTTGACTTTCGCACTTGCTTCTTATTTTTGCAGCAAAACCCAGCAGCCTTCATTGTGTCTTTTGTCTGAAAAGTGTGTCTTACGTAATATACTGCTTTCTTTAATGACAAACATTTTTCTGTAACATTTAATTTTGTGCTAGAAAACTAATGTTTGGGAATCTAAAATATTTTTTGTACTGACTTGATAATGTAGAAGCCATAAAATAAAAAAATCTGTAACAAAGTTTGTACTAAAGAAAAAATAAGGTGCCTAAAACTTTTGCACAGTGTATATATATGATTTTTGTTTTTTTTTCATTACCCAGTGTACAGGTACAGTGTTTCTTGATATCACTTACCTTGGTAAATGACAAATATATATATATACTTTATTGTGTCATGTTTGTAGATAATGTCCAGCATGAGTGTTACCCTGGTGAATGGCCATGTCCCTCATCTGGTATTTGTATCCACATGGAGCAGCTCTGTGATGGCACGCCTCAGTGTCCTGATGGAGAAGACGAGACCAACTCTACTGCTGGACGCAACTGCAGTCAGTACCTTTTCATAATAAACAGATAGATTGCAAGCCCCCGCTACCCTCAATTCTGGGCCTTTTCAAACATTTTTTTAGCTGTAGCTATCTAAGGATACTTTTCATATTAGATTCAGAATAACATGCTTTAGGACAAATAGCTGATTATTAAGATGTGACCCAGATGTGTGTCAGGGGTTTCTTGTTTGCCAGATTATTATTGAGATAATGTGAAGTCTTATTTCCTGTGATTTCCAGGTATCTGGCGCTGCACGTCTCTGAGCTGTGAGCATCGGTGTGTGGCGTCTCCTGAGGGTGGTACCTGCTCTTGTCCATCTGGCTATTTGGTCAGCACTAATAACAGCCGCTCCTGCATCGGTAAAGTCTTATGATGTTTCCCATGTAGCTATAGCTTAATTTCACAGTATTATGATACTGAACACTTTATTACTAACACTGTGGTTATCAATATGACGCATATAAACCTAAACATCTTATGATGGGTTGTTGTGAATCCTGTGCACAATGAAGCCTCATGCACCTAATCCTGATTGTGTCTTGTGTCTTTTTCATGCTATTTCACGGCGTAGACTATGATGACTGCCAGTTGTGGGGCGTGTGTGATCAGCTGTGTGAAGATCGGATCGGTACGCATCGCTGCAGCTGTAAGGAGGGCTACGTGTTAGAGCAGCACAGATACTGCAGAGCCAACACATCCTGTGAGTCACTCTGAACCTGAATGTTGAATATACAGTGAACCACGAAGAGAGAGGGAGTGTGCATATACAGTATGCTTGCTAATATGCTGGTTGGAAAAGTCGCTGAAGCTTAAAATAGTGGATGAAGTTGGAGAATTCTTTTGAAGTTCAGGGTCATGGCATCTTATATACGTTTGAAAACAGCATTACTTATCTGAAAAATTGCATTAATTTATTCATGGTATCTATTTAACCTGTTAACTGAAAACACATTCTCCTAGAATAACACTTCTGGTTACGCTGGCGTTTCTGACTGCCGCTGCCCCCTGGCTTGATCCTTTTACATTTTTTAATTAGTTCCTTTGGATCTAGTTTTTACAATCTTTTTTCAGTTTTACGTGGCATAAATATTATATTTCGAAGCAACCCTATCTGGATGATCAGCTGCTAATCGTGAGGAGCACCTGAATTACCTGTCTGCCTTTCATCCACTAGAACATCAGCTTACATTTATGGCATTTGGCAGACACCCTTATCCAGGGCATCTTACATTTATGTCATTTATACAACTGAGCAGTTGAGAGTTAAGGGCCTTGCTCAAGGGCCCACAGTGGCAGCTAGGCAGTGCTGTGGTTTGAACTCACAACCTTCTGATCAGTAAGCCAACATCTTAACCACTGAACTACCACTGCCACACACCAAGGCTTACCTCGGGTGAGGCTCGGCACTTGCTTACTTGTGTTTGGATGGATTTGCGGCGGCCTGGGGTCAACTGCTCTTGGCTGACCGCTGTATTGCTGCTGCGCTTGCTTGCGGAAGTGTTGGCACACGTGGACATCAAGATCTGGTGGTGGTGGTGTTATTAAGGATGAAGTCTCTTCTGATCACTGCTCTTGTATGTTACAGCTGTATTAATGCACTCAGCCGTCTCTGCCTTGCTGCTTCGGTTCTTGGATATTATATTTGTCAAGGTATGGCTCTCTTCTACTCATCTCTGGATCTGCATAATCTGAACTTTTCATATCGTGTTCCCGTAGATATATATATATAATCACTGTGCTTCCTTGGGAATTCTACACCATCCTCGATATGTCCACCGAGGATCTCGGCGCAGCTTCTGTAAAGGCGCACAGTTCACTTCCTTGGTTAGCAACTACATTCCAGTAATTTCATCTCGTCGTTCTTCTTCAAAGTCGGGCGCAGAGTTACGGTCAGTAAATCCGCTAAATCTCCGTTCAATTAAGTTCTCATCTCCAAATGCTGAAAAAGCTGAGCCGCTGACGGTAAGGATGGTCTTAATAATAAACGTGAGGTCACTATCTAACAAATCGTTCATTTTAAATGACTTCTTCATCTCGAACTCGCTTGACTTTTTGTTTGTGACTGAAACATGGCTGAAATTGGGTGAATTTTCATCTCTTGGTGAACTTTCTCCCCGGATTGTGCTTTTTTTTAGCACTCCAAGACCTTCTGGACATGGTGGTGGTCTTGCTACTGTTTTTAAAAACAATTTTAAAAACAAAAAATTACATAAAGATGTGTATTCCATATGTGTATTTGAGGTACAGCTAATGAGGATTGACATAGGGGTCCTGTATTATGTGCACCGATTTACAGGCCTCCGATATTCAACAATTCTCTGAGTTCCTCTCTAATATTGTGTCTCGTTGTGATAGGCTGTTGATTCTTGGAGACTTATAATATTCACCTTTGCTCTCTGTACAAACCTTTGGTGAAAGAGTTTTTATGCCTCATTGAATCTCTAAATCTGTCACAATTCCCGTAAGAAATCTGAGAGTGATTGATGCTGCTGTTTCAGACCATTTGCCAATTGTGCTTGAATCTGTGTTTCTCCCACCTCCACTTGCTCTCAGTCTGTGAGTTACTCTCGTTTTATTCAACCTTCCACTGCCAGTTTATTTTCAGAGTACTATCAAGCTAACTTCACAGATTTAACTGACGAGATGGTGGAGGTTTTTACTAAATCCTCCTCCGTTTCTATAGACTCTGTTGCTCCCCTTAAGCCCAGGAAAGCTAAAGGAAAGGGCACCGCTCAGCCTTGGTTAAATGACAACACCTGTTCTCTTAGACAAGAGTGCCGTAAAGCTGAGTGAAAGTGGAAAAGAGCAAACTCCAGGGCTCGTATGAATGTTTAACTGCATGTTTAACCAGTTACCAAAGTTTAGTGAAAGAGGCCAAGTCTAAATTCCTCTCCAAACTCATGACTGAAAATGCTAACCGGCCGAGAATTCTGTTTAAGACAATTGATTCAGTGTTAACTTCCTTATCAGCCCCTTGTCTTGTTCCATCCCGGGAAACCTGTGAGAACCTTTTAAATTTTTTCGAAATTAAGGTTTTGGAGATTAAGGCTTCCATTAAACCATCAACATATGATCCCCCTTTGATTTGTTCACTAACAGATTCACTAACTTGTTTTCATCCAGTCACCTTTGCTCAGCTAGCTGATATTGTTTCCGAGGCTAAATGCTCCAGCTGTGAGTCAGATGTCATCCCAACTAGCCTTTTCAAAGAAGTGTTTTAAACCTTGAGCCCAGCTGTAACAGCAATTATTAACAGTTCTCTAGCAAATGGAGTTGTACCTGCTATTTTTAAACATGCTGTGGTTCACCCTTTACTGATCTTGACCCATCTATCCTCAGCAATTTTAGACCTATCTCTAAATTACCTTTTATTTAAAAGCTCTTAGAGAGAGTTATGTATTGTCAGTTGAGTTCCTATCTCAGTATGTTCAATATTTTAGATATATTTCAGTTGGGCTTTAGATCAATGCACAGCACGGAAACTGCACTGTTGAAGGTCAATAATGACCTGTTGCAAGCTCTTGATACTGGATCCCATGCTGTGCTTGTCATGTTGGATTTAAATGCTGCATTTGATACAATCGATTATAGTATTTTGTTACATCGGTTGGAAAATGTGGTGGGTATTCGGGGTGTCGCCTTGTAGTTGTTGGCCTCTTACCTTAAAGATAGAACCTTCTCAGTAAGCATTGGGAAGTTTTCTTCTTCATCGGCTCCCCTATTATGAGGTGTGACCCCAGGGTCTATTTTAGGCCCTCTTCTTTTTTCACTTTATATGCTTCCCCTGGGTGCTATTTTTAAGAAATTTAAAATCTCATACCACTGCTATGCTGATGATACACAGTTTTATCTACCAGTCAAAACTGACAGTAGCTATCCTTTGGAAGTGCTTTGTGACTGTTTTGAGGAGATTAAATGTTGGATGGCAAATAATTTTCTGCAATTAATCGAAAGCAAAAGTGAAATTCTGATTTTAGGCCCCTCCAGGTCTCCATCTGCTTTTAATTTGGGTTCGCGTTCTGCCAGTGCTCAACCACATGTAAGAAATCTTGGGGTTAAATTTGATTCGTCACTAAATTTTGATAAACAAATCAGTACAGTGGTAAAAGGCAGTTTCTTTCATCTGAGATCGGTAGCGAAATTAAAACAGTTTCTGCCCCCGAAAGATTTGGAGACTGTAATCCACGCTCTCATAACATCACGTCTGGACTACTGTAATTTCTTCTACTGTGGTCTGCCTCAAACTGCGATCTCTCGCTTGCAAATTGTTCAAAACATGGCAGCAAGACTTCTTACTGGCAAAAAAAAAAGAGGGATCATATTTCTCCCATTCTAGCGACTTTACATTGGCTTCCTGTAAAGTTTAGAATCAATTTTAAAATGGTTGTCGGGTTTTAGATCAATGCACAGTACGGAAACTGCACTGTTGAAGGTCAATAATGACCTGTTGCAAGCTCTTGATACTGGATCGCATGCTGTGCTTGTCTTGTTGGATTTAAGCGCTGTAAAGTTTAGAATCGATTTTAAAATGGCTGTTTTTGTGTATAAGGCTTTATCTGGTGTTGCACCAAAATACATTAGTGACCTTCTGATTCCTTACTCTCCCCAAAGAGCACTTAGGTCATGTAATCAGCTTCTCTTAACTGTCCCACGTTGTCGCTGTAAATCTAAGGGTGGTCGGGCTTTCTCTGCTGCAGCACATAAACTTTGGAACAGTCTGCCCTTAAATGTGAGGTCTGTTCTTTCTCTAGGCAGTTTTAAATCAGCTCTTAAATCTTATTTGTTCTCTCTGGCTTTTGATTAAGATTAGCTTTAAGGGTTTTCTGATTGTATTCTGTTGTTTATTTGTATGCTGCATGCTTTCTTTTTATATGCTCAAGGTTTTATTGTACAGAACTTTGGTGCAACTCTGTTGCTTTTAAATGTGCTCTAGAAATAAATCTTGACTTGACTTGAATTGCAACCTGGTTCTACTGGAGTGTATGAAATACACTATATAGGTGCTTATTGATTTTTGATAGTGAATGTTGCACGTGTTTCACAATATGTACTTCTCTCCTTCAGTCTAAATCTACTTAGCAAGCACCCCTCCCCCTGCACTCTGCCCTGCGCTCCTCAACAACCGCTCTTGGGTGCTTTGTTGCTGCCTTGCTTACGTAGTGCACTGAATGCCAGCTGACCAGGAGCCAGTCCTTCTTAATTCACATCCATCAAAACAAAGTTTCACTCTCATTATGTATTTAGAGATATATTTAGAGGCATATACTTGAAATTTAATAAGCAAGTCTGTCATGTATGTCAGATTATGTGATTACTGACATAGCTATCTTTTCATTCCTGTGCTCCTGTGGCATATGCTGCCTGTTTAGAGAGTGGAGTCTATATCAAGTAAAAGTGGCAAGAGTTCAGCCCTTATTGAATACTGGCTGTGTTGGCATCATGACCAGTCATGTCTAATGTATCTGTTCACCCAGACGGCGGCAGCCTCACTGCTGTTTGAAGTCATGCTTATTTATCTTTCTGTCTGGCAATTAATTGAATGATTTATTGATTGTTTTATACTTTACAGTGCTTCTATCTGACCATAATTGTATCAAATGTCTACTTCCTACCAATTTCACCAATTTTCATGTCAGGCACACAAAAAATTGGACTCTACTACCAGCCAATAAATTTCAGATTAGTGATATTTCCTGTTAGTCTCAGCTTCAGATTCTCTGCCAACGGGGCCACAGAATATCTGATATTCTTTGTACAAGTTTCTGGGAACAAGCTTCAGGTTCTTGGGGGTTTCACTTTGATTGGCTGTTTGTATACGCGTATGCTGGTTTCCAGTGAGAAAACAAACTATTGGACATTATTGTTTTGGAGCCAGATATAGCGTTCTGACTTTACAAGGTATTTAAATAAATGAGGCACTCTTACATGTTTGTTGACAAACTACAGATAACGTCTGTGGTTGTTCATCTGCAACGTCAGTCCATTGGCCTTTTTTTTGTGTTAACGAAGGTATTTCTTAGCCACATTTTGAGACAAACAGTAACAGACTGGTGAAAGTCTGGCTTGTGAGAGCAGAAATACACTGTTTGATTTTAATAAGCTAGGCTTGTTCTATTGAATTTCAACTCCACCTCCACCATTTATGGTTATACTGGAATTTTTTAATTTCCTTTACTATATATGTTCTTAGTGTTCCACTGAGCCTGCATCTGAAAACAATATCAAAATCCCTCAAACTGTTTGGGTACAACATCAATTTTGTCAATTTTTTTTATTGTATTTTATCATGGCTTTGGGCAAAATCCTGTCCTATTACTCAAGCCATTACTGATTTACCCCTTTTAGATAGAAACATTTTCTTTATTCTTCCTGTGTAAAAAAGAAAAAAGAAAAAAAAAAGAAAACAGAAACAAGGAGATAACGTTTTCAACTTGCATCTGTACAGCTGGAGTGGCATCTTTACTCTTTTCTAATGGACGAGACTTGCTGATTGGAGATATCCATGGTCACAGCTCTCGTGTTCTGGTTCACTCTGAGAACAGAGGAGTGGCTGTGGGAGTGGATTTTCATTACCAGCTGCAAAGGGTCTTCTGGACTGACACCATCCAAAACAAGGTAACTAATGCCATAATCAAATAAGCATTTAGGATCTAAATGTTCTTTAAAACTTTTTAATTTCCTGCGGTAGAACCTTTCACACTGCAGGCCGTGTTGCTCATGGTGCTGTCGTCTTTAACAAAGACAGCGTTGTTGGCAGCTATGCATCTCACTGTATATCTCACGAAAATCCATTTAAAGTTCTGGCATCTGACAGGGTTTCTCAGTTTGCACATTTTAATGAGTGGTATTTAATAGATACCTGAGGTGCTAACCTTTACAGGCTAAGTGCTATTGCTGTTACATTTGTTGATGACAACAAAGCTTTTCATTATTTTTGTTCTTCCTTGGGTATGTTCCAATAGTCCTGTCCCATCAGACATACATATTCGCTTTCTCTCTCTCTCTCTCTCTCTCTCTCTCTCTCTCTCTCTCTCTCTCTCTCTCTCTCTCTCTCTCTCTATCTATCTCTCTCTCTCTCACACACACACACACACACACACGCACACACATGCACATGAACACACATACACACATACACACAAACATACCCCATGTAACCCCCTCTTCAGGATCAGCACACTTGATGTTTGTCCATGCGCTCAACTTGTGACAGAAGTTGGCCACTTGACAGCGATTCTTTGACTGATTCCTGTAGACACTACTAATACTGTAATGATGGCAGAGCTGCTTGGCTCCAGCCAGAGTGGCTGGATCAGATCTTCAACATAGTCCACCTTTTCCTAATCTCCACACGGTTTCTGATATTCTCTAAACTGCATATTTCTGCTCAATTTTATGTAACCTAAGAGTGTAGCAAGTGGCTTTGCAGTATTTGTTTGCATCCAGCCTGTTTTATGCATTCCTTGGCTGACTCAGAGGGCTTTGTTTGAGCTCTTGGCTGCTCTCAGGTTTTAACCCCAGCCATAGAGCTGAAAAGCGAGGGCATACCAAGAGGTGGGGATCTGCGATTAGTACCCCCAACCCCACAGAATTGTTGTAGGCTCCAGGCAGGGGGTCTGTGCGCAAGCCAAAACAGCGACTTCTTCCACAGCTTATGTTTCCGGTAAACGGGTCAGCAGAGAATCCTACTCTCTAGGACGGGTTTGGTTTCCACTGCAAAGAGCAGTGGTGCCTTGGCTTCTGTTACAATGCCAAGTGGTCCACCCTGAGAAACCAGTGCCATCTTGAAATCAGTAGGGCAGTGGTTTCACAGTACGGTTCCTGTGGCTCCACTTAAATGCTACTGAACAGATAAGCCAGCTGGATGATGCATGTGTAATCAGAAACCAGGCCGTATTACAAACGATTATTAAATGAGAGGATATGCAGTATATCTTAACATAGTCATGGTTTGAAATTATATACAGCATATTTTTTCTTATCTTATCATTCACTTATATAGTTATTCTATATACTAGAAACCCAAGCACCAGCTACTTGATTTACTTTCTTTAATCATTCTGTTTTGGGCTAGGTGTTTTCAGTGGACATGGATGGGTCACATTTGCAGGTGATCCTAAATGTATCAGTTGACTATCCTGAAAACCTGGCTGTGGACTGGGTGAACAATAAACTTTATGTTGTGGAGGCCAGTGTTAACAGAATTGACATGGTGGACTTTGATGGGAATAATCGCGTCACACTCATTGCAGAGAACCTAGGAAATCCAAGAGGACTGGCACTAGATCCAACTGTTGGGTGAGTGTTTAAATAAACTAAAATATACTCTGACCTTAACCAATATATCCGTATATGGAAATGAGAGTGATGAGACTATAAATGCATAGAAGGTTCATAATATAGCTAATATTAGAGCTAACCTTACAATTTCTGAGATGTTTTTTTTTTTTTTTTCTCAGTTCTATTAAAAAAACATTCATATTCTTCAGGTTAGTTCATTTTAGCCAGCTAGCTAAAATGGCCTAACTTGATAGGATTTCTTCTGATTTTAATTCATTCATAAATATTTATAATTTTCACTGCTAAGGCTAGCTACATGATTCACATGAGCTAACTCTATTTGAAGTATTTGTCATTGAGTTCATACAAGTCCACATGTATGCCGCCTGTAGACAGACCACAGACCAATATTGACCTACCAAGTGTTGTTTTCAGATAGCATTGAAATACATTGCCATCTACTGAACTATTCACTGAACTAAAATACAAATGTGATGAAGGAAAAGAACAGATGCCACAACCATTTTTTTTTTTTTTTTTTTGGGCCCAGCTTCTACAAAATTCAAACCTTAGTATTTGTAAATGAAACCACAAAACTGACCTCAAATCAGCTTATAAGGGCATTCATCACTGAAACTATTATCTTCTTTCTTAAGCAGGATGAAGTAATTAGAGCAGGATAGCTATTTACTGTATATATAATACAGTAAAGGATTAGCTGGAAGTAATAAGAAAAGAGATTCACTGAAATTTAATATGGAATCAAGGCAGGACAAATCGAGCTAAATTAGCAAGTGACAGATGCTTCTTTTTGAGGAAAGTGCGAAGTGATTTTATTTAAAATGTAAGGTATTATGTATGGATTCTTTGAAAAGATATAGTATGGCTAGTCGTAGTTCAATTCTGTCCCATAATCAGATTTTTTTTTTTGCCAGATCTAAATCCAATGTCATGCCTCGTGTTCAGGGTTTTTTACGCTGTAATGCAACTACTGTATATGCTTTAGATTTTGATTTCCTCTTGTAACTGTCTTATATCCTGAACTGAATGAAAGGACAATCCTAAATGATGTTCCTTATATTATGGTTTAGATATCTGTTCTTCTCTGACTGGGACACTCTGAATGGAGAGCCTGGTCTGGAGAGAGCCTACATGGATGGCACCAACCGCTATGGTGTCATCAGGTCCAAGCTAGGCTGGCCTGCTGGTATCACGCTGGACATTGATGCCAAGAGGGTGTACTGGGTAGACAGTCGCTATGACTACATAGAAACTACCACTTATGATGGACTGCACAGGTATGGGGAAAAAAAAGGTTATCTTGTGCAGCCTTATCTCACATGCAGTTGTTAGCATGAATGCCATTACCTTAATATATAGTGCTGAAGATCTCTTCAATCTTAGACAAGAATATACCCTTATGAATATTCACACAAATGTACTATGGTTTTGCTAAATTACACTATGTTTTACTATGGTACTTTATGGTAACTATGGTTATCAGTCTATGAAACATGATGCTACCATACTTTTGCTATTTCATAACACCACAGACCATAATATTGCTGTGGTTTTACTGTTATGTTATAAGGTTATTGTGTTTACTGCATATTTAACTATAATGCTGCCAGAGTTTACTATAGCATTTGTATCTGTGGTTATTATACTTTTTACATCACCATTGTTTCATTCCTTGATTTCAAAGGTTGGATAAGCAACTAACATGACTGAATGGTGACAACACATACCTTTTAATGCTTACCAAGACTCTGAACAGACTCTGACTCTGTCCAATTCATATTTGAACATTTGAATTTTTATGAAACAGAGTATATGCTATAGAAGCAGCAATGATTCATGTTTTTAAAAAAAAAAAAAAAATAGAGTCACTGAAATACTTTTTTGATCTGTGCTGATACAGTATTTTTTTTAAATGATCTGTCCAGTCCACTGAAATACTTAGCTTGGTCCGCATCTAGACTGCTGTTTGCCAGTTGATGATCTATGCTTTAGTCTTAACTATTACTAACATACAGTGGGGTCCAAAGGTCTGAGAGCAGTAGTGGAAATGCTCCTGTTTTGCATTCTTTTCTAATTTAATACAACAATTTTCATTATATATTATATTATTGACAACGGCTGGAGTGAAAAGTAAAATCTTTCTGAACACACACTTCAATAGTAGAAATTAGGCATGAGGAAAATCTGACCTTTTGTACAAAGCAGTTAACATGGTCAATATCACTAATGTGCTTATATTTAAATAGGGACCTTTTAGGGTTCTAAAACCTTCTGTGCGGTGACTTAGTGGTTAGCACGTTTGCCTCACACCTCCAGGGTTGGGGGTTTGATTCCTGCCAACACCCTGTGTGCGCGGAGTTTGCATGTTCTCCCTGTGCTTCAGGGATTTCCTCCGGGTACTCCAGTTTCCTCGCCCAGTCCAAAGGCATGTGTTGTAGTCTGATTGTAGTCTAAATATGAATAGGTGTGTGACTGTGTGTGTGATTGTGCCCTGCGATGGGTTGGCACCATGTCCAGGGTGTTCCTGGCCTTGTGCCCCAAGTTCCCTGGGATAGGCTCCAGGCTCCCCGTGACCCTGCGTAGGATAAGCGGTACAGAAAATAGAGGGATCCAGTTTTAACTAAATAAAAAAGATCCCAGGTTTCAGTGTGCTCTTAGACTTTTGGATCCCACTGTATGTTAACTGGTATGTTAGTATTAGTAAAGCTATCAAGGACAGAGTATAGTATCCATCGTTTGCCAACCATGATTGCCTTTGATACTTAAAACATGGTTAATGGAGTAGAATAAGTCATTATGTAATTGCTTTGTAGGAAAACGGTGGTGCATGGAGGCTCATTGATCCCTCACCCCTTTGGCATAAGTCTGTTTGAACACTCTGTGTACTACACTGATTGGACCAAGATGGCCATCATGAAAGCCAACAAATTCATTGAAAACAACCCACAAGTGCTCTACTCAACCACTCATACGCCATATGGTGTGGCTGTGTTACATCCCTTCAGGCAGCCCTATAGTAAGCCAATTATTCTTGTCTCACAGATATAATATTAAATTGCTACAGTTAATTGTTGTTGTTATTTTATTGATTGTATCCACAAGCTGTGTTGGTTTAGGACCTATAGTGGTAGGATTTAAACACACAGATATCTTTAAAATCAACTTTAGATTCAACAGTTATGCTAGAGAAATTCTTTGTGTTATGTGTGTAATGTTTGGTGTGTATGTTGCTGATAGTAAGTAACCCATGCGGGGCGGACCGAGGGGGCTGTGAGCAGATCTGTGTGCTGAGTCACAGGACAGATAACGGTGGTCTGGGATATCGCTGCCGTTGCCGCATGGGCTACGACCTGCACCCTGATGGCAAGAGATGTGTGGGTAAGAGAGAGTGAAGAATGGCTTACTGCCTTTCCCTGTGCTTCTGTTCTTTAATGGATTCATTTGAGCATGTATTATATGTTTTTATCATATACAAAATACCATTGTCATATGGTATTTCCAGTGACTGGGAAAAAAAAAATTATAAGGGTGTTGGCATTGAATGGTTAGATTAGTGCTTTGAGAGAACTGATGTTAATTTCAGATGAAGCCTCATACTGTTTTCATTCTGGTACCTTTTAGATCTAAAACACATTGCTCTGTGCTTTATGTTGTAGCTGTGAGGAAGTTCCTGCTCTTCTCCAGTCAGCTGGCAGTAAGAGGAATCCCGTTTAACCTCTCGTCTCAGGAGGACATCATCCTTCCTGTCACTGGCACACCATCATTCTTCGTTGGAGTGGACTTCAGTGCAGAGGACAATTCCATCTTTTTCTCTGACACTGCTAAGGACATTATTTTCAAGCAGAAAGTCGATGGGACTGGTAAGACAGTCGAGTGTTGGTTCAAAATAGATGTGACCAGCAACATTTCGCCTTTAAAAAATTGTTGTTGAATATACACACACACATTTTAATATTTTGCAAGCTGTAAAGTTTCTTTACCATTCCTTATCTAACTAATTCAGCAACACCTTCTGGTGGCCACTATTATAAGACCCATTACAAAAAGTTATAGTTTTCTATTGCTCTGTCCTTCTCTGATGATCATGATCCTTATGATTATGATTTATGAAAAGATTTCATTTTGGTTTCACTTCTTCATCTGGTTTAATTAATATCACATTTGTCGTGTGCACAGAGCTGTAGCTGTGGTGATCAGGCAGAGTTAGGAGGCTTAGGAGGAGTATTGTGGTACAGGAGTGGGATGGGAGTGATGCCCATAAATTGATTCATTGTAATAAAATATTATTCTGGTTCTGAATCAAATTTCGATAGCAGGCAGTTTAACAGCATCAGATCTAAGTGCTAAGTCTTCTTTATGAGAATCATGGTTACAGTTCACGGGGTCACAGAACGGGCAGACATGATTAATACAGGCAAATCCGAACTCGGGTAACTAGGGAAAATTGGGATGGTTCAGGGAACACAGTAAAGAACTGCAGTTATTTTACCTGTAAGACTTTACAATAAACAAACAAAGGGGAATATACACACTAAGGCATACGAATACGAATACATTATTTGGATTAAACAGATAATTTGTTCTAAACAGATACAAATACAGATACTAATAGGAGGTGCACAATATTTTGGAAAGCTTGCCAAAAAAGGTTAACTGGGCATCTGGTTGAGACTAGAGTGGTGCATTAGGACTGGGATGCCGTGGGATGCAACAAGAAAATCGCGCAAGGGGGATGTTTTTTACTTTCATGCAGGTGTGGGGGAACGTCAGATAAAAAGCTGATGGGACAAACAGTGACCACAATGTGTGATGCATTTACAGTGTTTATGACATGCTGATAGTGCTGACATTTCTGCCTCTGTTTTAAAAAAAATCATATTTAATTAAAAACAGATAAACAGATATTTGAACAGATACAGATAGTGCCATTGCATTACAACCCTATGTGCTAAGTAATGAGACCAAATAAGACTAAAGAAATAACAGCAGGTAAGAACAGTGCAGATGTGAGGCAGGAGCTGGAAAAAACAGGAAATATATAGCATACAAAACACAAGGTACCCCTCCCTTTGTTCATTGGCCTTTCTCATTTCTTTCCTTGCTTGCCGCTGCTTCCATTACTTCATGTTGTAGCTAGGCCAAATGTATTTGTAAAATTAGTAATCAGAGGTACCACTGTAAAGCAATGACTCGTGGCTTAGCTATATTGGCTGTCACTGAGCCTTTATCAATACACAAAAAGGTGTGATTACTCACTCAATAAACATTATTATAAACATTATTGGACATGCATATCACATGCTTTAATGTTGTAGTCTTACAAGATCCTACTTATTAACTAATCTAATATTGGCTAGTTTAAAGGAAATTAAAGAACATTTTGATCTTTGTTACCAGGGTTTTATTTGTGCCATTTTTAATTTAAGCATTCTTATTTATTTTGTATCTGTTATTATTATCATCTGTTTAGGATTTAGATGAGGTGAGGAATTTATACCTCATTATAGTATTTGCTTTATTAACATTGAATGTATATTTATCAAGTTGTTGAGTTTAATATGATTAATATGCCATTATTGTGTACTTTGTCTCCTTTTTATATCCCAACAGAGAGGCAGGTACTTGCAGCCAATCGGGTAGAGGGTGTAGAGGATCTGGCTTATGACTGGATATCAAAGAACCTGTACTGGACAGACCCACGCTACCGGAGTATATCAGTTATGAAAGTAGCAGACAAATCCAGGAGAGCCATCATCCGCAACCTAAACAACCCCAGATCTATAGTGGTGCATCCAATAGTTGGGTGAGTTACAGTAAGTTTAGCTAACAGGTGGTACTGAATATCTGCATGGCTATATCATTTAATGAAAAAAAAGAACTTTATTCATTATGTTTTCAATGGTATTACAATTTTAATATTGATGTAAACATGTACCCGTAGAAATGTCCTTGATTAAAAACAGGATTGTAAGCTTGGGTGAGAAATCACAGTCAGGTTTGTAACGTCAAGTGAAAACACGAGTCATTGAGCAGGACCAAGCCTGGAACAAGGCTCGGGGGGCCTCACTTTCACCTCAGGTCTCTGTTTCCTTAAGACCATGAAAAAGCATTAGCAAGCTGGCCACTTTTATCCAGTCACACCTACCATAATGCAGGAGTTGCTCACCCATTCACACACTGTTCCTACTTTGAACCCAGAGCAGATAAAGGGAGTCTTTATGCACTGCTAGTGGGACATTTCCAATAGCTTCAAAGTCATAAGTCCTCCGGGCCCAGGAGACTAGATTAGTGCTGCATGAAGGCTGGTATTGTGGTGCCTTTTAAGAACTTGGCTCAAGAGAGATGACCCTACAGAGTTCTTGAATAAACTTTCAATACCTTTTAGCTTATATATATATATATATATATATATATATATATATATATATATATATATATATATATATATATATATATATATATATATATATATATATATATATATATATATAAATGTAGGTGAGAGTTTTAAAAAGTTTCCTTTACAGGCAGATTTAAGCCTGTGTGTATGTATGTGTTTTTGCAGCTTTATTTTCTGGACCGACTGGTACCGTCCGGCAAAAATTATGCGGTCCTGGTGCGATGGGTCTCATGCCCAGCCAATTGTTAACACCACACTGGGCTGGCCTAATGGCCTTGCCATCGACTGGAGGTAAGCCAAACATCCTAATACCTAATGACTTGAGAAATAAAATATTACAGTGCGCCAGGCATGGCAGTAAGACCACAAACCTGACCAAAAAGCTATATTTTTGTTTTATGCAAAACTATTAGTCTTGACTGTTATTCCAAGCCTTAAATGTTTACTACAGTATGTGGCAGGTTGGACTTTTAATGCTAACTCAACTAAAAACTAGCTAATCTCCCCAGAAACACGAGCTGCCCTAATCCTACTTATCTGAACTTTATTTGAAAGCTGTCTCTCAATCTGTTCCTATTCCTTCTCCCTGTTCTATTTTTACTTCCTAGTTCCATGCGTTTGTATTGGGTTGATGCTTTCTTTGATAAGATTGAGCACAGTACTTTTGATGGGCAGAACAGATTGTCACTGGATCGGATTACACAGATATCTCATCCATTTGGACTTACTATATATGGAGGTGGGTCATCACATTTATAATCAGAATTCTAAAGTATGTTATAGCTATACATATTTTCTATAGTTATACTTTGCTTCTTTTTTTTATTAACCCTCCAGGGCTTACAAGGCAGTCCCATCTCTCATTATTAAAACTTGTCAGTTTATCATCAAAAGCAGCAGTTTTCAAGGGTTTTAGTGGAAAGATGTGAGACCTGAATGTTTTCCTATGACTGCTGTTAGCTTCCACATTGCAAAAGCTGTGGAATCCAAACACATTTTTGATTGGGCCACTGTATGCATTAGTCAGCAACTCTTAAAAAACATATTTTGTGTATTCGCGTAAATCCACTAGCCAGTGAGATTGAATTATACATTGAAAATAAGTGTTATGCATCAGTAAAGCTATGCTTTCAAACTGAATTGGATTTCAAACTGCAAAGTAGAGAATTGGCATAAAGCAAAACATATAACGTATAAAGCATAACAGTCTTGTTAAAAAAATTCAATAAGATACATAAACTGAACTGTAAGGTAAAATATAAAATAATGAAATATAAAAAACACCTTGGCTTTGGGCCCATAGGATTAACATACTTGTAGAAATAGTAAGCAAAACAGTTTATGTATTATTATACAATATTCTATTTTTTATAATTTATAAATATAACCTACTGTAAGTATTTATTATATTGTATAAATATCTATTATTATATTTATTATATTTACTAATTTGTATCACTCTTGACTAATTTACATCACGACTAAGGATATCCATCCAAATAATATCCAATATATGTAATGGGAGAGAAGTAAAGAATCATGGGTCAAAGGTCATTCACTTTTACTCTGTGTTTCATGTTTACACCTGCTGTAGGCTATGCATACTTCACGGACTGGCGTCTCGGAGGAATAGTCCGTGTTCGGAAAACAGACGGTGGAGAGATGACGGTTATCCGGCGAGGAATCAGCCACATTATGCATGTCAAATCTTTCAATGCTGACTTGCAGACTGGTGAGGGGCCTGTCATTCTTCCCTTCTATCAACTCCATATCTAGCTCTCTCTTGTTCTTTCTTTCCCTGAATGGTTTTGGGGATAGGGTAGTGCAGTATATCCACGCCTTAGAAAAGACTCCATTTTCTTCAAATTATGTTTCTGACCTTTTACATCATCTCATATGATATGGACATATTACCATTTACACCTGTGGTACTGAAAGATTTTGTTCTGCATTTCCACTGTGTGTTCTCAATTAGGTTCCAACTTCTGCAACAGGCCATCAAATCCTAATGGAGACTGCAGTCACTTCTGCTTTCCTGCACCATACTCCCAGCGTGTGTGTGGCTGCCCTTATGGCATGAAGCTTGCACCCAATCAGCAGACCTGCTTGGATGATCCATCCAGTGAGCCACCCACACTGCAGTGTGGCTCCAACTCTTTCTCCTGCTCCAATGGGAAGTGTGTCCCTACCAGCTACCAGTGTGATGGTGTAGATGACTGCTATGACAACAGTGACGAGGCCAACTGTGGAACTAACAGTAATATATTTATTCAGTTTTCTAAACATTTACAAGCTGAGCAGTGAAACCACTCCTTTGAATATGAGACAAGATATTTAATATTTTTTGTCTTGTTTCTGGATTAACAAAAAAAATCTACTCTTCAGACAATACCTGCTCCTCCTCTGCCTTCACCTGTGCCAACCAGCGCTGTGTGCCCAGGAACTGGCGCTGCGATGGGCACAATGACTGTTTTGATGGCAGTGATGAACGAGAATGTCCTACCCAGACCCCAGGCACATGCCAGGCTGACCAGTTCAGCTGTGCCAACCACCGGTGCATCCCGCGCACTTGGCTCTGTGACACAGATAATGACTGTGGTGATGGCTCTGATGAAACCAACTGTGGTAAGAAACTTCTGAGTGTTTCATGTTTGTTTGGTTCATGTTTATCCTGCAACATTTCATATTTCTTCCTGTTCATGATCATGTTGCTTTCTGATTGGTAGATGCTATAGGCACATGCCACCCAGGTCAATTCCAGTGTCCTGATCACCGCTGTATTGATCCAGCCTATGTATGTGATGGAGACAGAGACTGTGTGGATGGGGCAGATGAGCAGGGCTGTGGTAAGAGTGTTTCTGCTGTACATAATATTGTAAATTCTGGCTTTCCCTTAGACTTTCTCTCTAAAAGGAAAGTCTAACTTTATCCAAGCAAAGTACAACTCATTCTCTGGAGTATGACCTGAATTATACCCCTGAATTATTTTCTGTCTTACTTTGCTGTATTTGCTATATTTACTGCTGCAGTTTACAACTGTACTGGCTTTGAGTTCAAGTGCGCCAACGGACACCAGTGTGTAAACTCCTACTACCGCTGTGATGGGGTTTTTGATTGCAATGATCGCTCTGATGAATCTGGCTGCCGTAAGTTTAACATGCTCATATCAGTAAAGTTATCAAAAAAAGACATAGCCTTTAAGTTCAGGCGATCAAGATTCCTATTCCAATCTTTGACCTTGTAGCAACCAGACCACCGGGCATGTGCCACCACGAGAGTGAGTTCCAGTGCCAGTCGGACGGCACCTGTTTGCCCTCCGCATGGGAGTGTGATGGTCACGCGGACTGTGAGGATGGCTCAGATGAGCATCACGGGTGTCCCCCGCGCACATGCCCTACCTCACTCTTCCGCTGCGACAATGGCAACTGTGTGTTTCGCAGCTGGTTGTGTGATGGGGACAATGACTGCCGTGATGGCAGTGATGAGCGTGACTGCCCTACTCCGCCTTTCCGCTGCCCCAGCTGGCAGTGGCAGTGCCCCGGCCACACAGTGTGTGTCAATACCAGCAAAGTCTGTGATAATACACCTGACTGCCCAAACGGAGCTGATGAGTCCCCACTCTGCAGTAAGTCATTACTTTTTTGCTTTCTGACCTCAAAGGAGGAATGCTTTAAGATATTCAGTAGGACCAGCTTAGCCAGTATAGCGTTTATAGGGTTTCTAGATTAGTTACAGATATTGTACAGCTTTTTCCAAAATGCTGTTTGTCTGTTTAACTGTTTATCCTGGTCTACTCACCATACCAAGCGTTATTAACTCTTTAAATTCTCAGGACCTGTTGATGGGGCCATTCTGGACCCACGGTAGTTTTACTGTAGTTATTGAATCATTTATAGTAGTAACTAAATAATAAGCTTTAAGATGGATATCTGAAGCTGGGAGTTTAAGGGGTTAAAGAGCAGTTTCTTCTTTGTAACAGATGTTGTTATTATGTTACAAAAATGCCATTGGCTGCAGTTAATGCAGTCTAACAACCTATATTATGCATTTTACTTATGCAGTGTATTGTAAATAATGTGTTTTTGAATGTTGAAATCTTCGATGGACTTGAAATGTATGATTTATGATGGGTTTTGTCTCTTTGTTGAAATAAAAAAAAAGATAAATAAGTAAGACAAAACCTTGAAATTAATGAATTTGGGGTAATTGTGGTTAAGAGCTGCTGTTCTTATGTGTTATATAATATGGTTTTGAAATAAGGCTTTGATATGAGAAATCATATATGTCAAATCATGCATGTGTGCCTCTGATCTGGTAATTTAAAGTGATCAGTGATATCCCTTTTCCATGTTCCCCTCACTGCTTTCAGATGAGCATTTACCAGGTAGGCCGAATCCTTAATCATCCACAATCCCCTGATTTACCCCAGTGTCTGTTTCACCACGCTTACTAATTATCTGATTATAGACCAATTATAGAGTGTAATTGTAGCTGGAATTGTATGTAGTAAAAATGCTTAGTGCTGTGTGTAACATTAATTTTAATAGTGTCTAACACTGTAATATAACACTTTATACGGATGTATTAAAATGCATGTGAGATATACTGTATGTCAGGCTATAAATAATGTTGAAAATGTTGAAAAAGACAATCAGTAGATAGAACTATTGTAGCACTGACATTTCTTAAGCATTTTTTTTTTGTTGCACTCTTTCTTTAGACCAAGAGAGTTGCTCAGATAACAATGCAGGCTGTACTCACGGCTGTATCCAGGGTCCGTTTGGGGCACAATGCACATGTCCAGTGGGCTATCAGTTAAGTAACGACTCAAAGACATGTGAAGACATAGACGAGTGTGATCCCCCTGGCCTGTGTAGCCAGCATTGTTTTAACGAGCGAGGCTCCTTTCGCTGTCACTGCCAAGACGGATACACACTCGAAGGGGACGGGCGCACCTGCAAGGCCTCAGGTGTGTATCTCTACAGGACAGAAAAAGAGACAAATTTAATACCTATTGTATACCTAAACTACAGATGTAGAGGCAGCTGCACCTATATGTGTTTCTTCATTTCCTTGACATGAAATAACACCTACCGAAATTAAATTAACACACATGTAGCTTTAGGATTTGGGATAATAGTAAGACTGGAATTGGTGGAACGGGGCCATGTGTGCGGTGGTCTGCTCCTGCCTCCTTCTCTCTGGCCTCTGATCGGATTACTGCAGATAAGACAAATAACATATATGTCAGTCAAAAACGTTCAGATGGGGTAATTAGGTTTAAATCACAAGACAAAGGCTTGTTTATGAGCTGTGCTTCTGACATAGAACCATCCACCAGAGAGATAACCTGCTGAAGAATGCTGACATTTGATATACTTTTCTTTTTTTCTAGACATTATTCTACCACAGAGCTCCTTTCTGTGCTACTCTTAAGCTGTCTAAGGGTTTATAACTTTTTAATCTAATCTTGCACTGATAGCCGGAGCATGCTGAAAATGTGGATTTGCAATTTTTGGCATCACAGCGTTGTTCTTTTCCCTATCTGACAGGATCTCGGGAGGCCATTCTGCTGGTGGCCAGTCGTAATCAGATAATAACTGATGACATCATCTCACAGCCGAATGTCATACGGTCCCTAGTTCGAGATGGCCGGAACATTGTGGCAGTGGATTTTGACTCTGTGACAGACCGTGTGTATTGGTCTGATACTACCCAGGACAGGATATGGAGCGCACATAAAAATGGCAGTGATAGGACTGTGGTAATGACTCAATTCTTCTTCGTTTTTTTTTTTTTTTTTTTTTTGGAGGAGTTTATCTTACAAAACATTATATCACTGACAGTATATCTTCACACTTGCAGATCTTTGACAGTGGAGTGACAGTCACTGAGAGTATTGCAGTTGACTGGGTGGGTAGAAACTTGTACTGGACAGACTACGTCCTTGAGACCATAGAGGTGGCCAAACTGGACGGCTCCCATAGAGCAGTGCTCCTCAGTGAGAATGTCACTAATCCTAGAGGCCTTGTGCTGGACCCCAGGAATACGTAAGTGCACTGATAAACATACCTAAGAAACCTACAGTAAGAACATGTAAGAAATAAAACACAACTGAGGCTGTTATAGGAAAATAATCAATAATGTGGTGGTGTGATTTCTACCACTGTTATAACCCAGATTATTTTCCTATAACAGAACATCCCAAAGTGTTTTATTCATTTTATACCACTTTTAAATTATTCACAGTAATTAAAGAACAGCAACATTTAATTTATAACTGTTAGTAAAAACTAATTCTCTGCGTTTCTGTGTGTTTCAGTTTTCACCTTATGTTCTGGACAGACTGGGGAAGAAACCCTCGCATTGAGAGAGCCAGCATGGACGGCAAGCAGAGGACCACCATCATCACCAACAAGCTTTACTGGCCCAATGGCCTGACCATAGATTATCCCAATAATCGACTCTACTTTGCTGATGCCTATCTGGATTTCATTGACTACTGTGATTACAATGGAAACAACCGCAAACAAGTTCTAGCCAGTGATCTGGTGAGACATCCTTTGGTGCCATTTGCTTCTGTGTAACTATTTTAGTCCTTAAATATGTGAGTAAAATGTGCCTCTTGTCTCTCAATAACAAGGTACTACAACATCCACACGCAATTACCATTTTTGAGGATTTTGTGTATTGGACTGACAGATACATCAATCGTGTGATCCGAGCCAACAAGTGGCATGGAGAGAACCAGACAGTGATGCTATATAATGTGCCTCAGCCCATGGGTCTGGTGGCAATGCACCCAGTCAGACAGCCGGCAGGTACATGTCTAACATACTCAACAGAATTTTTTAAAAACATTTTTTTCCCCACAGGCTTATTATATTATATATATATGTTATATGTTATTTGTGTAATGACCTGTATAATTTCACAGGTAATTTGTTTCACCTGGTTGTGCTTTGTCTTTGCCTAGGTGCTAATCCATGTGTGGCGAACCCCTGCACACATATCTGCCTTCTGTCTGCGCTGGGCCCAAGGTTTTACTCCTGTGCTTGTCCTTCAGGCTGGATGCTGGCTAATGACCAGTTCACCTGTACTAGAGGTATTTCACACTAGCTCAGAGGAAGCCACCTACCCATTAGTGCAACTAGCAGCAAAATGCTTTTGTTTTATGCTGGTGTTTCAGAGCACCTCATATACAGGAATTAAATCATACTTTATTAAGAATGACTGTCCTTCAGAAAATATGATAGGAAGAGTATTAGTATAATCCCCATTTTCCAAACGAACCATGTGTTGTTTTCTGTCTTCCTGGTAGTTTTTTTTATTCATTCTGTGAATACCATGGAGTGTCATTTTACTTAGACAATATACTGTACATGGGAAGTAATGGGAAGTAATGCATGACCTTGTTGTAGTTTCTAAGCTTAGTGAACAGGTGTATCAGTGAGCTTACCTGTACTTGGGGTCCAGCACGAGATCTCCTCTGAGCCTGGTGACATTTGTTTTGTTTTGTTTTGGGTTTTTTTTAGAATGGTTTCTGCCTCTTTCACTTTGGCCTTGTTCCAGTTAACCTCCTCCTCCCTTATGGAACAAAGTAGTAGTCATCAGTGACACTGGATATGTATTTCATTTCGCAGATCTTGTCAACAGCATCCCATTTTCAACTTGCTCTGCCTCTCTGAGGGCAAATATTTTTAATTGTAAAAGTTCTTATCTTAGCTTATACTTAAGGCTGACCAAAGACAAGAGAGCTTCAATCTTAAACCCAATAGTTTCTCTTTATGGCAACCGACCAGCCAATCTTAGGTTTCTGGTTGTGGCAGCAGTGTCAAGCACATTTTACCCTAAGCGATGAATGATGAGCTCAGATGAGGAATGAGTGAGCGCCCACTGATCATAATCTCTGATGATACAGCAGAATGTGCCCTCAGAGCAGAACCTTCAGCAAATTTATGCTAGCCAAATAATTCTGACAACACTTATACTACAGTGTCTACTAATCTTATTGGGATGACGTTATGATTTTATCAAATTTTTGAGTGTGCTAGTTGTATATTTTTTTGACTGGGCCAAATTTAGGTCATAAAGCCATCAACAGATCTGTCATTGTGTGTAAATAATTGCATTTTTGCATTTGAATAGATTGCTATATGATATGGTACTTGCATTATATTATTTTACAGTGGACGACCCTTTCCTGGTGGTTGTTAGGGACAGCATAATTTATGGTATTTCTCTCAACCCTGATGAAAAGAGCAACGATGCCATGGTGCCAATCGCTGGCCTGCAGAACGGATACGATGTCGACTTTGATGATGCTGAGCAGATGATCTACTGGGTTGAACACCCTGTAAGTCTGAGAGAAAATGTCTTTCCCTAGCCATCTATCTTCTATTGTTAATGTGTCAGGTTGATGGAATCCTGACATTCCTTTAATAATCTTATTTTGCAGTCTTAGGGTGCTTTCACACTTGACATTTTTTCTCATCCACCAGTGCAAGTCTTACATGTTATCTTAAGGGGAAGCAGCAGCAAGGCGGATAGAATGCGGCTCCTTTTTAAAAAGCAATGCTACTAGTATTTTAGGTCACTGCAGAGCACTTCCAAAAGTTGAAAAATGTTGTGTGATGAGTGATGCCAAGCATTTTTTACCTTCTGACAAATCAGGTTGCAAGTTGGAGGCCAAGAGAGAAAAACATGGGTGACAGAGTGCCTGTGAAAAAATATATTATTAGTGAGTGAATTTAAGGACATTTTTGACATGTTGAACTGAAATACAGTATTTCTTTGCCAATATTTTTGGGACCTTCACCTGTATCTCGCTTTAACTGTAGCTACACACTGCCAAGTCACACAAGCTCCCTTCTCTTCATTTATGTTTATAAGTCACAGTGAAGGCAAACAGCTTTCTCATCTGTGTCATTAAACAAACCTTTATTTAAACTTAAACTGTAAACTGATAATAAGAAATCTAATCTAGATAGCAAGCTAAGCTAGTTAGCCTATACTAGCTAGGACTGGTATTGTTATGTGTTACAGTGTCCATGTTAAGGTGCTCCGGCCCAAGCATTTCAGTGCCTAGTGTGAAAGCACCCTTAAGCACTCAGCCTAGGAAATCATTCTAAATAATCATTGACATGATTTCTATTATCACAAAATAAAAATATAATTAAAATATGATTATTCTTTCATCAATACAGGGTGAGATTCACAGGGTGAAGTCAGATGGCACTAACAGGACTGAATTTGCCCCAGCAGCCATTTTGGGATCTCCCGTGGGTTTGGCCCTTGACTGGATGAGTCACAACCTATACTATACCAACCCATCCTCGCAGTCCATAGAGGTTCTACATCTTTCAGCCTTGCATTAAAAGATCATTAAAAATTAGAAATTAATTGCTTATCTGAAAAACAATTATTTTTTGCTTGTTGTGGGACATCGTTTCACTCGTATACTGTTTGTTAATTTAGGTTCTGAGGCTGAAAGGAGAGGTGCAGTACAGGAAAACTCTCATCACCAATAATGGCACCCCGACTGGTGCAGGATCACCGGTTGGCATAGCAGTGGACCCGGCACGTGGGTAAGGCCCAGTTTAGCAGCACCTTGCCATGAAGTCTGCCAAGTCAGTCTGACTTCATGCCATCTGCTCAGCAACACTCCCAGTACACAGAGGTTGCTAGAAATCCCAACCAGCACTTAGTGCAGTCAGTGTAACAGTGAAATGACACCAAGAAATGACATGCATAGTACAGTGTTAACTAAACCTTATTTTAGTATCTTGAGTCCTTATAATACATACAGTCAATAGTTACTCCATATCTGCTCCATGTGCTATGTTTCAGGAAAATGTACTGGACAGATCAAGGGACAGAGAGCGGCATTCCAGCCAAGGTGGCATGTGCAGACATGGACGGCTCCAATTCAGCTGTACTCTTCACCAACAACTTGGACCATGTGGAGTTTATCACTATAGACATTAAAGAGAACAAACTTTACTGGGCTGTCACAGGGACTGGAGTGGTGAGCTGCATCTAATCCTTTCAGAATCTGATACACCCTTTTACATTAACTATTACTGCATTTAAAAAAATAAATATACATACCTTCTATTGCTCTTTTAAAACCCAAAACAGATTGAGAGAGGAGATCCAAATGGTTCAAACCGCATCACAGTGGTTAATGGTTTGTCTCACCCATGGGGTGTGGCTGTGCATGGGCCCTACCTCTACTTCACTGATAGGGACTTTGAGGTGATTGAACGTGTGGATAAAGCCACAGGATCCAGCAGAGTTGTGCTGAGGGACAATGTGCCTGGTCTCAGAGTTCTCAAAGTGCACTACAGAGATAGTGAGTAACAGTTATTCAAAACCTAGCTTATGACTTATTATGACTGTGACTAGTGGCTGTTTTTGGGGGTTATTTAGGTCTTAATTTGGATAGGCATTTTGAGGTATTGCGGTAAAATCAGGTATTGTGCATAGTAGAATTAGTGGTCCTTTTCATTTGATCAATGGACAGGTACTAAACAGTGATTTTTGTGCAGCATGGTCCAGTTCAGAATGGATGAATCAGGGGTTTGAAGGGATTTCAACTGCAATACTGCTATTAATCATTTCTGTAACATTTCTGTAAATATACATATGCACAATCTGTCTCTTGTTTCTTCTCTCTCTAGCCTCTGCCGGCTCCTCTAATGGCTGTAGTAATAATGTTGGTGCGTGTGAGCAGCTGTGTCTGCCTCGACCTGGAAGCCTGTTCTCCTGTGCTTGTGCTACAGGATTCAGACTCAATGCTGATAACAGGACCTGTGCTCCGTACCAGTCCTATGTGGTCATCTCAATGCTCACTGCCATCAAGGGATTCAGTCTGGAGGGAGTAGATCATTCTGAGGCCATGGTGCCTGTGGCAGGGAGAGGTTGGTATTTTACATAGTTGAGTGTGCATCAGTATATGTAGCATACAACATTTATGTACTGTATATAATAAAAGTTTATAAATGCTATATTATATGTTACAGAGAAATGTTGAGTATACGTTTTCACTTTTAAGTGTATATGTGTATATTATGCGTTATTATATTATTTTTTATTTTTTTAAAAAACACACAAAAACCTCTGCAGATTCCTGCAATATTGCAGCTTCTGAGCCCTGAGATGCTGCCATCTTATTATTAGGTACACCAACCATAGAGGTCACTTAGTAGGTATATAATTACTGATTGTATTCCATCTGTTTCTATAAACAGTGTTTTTAGTAATCTCCTAATTTATCCATCTTTGGAAAACACCATAGACCACTGACCAGATATTAATTTGACATTAGACCATTTTCAGCACTGCAGGGACACTGACATGGTAGAGGAATCTTGGTGGGTGCTATGTGTGTATCTGGGACAGTAGGGCTGCTGCACTGATAGCAAATGGGTAATGGCCCATTGATAGCCCACCTTCATGACTTCGTCTGGTTCACACATTGCTGTGGAATGACAGTGATTAACTCAACCACAAACACAACTCAGCTTTGATGGTGACAGCTGAGCCACTTTCACCCTAAAATTTAAATGCCGCACAACCATTTTTTACATTGGATTGATGTTTGGTCAACATTTTTAAATGCCACTTTTGGCCCACAATCCACTTTTCCTTGCCATAACTGCCCTTGTATGTTATTTGGCCCTTATGTGGTGTTTTATTTTTATTTCATATAGCATTGTGTATTCTTACTGGTAGAGGTAGAGGAGGGATGAAAAATTGTGCATAGCAGATGGGCTACAGTCAGTAAATGCCATATGGTAGATTTCCCTGATTAAATTGCCAGTGTGTGTAGTTACAAGATAGGAGTACCGAAGTGGCCACTGCATGTATGCTACCAATTCATATTCAGCCAGTGCAGTAGTATGCATTTGTGTGTCCCACAGGTCGAAATGTTCTGCATGTGGATGTGCACATGCCTTCCGGGTTCCTGTACTGGTGTGACTTTAGCAGCACTGTTGCCTCTCAGAACGGTATTCGCCGGATAAAGCCTGACGGATCTGGATTCCGCAGCATTGTCACTTCGGGGATTGGACGCAATGGGATCCGAGGCATCGCTGTGGACTGGGCAGCAGGTATGTGGTTGTTTTTAATCTTGCGCTATACTTTGGGTATTTGAGTGGAATGCAATCCCAATGTATAACATTCACAGAAGAGATAAGCTGCTACAGGATCTACTGCTCTCTACATCTCTTACTTGAGTATGAGGAACATGTTAAAAGAGTTCAGAAGTCAAAGTGTGTCAAGGGTTTTCCATTTCATGGCGTATAAGATGACCATAAGCAGCTTTTCTGCTGGGTCACACCACTCAACTGATTGCTTGGAAGATCTAATCCTCTGGGGTATATGGTGTAAACTGAGGGATTTTGATGGCTTCAGTTCACTATGGCATACATTCTTCAAGTCTCTGGAAGGGTACTGGAGGGATGAACACCATTCTTTCAAGATATTCTCCTAGTTTGTGTCTTGATGATAATGGTGGAGAGTGCTGTCTAACATATCATTCCAAATTCTCCCATAGGTGTATTTGTATTGATTATTAGCACAGATAACATATTCATCAGTTTATTGTAATATTTATTACGACAACTGACCACACTATAAATGATTTTCTTTGTATTTGGACAGGGAACCTGTACTTCACAAATGCCTTTTTGACAGAGACCTACATTGAAGTTGTTCGACTTAACACCACTTTTCGACGTGTTCTCCTGAAGACCCAGGTGGACATGCCTCGTCACATTGTGGTTGACCCCAAAAACAGATTCCTCTTCTGGGCTGACTATGGTCAGAACCCCAAGATTGAAAGAGCTTTCCTGGATGGTACCAACCGGACCGTGCTGGTCACATCCGGTATTATCACACCCAGGGGGCTTGCTCTGGACCACAGAAATGGGTACATCTACTGGGTGGACGACTCACTGGACATGATTGCAAGGGTTCAGCCCGATGGAGGTGAGACAGAGATTGTACGGTACGGGAGCCGCTACCCAACTCCCTATGGCATCACTGTGTTTGAGAATAACATTATCTGGGTGGACAGGAACCTGAAAAAAGTTTTCCAGGTCAGTAAAGAACCAGGAAACACTGACCAACCAGTGGTGATCAGAGACAACATTAACATGCTGAGAGATGTCACCATTTTTGACCAGAGGATGCAGCCCTGGTCTGCACAGGAGCTTAATAACAATCCCTGTTTAGTGTCTAATGGAGGCTGTGCTCATTTCTGCTTTGCGCTGCCTGGTACTCAGAGCAGGAAGTGTGCATGCGCCTTTGGGAACCTGGCCGTGGATGGCATGACCTGTGTGGTGTCTCGAGATGATTACCTCATATACACTACAGAGAGTACGGTTCGCTCACTATGGCTGGACCCTGAAGATCATTCCCTGCCTTTCCCTGTGGTTAACGTGGCCCGGACTGCTGTAGCACTGGATTATGACAAATTGGACAACAGGGTTTATTTCACCCAAAGCTCTGGAGCAGGACAGAGCAAGATCAGCTACATTAGCTTGTCATCTCCTACCTTACCTGCTACCGTGGTGGCTTCAGGTACTGTAAAGCAATACATTGTACACTTTATTTACTTCTGTATTTCTTTCTTTTTTTATTTCACAGTGTGGCTATGGTGCATGCAACAAATGTTTTGTGTCTCAAAGTCTAATAATGATCATTCCATCTGAAATTAGGCAGAATCACTAGTTGCTGTTGTAATTTTATTAATCGTCTGTTGGCAGAGACTTCTGGGGTTGATTTAGGCCTTGTTTCCTACAGTGTATTAGGAAGATTAGTGGCAGAAATTATACAATCCTTAATTTGATTAGGTAATGACAGAAATATTAAAAAAACTATATGAAATTCATTATCCAAGAATTTTTTTTATTTTTTATTTTCAGTTAGTGCTAGAGTGATGATTAATAATTCAGTCATTTCATTGTATAACAGGGTCCTAAAATGTTTTACTCTTGAACAACTTAATTGGTAAAAGTTTAGTGTTCCAAGAAGAAGTTTTTTGCCTAGTTGTAGTTGGACAAGCATGTTTAACTAATAAGGTATGTCTTTTGTATATGTAGATCTGGGTGCTCCTGATGGTATTGCCTATGACTGGATCAGTAAGAGGATCTACTACAGTGACTATGTTAATCAGACCATCAACTCCATGGCTGTAGATGGGTCACAGAGGACTCTTATAGCTCATGTGCCCAGACCACGAGCCATCATGCTGGACCCATGCAGTGGGTAGGTTTCTATCACCTTTTAGCAGAATGTACTGAAGTAATATCATTGGTAATGGATGATAAAACCATCTATAATCTTACAGTTGTCCTCTTACATGCCTCATTAAAGTTAATTATGAGGTTCTGGTGAATAAAATGCCCTTTTATTACCACATCCATCACTATTGCTCATCTTGTTCCATGTTTCTTCCAAAAATTTTCTTCTGTTCTTAGATACATGTACTGGACTGACTGGGGTACCAATGCTAAGATTGAGCGTGCAACTCTGAGTGGAAATTTCCGGACTCAGATTGTTAACAGCAGTTTGGTTTGGCCTAATGGTCTTACCTTGGACTATGATGAACAGAGGCTCTACTGGGCCGATGCCAGCTTGTAAGTTTCTGTACCATCTTTGCGTGTGTTTGTACCATTTGTACCATTTTTATGTGTTTGTTTGTTTGTTTGTTTGTTTCTGTGTAATCAGACAGAAGATTGAGCGTTGTTCCCTGATGGGCACTAACCGTGAGGTCATCGTAAGCACAGCCATTTACCCATTTGCTATGACTGTGTATGGACAGCACATTTTCTGGACAGATTGGAACACACGTAGCATCTATAGAGCGAACAAGCATGATGGATCGGACCAGAGGGTTATGATCCAGAACCTTCCATCCCGGCCTATGGACATCCATGTCCTGTCCAACAGCAAACAGCAGCAATGCAGCAGCCCTTGCCTGCAGTTTAATGGAGGCTGCAGCCATATCTGCACTCCAGGTGATGAACAACTAATTTATTAGAGTCTATCATATTGATAAATTAGGAAACACGTTATTTGTTGAAATGAGAATTCTGGCATAAAGCTGCCTTTTGTTTTTGTCAGTCAATGAGTAGAAATGAATACAGTAGATGTATACACAGTTCAGTTTTGTTCGGTGTCCCTTTAACTGTGCATCTTATTTGATTCACATTATAAATCTCTGTTTAAGTTCTAAACAGTCTCTATCAAATTATAGATAATTAGGCCTGTTTCTACTAGTAACAAGCATTTTGCTGTGCTTAGGTCCTCAGGGGGCAGAGTGCCAGTGTCCATCAGAAGGTCGCTGGTACCTGGCTGACAACAAATACTGCATCCCTGATAATGGCACTCGCTGCCAGCCAGGTCAGTTCACCTGCATGAACGGTCGCTGCATCCGTGCGACATGGAAATGTGACACCGATGATGACTGTGGAGATGGCAGTGACGAACTGGAGAGAGTGTGTGGTAAGCTGGGCTTGTGTGCAATTGTTTCAAGCCATATAATCTTTAACCTAACCTACACTTCCATAATCTCCTACTATTTTTTGACATGTATGCTCTTATCCAGTCACCTTTTTGAGGTATTTAAGAGTCTTTTAGTTTTAATTGCACTCGCTATGACTTCGCAGAAGTTTGACTGCTTTTAAACGTGGCAGCTTTTTTCTACAGATAAAGAAAAGTCCTAACTGGAGCACCATTTGTGCTGATGTCCAAAAAAACTGCAAACTGTAATCATTACAATGCCCTTGTCATTGCTAGCTAGTCCTAGCTAGTATCAGCTAACTAATTAGCCTAGCTTGCTGTCTCGATTTATTATTATCAGTAATAAAAATGAAATAAAATTTGTGTACAAAATGTAAAAGACTGATTTAACTCTGGCAATGAAGAGGTTGCTTGCCTTCACTGTAGCTTTGGAGGCAGAAAATCAACAGAAGATGAGCTGCTTGTGTGATTTGATCACATGTTAAAATAGGATGCGCATTGTGTACCAGTGAAGATAGTTGCAATTTTAGCTATATTACAACATTGGAGTATTGGCAGTGAAGTATTTTTGAGTCAATATTGTCATAATAAGGATTTTTAAAATGTGCATTGGTGGTTGTGAATAATCATTTCCTCATTTGTAATTTGTTTTGGATAAAAGTGTCTGCTAAATGAATAAATGTAAATAATCACCTGGGTGTGAAAGCAGCCTGTTGTTGTTTTGGTTGATTTGTTACATGTGATTCTGGTGTTTTAAATGCTCTATCTGGGATGTTGCAATGATATGTTTCTAGCGTTCTCAATATTTAGTGTAATTTTTTTTATTATTATTATTATTTTTTTACATGGGTGGTCTTTACTTGTATTACTGCTATTGTCTCTGCTCTGTCTTCTTGCTAATGTGCGGCCATTTTCTGCCTAATGCAATATAATGTCTCTGTCTCCAGGATTCAAGAGTGATTTCGCTTTTGGTGTGTATGATTATGTTTCTTGGATCATCTGTTTTTAGAATAAATATAGATTTGCCTGCACTTAATAACCTTCTATTAGAAATGACTAATCATTAGAAAATGCATTGTTGTTTCGCATGCAGTCCCACAAGTGGCGGCATTTATTTCTCTCTCAGGTAATATCTAGCGTTTGCAAACTAAATTACTTATCCACTGATAGTAGTGCCAAGTTAGTCAAGTACCATCTTGGAAAATCTAGACCGTCTGCTTGTAAATGCTTCACTAATAAAGACTCTTGGATTGGAAGCTACTAGAGTCAGCATAACATCACAGCTGTAGAATATCATGTAGTTTCATTGTTGCTTATGGTTAAAAAACAAAACAAAATAAACTTCATGTTCTTTTTGAATGTCATTGGCAGCTTTTCACACCTGTGAGCCCACTCTGTATACCTGTGGAAATGGCCGGTGTGTGCCATACCACTACCGCTGTGATCACTATAACGACTGTGGTGATAACAGTGATGAGGAAGGCTGCTTGTTTCGGCCCTGCGACCCAGACACAGAGTTTGCCTGCAACAATGGCCGCTGCATCGCTCGGGAGTACGTGTGCAATGGCATCAATAACTGCTTCGACAACGGAACCTCGGATGAACGCGATTGTGGTATGCATGTGATGCAATGATGTCTGAACCCCTGTGGAAACAGAGTTTAATGTGCAAGAAAAGTACCTTTTTAAAAATCTGTAGTTTAAAACTCTATAGCCAACATTTTCTATCATACAAGAACAAATATTAATATATCTCTTAATATAATCACTTAATATAATCATTGTTAATTCCATTATGTTTAATTATAGCACAGCTGAATTGTTGAATTCTCAATTCTGCTTGTTCAGAAGGTATTGATTTATATTTATATCTAGGTCTAATATGTTATCATTCCTATAGCAACAGCTAATTTACAGGAACTTGTATGGTGGATGCTCCACATAAATGGATTTTTAAAAATGCGTATAATTGTTGGTGATTTTTTTTTTTCTATAAGGGGAATGCTTATTTACCATTTTTGAAAGGAGTCTCCAATGTTAGCAGTGTTAGCACAGTCAGCGGTATAGATGTTCCTGTAAGTTTCTCTTCCTGTAAGGGTCTTTAGGCTGAAGTGCTTTGTACTTTCTTTGTAACATGACAAGCTGCATGTTTTTGTCCTATTAACTTCAAGAAAAAATAGAGGATGATGAGGGAACGACTGTTTATAGCCGTTATAATGTTATAATATACACTCACCGTCCTCTTTATTAAGAACACCTGCACACCTGCATATTCATGCAGTTATCTACTCAGCCAATCATGTGCCAATAGCACAGTGCATAAAATCATGCAGGTCAAGAGCTTCAGTTAATGTTCACGTCAAACATCAGAATGAAGAAAAAGTGTGGTCTCTGTGACTTTAACTATGGCATGGATGTTGGTACCCTAAGGGCTGGTTCGAGTATTTCATAAACTGCTGATCTTCACACACAACAGTCTCTAGAGTTTACACAGAATGGTGCGAAAAACAACAAAACATCCTGTGAACAGAGGATCTGCAGGCTGAAACACCTTATTGATGAGAAAGAGCAGAGGAGAATGACCAGACAGGTTTGAGTTGACAGGAAGTCTATAGTAACTCAAATAAGCATTCTATACAACTGTGGTGAGCAGAAAAGCATCTCAGAACACACAATACATCAAACCTTGAGCTGGGTGGGCTACAGCAGCAGAAGACCGCAGTTCCACTCCTATCAGTGAAGAATAGGAATCATGGGCACAGACTTACTGAAATTGGACAGTTGAAGACTAGAAAAAGACCAGGTGATTTTTTTTTCTACTCTTTTAATCTTTGGGTGAGCCTGTGCCCATGATAGTCTCAGTTCTGTTTTTTGGCAGACAGGAGTGGAACCTAATGTGGTCGTCTGCTGTTGTAGCTCATCCACCTCATGGTTCTATGTTTTGTGCAAGCTGAGATGATTTTCTGCTCACCACGGTTGTAAAGAGTGATTATATGAGTTACTATATACTTCCTGGCAGCTCAAACAAATCTGACCTCTTTTCCTCTGAACTCTCTCATCAACTATTTGTTTCCACCCACAGTGTCGCTCACTCACTGTTTTTTGTTTTTCACACCATTCTTTGTAAACTCTAGAGACTGTTGTGTGTGAAATTCCCAGAAGATCAGCAGGACCATGCCACGATCAAAGTCACAAACATCACACTTTTTCTTCATTCTGATGTTTGAAGGGAACATAAACTAAGCTGTTACCACATGATTGGCTGATTAGATAACTGCACAAATGCAGGTGTATGGGTGTTCCTAATAAAGTGGACATTGAGTGTGAGTTATAAGTAATAACAGGAACTAGATTGGCAGACGTTCCACAGCATTAAATATAATTATAAATGGATAAAAAGCATGACATCCTGTTCCTTAAATTACAAAGTATTAGTGTTGGCAAATTGCTGTGGTATAAGAGGACTAAAACTTAACTTGATGATGTTTTGTTATAGGAAAATATACAACTTTGGCATTGTAATAGCACCAGACCACACTGTTACTGATAATTTTCCTATAACGTGACACTCCATTACTGTTTTATTATTTACATATAAGATGTCAAAACCTGCTTGCTTATTAGGTTAGATTGTCATTTGATATTTTGCTCTCTAGTTGACAGGACTTGTCAGCCTGGTCACACTAAATGCCAGAGCACCAACATCTGCATCCCACGTTCATACCTGTGTGATGGGGATAATGACTGCGGAGACATGAGTGATGAGAGCCCCACACACTGTGGTAAGTTCTGTGTGTAATGTAATAAAAATGTAGTATACTTGCAATGAATGGACACCATATATTGATGGTTTGGTCCTTCTGCTTTAGTAGAGGTCAATTTTATTGTCCATATTACTGAATATTGTAATAACTTGCAAGTTTCCTGTACATTGAAGTCCTGTGCTGGTTTCAATTACACTCCATTTTATGTCCAGGAGTGATTTTAATCTGCGTCCATTGTATGACACATATAAATCTGAAATCATTTAAATTGACAGTGAGTCATTTTATCAGTCATATTAAACCTTATTTTAAGCAATAATCATCAGTAAATAATAATCATGGTTTGTTTTGTTTTGGGTGTCAGGTGAATCATTTTGTAACTGGGAAAATGAGTTAACATAAATTTAAACTGGGTCTGGCAAAGAATTTTCTAAAATTGTCTAATTAAGGCCTTGCTAGCAAAATGCCATCTGTGGTTTCATAAAAGGTCCATTATTAAGAGATCATTTTCACAGAAGTGAGGGTTTGTGTTGAGTCACCCAAACAAGCCCTTTTTTGAAGATTACCTGTGACTTAAAATCTGCTCTGCCTCCTTAGCAACATCTACGTGTACCCAGAATGAGTTCCGCTGCACAAACGGGCGCTGTATACCAGCACACTGGTACTGTGATGGTGGCACTGACTGTGCAGACGAGTCAGATGAACCCTCCACCTGCAGTGAGTTAAACGCATAGACTTTCATCATTAGAATTATTGCATAACATAATAATAACATAATAAGCTGATGTGAAGAAACTTATCCAATGGTCAATACCATTTATATGCAATCAAAACTTGGATGTGGCACATTCCTCACTCTCATTCATTTCACTGTAGTTACTAAATTACAGTATATTCTATCATGTTAACTTCTGAGCATAATATGAACATTTATTTTATATGAATACTAATATGAAGACTTCATTAACATGACTCAGGTAACAAAGGTATGTTTGAGTTTTAGGAAGTGATAATTGTCTGTTTAGACAGTTAAGTTAAAATGTTCTTACATGTAAGTCTTAAATCATGTAATGCTTTTTATTTTCATAAATGTTAGCTCACATTGTTATATATTTACGGAGAAGTATTTTTAAGCAATAGATGTCTAAAACGAATGTCTTTGTATTATTTGTAGTAGTATTGTTGCTATAGCACTAGTCAGTGGAACCACCAGTTGCCTTTCACACTCCTCTTCATGAGTCTCCCCTACGCACACATTCTCTTGCCTTTGAATAAGAGAGGGAAGCAGCACCATAATGCTGGTTCTCTCTTATTCTCTCACTCTAAGTGCATATAGCCACCAAGTCTTTGGTGTCTAGCTTGTCAGGATCTGAGTAGATTACAAGAAGTTCGTTTGTCATTGCCATTGCACTGCTCCTTGTTCAGGCGTGGCTTGTGATGTGTGTTAATCCTGCAGCCACCATGGTGAGAACCTGTAGCTCAGACCAGTTCCGCTGTGATGATGGCAGGTGCATCGCATCCTCCTGGATCTGTGATGGAGACAACGACTGTGGGGACATGAGTGATGAGGACCAGAGGCACAACTGTGGTTAGTGATCCTTCTATCTCTTTTTTCCCTATAAGTTCTCATCTCATCTCCAGTGCTATCTTGTTCAATGCTGTCCTCTTCTGTCCTCTACTCTCCTCTTTTGTACTTCCTCATTCATTGTAGACAAATCAGACAGCTCAATAGAAGAGCCTGGCTCGTGGCTGATGTCTAGAATGTTAGAGTAAGGAATCTGCATTCCTGATTTCCCCTGCCTGACTCGCTGCTTTGTGGTTGTGTATGCTGCCTGGCTCGCTCTGGATTCCAGCTGCCATGCATTTTCTGTCCAGTGTGTCTGTTCACAATACGCAGCCTGATTCTGAGGCGCCTAAACAATGTGAGGCCAAAGTTCAGTCAATTGGGACCCAGCCAGTGTGAACCTAAACTGATGCTGCATTGTGTAATGCCATTGAAATGTTGAAATGTGTGGAGAACCGAATCTAAGAACAAATGTCTTTATTGTAATAAATCTTTGCTATTCAGTCTTCTTAGCATGCTGTATCCTATGTTTGTAAAACACTTGCCTTAGTTGCATGCAGGATATTATTACAGAGGAGACATGATTAATTCTGTCATTTGTTTTCATTAATTTCATTAATTTTGAGTCATTTTGTAGTAAGTGATTAGTTCATATATAGTCTAAAATGTCTAATGTGTAGGTCAGGTTGTTTTAAATAATTTAAACACAGGAGCCCTAATGAAGTGACATAAATGTAAGTGGACTGAATAAAGTAATTAGCTAAGCAAGGGTACTTCAATCATTATAATTTAAAAATGCTATTTGGCAGTTTTAGTGTTACTGTTTTACAGTTTTAGTGTTACATTTGGCTGAAATCCAAATGGCTTTTTATACAGTATATAGGTTGTCCTCTTATTGTGTAACATACTGGTGTTTCAACAACATAGTGTGCTGTATGCCCAATAGAACAAATAGTGAAATTCAGCCATGAGAAAGGAGCGTCTCCTACAAGTCTCTTTTGGAAATTGTTAACTGATATATTTATACTTACATTAGGCAAATAAAAATGGATAATGGATAACGGATAATGGAGAATGGATTTGGAGAATATTTGAACAGTGAAATTGGCTCCCATGTGCCTACTCAATATGCTGTGGTGAGAGCTGACTTTTTTTTTTAATACAATTCATCTGTCAGTGTGGCAGATGAATTGTATTAATATTGCCTCTTTAAGTGATAAAGTATTGTGAAATTTTATTTTATTTTGTTGTATTTTAGCATCAACTGACAAAGGGTGTATTCTCTAAATTGCCACAGTTGGCTTCCTTACTGCAAGCCAACAAACTTGACAGCATTGTGCCATGGATTCCCATTTTGCCGTAAAATATGACACACTTGTGTTTCTTAATTAATTTAAGTGTTATATCAAACAATTGTAAAATTTTCAGTGGTATTTCTCTAATCAATTTGGTGGGTTTTGAATTCTCAGCTAATCGAACCTGCTCACCACTGGAGTTCACCTGTGTGAATAATCGGCCCCCACAGAGGAAGTGTATCCCCCGGGACTGGGTGTGTGATGGAGATGCAGACTGCTCAGATGCGTATGATGAGCACCAGAACTGTACACGCAGGTCCTGCGCTGCCACTGAGTTCACCTGCAGCAACGGCCTCTGCATCCGCAGTGCATACAGGTTAGAAATAATACTACTGTCCTTATATATTTACAGTGAAAAATAGGTATGTTAATACTGCAGCTTTGGCCATGTAGTTTATATTATTACATACATGGGAAAAAAACATATTTACTGTACACATATCTAAAAATATGTCACTGTATGCCCATGTAAGGACATCTGTGACAAGTGAACAAGGGAGGGTACAACAATAAAGAATAGTGATTTAGACACATTTACAAACATCTGTCTTGCATTTGTTCTGTGCGGTAGGTGTGACCGGCGTAATGACTGTGGAGACAGCAGCGATGAGCAGGGCTGTACGTACCAGGCATGTCAACAGCACCAGTTCACGTGTCAGAATGGTCGGTGTATCTCGCAGGACTTCCAGTGCGATGGTGATAATGACTGTGGAGATGAATCAGATGAGCTGCCGCAACTATGCCACACTCCAGCCCCTACCTGCCCTCCTGGGAAGTTTAGGTGTGACAATGGAAACTGTCTGCTGTCCAGCCAAGTGTGTGACCACAGTGATGACTGCAATGATAACAGTGATGAGAAAGGCTGTGGTGAGTAGACGCAAAAAGAAACAATACAGTTAACACAAGGAACATTTTGTTTTTCAGCATCGAACACTCACAATACTGAGCCTAAATTGGACATAAATAATTATAAAGATGCAATATTGCTCTATTACTGCAGATCATGATTTTCCTTTTGATGAATGTAATGAATGTCTGACTTGTCTCTAAGGGATATTTAGGATACTTTATAACTTCAGTTGGTCTGCTATTACATTAGTAATCACTTGATATTGTTTTCAGGCATTAACGAATGTACAGACCCATCTGTGCAGCACTGTGACCACGAGTGCACTGATACCCCCACCAGCTTTGTGTGCACATGCCGTCCTGGTTACCGCCTCATGTCCGATAAGAAGAGCTGTGATGATGTCGATGAGTGTTCAGAGACGCCCAGCGTGTGCAGTCAGATCTGCGAGAATACACTGGGCTCTTTCGTGTGTAAGTGTGCACCGGGATTCCTGCGGGAGCCAGATGGACACCGCTGCCGGCAGAACAGCAACATCAGCCCTTACCTGATTTTCAGCAACCGCTACTACCTGCGCAACCTATCTACAGACGGAGAGGCCTACTCTCTCATCCTTCAAGGCCTCAGCAACACTGTGGCTCTGGACTTTGACCGCATTGACAAGCGTCTCTACTGGATCGATGTGAGCCGCCGTGTGGTGGAGAGGATGTTCTTTAACGGCACAGGCAGAGAGGTGGTGCTGAGTGACAGTCTGCATGGAGAAGGCCTGGCTGTGGACTGGGTGGGACGGAAGCTTTACTGGGTGGACAGCTTTCTAGACTGTCTGAAGGTGTCTGAGCTAGACGGACGCTTTGTCAGGAAGTTGGCTGAGCACTGTGTGGATGCTAACAACACCTACTGCTTTGAGAATCCAAGAGCCATTGTGGTGCATCCAAAATTTGGGTGAGTGACTGGTATTTAGTCTTTCTCTGTTTAGGATATTGAAGTCTTCTTTACAGAGTGTCAGCAGGTCCTTATACAGTCTTAATGTATTACATTTTACAAATGAAAGGCCTTAATACTGTATGCATTCGATTGTGTTAAAACCAAATTTGTGTTATCTTATGGAGTTTTCACACTTAGCGAGTTTTCACACGCTATTTTTTCTGAGCTTGTTTGCACCTTGAGTGTGGTAAAATTGGCCAAGCTCAAAAGATGTTATCAGACTTGTGTGCAGTTTTGGAGTGGTTCACTTTCAGGGAATTCTGGTTCAGGCCGTACCATGTGTGAAAGTGATCCTTCACATTATTCCCATTTTGAGTTTCACAATGGCATGGAAAGGAATATCATGGTCTGCAGAAACAGATAGTCTTCTAGGTAAATCGAACCAAGACATAATTGAACATCTGACTACAGTGACTACAACAAAAACTTAATTATTTCTAGATGAAGAAACACTAATTAAATATATAATACTTCAACAACAATAAAGGAATGTATCTTTATGTAATATTAGCACAAATATTTTTCTGTAAAAATCAATCGTTGTGAAGAGTTTGTACAAGTTAGATGTATGAAATAGTAATTGATCTGCATAATGTATGAAAGCAAACGTCCAGTGCTTTACACTCCCCCAAACAACAAAACAAGCCCCAGTCAAGCCCTGAGTCAATCTCGGACATGAACTCGAGCACTTGGGTTTAGTTTGAAAACGGATTGTAGATTTCTTCGGCTATCCTTAATTTGGTATGAGGCAGGGACATGTATGACATGACTCTAAATATCATTACATACTATGATGTAATTTTGTAACACATTTGACATGTGTAAGTGTGTAAGTTACTGAGAAATGAGAAACTTTTGCATGTCACTGATGCAAATTTGGTCTTAAAAAGTCTTTGTCTTATGTACACTGATGTTCCTGTCTTGTAAAATAACAAATTAAGTTCTCAAATGAATTCTGTCTGTTATTTGCAGATATGTATACTGGACTGACTGGGGAAATAAAGCTTTCATAGGTCGTGTTGGAATGGATGGTAACAACAAGTCTGCCATTATTACCACTAAGATTGAGTGGCCCAATGGCCTTACCATTGACTACACCAATGATATGCTGTATTGGGCTGATGCTCACCTCAACTACATTGAGTAAGTAAAATGTTTAACAATGATGAAGATCATTGTTAAGATTCTTAAGTATTCAACTGTCAGCTTATTAATATAAAGCTATTAAATCAGTAAAGCTCTAAAAATATATCCAGCACTTTCGAAATGCAATCTCTTCTGCAGGTACTCTGACCTAGATGGCCGCCACCGCCACACTGTGTATGATGGTGTGCTTCCTCACCCGTTTGCTATAACTGTGTTTGAGGACACTCTGTACTGGACAGACTGGAACACTCACACAGTGGAGAAAGGCAATAAGTACAACGGCTCTGGGCGCCAAGCTCTTGTCAACACCACTCACAGACCCTTTGATATCCACGTGCTTCACCCATATCGTCAGCCCATAGGTGAGCCTGAGACAGAGGAACTCAAGCAGGGTGTAATCACAAGCTCTACTGCCGGCTTTCATCCTCTTGGAGCCATTATGCCAATTATCTCTGATCATTATCTCTTCCTTTAAATGTCTACTTAAGCCATTTTCGAGTGTGTGCCAATATTTACAAAGACAATGCCGCAAGTGTTTTCTCTCCACCCCCCCTTTGGCCAGGAAAGACAATCCCTTTTATCAATCACATATTTTCCCAAGACAGATTGAGGTCTTTAGATACCCTTGTCTTATCTCTGTAGGAGGGAGGTCAACCTCTGTTTCTTTGTGGTAAGTGCATGTGGTGTAACAGTTTCTCTCCCGGTCCTCAGTAACCAATCCCTGTGGACTGAACAACGGCGGCTGTTCTCACCTATGTCTCTTAAAAGCTGGAGGGCGGGGATACACCTGTCAATGCCCTGACCACTTCCTGACTGTGCAGATAGGGGGCATGCCCCGCTGCTTGCCCAGCTGCTCCAGCACGCAGTATAGATGTGCCGACAATGAGCGGTGAGCGCCTCAGACCTGGGTGTGATTTGTGCGATTCAATGTTGTTTCATTATGATGCCTACATCTGACTTTTTCTAACTGAGTGCTTGTTCTGTCCTTCGTCTGGCTCTGTGTAGTTGCATCCCTATCTGGTGGAAGTGTGATGGGCAGCGTGATTGCAGGGACGGTTCAGACGAGCCTTCCACATGCCCCCTGCGCCACTGTGGCCTGGGCCAGTTCCAGTGTAATGACGGGAACTGTACCAGCTCACATTTCCTGTGTAACTCAAACCATGACTGTCCTGATGGATCTGATGAGGACTCTGTGCTGTGTGGTATGGAAAAACTTAATTAAATCACTTGGTCATAGTTAGTGTGTCTTTGGCTCTTGTTTGGAATGTTCTTTTAACCTAACCATTGGACCATTTGTTTATACTTTTGAGTATATATATATATATATATATATATATATATATATATATATATATATATATATATATATATATATATATATATATACACACACACACACCACAGCATTGTTGAATTCTCGATTCTGACTGGCTGACAGACGTTCTGAGGTGTGCAATTATTTTTCATAAATGCACAGCTAAAGTAGTTCCAGTCAGGTCTTGACCGCATTACAGTTCCATATCAAAAAAAGAAAAGAAAAATTAGCCTACTCTCTCTCTCTCTCTCTCTCTCTCTCTCTCTCTCTCTCTCTCTCCCCCTCCCTCCAATAACTACATATCAATGGCTCAAGCCTCCGTTACTAGCTCTAAAACGATGGAATTGAGATGGGATGCGTAATATATTAGTTCCACACACAAGAGCGTTTTAAGGACAAAAACCTGACAGATGTCTTGAAATAAAACATCTGACCAATTTCTTGAGGTGTGGTAACTGTGGTATAAGCGGAATAATTGACTCAGCTCCGTTGAATATATGAGAAATGTTTTAAAGAAACATTCTTGCATTTTTCAATGTAATGTCTATCCACTGCATCTATAGTGTAGGCATGATTAGCACTGGAAATCATTTACAAACATTATCCTTTACTGGGAAAATAATGAAAAAAGAGTTTACTCGAAACTCACTTAAAATATGTGACTGCAAATAAATAGGTTAAACATTTTAATCTATAGCCATAACATTAAATGTCTTAGGATGAGACAGACACAAGATAAAATCTTAGCATGGTTTTATCAACTTGACAACACCTGAGCAATACATTCATTCATTTATCTTCATCTTCAGTAACCACTTTATCCTGGTCAGAGTTGCAGTATGCAGAACTTGTTTCTATAAACTCCACACAGACAGTATCCGGTGCTCAGGATTTGAGCCGGGGACCCTGTAGCTGTAAGGCAGCAGTGTTACCTGCTGTGTTGTGTGCCATCCAAGAGGACTACTAGTAATTCTAGTTACATATACTTTTCCCAAAGTTTAATGTATCCATGCTTTAACCAGACCAAACATATATATTTTTTTCCTTTGGAAAAGTAGCTCCATCTCTAAAAGTATGAATTATACAGAGCTACATTTACCATTATTTTTCACTGACAAATTAATTAAAGCATTTTACCAAAATAAGTGTTTCATATCAAGATTTATTGACCACCACAATGACTGCCCTTAGACTTTGATTATGCAGATTTTCCGGTGCTGTCTTAGAAAAAGTAAGAAAAAGTTCATGGTCATTGTTCATATGCTACAGATGTGCTGGATACAAAAAAAATAAAAAGATACATAGTGTCACAGTGAATTGATTTGTTCCTGTCTCAGCAACACACCAGTGTGAGTCGCACCAGTGGCAGTGCAGTAATAAGCGCTGTATCCCGGAGGCGTGGCAGTGCGATGGGGAGAACGACTGCGGAGACGGCTCAGACGAGGAACCCTCACACTGCTCTAGCAGAACGTGCCGTCCCGGCCAGTTCAAGTGCAGGAATGGCCGCTGCATCCCTCAGAGCTGGAAATGTGATGTAGATGATGACTGTGGAGATAACTCGGATGAGCCCATCGATGAGTGCAGTGAGTGTAGCATCTGATAGGCTTGTGTTCTATTTTTTTGTTTTGATCAGGGGATTCACATGCATGATGGACAACCTTATAAACAACATTATACATTTGCTTTAATTTAGCTCATTTCAGATAGTGTGGATTCTTAAACAAAGATGAAATGCATCCATTTTGAACCCAAACAATAATTTTCTGATTCAGGTTGCATTTTTTGATCAATCAGTGAACACTATGCCTCTGATATAGTAAGATTCGAGTGTGCAGAATTTGATAAATTGCATGTGCAAATATTGGGTGTGAGTTACAGATAATAATAACATGAATTACAGCACATGAAAAGTCAGGGGAGTAAGCAGTATATAAATTGGAGAATCTCTCAGATGAGTTCAACACTGCCTGCAGGTAGTGAGACATTGAAAAATTGTTCGGTATACATTATGAATAAATGAGTGAAAGAGTGTCGACATGAGTATGCAATATGTTAATAAGATAATATGAGTGAAAACTTTTCAGAGGCTGTTGGTGTCAGATATACGTATGTGTGATGGATCTAATATGAAACTAGCATTACCGTGGTAATATTACATCATCAATTTGACAGACCTTCTGATTATTAAGATAAAGATAGAAGACAAGAAGATTAAAATAAACTTTTTCATTATTAAGAGCAAATGGTATAATTTTGCATTGGTATTGCATATGCATTAAGCCAAATGAGTGAAACAGACGAGACATTCTGTTTATCTCAACTGAAAGACGCAATCCTCCATAGACCCCATTAGTGAATCAGCTTTTACAGGTGTTATTGAGTTTCCACATTTTTTTCACATGCAAACGTTTACTACATCAGGGCCTATGGGACCATACACAGACGTACTGGAATGTTTTGGTGTGATTGGCGCGTGTCTTCATTCATACAATGGCACAAGTTTACATATAAGTCATCACATCAGGCATTACAAGAGAATATGGCAAACATTAAAGGAAAACAATGTGATGTGAGGTGTAGGCCATAGATGCAAAGTAAACAGTGCACAAACATCTCAGTGGGTGTTAATTCAGGTATATATTGCACAGCAATTGTAATGCTAGTGTTTACAATAAATAGTGTATCATTTAATTATAGCACTGCACAATGGGTAGCATTTGGTGGGTGCGAGAGCTTGGAGGGCTAGAATGGGGTGAGGTGGAAGTCAAAATGATCTTTGGAGTGACCTGGCATATTTGAATTAGTTATCTGATTGTATATTGCACTGTGTTGCTGATTGTTGCTTTGTTTTATGCTCATAGTGGGTCCAGCATATCGATGTGATAACCACACTGAGTTTGACTGCGTCACAAACTACCGCTGTGTACCTCTGTGGGCCGTGTGCAATGGACAAAACGACTGCAGGGACAACAGCGATGAGCAGAACTGTGGTGAGTGCAACACACAGTAAGATACTTCACTAGTAACTAAAAGGTTGTGAGTTTAAGTCTGCTAGAGTCATTGCTGTGCACTTGAACAAGGCCTTTAATGCTCATCTGGTCAGCTGTATACTTGGATTATATCCTGCCTCACTTTTAGTCACTAACCACCTATCAAATCAAATCACATGCCTAATTTAAACCACCAGTTGTAAACATGTCCTTTAGAAGTGATCGCTTCAAGAGATAAATTTTAAGATAACTTTCCAGACACATAGGAGGAGCTTAAACCAATGTAAATATTGTGGACTTAATTTGTGTACTTCCCTAAGATTATGTTGAGAATATGCTAATACGGATAATCATAATCAACAGGTGTTTTAATTTAGGAGATTTCATTTCATGCAGTGTGTGAACTATGTATGTGGTGATATTGGAGATGATTATGTTTTCATCCCTTCATACTCCAGTTGTACATTAGCAAAAGAAGAGCCTGCTCTGATGTATGGCTCTCTCTGACCTCTCGCATAACCCCCCTGCTAGTCTGAGACTACAGCATAGATTTATGGTCTATGTGTGTCTAGTTCTGTGTCAGGCACCAGTGTAATCCTATGTGTGAGGAGTTAATTTCTTCTGGTGCTGACACAGTAACAGAATAATTAAATGCAATTGCATATGTTTATTTAAGTAAATAATATGCAGAGAAATTAAACAGCAGCAGTTGGAAAAGTCATTCATTTAATCAGTAAATCAAATGGTTTCAGTCCATTTCTAATAACAGCACTAAGCCACTACTTATTTAAGATGTTGCAAGCCCTGTCTCCTCTCTGTCTCCACTGGTTGCTGCACTCAGTGAGAATTGAACACTAATGATGCAACTGCAGTAAAACTATCATTAATATTGAATTTTCATGTTTAACTCTAATAAAAACAAGTGGAATATTAAAATCTGACTGTCTCTTCATATGTTCTTGAAGTCATATGTAGTAGTCATATATATGTAAGTGCATTTATGCAAATGCAGTATGTATGTATATATAAAAATTCCTATGCAAGCTGTCAGTGCAGATTGAGCTCTGTGTTCTGTGGTCTGACCCTGACACACACGCACACATACACACACATGCACCACTCCAGTCCTCCCAAGTGTTATCAGCATCCCCCCACTCCATTAGTGCCATCCTGCACAGAGAGGAGAGATCTCCTTAATCTGAGTGTAAGAATGCCAGGTGGGGCATCTCTTGGATCATGTATGTGTGTGTGTGTGTGTGTGTGTATCTGTATGTTTAGCAGTGTCTGTTCTTCTCCTCTCCTCACTTCTCAGATCTCCTCTGTGGCGTATCTGCTATGACTCACTGGTCAGTGTGTGTGTGTGTGTGTGTGTGTGTGTGTGTGTGTGTGTGTGTATTGAGGGGGGTTTCTATACTCCCTTTACTACTTTCTTCCTAGCTGTAATTAAATCCAGCGTTTTCTCTCCCTTCAAAGTTCAGTGCTGTATTTATCATCATGTCTTTATTAAACAGCATGCCACAAGGTGCTAAAGAATGTCTCATTTATCTCTCATGTCTGCAGACTCAAATTGTAAAATTAGTCCAGATAACAAATTTGGACAAGTGAGAGATAGTGCTTGTTCAGTGTCATGTTTTAAACTCTGTGCTGTCAGAATGTTCACTGAACACAATATAAATATATTTTGTTTGTGTGCTCATTTGTGCGCATATTGCAGGTTTCTATATTAAGCTCAGAAGTGTGATCATCATTAGCAAGCAATATATTCTTTACCCTTTTCTCTAGTGTGTTGATTGTGTGTTTTACTGCATGTTAAAGTGTGTAGTTATCATTTAGCTCTTTATTTTATTTATTTATTTTGTAAAAGGGCTGACATGGTCATTAAAAGAGGATGTGCTCTCCGTCAAACTTATCTGATTAAATATAGCTAATGAATGCATGACCCTTTTTGTGCGTAAGTGTGTATTAAAACTTGACCCCTGTGTCATGTTTATAGAGGAGTTGACCTGTGACCCTGCTGGAGATTTCCGCTGTGATAACCACAATTGTATCCCTCTGCGCTGGAGGTGCGATGGAGACAATGACTGCGGAGATGGATCAGATGAACGCAACTGCAGTGAGTAGCTTGTATCTCAGAAATCTACCTTGTGTCTCAGAAAATGGTTTCTTTGACAAAGATATGTCAGTGTAGGTCAAGTGTTTTTCTCTAAAAAGTTTTGATAGACCTGACTGCTTCTGTTTACAGTCATACACAATCAGCAATACTATTAAAACCACTGACAGGTGAAGTGAATAACATTGATTATCTCATTACAATGGGGTGGGATATATCAGGGCAGCAAGTGAACGTCAGTTCTTGAAGTTGATGTATTGAAAGCAGGAAAAGTAGGCAAGTGTAAGGATCTGAATGACTTTGACCAGAGCCAAATTGTGATGGCTAGACGACTGGGTCAGAGCATCTCCTTAATGGCAGGTCTTGTGGGGTGTTCCCGGTATTCAGTGGTTAGTACCTACCAAAAGTGGTCCAAGCAAGGACAACCGGAGAACTGGCAACAGTGCCATGGGCTCATTGATGCGTGTGGGGATCAGAGGCTATCCCGTCTGGCCCGATTCCACAGAAGAGCTACTGTAGCACAAACTGCTGAAAAAGTTAATGCTGTCTATGATAGAAAGGTATCGGAACACACAATGCATCGCAGCTTGCTGCATATGGGGTTGGTAGCCGCAGACTGGTCAGAGTGCCCATGCTGACCCTTGTCCACTGCTGAAAGTGCCTACAATGGGCACCTGAGCATCAGAACTGGACCATGTAGCAATAGAAGAAGGTGGCCTCGTCTGAGGAAACGCATTTTCTTTAACATCAAGTCGACGCCCGGGTGCATGTGCATCACATACCTGAGGAAGAGATGGCACCAGGATGCACTATGGGAAGAGGCAGAGGCAGTGTGATGTTCTGGGCAGTGTTCTGCTGGGAAACCTTGGGTCCTGGCATTCATGTGGATGTTACTTTGACACGTACCACCTACCTAAAGTCTACCAAAAGTCAATTTTCAGTGAGTCCCATTCAGTTTGCGCAAATCAGCTACGTGCAATTCACGCCTCAGAGTAGAAATGTCAGAGATGGGGTTTGTCAATAGTGTCTGCACCATGTCCTTTAATCACAAGCACTTGACTTTAAGATAAAAAAATATGGGGAATAGAAAATGCAGACTATAGAAGCAGATACATTATATTTTCTTTGCCTTCAGAAGTAATACAATGTAACATAAAAGCAACAGACAATTAAAAAAGGGGTGGAAAAGGTTAAAAACACAAGCATTGATATAAGAATGCAATCATGGCAAGCATTCAAATAAAAGTCAAAGTCTGGTATAATGCCAGTATATTGCTGCATGAATAGTACTTTATCAATATAATGTTGGCCTTCATTATTCAGCAACTTATAAAATAGCGCGTGATCTGGCACATCCTGATATTTTGCGTTTTTTTTAATATTCTGCACTGACAGTTAATGCAAAATGTGCACACAACTTAATGTAAAGCAAAGTTAGGAAATTGTGATAGTGCTTAATTCTGTAGTTACATCAGAGGTCTGAATATCAATGTGTACACTTTTATTATTAACTACTCCCTACAAATGCATACCTGAACTCTGAGTATAGCCCAAAATGAACAAGATCTTACCATGGTTAAATAGTTGTACATTTTTTTCTTTTGTTGAGTAAGCCTTAACCATGGCAAGTTGGGGAAAATAATAAACTATGGTTTCTACTACCATATTACATAAAAACCCAGTATTCAACAATACTAAGTAAATTTACCTAAGTAAAACCAGGTTAATATCGCAGTCAAGAGTGTAACAACCAGAGTTACCATAAGATGCCATAGTTAATCTGTGGCAGGATCATAGCTGAATATGCAATAAACATAGTTACCCTAAGCATAGTTACCTTGTTCTCGGCTCCGTATGTAAATGTGTCAGCTTTTCAGAAAAAAAAAAAAACGAAGGGAAACGTGAAGGGAGGTTAGACAGTGAGAGGCAGAAAGATGGAGCACTAGCAGGAAGAGATGAAGCTGATGAGGGTTGTGAGTTGGGTGAAAGGATGATCGGAGCCTGCGCTAAATCACTGAGTTTTTACACTGAAAGGGGTGCTGATTTTTTCAGCACTTGTCTCTCCCCCCACACAGGAGCTGCCGTGTTGCAGTGCACAGCTTCACTCCTCCTAATGAATTCATCTATGAACTCACCTCATAAAAATGGCCCACAGAACAGGGGGGGGTGGTGTCAGGGGGGTTCTTTATAACTGTGGCAGGCTGTGAAAAACAACCTGTGGCTCATTAGATAACCCTTTAATCCTGTAACATAGCAAAACACAACATAACCAACTCTGTTATCAGTGTTAAATGTTTGGTTTGTGTTTGTAAAGATTTACTGCAGCAGTTTTTTTTGTGGTGTTTTGCCCTTAAACTGTATTTAACAATTAAATACTTAATAGTTATTCGCTGTGTGTTAATTATTGTCTTAGAATAATACATCACATTTGTTATAATGTTTTCACACTCAAAACATGGGACATTACCAGCATAATTTTATTGTTCAGAATTTATGTCCTTCACACTTTCCAGCATTCAAACCGGGATGCTTGCACACACATTTGCTATTGAAGTCCCATCACACAGCATTTGCTTTCAAATACTTGAGCTCACCCTCATCTTCTCTTTGCTTATGCCCAGTCCTTACTCTTGATTGCCTGATGAATTTCAAAAATGTATTAATGAACATGCCTGAATTGTATACTACAACTCAGAAGGTTACACTTTATTTGTAGTTTTACATTTAACTATAGCATATATAGAGAAAGAAAATAAACTTGTTGTAGTATTTGTGTGTGTGTGTGTGTGTGTTTGTGTGTGTGTGAGAGGGAGAGAGAGAGAGAGAGAGAGAGAGAGAGAGAGAGAGAGAGAGAGAGATTGACACAGTTTTGTGCATCCACAGACCCTCGAGCATGCACAGAGAGCGAGTATCGCTGTGACAACCTGCGCTGCATTCCTGAACGCTGGGTGTGTGACCATGACAACGACTGTGAGGATAACTCGGATGAAAGGGACTGTGGTGAGCAGAGCCTCTTTGTTTGCCTGGTGGGAGTATACAGTGGGGGGCGTAGCAGCCTCGTTCTCAAACTTTCTCCTGAACTGCTGATGCAGAACCATCTTTTATCAGTTTCTTAGTGGTTCTACGTGCCATATAATTGATGGCTGAATAATTATTTACTTACGAATCATGTTGCATCATGCATGAGCACTTTTGAATTCTGGGTTTACAAAGGAAAGCAGTTTGTGTGATGATAATGCATTAACCATGAGGTATTCACAGGGAATTATACAAAAGAGCATTATTCAGCTAAATACTTACCACTATTCGTGCATTTTGAATGGGCCTGTAAAAAATATGGTACTGAAATATAAAATTCATATAATAAAGATTTTTACTTGATTGATGACGAAATCAGAATGATGATGATGATAAATGTCACATGGGTTTACCGCCGTTTCTGAGAGTTTTGTTATTTAGCAAGGTTTGTGTAAAAGTTCCACGGCATTGCTGAGCGTCTCATTTTACTTGGAGAAGAATGCTAAGTGCTCAGTTCTGCCACACGGGTCTCGCACACTTCCTGCGTAAGAGAGAAGGACACTGCCAGCTTTCTATCCCAATGAGAACATTGTCTAACTGCATCCTCCTGGATGCAAAGCAAATGGCACAGACTGTGTGATCCGTTCCTGCTTGCCTAAGCAGTGTTTTTATCCTGTTTGTATGGACCGGAGACTGGTGTGTGAAGTGTAATGTTTCATGCTGTAACTGTGTTTTAGAGTTGCGGACCTGCCATTCTGGATACTTCCAATGTGATAGTGGCCACTGCATTGCTGAGCGCTTCAAATGTGATGGCAGTGCAGACTGCTTGGACTTCACTGATGAGATGTCCTGCCGTGAGTTCCTCCTCTTTCTTTTATGCATACACAACTCCTGGCTGGAAGCTCTAGTCAAACAGATACCACTGAGTTATTAATGTGTAGTTTTGACACACGCTCTTGTGAAAACATGCATCCCAACATTTCCGTATCTAATACAATTAATTTTTTTGATAAGTAATAGGGCGCTGTTTTGACATGATTCTTGCATACGTGTTCCTTTCCCATTAATCTCACTTAATGCTGTTGCAGTTCTTTAAAAAAAATTCCTTTTGAATGGTAATTACTTCAAGTATTAATTTCCAATCATTTTATACTAGCACAGCCAGAACAAACTTCCACATTGTTGTTTCTACACTGTGTATTCTTATAACATAAGCCACAGAAGATGAAGATTGTGATGCTTTCTTCTATATTCTGGCAAAATCATCATTGTATAAACTTTTCAGATTTGTTATTCTTTATTTAACCACAGTAATATTCCTGGATCCCAAATAGCTTCCTGTTTACTACATATGCTCACTACATGACGTACATAATGGTGCGCTAGAAGTTGGTATACAATATACTCACTAGATCATATGAAAATCAGTCAAGGAACTGAATTGGAGTGATTTTTAATATTTAATTAGAAAATACATATAGTATATGCCACATATGATATTATTCAGAGCCCTTTTCCTATATCAAGTGTCAAGGTGTATTTAGGCTAATTAAGCTTTGAAATGTTACATTATGCAACTAAAATTAGAACACAAGATCTAAATCATCAATGGCCACTTTTTTCAATTAAACACATAAATATTATAAAGATTTAAATAAACAGTTCAAGACTGTAAATATATTGATATTGTCTGTGCCCTTTGCAGCAACCCGTTACCCGAATGGCACATACTGTCCTCCCTCCCTGTTCGAGTGTAAGAATCATGTATGTGTTCAGCAGCACTGGAGATGTGATGGGGACAACGACTGTGGAGACGGATCAGATGAAGAGCTGCATCTCTGCTGTGAGAGACCATTTATATAAGACCTTACAGAGTTTCTGATTTCAGCCTGAACTAATGTGTTCAAGAAGTGAAGATATTAACTAATATAAATGAATGAAATGCTATACATCTTTTTTTCTTCAGTGGATATCCCGTGTGAAGCCCCTTTCCGCTTCCGCTGTGATAATAACCGCTGTATCTACAGCCATGAACTCTGCAACTTAGTGGATGACTGTGGAGATGGAACAGATGAAAAACAGGAGCACTGTGAGTACAGACTAACTACAAAGGGAATCTTAAACATAACAATCAGCATGAGGACTTCATTGATAACAGCACACAACAGCAACCAACAAACATAGCTGAATAAAATCTTCTGTGACTATTGAAAAGTACTTTTTAGTAGACAACACTTTTAGTAAATCAACATGGTAACTGGTGAATTAAAACAGGATCTAAATAGGATTGGCTACTGTTAAATTTGTTTTCAATATAATTTTTAGTGGTCTAAAATGTTTAGTGGTACTTTGAAGTACAGTACTTTTAACAATATAATGTATATGTTTTCTACACCCATTGTTCTTAAAGTGTTTTTTTAATTATTTTTTTAAATTTTTTATTGTGATTTGGAAATCACAATCCACAATTATCAAAGGTATTATATTTATTATTGAATTCTTATAACTGCTGCCCCTTGGAATTGAATGGGTTTAATCCAAACCTCATTAACTCATTTATGACAAGTATAAATAATGTCTATTTAAATCTAATAATAATGTTTTGTGAGTGGAAAGTTCACAAATAAAAAGCTGTGGCTTCAATAAATAGCCAAAATATTATTGTACACATTTAATCCTTTTTCGCAGTATACTGGCATTCCATTCCGCAGAATGGAAATTGACTTATCGGACATTTTCAATCAGTATAAACAAATGAATTATTTTATCACCGCAAGTCTGACTAGTCAGGACAATGTTGGGTTTCTGTGTGTAGAGTATCATGACTCTGTGTTTGGCTGCTAGTAAGCAGGGTGATGGGAAAGGGGAGAAATGTGAGCCCCCTGCTGAGCAAACAGTTCACACCTCTAAATTTTTAAATGCTTTTTTTTAATAACAGTAAAACGCTATATACAACTACCACAATAAAATTATAACTTTTAAACGTAGTAGGCTAGGTAAAAAAGAAATTCTTATGAAAAACTACAAATTTCTAAAACCCTGATTGTCTACTTTCATATGAGCCATTAACTACTACTGTGGAGTGACATCACAAATAAATTCAATGCTGAACATGGGCTCCCCCAAAACAGGCGGAAATTCCATGTTTTTTGGCCTCTGGTAAAATAATGGTTAAATAATGAGACTAATATTTGAATAGTTTAACTATGTTAATAAGATAAATCTGTAATGAGACAGTGATCTGATCTGACAGAGATATGATCAAATAATCTGCAAAAGAAAATATGTCAAATAAACCTTTTCTTATGTTGATGCTGATAAGCTATTTTCTGGAAGGTCATTTTATTTATAGTGGGTTGACTCTTCTCTGTTAGACAGTGGCATGTAATGCTATCACTCCATAAATCTGGCCCTATATTTCCTACATGCTTCCATGCAGCAGAGATCTCTGTAATGGGACATCGTGATTTCCTCTTCTGCTTTCAGGTGTGACTCCCACTTACAGGCCCTGTACTTCTGATGAGTTTAAATGTGGGAACAGCCAGTGCATTCCTCTGCAGTACGTCTGTGATGATTATGATGACTGTGGAGACCAGACTGATGAGTTGGGCTGTAGTGCGTAACATTAACCCCCCAAACACACATACATGCATATAAACACACTACAAACCAGCCTTTGCATCACACTCCCTCCTCGCTCATGATACCTGTTTGGTTAACACATTCATGCTATGTTAAATGCCAGGCATCCCAGTGACCATTTATCAAATAGTAATATCATTGTCATGTGGTAAATATTGACATATATGTTTTTCTCTTTTTCTGTGTGCTAGACAGTGGTAGTGGGCGCTCTTGCAGTGAGAATCTGTGTGAACATAACTGCACCGATTTGACTGGTGGAGGCTTTATCTGCTCCTGCAGGCAGGGCTACAAAGCCAGAGAGGACAACAGGAACTCCTGTGAAGGTGTGTAAATTAACCCATACATATAAAATCAACAGCACCCACAGCAGAACATGCTGCAATCTATTTCTAAAATTATTGCGAGAGTCATTCATTTTCACCTGTAAGTATTTGTCCACCATGTTAAATGGCAGATCCTTAGTTTTCGAGTGTATATCCTGACAGAATATTTGCAAAACTGAGAGAAGCCTGAAGTCCATGTAAATAGTATATAAGTAATAAAATAATTTGGCTGTCTGTATTATTCATTGTTTCACATGCATATTCCGAACATTGTATAAAGTGCTTATTTACAACTTAAACAGCAAAATATGTTAATCAATCAATCAATTGTAATAGGTTTATTAAGGGGCAAATAGTAGCTTAACAAATGTTGAAATATTGAATTAGTATTAGGGTTTAAAGTTAATGGTCCTGAAATTAACAGCTCAGCACAGTGCGGAATGATGAATTATATGTACAGGGTTGGGGGGCACGGTGGCTTATTGATTAACAGGTTTGCCTCACACCTCCAGGGTTGGGTGTTCAAATCCCACCTCCGCCCTGTGTGCATGGAGTTTGCATGTTCTCCTCGGGGGTTTCCTCTGGGTACTCCGGTTTCCTCCCCCAGTCCAAAGACATGTGTTGTAGGCTGATACACATTTCCAAATTGTCAGTAGCATGTGAATGTGTGTGCGATTGTGCCCTGCAATGGGCTGGCCCCCCGTCCAGGGTGTCCTCCACCTCGTGCCCCTAGTTCCCTGGGATAGGCTTCAGGCTCCCCTGTGACCCTGTGTACAGTTGCAATCAAAATTATTCAACCCCCATTGCATTTCAGCTGTTTGTAATGAACAAATCAAACAAAAGCAATTGAAATAGTTCAACACAATGAATGCTTCAAGTGGTTTCCCCAAATTCAACTGAAAATGCAACTTATAATAACTTCTCCAGTCTCAAAATTATTCAACCCCCTGAATAGAATCCCTCACAACAGCACAAATATGCAAAGCAGGTGTTGTCGCAAGCACACCTGATGCAACTAATCAAGAGCTTCATTAGTTTCACTAGGTGTGCTTGAGCTGGAACACATGAAATACCTGAACTGGCTAGGGGCAGAAAATACATGAAATACCTGGATGGGGCAGAAAAAAGAAGCTATCAACCGCTGCAACCAGATTTCTGAGAAGGCAGGTTGTGAAAAACCCTCGAGTGACTGCAAAAGACCTGCAGCAAGACTTGGTGGCAACAGGCACTGAGGTTTCAGTGAGCACAGTATGGTGCGTACTAAACGCAGAAGGTTTCCATGCCAGAACTCCAAGACGTACACCACTACTGACCCAAAAGCACAAGAAAAGTCGGCTCAAAATCATAATAATAAGCCACAGAAGTTTTGGGATTCTGTTCTGTGAAGCAATGAAACAAAACTGGAACTTCAAGCATGGTGGTGGCTCGATGATGCTCTGGGGCTGCTTTGCATCCTCTGGCACTGGAAACCTGCAGCGTGTGGAAGGCAAGATGGATTCATTGAAGTATCAGGAAATCCTAGGAGAAAACGCCTTTCCATCTGTGAGGAAGCTGAAGCTTGGGTGTTATTGGACCTTCCAACAGGACAATGATCCCAAGCATACCTCAAATTCCATTAAGGCTTGGTTACAGAAGATGTCCTGGAAGATTCTACAGGGCCATCACAGTCACCTGACTTTTTGATTTGAAGAAGGTGGTTGCAGCACGCAAACCCAAGAATATTACTGAACTGGAGGCCATTGCTCATGAGGAATGGGCTAAGATTCTCAGGAACGCTGCCAGAAGCTGGTGTCTGGCTATGCATCTTGTTTGCAGCAGGTCATAACAGCAAAAGGGTGCTCTACTAAGTACTAAAGATGCTTGCTATGAAGGGGTTGAATAATTTTGAAACTGGAGAAGTCATTATAAGTTACATTTTCAGTTGAATTTGGGGAAACCACTTGAAGCATTCGCTGTGTTGAACTATTTCAGTTGCTTTTGCTTGATTTGTTCATTGCAAACAGCTGAAAGTCTGTAAATCTTGACAATAAACCTGATGTGCAGTGGGGGTTGAATAATTTTGATTGCAACTCTAGGATATGCAGTACAGAAATGGATGGATGGATGGATGGGGTTTGAACAGAAGCTTGAAAGTCTTAAAAATGCTTGATTTCAAAATGGATTGTTCAAGGTTTGAAATGTTTTTCCATTATTAGTGGACAACGGATCATTTGACTAAAAAAAAAAAAAAAAAAAAATATATATATATATATATATATATATATATATATATATATATATATATATATATATATATATATATATATATATAAGCATTTCGAAATAATTTTTTTTTAGTTTAGTTATTTTTGTGCTTATGATGTGCTCACAAGTTATGAGCTGAACTAGTTGAACTAACAGTTAATGTTACTCAGTTTCTTCTAGTTAGAAATGTAATTGCCCTTTTTTGGTAAATGTTGCTCATGCCTCAGTGCTGATACTGGAAAACGTCTGAAAGCACTGGAAAGCTGTTCAAGCTGTACGAACCCCATAACTAACACCACAGAAGTGGAAATATTGAAGCAGTAAAACTCCTTCCATAAATCTTAAATAAACATCTCCTTACCATATCAATGATTATACAATTTTCTTTTTTTAAATGAAAATACATTTTTAAAATGTTTATTTATAGTCAGGTTTTTTGAAATTCCCTATGAATTAGCCATTACTATAGAAATGATATGATACGTATTAGAACGAGCGCATTAATATAAACCTGTTATTTGAATTGCAACTGGTACTATTGTCAGAGCTGCTGTTAAAGAAAATAAATTTTTTTGATCAATTAGAATTGAGATACCAGCAGTGTTGTGGTATAACTGGAAATAGGGCATATGCTTAAAGGCAGTGATACTTTCTTATAATGACATCTTTGGTGATTTAGTTTGTAGATTTTTGTAGGAAATGCTTCCCTAACACAGCAGCATCCATCATAGGTAGTGCGACGGTTCCTCTGAATTGTAAAATGCTTTGTCTCCTTCTGTCTCTCTATAGATGTGAATGAGTGTGAGCTCTATGGCACTTGTCCCCAGCTGTGCAAAAACACTAAGGGCAGTTATGAGTGTTTCTGTGCTGAGGGATTCCGCTCTGTGGGACCGCAACATGGGACTGAATGTGCTGCTGAAGGTGAGCAGTGGAGCTGATAACTACTTGTTTAGTTAACATCACTCATCTGTGTTTTCACTCTGTTTCTCTCTTCATTTCTGTTCTTACATTATATTTCCTATATCTTGAATATGGAATAAAACTGTCACATCCACCAATAGCAGCCTTATTGTACAATGTCAATAGGTTGCGCACAAAGACGAATACTAACAGCATACAATAGGATCGTCAGTTGTTGGCAAGACTCTGAGGTTGCATTTTGTGCTTCATGTCCAAAGCACAGCACTGAAATTCCCATATTTCATGAAGACAACTATAGAGTGAATACCGCCAAATCTGTGTGTGACCTGTTTGCCAAGCATGATGGAACACTGAAACACCTGAAAAATCACTGGACCTCAATCCTATAGACATTAGAACAGCAGGTGAAACACTAAATATTCACCTACAAACTCTGGATGAAATCTAGTGGTAGCTTCATGGACAAAAATTATTCCATTCTTCCCTAATACTTGGATTCACCTTCCCTCAGCTTAATAACATCACCAGTGCCATCAGGTAAGGCTTCCACCAGTTTCTTGAGATTAGAATATGTTTGCAGACAACTCAAAGTGTCCCAGGGCTCCATCATGCTTTTTGAACAAGTCACACAGATTTGTCTCTATGCACATTGCAGTTGTCATTCTGGAATGTGGATGCCTCAGCGTTGTGTTCTGCTTAAACCTGAAGCACAAAAGGCAACCTCAGAGTCTGACTTTGTTTTTTTGCTAAGTTACATTCATCCACTGTGATGGGCAGACGTCTCATCCATTGTGTGTTCTGACCATACACCCAGTGTTCATGGGATAGGTTCCGGATCCCCTCTGACCCTGACCAGTATAAAATGCTTGCAGAAGATGAATGAATGAATAATTACATTTAATCAGGTCTGCAACAATAAGACACTGCTTTAGGTGGATGTATTTTTAAAAAAAAAAATAGAAATTATATAATGTTGACTATTTTCTATTTATACCTTTTTTTGTCTTACTTTTAATATCTCTATGTGATGCTAATTGTCCATTTTTTGTCTCAGGCAATCCTCCAGTGCTGCTGTTGCCTGATAATGTGCGTATCCGTCGCTATAACCTGTCGTCGAAGCAGTACTCAGACTATGTTGATAATGCTGAACACATTCAAGCTCTGGACTACATTTGGGACCCAGAGGACCAGGGGCTCAGTAAGACCAAAACACATTATCTAGAAACTATAGCCAAACAATGTTTTGCACTGGGGAATGTATTTATCTCAGTTTAGCTCATTTTACTTGTTTAATGAAACTCCATTATATCTTCATCTTATCTTGTATCTGTAATGCAGCTATTTTGCATGCCATATTTCTATTCTTGAGGGATTACTTAATGGTTTCATGACTGGTCTTGTTATAATTAGCAGACTGCATGTTTCAAGTTCATTTCAGTGTACTGCTCAATACTGGTCTACTCTTAGGTATTGTGTACTGGAGCATTTTGGGTCATGGTGCTCAGTTTGGCTCCATAAAGAGGGCGTATATGACCACATTTGATGACCATGGCAGTAACCAAATGAAAGATGTAGATCTCAACCTTAGATACATCTCCAGTCCTGATGGAATTGCTGTGGACTGGGTTGGGCGGTACATAAAATTACTTCTTGTGTATTTAATTATATTGCATGTATTGTTCAACATTCTTTCTGAAATTCCTTTTGAAATGATAGCTTTGCTTACCTGAATTAAGTCTACTTTGTTTTATATTTTAGACACATTTATTGGACAGATGCTGGCACCAATCGTATTGAAGTGGCAAAGCTGGATGGGCGGTACAGGAAGTGGCTAATCCATAATGACCTAGACCAACCAGCTGCAATAGTTGTCAACCCAGCTCTTGGGTAACCACCTTACCATTTTAATTGTCCTGTATTTGTAGTACAGTATATACATAATATTTCAGGCTCTAAGTCCCATTTCTATTGTCCAAATATGCTTCTGGCTAAACATCTTGTATGTGTTTTTGTTGTCACTCAGTATGATGTACTGGACTGACTGGGGTAGAAGGCCAAAGATTGAGGCAGCATGGATGGATGGCCAGCACAGACAGGTGCTGCTAGACGAAGATCTGGGCTGGCCAACAGGACTCACTCTAGATTACCTTAATGGAAACAGGATATACTGGTGTGACTCCAAAGAAAACATTATTGAATCGATGAAGCCAGATGGAACAGACCGGAAGATTGTCATGTCAGGAGGTTGGACACCATAGTTAAACATATATAAATTATATGGAGTTATTACAGGGATCAATTTCAGTTCTATACATTTTGTTTCCTTGGCTTTAATTAATTTCCCACATATACAATTCTGATATTTAAAGTGAAATTTATGCCTACTTCAGGTATTTTAGATATAATTTTCTTTAAGACTTTAGTTGATCACACTGTTCTTGTTTGCAGATATTGGAAACCCCTACAGTCTGGATGTGTTTGAAGGCCATGTGTATTGGACGACAAAGGTCAGGGGTGAAGTGTGGAAGGCTGACAAGTTTGGGAAGGGGGATAAAGTGAAGGTGTTGACCATAAACCCCTGGTTGACTCAGGTCCGCATCTATCATGAGCACAGATACAACCGCTCAGGTGAGAAGCAGTTGCTCACCCAGTGATTAGTATGTTCATTTATAATTCATGAAAACATTTGCACTAACGGGGGGCATGATGGCTTATTGATTAGCACGTTTGCCTCGCACTTCCAGGGTTGGGGGTTCGATTCCCGCCTCCACCCTGCGTGCGTGGAGTTTGCATGTTCCTCCGGGTACTTTACCTCCCCGATTCCAAACACATGCATTATAGGCTGATTGTCATCTCTAAATTGTCCATAGTGTGTAAATGTGTGTGTGAGTGTGTGTCCAATTGTGCCCTGCGATGGGTTGGCACCCCATCCAGGGTGTTCCCTGCCTTGTGCCCCAAATACCCTGTGGTAGGCTCCAGGCTTCCCATGACCCTGTGTAGAATAAGTGGTACAGGAAATGGATGGATGGATTTGCACTAATGTTTCATATAATAATCACAGTAATTCTTTTGTCTCAGTGGTGAATCCCTGTAAAGATGTGTGTAGTCATCTGTGTCTGCTTCGACCTGGTGGATACACCTGTGCCTGTCCACAAGGCTCCTCCCTGTTCAGCTCCAGTGAGAACGAGTGTGATGCAGGTGCGAGACACATTACTCTGAAAGCTAAAACCATCAAATATGAAAATCTATCCATTGAGATGTTCTGTGTAATTTTGTTATTATACTTAAGAATAATGTTTAAAAATGGGATTCAAGAAATTCACCCCCTTGAAATGTCATTCAATATAATATAACCTCTTTTAAAAAAAAAAAAAAAAAAAAAAATTAGCTATAGTATTTGGATAGCATACAAACATCACCATGAGAATTGTTGTTGTTGTTGATGTTGTTGTTGTTGTTGATGTTGTTATTATTATTATTATTATTATTATTATTATTATTATTATTATGGTGGTGTTTGTTTTTTGGAGCATTATTATTGTATACACTCTACATTGATACTGAAGTGGCTGCAGGGTTTTTGTAATGTTGTGTTCGGCTCTTGCCCTTACAGCCAGCCAGCCAGAGGTACCCATGCCACTTGAATGTGGATGCATTAACGGTGGAACATGCTCCACTGACAAGCCAGGACTGCCAAAATGCAAGTGAGTCTAACAGGAGGAATGCAGCAATAAACATTATCAGACCTAATTCCAGTAAAGAGTACTTTTAACGGATGAAGGATTGTTAATGGAGTAAATGAACAGGGGCAAACATCATGTTTGTTACCCATTACAATCTGATGATATTCTGCCCCCCACAGGTGTCCGTATGGTTATTCAGGAAGGCACTGTGAAATAGGAAAGTCCCGAGGTGCACCTGCTGGAACAGGTGACAGGATTATTCTCATTTCCCAAACCAGTTAAGACCAGCCCTGTAGTGTCCTTTATCCAGTGTCTTACACATTAATGAAGCAAGTTAATTATATACACATAAAGTATGTGTTTAGCTGATTTTGGTAAAGGCTGCTGAAGGCATGATTGATTATTCATTAACATCTTGGTTCCTTCATATTTTTTACTTAATGTCGCAATTCAATGCTCTGAATAAATGTCCTAACTAACCCCATGTTCCTTCTGTATTATTCATACTGTATTACTCAGCAGAGGTGAATGAAGGATTAGCATTAACATTTTATTCAACTGAGTGTAGTCCTGACACACAGATATCCAGTGTCTCACATATATCTCTTCTGTTCTCTATTTAGCAGTCGCTGTGCTGCTGGCAGTGATTATTATTCTCCTAAGTGGAGCTCTCGCCATTGGGCTTTTCCTGAACTACAGACGCACAGGCTCACTCATCCCTTCAATGCCCAAGCTACCCAGGTACTCCATTACACTCATTAATCAGCACTCAAACTCCTCAGCTTTCTTTGACCTGGAGGAGATATATACAAAGAACAAGCTTGCTTTCATCCTCTATTAGTGATGTGAGTAGAGTTACTGCTACATTGGTAAGCCTTTGTCAATCATGAACAAACAATTCATTTGAGTTGTGGCAGTGGGAAATGGTAATTAATGTGCTATTAGTAATACTAACAGCAATGCATTTATTATTATAGCAAACCTGGTTTCTCTTCCTCTCTCTCTCTCTCTCTCTCTCTCTCTCTCTCTCACGCTGTCTCTCTGTCTCTCTCTGTCGCTCTCTCTGTCTGTTGTTTAGTTTGAGCAGCCTGGCCAAGTCAGCTGACACTGGAAATGGCGTGTCCTTCCGCTCAGGGGACAATGTCACCATGGATCCTCAGACTCTGGGGGTATCGTTCATCGATAGAGCCATGCAGCTGGTAAACCCCAAACTTTCTGTCCAGTATAACACTATGTGGTGGAGCTTCAGCACTTAAATGCACTATGAGAACATTTAGGTCATAAGGATGAGCTGTGAAATCCTGTGTTAACCTCCATTTTGCCTCGAGCCTGACAGAGGTCCACATGAATTAGTCTTTCACCCAATAAACTGGGCTATTTCAAGGGAACTGAAATTTTCAATCCTCCATGCATTTATTTCAAGTGGAGAATTTTCTTTGAACTGTACCTACAACAGGCATTCATTCCACATTTATTAGCAATGCATGAATGTTTTATGAAGAAATGCTGGAGGATTTATGCAAGGCTTATGTCAAAACTCCTGAGGTGGAATTAGAAGTTTTATGTAGTATATGACTTTGTATATTAGTTATATTATATATGAGAAGACCTTAATTATCATTATTAAGGCCGTAATAATAATTTCAGCTGGTCTCTCACTCCCTCCTGTTTAGCAGCCTGGACAAGTTGCTTTAATCTAGTTGCATTAAAAAAACTACTATGAAGCACCACTGCAGTGTAATGTATAGCTTCTACATCTTCACTTATCTAAGAAGTACGTATGGCAGAAGCACTAATGTATACCTACTCCAACTACATATAAGTTAAATGACAAATGTGTACTTAATAGTTGTCTCAGAGCTTTGTGAATATGCTGTTAGTAAGGATAAATATAAAATGTGCAGTTACAGTAAACATGAACAATCTAGCCATAGTGATAATTGAGAATTCTTCTCTCTTCTCTCTAAATGCAAAAACATGCCTAAAACCTGCCAAGTTTTTTCATAAATCCTCCAGCACTGCTTTATTAATGTTTACGCAGTGCTTGTGAATGTATTATGAAGGCAGAATCAGTGTATCCGTAAATATAGAATTATATGTAAATAATGTCATTTATGTTTTTGGAGGATGAATTAGTGAGTTTGTTCTGATTTCCAACTCTTCTGTGTTATCAGAATGAGAACTCTGAAGATGCTGGAAGGCAACCTGTCACATTTGAGAATCCTCTCTATTCCACTGCAACAGGCACAGCTGGTGATGCTGCAGTCATATATGCCACACAGGTAAAGCAGGACAGGACTCATACCACCTCGTGTATAAAGTTTGTCCCTTTAATACAACACACTGGCTTACATTTTCAAGGCAAAGACAGATGGTACAGAAGTTGCTTTGCTTCTGCATTCGAACAGGTGACTGTGAATATAAGTGGTGACTCGACAGAGAACGTATTTGCGAATCCCATTTACAATGAACAGCAGCACGCAGTGGAGGTGAAAAATATTCCAACAGACCCCAAGATAACACAGGTAAGAGCAGATCCAAAGTAGCTAAATATTTCAAGGCTATAGCCTGTATCTTTTACTATTGCTTATTTATGTTTTAGGAGTCCAAGTGGAGCTTCTTCAAGAAAAAACTAAAACCAGGTACCACTTTTGAAAACCCAGCATACTCAGAGGTGAGACATTTTCACAGAATGCAGACTGCAGATATAAATCATACGAGTTTCAGTACTAATCTAGATGGGGACTGTGATTTAAAAACAAAAAAAAATTCATTTGAGCAACTCTAAAATTATTTTCACCTTTTGAGAGAAGATACATGAACATACATGATTGTATTAAATGAACAAACTAAAATACATTAAAAAAGGACTTAAGTAGTTAAAAATATTAAACTCAATCAGGGTCATAATAACAGGTTTCAAGGCTGGTAGTAATACAGGTAGAAATTTGCACTACCTACTAACTATACAGCATGCCATATGTACTCATTATTGCTCATCATCGTGACGGGTGCCAATAATTCTGAAGTTGACAAAAGTGTTATTGTACGATTTTAGATGCAGGACAAACAGCCTTCTTTGAGTACAGAGGACCCTTCAACCAGCCAACTGCCTCCTGTAATGCTGCCTCCAAAGCCTGTGAAGGGAGAGAAATCTAGCATGTACTCACCCACAGAAGACTCCTTCCAAGACACGGCCAACCTGGTCAACGAGGACAGTGACATATAATCGCCTCTCATCTCACTCTATCTCTTATACACAAACACAAATATAAGGGGAAAAAGACACACTCTGTCCCTCTTTGCACAGAATCTATTTTTATATGCAGACTGTGTACAAAAATTAAACTAAAGATTATTTTGAGAACACTAGATAAGATGTTTTTATGACAGAGGATTAAAAAGTCTATGGAGACGATGCCTTCTGCTGTTTCTTATGCCAATTCATGTTTATGATTATTTTTTATTGTGATGTACTATATGTATATCTTTGCACTGATACTACTGATGGTAAAAAATGTTATGAATATGTTGTACATTTGTAAAAAATTTTTACAAGATTCTGATAGAATACTGTGCAGGAGATTATGCTTTCTCTTATAGATAAACAACGTGACAGGTGAACATGGTAGTGTGTAGATAATGCACACTGTGCTGTGATTTATTACCAGGGCTTTGATGCTTCTACACATAGAAATTTTACTTAATATTTGCCAGTGGAATCAAAAACACATCTCATCCTGCATATTTATATACCTCATCTGTGGACTGGCCAACACGGTGAAAAAGAGCCAATTTCTGTTTTGGTCCACTGTTCACAATTTGTTCCTCAGCAGTATCGTTGTTCATATAAATATTACATCAAACTACATGAATATTACACAGTTTTATCATTTATAAATTCATGAACTGCTAAAGATTACTGGTCCTTATCCAAGTATACTTGACTTAATTACAGGTATGATTTTATGATTTTAAATCAAAATAACTGATGATATTTCACTGCCCCTAAAAATATCATCCTTAAAAGATCATTAAACTGGTCTGTCTTGTAAGTGACTTGCCATTATCTATTCATTGTTTTGTTACAGTAGGTGAATATTGAAATGTTCCAGTAGTATTTGGAGAGGATTCCTGTTATTTAGGAGAAAGGGACTGATATCAAAACATACAATAACACTTTATCATTAATGATTTATATTTAGAATTTTTTAATGATATCTAATATCATGCACTGTTTTCCAAAGTCTGAAATAAATTTAACTGTGACATTTGTGGTGTAGCATGTAGTATGTTGGCTATACTCTTTGGTTTTGGCCAAAAATTTCATTATTGGCTACCTAATAAATATGTAAATTCTATATTCCTGAATGATTTTGTATATTAATGAAAGGAAAATGAACATATTTGAACTGGAAATTTATCAAATGCTGCTGAGAAAAATTTTAATAAATGCATTGTTTTATAATGTCTTTTGCCTAAAATGCTATTTTTGTCCTATGTATAATAAATACTTGTCCTAAATGGCAAATTTAAGCGCTTAACATCAGACCATACTGTATAGTTATAGGATACGGCATACAATATACAAAGAAGTAGAAAAGTAAAGCAAGTACCTAGAGCAATTTGTCATGAAAACTGTCAGACCTCATATATATATATATATATATATATATATATATGTGTGTGTGTGTGTGTGTGTGTGTGTGTGTGTGTGTGTGTGCGCGCGCGCGCATATATATATATATATATATATATATATATATATATATATATATATATATATATATATATATAAAATGCATAGACAATTATAAATATCTATTTATTTGTATACATATGATACCTGCATCTTAGGCTCTGTGAAATGTTCATCTGGGTCTATAATTCTTATTGTCTAAGCAAAAAAATAAGTGCAGATTTATGGCTTGGTGGTGTGAGCGCCGTGTGGTGGTCAAATCGTGATTGTATCTCCACGTTATCTTTCGCTGTGCTTTACTCGCGCTAGCACTCCGTCCCTACATCACCACCCCCCACCCTATCCACACCCCTTCCCGGACCGGTCCATCGCCTTGCTCTCCCCGGCTCGTGCCGCTTCGTCTCCACCGTTCCGTTACTCCGGCCCTGGTAAGTACAAGTTCGGCTATTCTCACGGCTTGCGCAAACCATGCTGTGATTTGCCCTTGTAAGTAGGCTGAACTATTTTGTCAATAAACAAGGCATTAGGAAGCGGTCAAACTGCACAAATAAACGGTCTGTTTATTACTGCAGTGGTTCCCGACCAAGGGCGTGGTCACATGGGTGGCAGCTGCCGCCAATCAAATCAGCTTTGACACCCTGTTTACCTCAGACCTCAAATCACATCTCTGAGGCATATTATACCTGCGCATTTCATGCAGACTTTGATTTGCATAGGTTGCTCCCCATTTCCACCTCAAGTCTAAAAGCTATACAACCACCACCACCACTTACTTATCTAGCAAAGAATAAGGGAATCTCAAATCTGGTCGTGGAGTACTCCTGCCCACATTGCCTTATAAAAGCCAGTTAACTGTTAATTAGGTGATTCATTACATCAGGTGTGAAGGGGTATAAAATAAATAAATAAATAAATAAAATGCTTGCTTCTTCATTTGTGCAATAAAGCATAGGGGTGTTCAATCAGCTCTGATGTAAAACTACCTCCGTAGACATTAGCTGTCCGAGTAGCACCATCTGGTGGTCGTATTTTGCACGGATTGTGATGTTGAGAATAGAATACAGCCTTAAACTTGCGGGGTCCACAAACAGCACATAGTCCAGAACTGACGAGTTTTTAAGCTATATATATGGCCAAAAGTATGTGGACACCTGGCCATCACACCTATATGAGCTTGTTGAACATGCCATTCCAAAACCATGGGCATTAATTTGGAGCTGGCGTCCCTTTTGTGGTTATAGCAGACTCCACTGTTCGCTGAAGGCTTTCTACAAGATTTTCAAGTGTGTCTGTGGCAATCCCAGTCACTCAAAAGAGCATTTGTGAGGTCAGGCATTGATGTTGGACGAGAAGGTCTGGCCCGCAATCGACGTTCCAATTCATCCCAAAGGTGTTCAGTGGAGTTGACATCAGGATCAGAAAAGGGCCTTCCCCAAACTGTTGCTACAAAGTTGGAAGTATACAGTTGTCTAAAATGTCTTTGTATGCTGTAGCATTAACATTACCCTTGACTGGAACTAAGGGTAACTAGACGCTAGGAACTAGACGCTCCTGACGCAAATTCCGGATGTAATTTTTAAATGTATAAATTTATCCCTAATGAGCAAGCCAGAGGCAACTATGGTAAGGAAAAATTCCCTGAAATAACATGAGGAAGAAACCTTGAGAGGAACCAGACTCAAGGGAACCCATCCTCATCTGGGTGACACTGGATAGTGTGATTATAAATAATTTCCCTTCTATAACTATAAATATACTATATAGTCAAAACGTGCGGTTGTGTAAACAGGAACTTATGAGCACCTTCTGAATATGAGTCATTTCTGAATTCATTATAGTTTTAGTGTGAAGTCTTTTGTGTCAGGGTTCTCCATTTTCCTCCCAACTCCCAGGAACATGCCAGTAGGTGAATTGGCTACTTTAAATTACCCCTAGGCATGATATTGTATGTGCATGGTAAGCTCCAGATCCACTGTGACCCTGACCAGGGTAAAGCGGTTACTGAAGAATGAATAGAAGAAAATTTCCTTTAGGAAGCCACCAGATGGTACACAAGGACTTTTCCTTTTCCACATAGGATGGGGCTTTTCAGATAGATTATGTCTAGATTGCATGTATGTCTCTATTCACAAGACAACTTATCAATCATTTAACATTTCATGTCCATTTTGGCTATAGTGATCATAAAATATATTGCAAATAAAAAATAAACCTAGCACATTTACAGTAGTCTGAACTCTAACATCTTATTCAGATATCCCACTGTCTGAAAAGTGTTTTTTTCACAGAGAAAAAAAAAAACAGCCACACTACTACTATACAGTACTATTGACAAGTAGCAAAGTATCAAAGAGCTCTGCAATTCTGCATTTAATCCTCTTTGAAACAGTGCCTATTAATAAAGGTGATACACTATCAAATGACACAAAATTCACATTTTAAATTAACAAAAAACAGATCAGTCACATGAAGTCACAAGTACACCCCTACATTTATCACACCTTCAAATACATAAACTTAGAATCAGGTGTTCAAGATTCGGTGTCAGTGATTAGAACCTGCTTAGGGAGTGCAGGTGGAACCTGTCTTATTTATACCCCTCTCATATCTAGTGTCTGGTGTTCCCTTTGCTATTGAGGTGTGTGGTGTCATCATGCCAAGGTCTAAAGAGTTCTGTACGGCCTTCAGAAAAAAGGTTGTGGATGCCTATGAGTCTGGCAAGGGATTTAAAAAGATCTCCAAATTATTTGAAATACATCATTCCACTGTAAGGAAAATCATCTACAAATGGCACAGTTTTCAAATGACAAGAAGTCTCCAAGAACCCCAAAATTAAATCACAAGATCTGCCAGTAAGTCTTGCAACTGTTGGTGTCAAAGTGCATGCTTCTACAATCAGAAAGAGATTGCACAAATTTGACCTGCATGGGAGGCAAGGAAAAAGCCTTTGTTGTCTAAAAAACATTAAAGCAAGTTTACAGTTTGCCAATGAGAATATAGACAAAGACCAGGCTTTTTGGAATAATGTGCTTTGGACAGACAAATCAAAGATAGAGCTGTTTGGCCACAGTAACAGCAGACATATTTAGCATAGACCAAAGACAGCTTTTCAAGGAGAAGCACCTCATACCAACTGTGAAGCACAGTGGTGGAAATGTTATGGTTTGGGTTTTTTTCGCTGCAAATTCTGCATCATATCAAAGAGTGCTTGAAGGTAATGTGTGGACATTTCGACAGGATAATGATCCTAAGCACACCAGCAAATCCACAAAGAAATGGCTCAAAAATAAGAAATGAAGGGTTATGGAATGGTCTAGTCAAAGCCTGGATTTGAATCCCATTGAAATCTTGTGGGGGGATTTGAAATGGGCAGTACATATAAGAAAACCCCCAAACATCTTGCAACTGAAAGAATATTGCATGGAAGAATGGTCAAACATTTCAGCAAGCCGATGTCAGAGACTGGTGGATAATTATGCAAAACACCTATGTTACGTTCCACCCCAGTCTAGGGGTCGGAAGGAAGTAACAAGGAAAGGAAAAATAAAAAGTATAACTGAGCACTTCTCCAATTCCAGCACTAAACACACACACACAGGATTTCAAAGTTCAAATGTAAAGATTTATTAAACAACTCCAAAAGGAAGCAACAGTCTTCAGGACGAGGCCAGGTCAAATTAAGAAACAAAACACCCACTGACTCCTAACAGAAGAAGCTATCTTAATCTAACAACCAAAAGAATAGAAAATTAACAACAGAAATCTTACCTAGCTTCTCTAACAAAAACAGGAGAAAAGGGTTGTAATCACAAAATAAATGGCGCCTTCCTCCCTACGCTTCCAGATAATATTAACAAAGGAAATCAGTAATGAACAACACAAGAAAATACAGACTTTTAGAAACAATAAAAGACACACTGTCTGGAATGGAAGAAGGGTGAGCGAATCAAGAGACACTCCTGAAGAGTCCTAATGCATAGGCCTCCCCTGTCTAAGCAGAGACTGGCTTACTGGGTACTGGACATCATCACCTTGGCCTATAGACCCACTATACACATGAAACACCACTCTATGAGGAACATCTCCTCATAAGCATTAGAGGCATGTCCCTCCAGAAGTCTGCACTACTGCTACCTGGGCATCAATGTGCACCTTCTCTAGGTTCCACAATGTTAATTTCTCGCCAGTGGGAGCAGTAGTCTCTGAACATCTTTCCAGACAGTCTTAAGGTGGGTTGGTTTCTTATGACATTGGATATCTAGGTGATTCTCACCACCCTGCTAGTTAGAAGGGGTGAAACAGAATGCTAGTTATATCTTCAGCTGTGGTTATATGAACAACAGCTAGATTGTGAGCCAGTACCGACCCTGCAGGAACCTGGTGAGAAGATGCCAGGGAACGCCAGTCATATGACAATGGTATTTATTTAAAATATATCATCTATATATCAAATATATATGGTCACATTACTGTATTTATACTGTAAGGTACTAGCTACAATCAAACTCATAGAATAATTACCATCAACCCATTAACAGGCAAGAACAAGTTTTACACATTTTTATGTCCAGTCAGTTTATGTTCTTGCTGCTCTGCCCCTCCAGCTCCGTCTCACTCTCTAACTATCCTAATAATACTGAACAAAATTATCAATGCAACACTATTGTTTTTGCCCCCATTTTTCATGAGCTGAACTCAAAGATATAAGACTTTTTCTATGTACACAAAAGGCCTATTTCTCTCAAATATTGTTCACAAATTTGTCTAAATCTGTGTTAGTGAGCACTTCTCCTTTGCCGAGATAATCCATCCACCTCACAGGTGTGGCATATCAAGATGCTGATTAGACAGCATGATTATTGCACAGGTGTGCCTTAGGCTGGTCACAATAAAAGGCCACTCTAAAATGTGCAGTTTTATCACACAGCACAGTGCCACAGATGTCGCAAGTTTTGAGGGAGCGTGCAATTGGCATGCTGACTGCAGGAATGTCCACCAGAGCTGTTGCCCGTGAATTGAATGTTCATTTCTCTACCATAAGCCGTCTCCAAAGATGTTTCAGAGAATTTGGCAGTACATCCAACCGGCCTCACAACCGCAGACCACGTGTAACCACACCAGCCCAGGACCTCCACATCCAGCATGTTCACCTCCAAGATAGTCTGAGACCAGCCACCCGGACAGCTGCTGCAACAATCGGTTTGCATAACCAAAGAATTTCTCCACAAACTGTCAGAAACCATCTCAGGGAAGCTCATCTGCATGCTCGTCGTCCTCATCGTCGTAACCGACTTGAGTGGGCAAATGCTCACATTCGATGGTGTCTGGCACTTTGGAGAGGTGTTCTCTTCACGGATGAATCCCGGTTTTCACTGTACAGGGCAGATGACAGACAGCGTGTATGGCATCGTGTGGGTGAGTAGTTTGCTGATGTCAACGTTGTGGTTCGAGTGGCCCATGGTGGTGGTGGGGTTGTGGTATGGGCAGGCGTATGTTATGGACAACGAACACAGATGCATTTTATTGATGGCATTTTGAATGCATAGAGATACCGTGACGAGATCCTGTGAGGCCCATTGTTGTGCCATTCATCCACGACCATCGCGTCATGTTGCAGCATGATAATGCACGGCCCCATGTTGCAAGGATCTGTACACAATTCCTGGAAGCTGAAAACATCCCAGTTCTTGCATGGCCAGCATACTCACCGGACACGTCACCCACTGAGCATGTTTGGGATGCTCTGGATCGGCGTACAACCTGATCAACTCTATGCGAAGGAGATGTGTTGCACTGCGTGAGGCAAATGGTGGTCACACCAGATACTGACTGGTTTTCGGACCCCCCCCGGACCACCCAATACAGTAAAACTGCACATTTTAGAGTGGCCTTTTATTGTGGCCAGCCTAAGGCACACCTGTGCAATAATCATGCTGTCTAATCAGCATCTTGATATGCCACACCTGTGAGGTGGATGGATTATCTCGGCAAAGGAGAAGTGCTCACTAACACAGATTTAGACAGATTTGTGAACAATATTTGAGAGAAATAGGCCTTTTGTGTACATAGAAAAAGTCTTAGAACTTTGAGTTCAGCTCATGAAAAATGGGGGCAAAAACAAAAGTGTTGTGTTTATAATTTTGTTCAGTATATTTACCACCAAAACATATTAGGATTATTGACATGCAATATTACATTTGATTATGTTATATTTTAATGATTAATGTCTTGTGACATTAGAAAAGGGATACAATCTCTGTACATGACCTAGGTGGCATATTAAATGAAAGCCTTAGGTTTGATGCTGTTTTTTAATAGCATGGCATCAGAGATAAAGGATGGCATGTAGGACAGAGGCAGCCAGAAGAATTTTGCATCCCAGCCGGCAGAGTAGCGGGTGCGAGGATGGACTGCAGAGACAGCATGTGCCATACAGCTCACCACTTTCATCAGATCTCCATCCAGCTTCTTCTCAATCTTCTCCGTCAACAATATTTTCACTAAAATAGGTGAGACATATTGTGTTATTTCGGATAAGCATTTTGTTAATAGCATTATGTCATCCATATTTTTTTCAGGTGCTGCCAAACCTTTCTCATTAAGAAATATGATTTGCTTTAACAGGAAAACGATTTTAAAAATACATATAAACAGATTCCAGGAAAGGCTCTCATATGACAGTCACACACCAGCTTATATTTTAGTAAAACAAGTATACACTTCAGTTTGCCTTTAGATTATGTTGCTCATTTTAAGTGCCAAGTTATAAGGTTCAGAGAGTTAAAAATGTTCATTAGTAGTCTGTAATCAGTCTACTTGAATGCAAGATAGCAATGATTTCTCTATTACAGTGTGTGTTCAGCTAACCCTCATCAATGTAGTCACTTCCATAGTCATCCCTGACATCTTGTGGCAGTCTGTCCCATATTTTCTTAAAACTGTCTTGAAAAAGACTAGTGTCCATCATGCTTGTTTTGAAGAATCCTGGCTCAATGCATAGTACCTTAACTCCAAATGGTGCCATGTTCAACCTGTTAAACGTGGACAACATAGTTTATTTGAATTATTGATTTGGACAGCAGTAAAATGATAACCTTACAATTTACAATAGATGATTTGTATTCAGATACATTAAGCTTTCAGACCTTGGCATTAACTAGACTAGCACTGAATGCACAACAAGCTACATGCACAGAGTGTGGTTTAAACACACACAATCCTCAGCTATCTATGCTTAATATTTTAAGTGTTATTTTCTTGTGATATATCCAAGAAATGTGTTGAATCAAGTCCAACATCACTGTTTGACAATTTGTTGTAACAACAAACATATTTAACCCAAAATCCATGTAATTTCACATAAAAATATTGGAATGATAATTGAGGAATATTACATAGAAATATTTCATTATGGGACAAGCACTTTTCACTCTTCAGATGCACAGATAATGTTTTCTGTTGCTGTAGGTAAATAACTACCTCAGTTCCTAAAGTGAGATGCATTTTCAGAAATTGCAAATTATTAGGACAAGGACTATTCATGACAATCAACATCAATGTATTCTCAAAACGTCTCCAAATTTTGGTAATTTGCCAATTCTCAAAGCTATCACATGACCGCTAACGGGGAGGGGGAAGGATGGCACACGCTTCCTCTGAGACAAGTGAAGCCAGTCACCGCATCATACCACTCAGGGCAGGTGACCACTCTTAGTTGAAAGCACTTATGCCTTATACATGAGACCATGATTGGCTATGGCCAGTGTTCTGATTTCTTTTATGATGCATCATTTTACAGCTGGAGTATATCTCAGTCATAAAATACAATCGTCTCCATCTGTCTATATTTTCTATAGCTGATTTCTGTGTCTATTTTTTCAACCTTCGGGGCAAGTGCCTCATTTTAAGGGTGGTCGTTAAAACTGGATTGAATACTCCTGCCCCAAGAACAAGAAAAAGCTGGCAACTCACTGTACTGGTCTAGTGTCAGTGTGATGCATTAATTTTATAAGTGCTTTGACATGTCAGAAGATGACCCACCTCAGGCAGTCATTGAAAGCCTCCACTCCATATTTTGAGACACAGTATGGTCCTGAAGGTAAACTTATTCTTCCACACACACTGGAGATATTGACAACACGACCCTTAGCTTTCTTGATTAAGGGTAGCACGCTTATGGTCACAGCAATGAGCCCTAATAGGTTAACATTGATCACGTTCTTAAAGTCATCAATAACCATCCAGTCAATGGGTCCTGATGCCGGTGATATCCCTGCATTGTTTACAAGAGCCCAGAGACCTAAAAGTCACATGTACATACACCAACAAATACAGAGGCATAATGTATTTGCTGAGTGAATGATAATACATTGATGTCCCAAAAGTCTCCATACATACGGGAAATGAACACTTTTTAGCAAAATACAACTTTGTTTACATAACATCATCTACATGATTGACATTTCTTTGTATAGATACATGGAGTCATCTCTCCTACTCATGATGAAATTGTGTTAACACACCTGGTGTTATGTATGTCCATCGCAACTTGGCGACAGCTCCCCGATCAACCCATGAAAATGATTTCAATACGTTCTTCTTTTGTCAAAACAAAGGCATACTTAAAGGCTATCTGAAATTTTTTTTAAATAAATAAATAAATAATCATGGTAAATATGATCAAAGAAGGCTGTGAAAAATTGTCTTTATTGTTTAAACTTTGAACAAAATAAAATTTTGTTCAAATAATTCATAAAAATACTCTGCTCTCTTGTTCAAACAATTGCAAACACAACACAGGTTTATCCAAAAAAAAAAAAAATCTTTGTTAAATATGTGTCACAATTATTGGCATCCCTATGACTTCATATGAGAAAAATATATTTGAAGTATATTCCCATTGATATTTTATTTTTTTAGTACACCTGGGTTACTAGAAACAGGAAATTGTTCAACCATGATTTCCTGTTTCACAGTGGTATAAATATGATGTAACACATACGTAGGCCAAATTCCCTTAGTCATTCATAACAATGGGTAAGACCAAGGAATATAGCTGTGATGTGCGGCAAAAGGTTGTTGAGCTTCACAAAATGGGGAGTGGCTATAAGAAAACAGCACAAGCATTGAAAATGCCAATTTCCACCATCAGGGTAATAATTAAGAAGTTCCAGTCAACTGGAAATGTTATGAATCAACCTGGAATTGGACGTGTGTCTATATTGTCTCAACACACTGTGAAGAGGCTGGTTTGAGTGGCCAAAAAATCTCCAAGGATCACAGCTGGAGAATGCTCATATTTATCAAGGGTGGCAATACTAGTGGGGCACTTTGGAAGACATTCTGCTAAAAAGTGTTCATTTCCCCTATGTATGGAGACTTCTGGGTCACCCTGTACTGTCTATAAAAATGAATATGTGAGATGATGTGCTGTAGATGAAATTGTCCCTAATCAAAAATATATTATCTGATTAAACAAGACTAGTACAATACATTTCAAGATCTGGCAGCTGAATTGTCTAGTTTTAGACATTTATGACAGCTCAATCTCATTAGTCAGAAGATGCAGTCACTAGATTGTCTCGTTACGTGTGCAGAACAAGACAAAGTTTGGTTTATACCTAGGGATAGTTTAAATTGTAAAATAGAGTTTCTTATGTAGTAAGGAAATAAAACACAGTTGTAATCCCTTACCCTTCTTTCCCACCAAGGTTTTAATGATGCTTACAGCCTTCTTGATGCTATCGTTATCAGTAACATCTAAATGAACAGTAGAGAGCCTGGCCGAGCAGGTCTTCTTCAGCTCAACCTCTCCTTTCTCTGTGTAGCAGCCAGCAATTACACAGAAACCATCTTTGTCCAGATGTTTGGCCAGATTATTTCCAAAGCCTGTGTCACACCCCGTGATGTAGACATATTTCTCTGATTTGTTTGGCACTTGCTTCCGCGCTCTAAACCACTGGTAGGCATAGAATAAGACCACCAACCCGAAGATATACAGAAACATCTCTGTAGAGGAGTAAGGGAATGTATTTTTAGAAAGAAAAAAAAGCATTTTTAACAGTGACTTCCTGTTTTATCATAGTTGTGTAAATATCACGAGACTGTGAATGTGCATGGGTGCAGTAATCAAAAAGGCAGAGCTCAAAATATGGGCAAGCTGGTTAATGTAGACAGGGTTTCAGCAAAAGTCAGACCTTGGTGAAGAAGAACAGGATCAGGTTGTGAGGAGCATGTGAACTGTTGAAAGACCTTAAGTATTTTCTCTGTGGTTGAACCAACATGAAGCAGTTCTCTCTGATAAAATTTTAATTTTAATTTTATATAAGGATTACTGTCCATGGTTAAAAGTGAATCTATACATAAAATGGAATTGACTTGAATTCCCCAGGCAGTCTCCCTTACTCCACAACAGCTTTGCATACTTCATTACCCCTCTCTGTGCCAAACATTCTAGTTATAGGCAAAATACAGCTAAAAAGGTAGACCTCAAACCCAACCAAACTTGCTAATGTAAGCAGGACTTAGGAAAAATTCAATGCAATGCTCAGTTAGCCCCTGGGCCTGTACCATGAAGGTAGTTGAATAAACTCAGGGCTACAGGATTAGTTTCGAGTTGAAAAAACCGAAACAGTCCAATCAGGCTTTATTCGTACCATGACGCTGGTTATCAACTTTCTCCCTCAACCCAGGCTTTGATCCTTAAGCTATGATTAGTCCATGAGCGCGTGCACATAAAAGCGTGACGTCGGCACCGAACAGCCAATTGCGTTCAACATGGAAAAAAGCAGCATACTTCCGGTTGAAGAGCAAAAAAATTATTATGCGGAAATATGAGGAATTTAAATCTACACTAACCACAAACAGCAACACCGTTGCCGCTGCCAAAGCTCTGGAACATTGTTGATTGTGTAAATGCGTAAGTTTACTTTTACAGGCTCACAATGAGAATGAACGGATTGAAAACTTATAAATATCATTTTTTAAATTAAATATTTAAAACAAATACCAATTTGTGAAAATATATTAGGACAGGAATAATGCCACCGCATACAAATATGTACCACTCACTAAGAACCGCAAAGCAACTCATACAGTCTGCGGTACAGTAAGAGCAACTCAAAAAGTTAACAAAGACATGTGATTCCATCCATGGATAATCGATATCTTTCATGCAAGTAAGTATCAGGGAAAGCCAGGGGATTTTGTCTATCCCTAAAAAGTCGTTCTCTGCAAAGTGCCCTTCTTATAATTTGCGCTGAGAAGTTGAATTAGTTCACTAGTCACTTATATGTCACTTTGCTCACAGCTGATTGGTCCAAGTTGGGTTTGAGTTCTCTTACCCAGAACATAACCTGCCCCGGTGCAGGTTAGCTGTGGAGCCTAAGTTACCATGGCGATGAATACCGGTAAAAGCCAAGCCACTTTCATGGTACCTAAAACCCAGGGTTGGCAGAAACTAAACTGAAACTTACCCAGCTAGCCACCTAAACCGGCTTCATGGTACAGGCCCCCTGACAGCATAACACACACTGAATACTCAGACTACTTAGGGTGTAACAAGGAACAGCTGAACACAATCAGGAAAACAATCTAATAACAAGATGGATATCAACAGGATCAAAAACAGAAACCACAACAAAAGCCTGTAGTGTTATCACCATGCGTGCCTGCGTTCACATAAGTAGTAAACTGATGGTGGTCCCTCGCCTTTATTTGGTTGGTTATATATTAAATAAACTTATAATGTTATGTATAAAATGTCCATATATTACATGCTTAATGTTTTTGCTCGTTTTCTAAGCTTTATGTTAAGCTACATGGTTTTGTTGTAGTATAGAATATATCAATATCATTCATTCATCTTCACTAACTGCTTTATCTTGGTCAGGTCATGGTAGATCCAGAGCCTATCCTGGGAACCCTGGAGGGAACCCAGAACACAGTCAACATGAGTTCGCGACACTACTGGCTGCCACCCTACATCAGTAGAAGTATTCTAGTTTTTTTCTTATACATTGAGTTTCTGTGGCTATTAATAATAATAATAATAATAATAATAATAATAATAATAATAATAATAACAACAACAACAACAATAACATTTGAAGATGAACAAGTAAGGCTAAGGCTAACAAAAGAAAAATCTCAATTGAGACGAGGAAGGGAAGAGTATAGTGCAGGATACATTCTGTTAAACATGATCTGATATGAAGGCCACACAAAACATGTGAAAGCAAAAACTAAATCCTAAATTCTCTTGCTATTTTTACTTTCACCAACATTTGCATTGCACTTTATGTGTAATGTGTGAGCTTAAAGTTCAATCTTTATTTTCTCTTCCCTTTTTTTCTGTGCCTTTTTGTAGCTGTGGTGTTATGTAACAGATGTTACATTTTGAATAATATTTGTGATATTGGGGTACCCCTTGTTGAGCACACAACAGTCAACAATTAAATGACTCCAACAGATGAAAATTTGCTTCCTGGTAGGAAGTATTATTGTTTATGAACAGACAGTGAAGGCTGAGTTCTGTTACTCATATACGATTTGGTAGAAAATATAAATGGCTTACTTTAATTGCAGGGAGAGCTGTACAGGTGCACTTGCCTCCGTTACTCCGTGTTGTTCTTTAAATGAGCCGTTTACCCTGTGGAGATCAATTTGTGCCAAAACGAAACAAATCTAGCATTTCAATGCTAACAATGCTAACAAACAAACACAATCTGCTTCGCAAAGGAAAACTCGACTCTCAAACAAACAGAAAGCGATTTGCAAATACAGACGGCAATTTGAGAGAAAACGCAGACAAATAAATGTCATGTGTTTCACAAATATATAGCTATATATACTACATATATAAAAATATAGCCTACATCATATTTCACAAATAAACACAATCCATTCTACAAATCTTTGAGTCATTTAAAAAAAATAAAAAATCCAACGTATACAAATGCATACCTCTCTGTTGTTTGTGAGAAACGTGACTTTTCCCCCGGTTTGATTTTTTTTTTTGAATTGATTAATCTACAAGTTGGAAAGTTTGAGTTGGAATAGTTTGCAAGAGCGCGATTATAAACATAACGAGGCTGTAGTAGATGAGTTTTCCTGTTCGGTGTGATGACGTCTGTAGCCTCTTCTTAGCAACCGCCTTTTTCAAGACACGTAAAAGCTTAACAAAATCACGAGAGGAGTATTACTGATGTATTTCATGTCGTAGAATAAAACATGAACATCTCTTGAGCTTGTGTTAACCACAGACGTTACTTCAAGCGTTTAACCAAAAAACTATTTACTGCACTGGTGTAATGTAATGCGTATTGTAATTCTCCTCCCGGGAGACTAGTGTAAATGGACCGATAGCGCCATCTGTTGGTTAGGAAGAGGAAGTTGCTCAAAGATTTGTAGAATGGACTGAAATATGATGTAGGATAGATTATATACAGGTGCATCTCAATAAATTAGAATGCCGTGGAAAAGTACATTTATTTCAGTAATTCAACTCAAATTGTGAAACTCGTGTATTAAATAAATTCAATGCACACAGACTGAAGTAGTTTAAGTGCTGCATGTGTCACTTTTTCTGGAACTAATTTTGGCTTGAATACACCTTGAATGGGATGACTGCCCATCTCAGGGCACTAGGCACACACACATTTACAAGAAACCGTAGAACCCAAGAAAAGCAACAAAAATTGTGGTTATTTGGGACATGTCAGGTCGAGTTGACCTGCATCTGCCAAGAACTCATTTCCCAGAACACACTGTGGCCTACAAACATGTCCACCCTGGACTACACTTCCCAAAAACACACAAACTCTGTCACGTTCATAGTCACTGGACTTTTTACTTTTAAAAAAGTATTTGCCCCATCCTGATGTTTTTTTTTTTTTTTTTTTTTTTTGCATATACTGTATCTCATACTAAATAGTTTTAGATCTTCAAATGAAATACAACATAAAACAAAGGCAACCTGAGTAAACACACAATACAGTTTTTAATTATTTTTTTAGCAACAATGCTATGCTTTGGATCATTGTCTTGCTACATAATCCAGTTGTGCTTGAGTTTCAACTTAGGAACTGAAGACCGGACATTCTCCTTTAGGATTTTCTGGTAGAGAGCAATGTTTGCCTCAATTATTGCAAGTTGCCCAGGCCCTGAAGTAGCAAAGCATCCCCACACCATCACACTTCCACCACCATGCTTGACCGTGAGTATGATGTTCTTTTTGTGGAATTTGGTATTAGGTTTATGCCAGCTGTAACGGGACCCCTGTCTTCCAAACAGTTCCACTTTCGACTCATCAGTCCACAGAACATTCTCCCAAAAGGTTTGAGGATCATCAAGGTGTGTTTTGGCAAAATTCAGATGAGCCTTAATGTTCTTCTGGGTTAGCAGTGGTTTTCACCTCGCCACACTTCCATGCATGCCATTTTTGCCCAGTGTCTTTCTGATGGTGGAGTCATGAACAGTGACCTTTATTGATGCAAGAGAGGCCTGTAGGTCCTTTGATGTTGTCCTTGGCTCTTTTGTGACTTCCTGGATGAGTTGTTGCTGTGCTCTTGGAGGAATTTTGGAAGGTTGGCCACTTCTGTGAAGGTTCACTACTGTGCTGAGTTTTTCCATTTGGAGATAATGGCTCTCACTCTGGTTCTTTGGAGTCCCAGAGCCTTTGAAATAGCTTTGTAACCCTTTCCAGACTGTTTCAATCACCTTCTTCCTCATCATTTCTGGAATTTCTTTCAATTTTGGCATAATGTGTTACTGGGTAAAACATTTTAACCAACTTGTTGCTGAAAAAGGTATATTTAAGTGTTGATTTGATTGAACAGGGTTTGCAGTAATCAGGCCAGGTTGCATCTAGTCCAGCTGAACCCCATTATGAGAATTAGTAACTATGGGGGAAAATACATTTTCATACATTTTCATACATTATCATTTAAAAACTGTATTTTGTGTTTACTCAGGTTGCCTTTGTTTTATCTTAGATTTTGCATTAAATTTTGCATAATAGGTCCCTATTATGCAAAATTCACTTTTACATAAATGTGTGTTTTTCAGTGTGTGTACACAATTATTTGTTTAGTTTTGGCACAAATTGATCTCCATAGGGTTTACCCACGATGACCTTTCAGGAGTTGCAGCGATGTTTACTCGCATCTGTTTCAACTGTCTGTCGCCTGTTTTACGCCGGATGTGGTGTGTCAGACTGCACTATAGTGCCGTTTGTGAAAGAGTCGATTCTCTGAGCTGGTTTTCTTAAGTGAACGCTAGGAGCCTACTCGCATGTCTAAATGATGTAATGTAATGTAATGTAATTATGTTTGTTTTTTTTTTTAAAGCAAAGGTATATATTATAGAAAGCATTGAATAAATCAGTATGTTAAGGTCAAGCAATCAAAAGTATAATCCAATCATGTATAATCAATGTGTAAGATATAAGACAGTATTTATGTACCGTATATTAATCAAAGAAACCAGGACAAGTTGATGTAACTCCAGCAAGTGGGAAATTACTGAACACCCATTTCTCACTCACAATTTGTATGTTTTTCTTCCTAGCTCCCTAATTTGTTATCTGTCATTTCTTAGCGTGTTTCCACTATTATTGCCCAGCTTTATGAGTGGGCCACTGTTCAAACTGCAGAAGTTAGATAAATACAAAGTGCCCAAATGTACAAGTTCTGATAAGGCCACCTGTGTTTAGAGGAGATGCACCAATGTTCAAGGATATGTGTGTGTGTGTGTGTGTGTGTGTGTGTGTGTGTTAGTATGTTACAAAAGTATCTTTTTTCTAGGCTTGCTTTGTTGTTTCTCAGAGGAGTCACCCTTTGCGCCTGCATGGAAACACTGAGTTTGAACGCTGTCTTTCCAAGGCTGTATCTTTTTAAATTTTTTTTTTTACTAGTTTTATGTTAATGAGTTCTTAAAATGTATTGTTGAAATCCATGGTGTAAGTAGGTAAAATAAGAAACATCTTAAAAAATAACCTGACTAAACTTACGCTGCATTATAGATATGATAAAGAAGAAAGAAACATAATTGTGGCAAGTGTCAGAAATGTGATCAAAGAAATGTGATCAAAAGAAAACATGAGAAAACCCAGCCATCATGAGATCATGAGATCAGTGTTTTAGTATTGTATAAAAGCAGGAACATTGAGTGTACTCATCAGATGATCTGCAGACATCTCGGCTTTTCAATTGACTCTTCAATAAAAGTCTAATTTTTGAAATCCAGAACTGGACTCTGAGAGATTTTTAATAAGAACCAATTTTCTATATTTCTGCATAAATATGACCTAAAACATCATCAGATTTTCACACAAGTCCTAAAAGTAGACAACGAGAACCAAGTTAAACAAATGAGACAAAAATTATTGAGGAAGTTCACATTTCACTTTCAAATTAACTGCTAATCTGAGAGGTTCATATACTTTTGTCACTCACACATGTAATATTAGATCATTTTCCTAAATAAAATCACCAGATATAATATTTTTGTCTCATTTGTTTAATTTGGTTCTCATTGTCTACTTTTAGGACTTGTGTGAAAATCTGACTTTCAATAAAAGTCTAATTTTTGAAATCCAGAACTGGACTCTGAGAGACTTTTATTTTGGTAAGGTGATTTTCCATGACATAAAGAGAAGGTTAAGTGGCATCAGGAATAAAAGTAGTATTCAGTGCTCTGAGTCACTGAAAAGATGTGCCTTTCCAACAAGTCTCTCTCTCTCTCTCTCTCTCTCTCTCTCTCTCTCTCTCTCTCTCTCTCTCTCTCTCTCTCGACCATGTTGGAGAGAAAGTACAAAAAAAGGGGTTTTTTTTTTTTTTTTTTTTTTTCAATTCTCCAAATCAGCTGCTGGTGATGATGGGAAGTTTGGATGAAAGCAGGTCCTCAGTGACAGCCTTTAGAACTACAGTGGTGCTTGAAAGTTTGTGAACCCTTTAGAATTTTCTATATTTCTGCATAAATATGACCTAAAACATCATCAGATTTTCACACAAGTCCTAAAAGTAGACAACGAGAACCAAATTAAACAAATGAGACAAAAATATTATATCTGGTGATTTTATTTAGGAAAATGATCTAATATTACATATGTGTGAGTGGCAAAAGTATGTAAACCTCTCAGATTAGCAGTTAATTTGAAGGTGAAATGTGAACTTCCTCAATAATTTTTGTCTCCTTTGTTTAATTTGGTTCTCATTATCTACTTTTAGGACTTGTGTGAAAATCTGATGATGTTTTAGGTCATATTTATGCAGAAATATTGAAAATTCTAATATTGAAATTTCAAGCACCACTGTAGTTAGTGTTGTGCTAGAATCACAGAGCTTTCGTTGTTTTGACGCTTAGAAAATTAGCAAAGTACGTTTGCGAGAGATGAATAGCAGGATTGTGAGGAGGAAGGATAAAGGTCAAACCCCCACCCCCCACCAAATGCCAAGTGTGCTTGTGTGGGTGTGTGTTGGACTAAAAAAGACCACGGGGCGCGCGCACGGACAGTGCCCACAAAATGTGACGTAACTGTAAAACTAAAAAAAAGATCAATTCTTCACATAACTTATGTTATGCATTTTCTTTCCATCCCATGGTTTTCATTATGTAAAATAAAGCAATTCACAACAATGAAAGTGTAACCCCCACTTATACTATGTAGCAATGTTTATTTGAATGGCATATCCAGGTAGTCTATCTCAGATTGTGCTGAATTTGCCATTATAGAACACTTGAGGGTTTTGCCACATGACAGTGGGAAAAAATACATTCCTGTGTGGAATTTGAATCAATTTGAATGAAGATCTTATAAAAATGCTTCAAGTCAAGTATATCTTTGTAATCACAAAGTGTTGCTTACCAACAAGATTTGTATATTAGAATATACAAATATAGATATATGTACTTTAAGAAAGCATACATATATTTTACCAAAATATTATTGTTACATTAATAACCAGAAATTTAGTGAACAGAACTGACTGCATTAAGCAGTGTTTATTCCTCAGCAAAGTTAGCATAAACAGAGATCAGTCGACAGTGAGGCTTGTGTTTAAATACCTTGATTTGTGATGTGGATAATGAGAGACTGATGTGGATAATGCTGATTAACCTTCTAGTACTAGTCATGTTTCTTAACAAAAAATATTCTAGATTAAATATACAGGTGCATCTCAATAAATTAGAATGTTGTGGAAAAGTTCGTTTATTTCAGTAATTCAACTCAAATTGTGAAACTTGTGTATTAAATAAATTCAATGCCACAGACTGAAGTAGTTTAAGTCTTTGGTTCTTTTAATTGTGATGATTTTGGCTCACATTTAACAAAAACCCACCAATTCACTATCTCAACAAATTAGAATATGGTGACATGCCAATCAGCTGATCAACTCAAAACACTTGCAAAGGTTTCCTGAGCCTTCAAAATGGTCTCTCAGTTTGGTTCACTAGGTAAGCCACAAACATTCATTGCCAAAGAAGCTGGCTGTTCACAGAGTGCTGTATCCAAGCATGTTAACAGAAAGTTGAGTGGAAGGAAAAATTGTGGAAGAAAAAGATGCACAACCAACCGAGAGAACCGCAGCCTTATGAGGATTGTCAAGCAAAATCGATTCAAGAATTTGAGTGAACTTCACAAGGAATGGACTGAGGCTGGGGTCAAGGCATCAAGAGCCACCACACACAGACGTGTCAAGGAATTTGGCTACAGTTGTCGTATTCCTCTTGTTAAGGCACTCCTGAACCACAGACAACGTCAGAGGCGTCTTACCTGGGCTAAGGAGAAGAAGAACTGGACTGTTGCCCAGTGGTCCAAAGTCCTCTTTTCAGATGGGAGCAAGTTTTGTATTTCATTTGGAAACCAAGGTCCTAGAGTCTGGAGGAAGGGTGGAGAAGCTCATAGCCCAAGTTGCTTGAAGTCCAGTGTTCAGTTTCCACAGTCTGTGATGATTTGGGGTGCAATGTCATCTGCTGGTGTTGGTCCATTGTGTTTTTTGAAAACCAAAGTCACTGCACCCGTTTACCAAGAAATTTTGGAGCACTTCATGCTTCCTTCAGCTGACCAGCATTTTGAAGATGCTGATTTCATTTTCCAGCAGGATTTGGCACCTGCCCACACTGCCAAAAGCACCAAAAGTTGGTTAAATGACCATGGTGTTGGTGTGCTTGACTGGCCAGCAAACTCACCAGACCTGAACCCCATAGAGAATCTATGGGGTATTGTCAAGAGGAAAATGAGAAACAAGAAACCAAAAAATGCAGATGAGCTGAAGGCCACTGTCAAAGAAACCTGGGCTTCCATACCACCTCAGCAGTGCCACAAACTGATCACGTCCATGCCACGCCGAATTGAGGCAGTAATTAAAGCAAAAGGAGCCCCTACCAAGTATTGAGTACATGTACAGTAAATGAACATACTTTCCAGAAGGCCAACAATTCACTAAAAATGTTTTTTTTATTGGTCTTATGAAGTATTCTAATTTGTTGAGATAGTGAATTGGTGGGTTTTTGTTAAATGTGAGCCAAAATCATCACAATTAAAAGAACCAAAGACTTAAACTACTTCAGTCTGTGTGCATTGAATTTATTTAATACACAAGTTTCACAATTTGAGTTGAATTACTGAAATAAACGAACTTTTCCACGACATCCTAATTTATTGAGATGCACCTGTATATATTTAAATAATATGAAACTTTCTTTAGGCCAATGTATAAGTATAATGTGAAAAATATTGTATGAGACCTGAGTCAGAGCCTCTGACTCTGAGGGTGTCTCATTTTTCAAGAATCTTTACTGATTCTAACATACATACTCCACCTCTCTCTCTACATATACTATATAAACTGAACAAAGTTTTATTCTCTAATACAAAAAACTGAGGGAAGCGTAAAGCAGTGGGCCAAGCCAATATGATGAAATTTTATGATGAGCAAATCTAGATGTACTTGTATCAGTTTAATTGCAGAGCTGATTAATAACTGATAATAATGATGATCAACAAATGAGTAGGTATTCACTGACCGTGCGAGCATTGACCCCAAGGTATTTGTCAGCATGTCAGCCTATAAAACACAGAAACAGATTTTTTTTTCTCACAGAGATGAATCTTTAATTAATTGTTTAAAATATTTCTGTTGTCCCTATGTAGGTATAGCGGGGCAAAAAACAATCATGTATCTTGTGTAGCACTGCAATGGATCCCATTATAGGTCCACCATGTGAATAATCATTCACCATGAGTACATTTAATAGAATATTAATAATAGAACACTGTGTAATATTGCATTATTATTCTTTTGAGTCTGTAGATATGGCCCTGGTTCTTGTTCTCTTTTGGAGCCATTTGGTTTCACTACTCTGCCTGTATACTAATTCTACAGCACAGATCACACATTTGTAATACCAATATGTTCCTATTGGATTAGCAGTTAATTTGACCTTCCTCTTAATCATTGTTATTGAAGTGGGGCATCATATAATGAGTTCAATAACCTAAAGGCCATTAGTGGTCAGGAACCTATGGCTCTTTGACAAATATCATGTGGCTCGCCAGGTGTCTCACCCTTCACCAACATATCATCGTTAAAAACCTAGACACATCACTAGAGGTCAGTTTCCTGCAGAAAATGCAAAGTCTGTTACAATTCCTTTGCTGTACAGCCTACTGAAGTGAATGAAAAGTCAGTTTACAATAATATATTTCAAGTTCCGGCCAGTGCATGTACTGTATGCAATGTTGTGCGCACGTGTCACGACACCAATCAACGGCAAACCACTTACGTTTCTAAGGTAACCTCTCGCGCTCAGATTCAAGCAGCTACCTAGCTAGTTTGTGGAGATGGCGAAAAGAAAGAATTCAGAGGAGCATCGAAAAGTGGCTGGACTGAAACGTGTGCTTTTATTGAAAGCCCTGGTGCTCTGCGGTGTCTGATTTGCACAGAACGTATCGCCTCGTTTAAAAAAATTAAATGTTAAGAGACATTTTGCTTTTGCAGCAAAGTACCCGGTGGGCAAAAGCCGAAGGAAGGCGTGCACAGAGCTCCAACATAAACTGGAAGCCTTAATGCTGCCAGCTTTGCTGACTCATTGGAGATTGTAAGACAAGGAAAACCTTTTACTGACGGAGGATATGTAAAGTCATCCATGTTGAGTATGGCAACTGAACTGTCTGCGGATTTCAAGGAGAAAATCATTCAGAAAATAAAAGACGCCCTGTCAGCCCGGATATAACTTCACAGAGCACGGATATAACTTCATATATTGTTTGTTGCATATTAGTTTTTGAGATGCCTATGGACCTAAATTAAGTTATTGTTATTGATATTGTTATTGAAAAAGCGCGGTTTTTTAAAAAAAAATAATACAGTAAATTATAATAGTAAAATATTCATTTTTGCAATGGCATTAACCAAAAAGGAAAAAGCTCCCATCATCATTCATCCGGGTGACATCACTCATCCTATTTTAACTCACATTAGGACATTTTATCTTTGGTGATTAACACAAATAAGTTCAAAATTTTCAACAATTTATTTTAAAAATATTGCAGGAAAAAACTCCTGCAATATTTTTTAAAATAAATTGTTGAAAATCTGTTGTAGGACAACAACAGATGTTTACAAAACTATGGCTACATTATAAACTAATGCTTTTCATAAGAACCTCAGGGCAATGTCCATCTAAACCTCATCAGTTCTTCAAATCTTCACTGACACCACAACCTCGAGGGGTATGATAACTCTGTGGTCTTATCTATAGCTTGACAGAGGTAATTTCTTATCACTCTAATAGTGGGGTAGATAGTCAAGGTGTGTACAAGGTACTGATTGCACAAATCAGTCTTGAGGAGTTGTAGTCACTGATAGTAACCACAGTGTGTACAGACACAACTGAGAACCTCAGAGGAAATACAAAAACAGGTGAATATTTTCCTTCTCATCCATCTCATCACACATGAATATAATAGATTACAGTGTTGCTCCTGATATCTTGAATCAACCAATATACCCTATTATTTGCTTTTTAGTGCTTAGTTTGCTAAATCAGTGGGCTATGTTAACACAATAGAGAACCATAGAAAGTCACTGGTAATTTATTTGTTGTCCTCTTGGTAATGTTAACTACCATATGCAGGTTTTCAATTATGCTTTAAGTCATACTATTTTGTATGAGGCAATTTTCAACGTGTAATTTACGCAATATTAATACATAAAGTTACTATAAGAGCACGAGACATAGATTAATTATTATGAAACAAAGTGAATACATGTTGTTTGCTTGCAGTATTTATAAATATATAAACCTGTATGTTTCCTTGAAATATGTCTTAGCAAGTTTACTGCTCTTAAGCCATTTTCATGTTCTATGGTTCAACAAAGAATTGTTTTCTGTATTTATGACCATAGTAAACAAAAAAATGAAACAAATATTAATGTCTCCAAGACTAAAGTAAATTGGAGATTACTGTCAATTTTATAGGTGACTATGGGGCATTTTAATTTCTGGTATAGAAGGTAAAATATATTTGCAAACACAAAGAAAGCTAGGCAATTGTAACAGTCAAAATCATCACATCATTTACGTTTCACTTTCATTAAGTCTTTATAAGACTTTTTAAGACTTTATGACATTTGAACAAAAAGTCCTTTTTTAAAAAGTGCAACACTGACTAATGCAAGTTAGAACATTCAGTGGTAACAAATCCATTTTTATGAAATGTTGTCCTCTAGTGGCAAAACATGGGATTGTACGGCATACGTTTAAGACCTACATACTGTAATCTCTAAAATCTTTTTTAACAGAACTATAATTCTGACATATTTTTTTTTATAGCTTTCGACTTGGGGTTGTGTGTAATGTATATTTTGTGTTTGATGTTTTGTGTCATTATCTATGTCCAGCACTTTTGACAAAAGAACATTTTTACATATTTAGCATGGATACACAAAAGCATACTTAACTGTATGTATGATGCTGGTCTTTTCAGCAGGGATATTGATCAGACTAATTCACTGAATATGAAGAAAACTAATCTGAGCACCGATCATGAACATATAGAAATATGTCATGATAAAGGTAAGGCTTCCACATTTCCAAAACTATATTTTTCTTTCAACATTAATATATAATATTAATATAATATTATATAATATTAATGCATGTAATCTCTTTTTCCTGATATATGACAGCCACAGAAAGTAGGTGAGTATGAAGCTTTTACTATACATGATGTCAGTATATACACTCTTAGAAAAAAGTTTTTTTAAGGGTTCATTGGATAATTAAAGTTTCTTAGCTATTAGGAATCCTTTCTAATATGAAGAGATTTGTTGTAGGGTTATACATAGGGCCATTAAGTGTTCTCACAGAGTCAACCGAAGAACACTTAAGAGTTCAGATGTTTGAGAGTGTACAGTGCCCTCTACTAATGTTGGCACCCTTGGTAAATATGAGCAAAGAAGGCTGTGAAAAATTGTCTTTATTGTTTAACCTTTTGATCTTTTGTTCGAACAATTCACAAAAATACTCTGCTCTCATGGCTATCAAACAATTGTAAAGAAAACAGGTTTATAAAAAAAACTTTGTTAAATATAGTTGTGCAACAATTATTGGCACCCCTATGAATTCATATGAGAAAAATATATTTGAGGGATATTTTCATTGATTAAAAAAAAAATTCTTAGTACAGCTAGGAACAGGAAATTGTTCAACTATGACTTCCTGTTTCACAGGGGTATAAATATGAGGTAACACATAGGGCAAATTCCCTTAGTCATTCATAACAATGTGTAAGACCAAGGAATATAGCTGTGATGTGCGGCAAAAGGTTGTTGAGCTTCACAAAATGGGAAGTGGCTATAATAAAATAGCACAAGCATTGAAAATGTTATGAATCAACCTGGAATTGGACGTGTGTCTATATTGTCTCAACGCACTCTGAAGAGGATGGTTTGAGTGGCCAAAAAGTCTCCAAGGATCACAGCTGGAGAATTGCAGAAGTTAGTTGCATCTTGGGGTCAGAAAGTCACCAAAACTACAATCCGAAAGTCACCTACATCACCACAAGTTGTTTGGAAGGGTTTCAAGAAAAAAGCCTCTACTCTCATCCAAAAACAAACTCAAGTATCTTCAGTTTGTCAGACACTACTGGAACTTCAAATGGGATCGGGTTCTATGGTCAGATGAAACCAAAATAGAGCTTTTAGGCAATAAACACCAGAGGTGGTTTTGGCGCACACAGAGAGGTAGCCATATGGAAAGGTACCTCATAACCCCACGGTTAAATATGGTGGTGGCTCTTTAATGTTTTGGGGCTATTTTTCTTCCAGAGGACCTGGACATTTTGTTAGGATACATGGCATCATGGACTCTATCAAATATCAACAGATATTAAATGAAAACCTGACTGCCTCTGCCAGAAAACTTAAAATGGGCCGTGGTTGGATCTTCCAGCAGGACAATGATCCAAAACATACATTAAAATCAACACACAAATGGTTTACTGACCACAAAATCAAGGTCCTGCCATGGCCATCCCAGTCCCCTGACTTGAAACCCATAGAAAACCTGTGGGGTGAACTGAAGAGGAGAGTCCACCAGCATGGCCCTAGAAATTTGAAGGATCTGGAGAGATTCTGTATGGAGGAATGGTCTCAGATCCCTTTCCATGTATTCTCCAACCTCATCAGGCATTATAGGAGAAGACTCAGAGCTGTTATCTTGGCAAAGGGAAGTAGCACAAAGTATTGACTAAAAGGGTGCCAATAATTGTTGTACACATATATTTAACAAAGTTTTTTTTTTTTTTTTTTGGATAAATCTGTGTTTTGTTTGCAGTTGTTTCTGCAAGAGAGCAGAGTATTTTTGTGAATTTTTTGAACAAAAGATCAAAAGGTTAAACAATAAAGACAATTTTTCACAGCTTTCTTTGCTCATATTTACCAAGGGTGCCAATATTAGTGGAGGGCACTGTATAGCTGACCAATGCTAACAAAAATATTAATAGTTGTAATCTTCACATTTCAAGAACTGATGTTGACAAAAAAGGAGAGAAGGCCCTGGGTGTTGGCTTTTTCCGACTGTTTCAATTTGCTACATGGCTAGATGTTGTGATGATGGTAGCTGGAGGGTTGTGTGCACTTATCCATGGTGCTGCCTCTCCTCTCATGCTGCTAGTCTACAGCAGGATGACTAACACCTTTGTAGCCTATGAGCTGGAGATTCAGGAACTAGCTGATCCCAACAAAGTCTGCATCAATAACACTGTCACCTGGACTAATGGGACTGAAGTGAAGCAGGAAGATAATACCACTGTGCATTGTGGGTAAGTATACCGGGCTACAGTTTTGTTTCAATCGAGCAAGCAAGTTGATAATAATATTAAATGAATGACAAATTAATCATATTATAAATAAAGTGCTGTTTCTTTCTTTTACACAGTGTAGATATTGAGGCACAGATGACCATGTTTGCTTATTATTATGTTGGCATCGGAGTGGGTGTGCTAATTCTTAGTTATTTTCAGGTATAAAAAGAAGCATGTATTATTATTATTATTATTATTATTATTATTATTATTGTTGTTGTTGTTGTTTTGTTGTTGTTGTTGTTATGATAAATACCTTCAAGTACGGTACCTTTAAATCAACAGTATGACAGTGTGCATCTTCTCCCTATTTCAGATTGCTCTGTGGGTCTCTGCAGCTGCAAGGCAAACACAGAGAATCCGAAAAACATACTTCAGGAAAATCATGAGCATGGAAATTGGATGGTTTGACTGCAATTCTGTTGGAGAGCTGAACACAAGAATATCTGAGTAATATAGATATTAATTTTTGTAAATGAAATAGTTTAATCCAGTGAATGAACCAAAATATATAAATGAATAACAACTGAAATCTGCATTGCAAATTGTGTTGATTGGTTTCAAGGCTGATTTATAAATTTTATGTTTGTTTAATTTAAAAAATATATTTATGTCTGAAGGTTTTCTGTCATCCAAGATATGAGGAATTTCTCAAAGTAATCTTGGTGATTGGACATCTGAGAGGCTTTAGGGGACAGAACCACACAATTCAATATCTACTGTATAAGAGCACCATTCCAGACAGTGAAGGGGAAAACATTTGATGACTTTGGTCTTTTGGAACTTTTGGAAAAAACTTTGCCCCCCATCCATTTTTCTAATTTTACTCCACAAGACAGAAGACATTCACACCACTCAGCAAAGAGTCATGTATTAAGATCTTGCCTGCAGACAAGGGGACATGCAGAGTTGGGCTAAACACATTGCACCCCGTGCTTTTATGGATGTCCTATTGTCTTCCTACATGACACAATATAGATTGTTTAGCATGCAGAAAGGGGAATGGCAAATTAGGCACTAAAGTTTACAGGGAACCAACACACATATCAATATTTGCTATTTGATTCCCACCACCCACATGAACAAGTGATTAGAGGACTTCAAAACCAGGCTAAAAATGTGTTGACCAGCTCTGAGTCCAGAGACAAGGGTGCAAAAATCTGAGAAAAGTGTAAAAAAGCTTATGGTTACATGAATTGAGATTTTGTAAACCCTGCAACAAGATGTACCTTGGAGAAACTGCACATAAACATAAAAGAAGGCAAATACTTCAGGTTAGGCCTCAGTTTCCCAACTGCACCTAAATGATAAGGGACACTATCTTGAGGACAACCATGTTTGCATTCTGGACAGAGGGAAAACAATTAACAGCCATCTATGAACCATATACCTGCCAACCTAATGGTTTTGGCCCAATTCACTCATGTTTTTTTCATGATGTCCCAGTGTTAACACAGCATAGATTTCCCAGCATTCAACAGAACTGATGAGGCCTTATATAGGAGAGATGCCTTTATGAACTAAGGGGCCAGTCACCAAAACTTTTGAATCACTTAACATCTAGATCCTAAAATATGTACCTGTTGTTTCTATATGTATAATGATTATCTCTGTGTATTTTGTTTCAGTGATATTAACAAAATCAACAATGCTATAGCAGATCAAGTGGCCATCTTTATTGAGAGGATTTCTACATTTATCTTTGGTTTTCTGGTGGGTTTTGCTGGAGGATGGAAGTTGACACTGGTGGTGATTGCAGTAAGCCCTCTGATTGGATTGGCAGCAGGACTCATGGCTATGGTAAGTTATTATTCATTCAACACAGTCTACACACAGGACAATTTTGATTAGGCATTTCTCATCATTGTAACATTCATAAACTCTGTGATTGCAGGCAGTTTCAAGGCTGACAGGTCATGAGTTGCAGGCCTATGCTAAAGCAGGATCTGTGGCTGATGAAGTCCTCTCTGCCATCAGAACAGTTGCAGCATTTGGAGGAGAGGACAAGGAGACAGAAAGGTATGGTATCTCACTGTGTTTCAAATGACAAATTTCAAATGTTCAAATTTCAAATGACTAGCCTGTGCTAGTCTACAATTATCCCTACACAAATAAACCGCTCAGTGAGGCATATCAATAAGCATATCACAATGGTATGAATAGTTTGTTTTATCTTCAGATATGACAAGAACCTTGAGGAGGCTCAGACCTGGGGGGTGAAGAAAGGAACGATCATTGGTGTATTTCAGGGTTATCTGTGGTGCATCATCTTCTTCTGTTATGCTCTTGCCTTTTGGTATGGATCCAAACTTGTCATTGATACCAAAGAGCTCACACCAGGAACCCTTATTCAGGTATGAGCAATTCACAAAAATGTATTATGATGCCAAATCATACAGTTGCAATCAAAATTATTCAACCCCCGTTGCAAATCAGGTTTATTGTCAAAATTTACAGACTTTTAGCTGTTTGCAATGAACAAATCAAACAAAAGCAATTGAAATAGTTCAACACAACGAATGCTTCAAGTGGTTTCCCCAAATTCAACTGAAAATGCAACTTATAGTGACTTCACCAGTTTCAAAATTATTCAACCCCTTCATGGCAAGCATCTTTAGTACTTAGTAGAGCACCCTTTTGCTGTTATGACCTGCTGCAAACGAGATGCCTAGCCAGACACCAGCTTCTGGCAGCATTCCTCAGGAATCTTATCCCATTCTTCATGAGCAATGGCCTCCAGTTCAGTAATATTCTTGGGTTTCCATGCTGCAACCACCTTCTTCAAATCAAAAAGTCAGGTGACTGTGATGGCCCTGTAGAATCTTGCAGGACTTCTTCTGCAACCAAGCCTTGGTGGAATTTGAGGTATGCTTGGGATCATTGTCCTGTTGGAAGGTCCAATGACGCCCAAGCTTCAGCTTCCTCACTGACGGCATGACGTGTTCTTCTATGATTTCCTGATACTTCAATGAATCCATCTTGCCTTCCACACACTGCAGGTTTCCAGTGCCAGAGGATGCAAAGCAGCCCCAGAGCATCACCGAGCCACCACCATGCTTGACTGTGGACAGTGTGTTCTTTCTTCATTCTTCTTTCTCCAGACATACCGCTGATCCATCATGCCGAAAAGTTCCAGTTTTGTTTCATCGCTCCACAGAACAGAATCCCAAAACTTCTGTGGCATATTTATATAATTTTGAGCTGACTTTTCTTGTGCTTTTGGGTCAGTAGTGGTGTACATCTTGGAGTTCTGGCATGGAAACCTTCTGCGTTTAGTACGCGCCATATCATGCTCACTGAAACTGCAGTGCCTGTTGCAACCAAGTCTTGCTGCAGGTCTTTTGCAGTCACTCGAGGGTTTTTCACAACCTGCCTTCTCAGAAATCTGGTTGCAGCCATTGATGGTTTCCTTTTTTTGCCCCGTCCGGTATTTCATATATTTTCTGCCCCTAGCCAGTTCAGGTATTTCATGTGTTCCAGCTCAGTGAAGTCCTTGATTAGTTGCATCAAGTGTGCTTGAGACAACACCTGTTTTGCATATTTGTACTGTTGTGAGGGATTCTATTCAGGGGGTTCAATAATTTTGAAACTGGAGAAGTCATTATAAGTTGCATTTTCAGTTGAATTTGGGGAAACCACTTGAAGCATTTGTTGTGTTGAACTATTTCAATAGCTTTTGTTTGATTTGTTCATTGCAAACAGGTGAAAGTCTGTAAATTTTGACAATAAACCTGATTTGCAATGGGGGTTGAATAAATTTGATTGCAACTTTAGTAGTTTTACGTTTTACATTTTATTAACAATTCCTTCAAACATCAAACCACCTTGACCCAATGTTATTTGCATGCCTGTAGGGTACTAATAAATGCTGTAAAAGTCAGTTCAACACTGACTTTTTTTTCCCTGTACGTCATTGCTTATTTATTTTCTATTAATTCATTCATTCATCTTCAGCAATGGCTTTATCCTGGTCAGGGTTTCAATGGATCTGGAGTCTGGGCATGGGGCAGGAATACACAAACACACATTCACACAGGCAGCAATTTAGCATAGCCAATCCACCTAGCTACATGTTTTGGGAGGTGGGAGGAAACCGGATAACACAAAGGAAACCCTTGCAGACTCGGAGAGAACATGCAAAATACCACACAAACAGTAACCTGAATTCAGGATCAAACCGTGAACTCTAGAGTTGTTGGGCATATTTAACTTTCATTAACTTAAATACATTTTTATGTAAAAACTTGGCAAAAGATGTGCGTATATTGTATTATCAGGTGTTCTTTGGTGTGCTTATGGCAGCCATGAATCTGGGTCAAGCCTCTCCATGTCTAGAGGCCTTCGCCTCTGGTCGTGCTGCAGCCAAGAGCATCTTTGAAACCATTGACAGGGTAAAAGACACAGTGACATAATTGGCTAACTCATGTTGACAAAAGCAATAAGTTACAATCTTATGGCTATATAGGATGATGACACTGCCAACCTTTCTGCTCACACAGGTCCCAAAAATTGATTGTTTCTCCGAAGAAGGGCACAAGTTAGAGAGTGTGAAAGGTGACATTGAATTCCATAGTATTCATTTCAACTATCCCTCCAGACCTGAAGTAAAGGTTAGACACCTCAATTTTTGTTTTAAAACATAGTTTTCTTAGCTGAGTCTGTATATTATATTTACATTCCTGTTTTTGTAGATTTTAGATGATTTACATTTACTGGTTAAAGCTGGGGAGACTACAGCATTTGTTGGACCTAGTGGATCTGGAAAAAGTACAGCAGTCCAACTCATTCAAAGATTTTATGATCCTCAGCAAGGAATGGTAATTCATACCTGTTTAATGGATATATTTATATGAGTGATTATTTCCATAAGTATGTAACCAAGCTAGGTGTTTGTGAGCTGAAGTTTCATCACACTTAGGTCACCTTGGATGGCCATGACCTTAGGAGTCTGAATATCCAGTGGCTGCGTTCACTGATAGGCATTGTAGAGCAGGAACCGGTTCTCTTTGCCACAACTATTGCAGAGAACATCCGCTACGGCCGACCAGGGGTCAGCATAGAAGAGGTTATACAGGCTTCTAAAGAGGCCAATGCTTATAACTTTATCATGGACCTGCCACAGGTACATAACCAATCACACATGACAACATCCAAATTAGTAGTATAAAAGTTTATGTGCAAAGGACCAAATAGGTAGTGAGATAATGGCTAGTTAAGACTGTTCCATGTACATTTCTCTGATAGTTTTATCTTACATTACTAAGCTAACACAAAAATGCCAGTCTTGGATTTTTTTTTTGTAAACTTATTGTAAACAGTCACAGTTTTCAATGTGTAGCATTGAAACTACAATTAAAACTTCTTCAGATTTACAGTAATAAATTATTTGTTATAAAATAGATTTAATTCTGGTTTGTCGGGAAATAGGACAGATGGCACTTTTTCATGACATGCCGATTTAATGACAGAATTTTGATACACTGGTTGGAGAGGGTGGAGGTCAGATGAGTGGTGGGCAGAAGCAGAGGATTGCAATTGCTCGAGCACTGGTCAGAAACCCCAAAATCCTTCTGCTGGACATGGCCACCTCAGCCCTGGACAATGAGAGTGAAGCTGTAGTGCAGGAGGCACTGGACAAGGTGACAACACATTTTCACTGGTATTTGTGGTTTAGTCAGTTCATTTGTTGCAAAAGAATATTGTTTTGATATTGACACATTTTTGTGTGATAGGCCCGCATAGGCAGAACCACCATCACTATTGCTCATCGTCTGTCTACAATCCGTAATGCTGATGTGATTGTGGGGTTTGAACATGGCCGTGCTGTGGAGAGGGGCACACACAAAGAATTAATGGACAGACAGGGAGTCTATTTCACTCTTGTTACACTCCAGGAGCAAAGAAGTGAAGCATCCAATCCCAAAACAGACAAAAGTGAGTAGATAATATATGTGATTCCTGGAATGTGATATATTGTTTTTGTTGTATAAGTCCTGTTGGTTCTCTTGGTACTCCATTTAGCATCTGAAGCCAGCAATCTTGAGGATGATGGGATTGAGCAGATAACAAGTTTCAGTAGAGGAAGCTATGAGTCAAGTTTAAGGTACAAAACAATCAAACATTTTAGATGGCAAAAATATTTGTTTAACTTCCTTGTAGTACATTGAAAATAATCCAAATGTCTGCAGGCAATCTTTGCGAATGAGGTCACAGTCTCAAATGTCAAACCACTTCATTGATGCTATATCTGGAGAAATTAAATTTGATTCTGACAGCCTTGAAATGAAAGCACTGAGAGAAGCAAAGGTATATAATGAAAACTATAAAGAAATAAATTTGTCAAGAATTCTGCATTTTGACATCAGCACTACATTATTATTATTGTTATTATTATTATTATTATTATTATTATTATTATTATTATTATTATTATTATTATTATTATTATTATATTATTATTATTATTATAGAAAATTCATGATGACATGGAAGAGCTGACTGAATCAGCACCAGTGACTCGAATTCTGAAGTACAACCAGCCTGAATGGCCATATATGTTGCTCGGCTCTTTAGGAGCAGGCATAAATGGATCTGTCAACCCCATGTACGCCCTCTTATTCAGCCAGATTATAGGGGTGAGATGCCATTTAAATGCTTGGAAAGAACTTTTGAGTTTGTTGTAAACTTAATGAAGTAAATGGTGATACCATAAATTTTTATGCAGACATTTGCTATCAGAGACTTGGATGAACAAAGAGAGCAAATTGATGGGATTTGTGTTCTCTTTGTCTCTGTGGGAGTTATGAGTTTCTTCTCACAGTTCCTGCAAGTATGGTTCTTGTTATTTATGTATATATTATTAAATATGTACACATTTATTGAGCCTTCTGCTTGAAAAAAAACAAACAAACAAAAAAATTTTCCACATTATATATTTATACATTATATGTCAAATGTATAAAAATAAATATAAAAGATACTATGTCTGGTCATATGAGAATCATATAACATTTGTTTTACAGTATTACATCATAAATGACATCTACTTTTCTAATGGAAAGTGTATGTATATTTTGCAGGGGTATGCCTTTGCTAAGTCTGGTGAGCTACTGACTCACAGGCTAAGGAAGATTGGTTTCCAGGCTATGCTCAAACAGGAAATCGGATGGTTTGATGATCCTACCAACAGCCCTGGAGCTCTTACCACTAGACTGGCTACTGATGCATCCATGGTGCAAGGGGTTAGTATGTCTGCAAAATATCTAGCAAATTATTTAGTTCTGTAAAGCCTAGGTTAGGTTAGCTAGACCTGCTTTGTGCATAACTCAATAACATTTTTGCAGTGCAACAGAGCCCCACTGGTAACATTCCTTTTTAATAAAAGTAGTGTGTTTACCAATTATAATTTCCAAGACTTATTGATCGTTCTTATGCCTTAGTTGTGGCCATGCATTATTAATTTTCATGCATTTTTTTTTATTAAGAAGGGATGTCACCAGTATGGCCCCATACAATGTACTGGTTACACAGAATACAAAAAAATTAATGAATTACAATATCCTATCTTTTTCAGGCTACTGGCTCTCAGATCGGCATGATTGTGAACTCTCTGACAAACATTGGAGCCTCATTTATCATTGCATACTACTTCAGCTGGAAGCTAAGTTTGGTGGTAACATGCTTCCTTCCTCTTATTGGCCTCTCTGGAGTGATCCAAGCTAAAATGCTGACTGGCTTCGCTAATGAGGACAAGAAAGCAATGGAGGTGGCAGGACAGGTAAAGTAGCAATAATGTGTAGTACTGTACTTACTTAGCATTTAGCCTTAACAAGAGGGTGCAGAGCTTTATCAGCTTCATGCATTACTGTTTAAAATCTAAAATACAAAATAGTTTTGATTTGTTTCAGTTTTCTTAGTTACTGCACAAACCCATATGTCTTTTTTCATAGCATTAATATCTTTATTTTTATTCTAGAATAACAAAATAGTAAAAATGAAGAAAATGCTTCAGGTGTGTTAAAATCTTTTGACTAATAGTATATAGTAACTGTGGGTCTATCTGATACTACAGGTGTCCAGTGAAGCTATGGCCAACATCAGGACCGTTGCAGGCCTAGCTAAAGAGAAACAGTTTGTGGCTCTGTATGAGCAGCAGTTGGATGCACCCTACAAAGCAGCCAAGAAGAAGGCTAACATCTATGCCATCTGCTTTGCCTTTGCCCAATGTGTTATCTTCATGGCATATGCAGCCTCATTTAGATATGGTGGTTATTTGGTTAATATTGAGGGCCTGCACTATGTGGTTGTTTTCAGGTGAGTTCTAATAAATATTAATGATGTGCACTCTAGCTTGTTTATAGTGTTACTGTTGTTGTAACTTACAACCCCAATTCCAAAAAAATGTCAGTAAAAACAATGCAATTATTTGCAAATCTCATAAACCCATATGTTATTCACAATAGAACATGGGAAACATATCAAATGTTTAAACTGAGTAAATGTACCATTTTAAGAAAAAAAATAAGGTAATTTTGAATTTGATGGTCGCAACACGTCTCAAAAAAGTCGGAACGGGGCAACAAAAGGCTGAAAAAGTAAGTGTTACTAAAAAAAAAAACAGCTAGAGATTAATTGGCAACAGGTCAGTAACATGATTGGGTATAAGCAGAGTATCTTAAAGAGGCAGAGTCTTTCAGAAGTAAAGATGGGCAGAGGTTCACCAATCTGTGAAAAACTGCATCTACAATTTGTGGAACAATTTCAGAATAATGTTCCTCAACATAAAATTGTGAAGATTATGAATATCTCATCATCTACAGTACATAATATCATCAAAAGTTTCTGTAGAATCTGGAGAAATCTGGTGAAAATCAATATTGCATGCCCATGATCTTTGGGTCCTCAGGCGGCACTGCATTAAAAACAGGCTTAAATGATTCTGTAATGGAAATCATTGCATGGGCTCAGAAACACCTCCAGAACTCATTGTCTGTGAACACAGTTCGCCGTGCCATCCACAAATGCAGGTTAAAGCTCTATCATGCAAAGAAGAAACCATAGGTGAACATGATCCAGAAACGCTGCCATCTTCTCTAGGCCAAAGCTCATTTAAAATGGACTGAGGCAAAGTGGAAAACTGTTCTGTGGTCAGACGAATTGAAATTCTTTTTGGAAACTATGGACGCCGCGTCCTCTAAACTAAAGAGGACTAAAGAGGAGAGGGACCATCCGGCTTTTTATCAGTGCTCAGTTCAAAAGCCTGCATCTCTGATGGTATGGGGGTGCATTAGTGCCCGTGGAATGGGCAGCTTGCACATCTAGAAAGGCACCATCAATGCTGAAAGGTATATACAGGTTTTAGAGCAATATATGCTTCCATCCAGATTCCATCCCATCTTTACTTCTGAGAGACTCTGCCTCTCTAAGATACTCTTTTTATACCCAATCATGTTACTGACCTGTTGCCAGTTAACCTAATTAGTTGCAGAATGTTCCTCCAGCTGTTTCTTTTTAGTAACACTTACTTTTCCAGCCTTTGGTTGCCCCGTCCCAACTTTTTTGAGACGTGTTGTGGCCATCAAATTCAAAATTATTTTTTCTTTAAAATGGTACATTTCCTCAGTTTAAACATTTGATATGTTTCCTATGTTCTATTGTGAATAACATATAGGTTTATGAGATTTGCAAATCATTGCATTCTGTTTTTATTTACATTTCTACACAGCATTCCAACTTTTTTGGAATTGGGGTTGTAAGTAGCTAGTACAGGTTACATGCACTTAAATATTGTAATTAATGTAATCAAAGCTGTAAAATATGTATTGTCAAAGCCTTTGTGTTTTATCTCCTAGAGTAATCACTGCCCTTGTAATCAGTGGCACAGCTCTTGGAAGAGCTTCATCCTTCACTCCAGACTATGCCAAAGCCAAAATTGCTGCTGCCCAGTTTTTCAAATTACTTGACAGAGTCCCTAAAATCAACACTAGTCAAGAGGAAAGAAGATGGGTAAGAAATGGAGAGATGCTATATATTTGTATATAGATACAGTATACAGTATATATACTTTGTGTTTCTAGGTTAATAACAAATTGAGACATTTTTTCAATTTATATACAACCCCAATTCCGAAAAAGTTGGGACAGTATGGAAAATGCAAAAAAACAAACAAAAAGAGTCATTTGAAAATTCAATTCACCCTGTACTATATTGAAAGCACATTATTAACACATTATTTGATGTTTTACTTTGTGAATTTAATTTATTTTGAAAATATACACTCATTTCAAAATTGATGACTGCAACACACTCCAAATAAGTTTGGACAGTTGACTGTTTACCACTGTATAACATCACCTTTTCTTTTAATAACACTTATTAAGCGTTTGTGCACTGAACACACCAATTGGTTAAGTTTAGCAAGCAGAATTTTCCCCATTCATCCATTATGCATTTCTTCAGCTGTGCAACTGTACAGAGCCTTCGTTGCCTTATTTTGCGCTTCATAATGTGCCACACATTGTCAAGACAGGTCAGGACTGCAGGCAGGCCATGTTAGCGCCCGTACTCTCTGCTTATGGAACCATCTGGGCAGAATGTGGCTTGGCGTTGTCCTGCTCTGAATGGCAACATATGTTTCTCCAAAATGTGTACATATCTTTCTGCATTAATGGTGCCCCCACAGATGTGCAAGTTACCCATGCCATGGGCACTGACACACCCCCATACCATGACAGACGCTGACTTTTGGACCTGACGCTGATAATAGCTTGGATGGTCCTTTTCCTCTTTGGCCCAGAGAACACGACAGCTATTTTGTCCAAAAACTATTTGAAATGCTGACTCGTCTGACCACAAAACACGATTCCACTGTGCTACTGTCCATCTCAGATGAGACCGAGCCCAGAGAAGTCAGCAGCGCGTCCGGACAGAGTTGATGTATGGCTTCTGCTATTGACTTGCATCTGTGGATGCAGCGGCGAATGGTGTTGACTGACAAAGGTTTATCAAACTATCCCCAAGCCCATGTCAGGATATCCATTACAGACTTTGGAGATCATTGTGGTTTTCGGCCTTGCCCTTTATGCACAGAGATTTGACCAGATTCCTTGAATCTTTTAATTATATTGTGCACTGTAGAAGGTGAAATGCCCAAAATCCTACCAATTTGTCTTTGGGGAATGTTGTTCTCAAAGTGTTGGATTATTGTGTTGGCAGATTGGTGAGCCTCAACCCATCCTTGCTCTTGAAGGACTATGCCTTTTTTGGAGACTCCTTATATACTATGATTAGACAATTGCCTCGCCTGTTTCATATGACTTTCTTATTCTTATACAGCCGTGGCCAAAAGTTTTGAGAATGACACAAATATTAATTTTCACAAAGTCTACTGCTTCAGTGTTTTTAGATCTTTTTATCAGATGTTACTAACTGTTACTGAAGTATAATCACAAGCATTCCATAAGTGTCAATGGCTTTTATTGACAATTACATGAAGTTTATGCAAAGAGTCAATATTTGCAGTGTTGACCCTTCTTTTTCAAGACCTCTGCAATTCGTCCTGGCATGCTGTCAATCAACTTCTGGGCCACATCCTGACTGATGGCAGCCCATTCTTGCATAATCAATGCTTGGAGTTTGTCAGAGTTTGTGGGTTTTTATTTGTCTACCCGCCTCTTCAGGATTGACCACAAATTCTCAATGGGACTGGGGAGTTTCCTGGCCATGGACCCAAAATGTCGATGTTTTGTTCCCCGAGCCACTTCATTATCACTTTTGCCTTGTGGCAAGGTGCCCCATCATGCTGGAAAAGGCATTGTTCATCACCAAACTGTTCTTGGATGGTTGGGAGAAGTTGCTCTCTGAGGATGTTTTTGTACCATTCTTTATTCATGGCTGTGTTCTTAGGCAAAATTGTGAGTGAGCCCACTCCCTTGGCTGAGAAGCAACCCCACACGAGTGGTCTCAGGATGCTTTACTGTTGGCATGACACAGGACTGATGCTAGCACTCACCTTTTCTTCTCCGGACAAGCTTTTTTCCAGATGCCCCAAACAATCGGAAAGGGGGTTCATCAGAGAAAATGACATTACCCCAGTCCTCAGCAGTCCAATCCCTGTACTTTTTGCAGAATAGCAGTCTGTCCCTGATGTTTTTCCTGGAGAGAAGTGGCTTCTTTGCTGCCCTTCTTGACACCAGGCCATCCTCCAAAATCTTCGCCTTACTGTGCGTGCAGACACACTCACACCTGCCTGCTGCCATTCCTGAGCAAGCTCTGCACTGGTGGTGCCCCGATCCCGCAGCTGAATCAACTTTAGGAGACGGTCCTGGTGCTTGCTGGACTTTCTTGGGCGCCCTGAAGCCTTCTTCACAACAGTCGAACCTCTCTCCTTGAAGGTCTTGATGATCCGATAAATGGTTGATTTAGGTGCAATCTTACTAGCAGCAAAATCCTTGCCTGTGAATCCCTTTTTGTGCAAAGCAATGATGGCTGCAAGTGTTTCCTTGCAGGTAACCATAGTTAACAGAGGAAGAACAATAATTTCAAGCATCACCCTCCTTTTAAAGCTTCCAGTCTGTTATTCTAACTCAATCAGCATGACAGAGTGATCTCCAGCCTTGTCCTCATTAACACTCTCACCTGTGTTAACGAGAGAATCACTGACATGACATCAGCTGGTCCTTTTGTGGAAGGGCTGAAATGTAGTGGACATGTTTTTTTGGGATTAAGTTCATTTTCATGGCAAAGAGGGACTTTGAAATTAATTGCAATTCATCTGATCACTCTTCATAACATTCTGGAGTATATGCAAATTGCCATCATAAAAACTGAGGCAGCAGACTTTGTAAAAATTGATATTTGTGTCATTCTCAAAACTTTTGGCCATGGCTGTACACAAAAAAAGAGAAGAAATCAGGATCACAGAAGAAATCTTTTACCCCAACATTTGGGGTGCATACAAAGACAGGCAGCAGGGCATAAATACTCACAAAAAGAGCATTTAACATGACAACAAGGCATTACAGTAAATACAGGGTCCAAAGCTATACAGTAACTAGAATGAATTCAGCAGCATTTTGGCAAATGTTGGCAATGGACATTTTTACTGGAAGGCAGAAATCAATAGACTAAATTAAGTAAAAATTAAATGCAATGTAAGCTTGAATATAATGGTTGGTTAAATGATGCAAGTATTTTTTTTTTTTTACCACAATGACATTGCATCAGTTATGGTGCACATTATGCTCCATTTATATGGGTTATTTTGTTGCCTTGCTTTCTATTTTTATCAATTAATTTCACCCTTCTCTTCCCAGTCACATCAAGCCATTTTGTAATATATAAATTAATGTCCTCCCCTTGTCTGTTGCAGGATAACTTTAAGGGTAGGATTGAGTTCAAAAACTGCAGGTTTACCTATCCAAGCCGGCCTAACATCCAGGTGCTGAGGGGACTGGAGGTGGAAGTGACCCCTGGCCAGACTCTTGCATTTGTGGGCAGTAGCGGTTGTGGCAAGAGCACAAGCGTTCAACTGCTGGAAAGATTCTATGACCCAGACCAGGGCCAAGTGGTGAGAACCCACAGTCTTACTGCTCGGCAAGACCTGCATACACCTAGCTCTACTTTTGTATAGAATATTAATTTTTGCCAGTCCAGGACTTGGCTTGAAATATTTCAGCATTTCTTTAGAGGTTGTTGAGATAAGTAACACAATATCTGAATATTTAATTGACACTTATGCATATTTCCTTACAGCTGATAGACGGACATCCTTCCCATGAAATTAATGTACAATTCCTGAGGTCTCAGATTGGAATTGTATCTCAGGAGCCTGTGCTTTTTGACTGCACAATAGCAGAAAACATCCAATATGGAACTAACTCACAGTCCATCACCATGGAGGAGGTCATAGAGGCTTCGAAGAAGGCTTATCTGCATGATTTTGTGATGAGTCTACCTGATGTGAGTACAATAAATATCATCTTTATTCTAATCACATTCATAAAAGCACATGGTAATTTAGGCCATAATTTAAACATATATTAATAATTAAACAACAACAAAAGCTCTGTTACAAGTGCAGTGACATGACTTAAACAGTGAGGGGAAACTGGTGGAAATTTTGAAACCTACATGATAGACTGACAGTTTGAATGGATCTGTGCTGAACAGTAGATAAAGTAATGGCATTCTACTGAAAAAAATGACACCCTCTTGTCTTTGCTGTGGTTGGTTCACAGAAATATGAGACTCAGGTTGGAGCACAGGGTTCTCAGCTGTCTAGAGGGCAGAAGCAGCGTATTGCAATTGCTCGCGCCATTATCAGAAACCCAAAAATCCTGCTGCTGGATGAGGCTACCTCTGCCCTAGACACAGAAAGTGAAAAGGTAACAAGACCATATCCAAACTAATTACTTGGCTTATTGTTTTGTTTTGTTTTTTGCTTTATCTATTGTGCATTACTTACTTAATGAAGGTAAAACATATCACCAGAATACAAGTGAGTATTTAACTCTCTCTAACAAAGTTAACACTTAATCCTTTCTCTTTCTGCAGACAGTTCAGGCAGCATTGGATGAAGCTCGATGTGGCCGCACCTGCATTGTCATTGCACACAGACTCTCCACCATTCAAAATGCAGATATCATTGTAGTGATGTCTCAAGGCATTGTCATTGAGAAAGGCACACATGAAGAGCTTATGGCTAAGAAAGGGGCCTATCACAAGCTGGTTACTACAGGTGCACCTATAAGTTAAAAACAATATTGTAGAATGATGAAGTAGACCTTTACTTTAATTTAATAGTGTACTAATAGAATGTGCACTGATCTGGAGGAACTGATCTTTCAGTACAGTACACTGTATTTCTTCAGTATTGTATTATAGGCAGAGTATATTACATGACTGGCAGATCTCTATTTCTCTTGATTACCCCCAGTGGTAACTTTGTACTCTTGTTATTTTTTATATAATTAATATTTCAGTATCAAATGTGTTTGGAATAGAGGACAGAGTGCTCCTTGTTTCTTCTTTCTGAGGAATCCTGAGGAATCCTGTTTGAGTTATGACATAATCTAGTCAAACAAGGAGATTTTTTTTTTTACCATAAACATGTAAAGAAAAAAGAGAAAACCTGGTCTTTGTATTACTATTTTGACATGAGGATATGTTGGATAACGGATGTTAATACGTGATGGAGACCAGGCGGTTTTTTTTTGTTTGTTTGTTTTTTTGTAAATCTTTATTAAAACCCTAAATAAAGCAGTGTGTAGATCTTCTAGTTAAAAATCAGACAATATCTAACTGAGTAAAAAGAACAAGGTACTGATTTGCAGAACATAAACAATATTGCTAGCAAACAATTTTTGAAAAGACAGAGCGGTGGAGCATTAAGAAAGGTAGTTGTAAAAGAAGAATGGAGGAAAGGGGGTTGAGTGTTAAGAGGGAAAAAGAAGTATGGAGTAGGTAAAGTAAGGCTTCTAACTTTATAACTACGTTTTTTGCTCAGTTTTCAAACTTCTAGCATTGTTACACTGCCAAGTGACAATGACATCTGACAGCTCAAGGTCCCATGATCCAATTGCTCTGTTCTCTATTATGCCCTGTTAGATGTTTGTATGTGATGTTTGTTATTTGTTTGTAATGTATCTCTTTACTGTTATTGGACTCTGTAAGGCAGCCTTGAATTTGAGAAATGTGCTATATAAATTAAACTTGCTATATAAATAAAACTATTCTTAATATTACATTAGACCATCCCCACATTCCTGACAATGTTCATACACGCAATACAGCCTACAATTTTGGTATTACGATTACAATACAGCCTACAATTTAGCCTATATGGTACTTCATTGCTTCAGATAAGTTTTAAGAAGAAGAGCAGAAAAATTCTTTTTCAACTAAAGGATCATGAGGAAAGCAACAAAGAGCCCAAAGATTACACTTATATGTTTTTTCATATTTCACACACACACACACACACACACACACACACACACACACACACACACACACACACACACACACACACACACACACACACACACACACACACACAACATAATAATAACCAAATTTACACAAACAAACCATTTCAAAAATTTACACACGCTTGATTCCCAATACTCAGTGGTGTTACCTGGATGATCAACAAGTGTTTTTAAGTTTTGTGATAGTTGTTCATGAGTCCCTTGTTTGTCCTGAGCAGTTAAACTGCCCACTGTTCTTTACACTACTCCTCCAGGTCCTGCACATTCTTTGGTTTTCCAGCATCTTCTGCATATCTGACCCCTTTCCAACAGTGGCTATATGATGTTGAGATCCATCTTTTCACACTGAGGGACTCGTACATAACTATTACAAAAGGTGCAAACATTCACTGATGCTCAAGAAGACAACACAATACATCATGAGCCAGGGGGATGTAAACTTTTGAACAGGATGATCGGACAAACATGGGACACATGAACAACTATCACAAAACATAAAAACAGTTGTTGATCATCCAGGTAACAACACACAGTATTAATAATCAAGCATATGTAAACTTTTATAATATAGTAAAATATTTACTATATTCCCAACCAAATAATAGATCATTAATTGTTCTAAACATCCTCGATATTATAATTTCCCAATATTTCCTATTTAACAGTTCATAATTCTATAAAATCATGCTATGAAACATAATTATAAATATGTCAGAGAAAACTAAATGTGAGAATGAACATCCATACATACACGCATACACTTTTCTATTTCTAATATTATTCTTTGCTCATTTATAGTAGATAACATGGACACTGCGAGAGTAAAGTGAAAATATTTTGACTATAGTTGAATTAACTTACCTCTCATCATTTCTCACTGACAAGAAAGGTAGGCACTATCACTGTTTCATTTAGATAACAAAATAACAGTTTGAAGGCACTTTTGCCAAACTTCAAACCCACGATGACGAAATACTGTCTGGCCAACACACAAGTTAATGGTTGTTCCAAAAGAATATAAACAGACTACAGTGCAACTAATATAGCCAAAAAAATCAATATTTTGTTCATACACCAAATCAAACAATTCTTTCACTATCATCCAGATTAAACAAAGGAAGAAAAGGAAAGTCTGAATGATGCCTGTTACTGTCACTCTCATCTGTCTCTGGAGACGAGAAGATGAGGAGCAGCTGCTGCCTCCCTCCAATCTCTTCATGTGTTTCTGCAGGTAAAGAATCGTTGCACAGCTTGATGTCAACATCACACAAAGACAGAGTGATAAGTAACCAGACCTTAACCATGTGTCTACCAGCATGAAATCATACAGTGTATTACGTTTTGCCCGTGTTTCATTCCATTGTGCTGTGTAGATGTCACCGTTTAAAAGCTGAACAAACAGTGCACTAGATGCAATATTTTCAGAGAATCCAAACAGGAAGAAAATTTTTTCTGTTATCATAGATGAGTATATGAAGAATCGGATGTTTCTCTTCAAATAGACGAAGACAGAGTGCTGAGCAGGAACAATCTGGCAGTAGTAGAAGACATTCAGCCAAAGGGATGAGGTTACACTTGTCCTCATAGTAAAAAAGAGCATTTCTGCTGTAACATCATAAACCAATAAACTTGATGAATAGAAATCAATAATGCTGAACAGAAAAATACAGATTTGAAGAGTAATGTTGCATCCAACAAGTGTTCCCAGTAAAACATTAAGAGGTTGTTTCAGATGCTCTGTCCCTTGCTGTTGAAAGAACATACAGAAGACTAAAAAAATATTTACAAGAACGGTAACAGTGGAGACAGGAATATACAGCATAACAAAATTGAAAGAAGCCATCAAGGTAGTTGCTAAAACTTCTGAGCCTCAAATAGAGCAGATTTGCTTGTCTTGTCTTTCTAAATTACAATGGGCAGATGTCTTTTAGGCTCTCTGCAGTTCAGAAGACCCACCTTCAGATAAACATTATTAATAAACATGAATAATAAACAAGTACAGTTCCCCTATTTTAAAATCTCTTCTCTGGATGCAATGGTAACGTGTGAAATTGAATGATTACAAAATGTAGCTCATGTCTCTGAGCTATGAAAACAACTAATGTATCAGTTTTCATTATATCTGTATTTACAATGCAAATAACTGGAAGACACAATGGCAACTCTAGTTTATTTTCCATGTCATGGTTTACCACAGTTTAAACATAATAATTTCCTGCTTTCATGCTGTTTATTCTCACAAAACAACAGACTTTGATATGGTTGTAATCACCACACCTGTCTCCTTTAAATAGTTAATTAGGTTTCTGCCTCACACCTGCTGAGTACCTGTGATACTATAGTGCAGATTTACTCTCAGATTTACAGTATAAAACTGACAATATAAAAATATATTGCCTCAGCTGAGATTTTACATTATGCAGAAATGAAAAAGGGTAACATGCAATCTGAACATCTTATTAACATACTTTGATCTAATCAAAGACGCAATGAAGAGGCACTCTATTAATTCTGTGGAGAGTTGGGGTGTATGGAAAAAAAAGATTTAAATGAAAGAATCAACTGCATAGTTTTTTGAAGATAAACATTTATTTTGAAATTGATGCATGCAACATGTTCCAAAAAAGTTGGGACAGGGGCAATTTAGGACTAATAGCGATGTGACACGTTGAAATAAGAAGGTGATGTGAAACAGGTGAGGCAATCGTCTAATCATAGTATACAAGGAGCCTCCAAAAAACGCCTATAACTTCAAGAGCAAGGATGGGTCGAGGGTCACCAATCTCCCAACAGATGCGTCAGCAAATAATCCAACACCTTGAGAACAACATTCCCCAAAGACAAATCGGCAGGATTTTGGGCATTTCACCTTCTACTGTGCACAATATAATTAAAAGATTCAAGGAATTCGGTCAAAAGGGAAAGGCCGAAAATCACTCCTGAATGTGCGTGATCTCCAATCCCTCAGACGTCATGAGTCTGTAATGGATATCCTGACATGAGCTCAGGAATACTTTGGTAAACCTTTGTTAGTCAATACCATTCGATGCTGCATCCACAGATGCAAGTTAAGGCTTTACTATGCAAAGCAGAAGCCATACATCAACACTGTCCAGAAGCGCCGCCGACTTCTCAGGGCTCGGTCTCATCTGAGATGGATAGTAGCACAGTTGAATCGTGTTTTGTGGTTTGACGAGTCAGCATTTCAAATAGTTTTTGGACAAAACAGTCGTCGTGTTCTCCAGGCCAAAAAGGAAAAGGACCATCCAAGCTGCTTTTAGCATCAGGTCCAAAAGCCAGTGTCTGTCATGGTATGGGGGTGTGTCAGTGCCCATGGCATGGGTAACTTGCACATCTGTGAGGGCAACATTAATGCAGAAAGATATGTACACATTTTGGAGCAACATATGCTGCCATCCAGAGCAGGACAATGCCAAACCATATTCTGCCCAGATGGTTTCATAAGCAGAGAGTGTGGGTGCTAACATGGCCTACCTGTAGTCCTGACCTGTCTCTGATTGAGAATGTGTGGCACATTATGAAGCGCAAAATAAGGCAATGAAGGCCCCGTACAGTTGTGCAGATGAAGAAATTCATATGAAATGCAACTGGTGTGTTCAGTGCTCAAACGCTTAATAAGTGTTATTAAAAGAAAAGGTGATGTTACACAGTGGTAAACAGTCGACTGTCCCAACTTTTTTGCAGTGTGTTGCAGTCATCAGATTTGAAATGAGTGTATATTTTCAAAAATAAATTAAATTCACAAAAAGTAAAACATCAAATAATGTGTTTTCAATATAGTACAGGGTGAATTGAATTTTCAAATGACTTTTTGTTTTTTGTTTTTGCATTTTCCATACTGTCCCAACTTTTTCAGAATTGGGGCTGTAAATGAAAGGGCCTCAGTATCATGTCTCATGTCTCTGAGAGCTGTCTACCAAGAGTGTGCCTAATTTTATTTTGTGTGGTGTCCCTTTAGGGCCCTCCTTATAAGCCTATGTCTGATGCTGAACTGAAATGGGTGTCTGAAAACCTTGAAAATGGTAAATCTAATCTAAGCTGCCTGAAACAGGTCTGTTAATTACTACTGCTTTACCCATTTAAATCATTTTTATTTGCCATTTTAAATTTTTTTTGTTTGTTTTTTGGCCATTCTGTACAAAAAAAAAGCACTTTAAAGTTCAGTTTTTTAAAATTATCCTAAAATTGAATCACAAAGTTATTTTGTAATGGGTATCTTTACAAAAAGTAACTAGTTACTTGAATATTTATAATAATATGACAAACTATTATATGTAACTAAACAGAAATGTAAGTATGACAGACTAAAATAATGTTTTTTTCAGCGTAAATTGTCGGCTAGACACAAAAACACATTTTAGTTTTATTATTAAGTGGATAATGTTAATACCGTTAATAGGCAAAAGTGACTCGATATTTGGGTTTTATTTCAGATTTAATTGCATAAGAAAACAAGTTTCTGAAGACATTTTTGGTAAACTTTAACCACACAGCTACGAAATACTGTTTGGCCAACACACAAGTTAATGGTTATTCCAAGAGATTAGATCCAGCCCACAGTATCATAAATGTAAGCATATAAATCAATATATTGAGGGAGTAAGTCATCCACTATCATCCAGACAAAACCAAAGAAAGAAAGGAAAGTCTGAATGGTGCCTGTGACTGTCACTCTCATCTGTCTTTTGACACGAGCAGACGAGAAGCTGCTTCACTCCATGCTTTTCATGTGTTTCTGTAGGTAGAGAATTGTCACACAGTTTGATGTCAACATCACACAAAAACATTACAGTGTATCCATTTTAGCATTCTGTGTTTCATTCAATTGTGTGTATGTTGTATTGAGGTCATTTTCACCAAAAAGCTTAGCATGTATTGCGGAATATGTAATGCCTGCAGAAAACCCAAATAGGAAAAAGATTCTATCTGCTATCAAATCTGAGTATATGAAGAATCTGATGTTCTTCTTCAAACATATGAAGAAAAAGTGGTGAGCAGGAACAATCTGGCAGTAGTAGAACACATTAATAACCATAAAGATGATGTTACACTGGTCCTCATAGTAAAATAGGCCAAGTGTATTATAACAAAATAACTCAGAAAATCTGGGGAAAATGTCATGATTGCACAGATCAAAATGCAGAGTTGAAGAGTTTGTTGCAGCCAACAAGTGTTCCTAGGAAAACATTAAGTGGTTGTTTCAGCCTCCCTGTTCTTCGCTGTGGAAAGAACATACAGAAGACAACACCCATTTTTTTTTTTTTTTAATTTTATTTGTTTCTATGAACTACAAAGGCTAAGTGTCTGTTATACAGGTGCATCTCAATAAATTAGAATGTCGTGGAAAAGTTCATTTATTTCAGTAATTCAGCTCAAATTGTGAAACTCGTGTATTAAATAAATTCAATGCCACAGACTGAAGTAGTTTAAGTCTTTGGTTCTTTTAATTGTGATGATTTTGGTTTACATTTAACAAAAACCCACCAATTCACTATCTCAACAAATTAGAATATGGTGACATGCCAATCAGCTAATCAACTCAAAACACCTGCAAAGGTTTCCTGAGCCTTCAAAATGGTCTCTCAGTTTGGTTCACTAGGTAAGCCACAAACATTCATTGCCAAAGAAGCTGGCTGTTCACAGAGTGCTGTATCCAAGCATGTTAACAGAAAGTTGAGTGGAAGGAAAAAGTGTGGAAGAAAAAGATGCACAACCAACCGAGAGAACCGCAGCCTTATGAGGATTGTCAAGTAAAATCGATTCAAGAATTTGAGTGAACTTCACAAGGAATGGACTGAGGCTGGGGTCAAGGCATCAAGAGCCACCACACACAGACGTGTCAAGGAATTTGGCTACAGTTGTCGTATTCCTCTTGTTAAGCCACTCCTGAACCACAGACAACGTCAGAGGCGTCTTACCTGGGCTAAGGAGAAGAAGAACTGGACTGTTGCCCAGTGGTCCAAAGTCCTCTTTTCAGATGAGAGCAAGTTTTGTATTTCATTTGGAAACCAAGGTCCTAGAGTCTGGAGGAAGGGTGGAGAAGCTCATAGCCCAAGTTGCTTGAAGTCCAGTGTTAAGTTTCCACAGTCTGTGATGATTTGGGGTGCAATGTCATCTGCTGGTGTTGGTCCATTGTGTTTTTTGAAAACCAAAGTCACTGCATCCATTTACCAAGAAATTTTGGAGCACTTCATGCTTCCTTCTGCTGACTAGCTTTTTGAAGATGCTGATTTCATTTTCCAGCAGGATTTGGCACCTGCCCACACTGCCAAAAGCACCAAAAGTTGGTTAAATGACCATGGTGTTGGTGTGCTTGACTGGCCAGCAAACTCACCAGACCTGAACCCCATAGAGAATCTATGGGGTATTGTCAAGAGGAAAATGAGAAACAGGAGACCAAAAAATGCAGATGAGCTGAAGGCCACTGTCAAAGAAACCTGGGCTTCCATACCACTGTGCCACAAACTGATCACCTCCATGCCGCGCCGAATTGAGGCAGTAATTAAAGCAAAAGGAGCCCCTACCAAGTATTGAGTACATGTACAGTAAATGAACATACTTTCCAGAAGGCCAACAATTCACTTAAAATGTTTTTTTTATTGGTCTTATGAAGTATTCTAATTTGTTGAGATAGTGAATTGGTGGGTTTTTGTTAAACGTGAGCCAAAATCATCACAGTTAAAAGAACCAAAGACTTAAACTACTTCAGTCTGTGTGCATTGAATTTATTTAATACACGAGTTTCACAACTTGAGTTGAATTACTGAAATAAATGAACTTTTCCACGACATTCTAATTTATTGAGATGCACCTGTATATGCTCTCTGCAGTTTAGAAGACCCACCCTCAGAATGAGTATTCACTGGAGTACTGCTGTCAACATATAGTCTGCCTCACCTTACAGGCGCAGGGTATAAGTTAAGGATATTATTTAAAGGTACTTTTAACAGGTGTGCTTCTAAACCTGTAGTCTGCCAAGTATGATGTTTAAGTGACTAAATTTTCTATTACTTAGACCTCTAGACAGGAGATCTGTTAGGGTTTCCCCTTGCGCTGCTCACTGAAGCGGGCGAGTAGCGCATTTCCGCATTCACAGACTCTCGTTTTGTTTACTTCGCCACGTTTCCTTGTTTTGGTTTGTGTCATGTCTCCGCCCCTGTATGTTCATTGGTTCTCTGCGTTATCTGTCATTATGAGTTTCAGGTGTTTTGTGTTTTACCTTCGTTCCCATTCATGTATTTAAGCTTTTTGTTTCTTCGCCTCGGCGCGAAGTATTTGTACACTCACCTCGACTTTACAACAACCAAGCGGATTTATATGGACTGTCTATTGTGGTTTTTTGATTCTTGCTAATGCTTCTCGGACTTTGGATTATAGCCTTGCCGATGTTTTCTAGTTTTGCCATTGCTACGAGCTTTGCCCATGTTTTCTAGTTTTGCCATAGCCATGAATTTAGCCTATGTTAGCTTAGCCCATGTTATCTAGTTTTTCCATTGCTACGAGCTTAGCCCATTTTATCTAGTCTTGCCATTGCTACGAACTTTGCCCATGTAATCTAGTTTTGCCATAGCTACGAGCTTAGTCAATGTTATCTAGTTTTGCCATTGCTTAAAACCTTGCCCTATGATCCTGAGTGTTTTGGCTTCATGTGTTTGAGTTGTCCCATTTCTTTTGAACTGTACCTAATAAACTGACTTTTCCCCTGCGCTTGCATCCGGCTCCCGTTCCTGTGATCTAACAAGAACCTCTTCACCAATACATGTAATATTTCCTTTTTAACCCAATAAATACATTAAATCATTGTATCCTATTAATTTATTCTATATAAATGCATTATGTAACTTTTCTTGTCAAAGGGTTTTTTATTCTGTTAGAAATATAATACACTCTGAAATTCAACTATTATTACAAAGAGAAAGCAGACATCTTAGTTTATGTAGTATTTTCCAGTATATAGTATTATTTGCAATATAATAACATTTAATGTTCAACAAACATTACAATTACCCACTACAATTTTACACCTCTTTTTTGCATGCAAAAACAACATTGCCATTTCTGTTCTATCTGCATTTACAATGCAAATAATTCACACTGGTAAGACACAATGGTAACTAATTTATTTTCCATGTCACCATTTAACACCAATTTGAACTGCACTTGCTTTCAGAACTTTTATTATTTTGACTCTGTAGCTCTTGGTTGATACAGTTGCCCATGATTGTTACTTTTGAATTGTTCTAGAGGCTTCTCAGCTACTATCTGGGTACCAGTAATGTCATGGTGTATGCAGACTTACTTCATACATTTACAGTGGAACTGTAACACCACCCCAGAGTTATAAAGCAATTTTTGGTTCACTTCTGGTTCACTTACTGACTCCTCAGTATGTAAACACTCTGTTTTTACAATCACCTGTAAAAACAGAGTGTAAACAAGTAAACAGTCCATACAGGATTTCATGAGTTTTTTTGTGATTGTTGCAGCCAAAAATGCTTGATTTTGCTGTGGCTTTTTTCAAAATCTGTGTTACACTTTGCGAAGTTTTTTTGTGCTTTTTTAGTGGAAAACTACTTGAATTGGCAAAATTGCAATTGTGCGATTTCGCAGTGATGTTTGTTGGTAAATGAAACCTTTTAGCTGTACGCATTTTCGATGCACATGAGTCGAAGGGGGCTTTCGCTGTATACTTGACTAAAGACAAGTATTCCAAAGTTATTTGTATCCCAGACATTATTCAACTGAAATAACTTGTTGCAGGATTCCTTTTTTCAGGAACATAAAGCAAGTGCAGTAGTTTGTTGGAGTGAAGGGGAGCTTTTTAAGTTGAGGAAGGTTTACTGAATTGAGAGACATTATAAATTGTCTGTTATATGAAATAACAATAATTACAATAATTAACAATAATAAAAAAAATCCATAAACACTTTGCATATAATTAGAAACATGATTTTAAGCACATAGACAGGACACATTATTCAAATGAACTAAGCATAAAACAACACAGCGAAAAACTACAAATAACTTTTCATTGATTCAGTTAAGTGTAAAGACAAAATTGCAGCTAATTAATGAACATGTTGACATGAATGAACAAATGAACATGTTGACAAATGAATATACCCTATAGGATTGTTTTCACTCTTGCAGAACAGACCTCAACATGTTCACAATATGATGCAAATTTTGCATTTTGGACAGGGTACAAAATGAACATGATGTACCTACCTTATGCAAATATTATGCATAATGTTGGTACATCACATTACTGTACCAAATGCAAATTCAACACTTGGAGTCAACTCTAGACATTTTACCTCTTAATTGGTCATGAAATAAAGAGGAAACAGTCCACACCTGGCCATGAAACTGCTTATCAGTCAATTGTCCAATTACTTTAGAGCCTGTGAAAATGGGGGGGACTATGAAAAAAATGGTCCCCCATTGAATTAAAACCCCTTGAATTAAAGCTGAAAGTTTACACTTCAATCACTCAATATTGATTGCTTAATTTCAAATCCACTGTGATGGTGTACAGAGGCAAATTTAAGAAAATTGTGACACTGTGCAAATGGACCTGACGATATACATTTGGTATGTAAGATGGACTAGGGTAACAAAATATGCATAAAGTTAGTTAATCATATAATGTCAAGACCATAATGTTAGAGTTTATTGTAGAAACTGGCAGACAAATCCAGATCGTAGGCAAAGGCAAACGATCAGACAATAATTAGGCGATGAGCAAACCACACAAACAGGGCAAATCCAAAAACCAGGTAGAGAGCAAGATCAGAAAATCAGAATAACGATATGCTAATAAACATATCATTCATTGTAAAGTCATGGTAAGATCAGGTAATCACCCCCATGGTAAGGTCAGGTAATCACACACTTTGCAACTGGCTGAATGTTCATGGTATGTTTATATAAAGTGCTGTGGAAAAAGTATTTGCCCCATCCTGATTTCTTCTGTTTTTGTGTATATCTCCTACTAAATGGTTTCAGATAATAAAACAAAATCTAACATAAAACAAAGTCAACCTGAGTAAACACAACATACCGTTTTTAAATGATAATGTTATTTATTGACGCAGAAAAGTTATCCAATACCAACTGGGCCTGTGTGAAAATGTATTTGCCCCCATAGTTACTAATTCCCCAAATCTATGAAACTGCATTCATAATGGGGTTCAGCTGGACTAGACGCAACCAGGCCTGATTACTGCAAACCCTGTTCAGTCGAATCAACACTTAAATAGAACTTTTTCAACAGCATGAAGTTGGTTAAAAGGTCTTACCCATTAACACACTATGTCAAAGTTGAAAGAAATTCCAGAAATCATGAGGAAGGAGGTGATTGAAAGACATCAGCCTAGGAAGGGTTACAAAGCTATTTCAAAGACTCTGGGACTCCAAAGAACCACAGTGAGAGCCATTATCTCCAAATGGAAAAACTCGACACAGTAGTGAACCTTCCCAGAAGTGGCCATCTTTCCAAAATTCCTCCAAGAGCACAACAACTGCTCATCAGGCAAGTCACAAAAGAGCCAAGGACAACATCAAAGTACCTACAGGCCTCTCCTGCATCAATAAAGTCACTGTTCATGACTCCACTATCAGAAAGACACTGGGCAAAAATGGCATCCATGGAAGAGTGGCGAGGTGAAAACCACTGCTAACCCAGAAGAACATTAAGGCTCGTCTGAATTTTACCAAAACACACCTTGATGATCCTCAAACCTTTTGGGAGAATGTTCTGTGGATTGATGAGTCGAAAGTGGAACTGTTTGGAAGACAGGGGTCCTGTTACATCTGGCGTAAACCAAACACAGAATTCCACAAAAAGAACATCATACCTATGGTCAAACATGGTGATGGAGGTATGATGGTGTGGGGATGCTTTGCTGCTTCAGGGCCTGGGCAACTTGCTCTCTACCAAAAAATCCTAAAGGAGAATGTCCGGTCTTCAATCCATAAATTGAAACTCAAGCGCAACTGGATTATGCAGCAAGACAATGATCCAAACATAGCATTGTTGCTTAAAAAAAATATTAAAAACTATATTGTATGTTTACTCAGGTTGCCTTTGTTTTATTTTGTATTTCATTTGAAGCTCTAAAACTATTTAGTATGAGATATACGCAAAAACAGAAAAAAAAAACTTTTTCACAGCACTGTGGGTGTGGGTGTAATTGTGCATAGGTGTGCATGGTTAAAAGTCCAGTGACTATGAACGAGACAGAGTTTGTGTGTTTTGGGACATGTAGTCCAGGGTGGCAATGTTTGTAGGCTGCAGTGTGTTCTGGAAAACGAGTTCTTGGCGGATGCAGGAGTTGACCTGACATGTCCCAAATAACCACAATTTTTGTTGTTTTTCTTGGGTTCTACGGTTTCTTGTAAATGTGTGTGTCACATCCCAACCAGGGTGTATTCAAGCCAAAATTAGTTCCAGAAAAACTGACACATGCAGCATAATAAAATGAAAACAATAAAGTGGGTCACGGGAATAAACAATAACAAACAGGATCAGCAGGATCAAGAACAGATTGAACAAATTATGTAAAGCTGAATAAGCCAGCTATGGGAATTGTTACATGCTGAACTGAAAAAAAAGTTGATGAGCAGCATTTTCACTTCACTGTTAGTTATGTCCAGGTGAAGGATATGTCATCAGTTGACTAGTAGTGGTAATATGCATTTATTAAAGAAGGGATTTTGATCTTTATTGCCTTATGATATAACCTCTCAGGGATTACATGATCATTAGTAGGAGTGCCACAGGGTAGTAGTCATTCAGGCAGGACACAGATAAAAAATTAAGTACTAATTCTATTTTATTTAGAGTTATACTCTATCTCTGATCATCTGTACTGGTTAGTTTCTATATGTACCACATAGAAATGTTTGTCTATATTTCCTCATTATTTGTATTTGACTTATGTCAAAATAATATTCTAACTTTAATTAGAATTAGAATTTTTCTAATACTTTCAAGATGTTGGAAACATTCCTTTGCGATTCTGGTCCATGTTGACATGGTTGCATTACACAATTCCCATTCTACCATTTACATTTATTAACCCCATTTCCATAAAAGTTGGGATTTTTTCTAAAATGCAATAAAAACAAAAATCTTTGATTTGTCAAGTCTCTTGAAACTTTAATTAACTGACAAAAGTACAAACAAAAGATATTCAGTGTTTTCGCTGACCAACTTAATTGTACTTTGTAAATATAAACAAATTTAGAATTTGATACCTTAAACACACTCAAAAAAAAGTTGAGACAGAGGCATGTTTACCACTGTGTTACATCACCCTTTCTTTTAATTACACTCTTTAATTGTTTGGGAACTGAGGATACTAATTGTTGCAGTTTTGCAGTGGAATTCTTGCCCATTCTTGCTTGATACAAGACTTCAGCTGCTCAACAGTCCTTGGTCGCCATTGTCTGATTCTCCTCTTCATGATGCGCAATAGGAGACAGATCTGGACTGCTGGCAGGCCAGTCAAGCACACACACTCTGTGTCTACGAAGCCACGCTGTTGTCGCACGTGCAGAATGAGGCCTGGCATTGTCCTGCTGAAATAACCATGGACTTCCTGGGAAAAGACGTTATATTGATGGCAGCATATGTCTCTCTAAAATCCCAATATACGCCCCCACATCAATGGTATGTATGTATGTATGTTATTATGAGATATGGAGTGTCATTGGCTGGCTGCTGGTTACCTTCAGGTATGTCTTTAGGTTTTTAGCTTTTCTGGTTATTTTATCTGGGGTTGTTAGTTACCGGAGTTATGTGTTACAGTCATCTCCCGGTGCGTTGGGAACTTTGGCTGCCTGATGAATGAAGTGGTCCCTGTATGCTTGGGTATGTAAAATCCTTTTGTAATGTCATGGCGACCTGATGGGTATGTATGTTTTAGCTCGTATTTTTTAAAATATATTTTAAGTGAGCTTTCAGCGCTGCTGCTTTTGCTCCTATATTTTGTGTGCCTCCACTTTGTTTTGTTTCTGTTTTTTTTTTTTTTTTTTGCCCTTTGCCCTTTTTTGCCGTTGCTTTTTCTTGTTTGTTTTCTTTGTTATATTGAATTATTTCTTGGATTTGTATTTTTTTCTGTGCTGTTTTGTTTTGCTTTTGTACCATCTCAAACCTGGAAGTTAATTGAGGGCACGAGTCCATTGTCCTTTAAAGGTCACGCGGGTTGTTAGAGCAGGCCAGATTTGTTTGTATTGTGTCCCTAACTATTATTGGAGTTTGGTAGCCCCCAGGTTTGCTGTCTTTATTTATTTTTGGAGTTGGTTGTTTTGTGCATCTGTTTTTTTTTTTTTGTGATTACATTGTGTTTTGTTTGATTCTAGGTGCTGCAGGTCCAGAGTAGGTTGGCTAGCAGTCTTTTGTGGTGGTGGTTGTCTTTATACGGCATGCTGTGTGCAAACTTTTGAAGTGATTTCTGAATGCAGGTGCGTGTGGGTGTGATGCTGTGAACGTGTGGGTGATGCGTTATTTTGGGGGATAACCCAAGCCCACTCTGCTGCTGGTAAACCTGAGCCCTGTGAGTTGTTTAAAGTCTTTAAAGTCTTTTTGGTTGGTGTCTGCTTTGGCAGTAGCAAATTGTGAGCATGCTGATTGTCCTTGAGTGTGACTGACATGAGGTTCTGCATTTTATTTTAATCTTAAAATATTTTTACCTGAAAATATTTATTGCTGCTCTAATAAAGACATATTTTGTTACATGATATCCACGACTCATGGTCCCTCTTTGAGAAGTCGAACCTGTGTGTCCTTTGGGTATTTCCCTGGTATATTCACCAGGGTGGCATAGTCGGTTTTTCCTTATTTTCTTATTGTATTTATTTTTCTGCCTTTTCTTCTCCAAATCCCTAGTGCCATATTTTGGCACCCTTTTCATTGTTACCAATGGCATCCTTTAGAGAGGTTGCCTGTCTACTTTCCCAAATTAGTCCCACAACGCCACATAAGGAATAATGGATGAAGAAAAGCTGAAACACAGCGAGGAGTTTGTTGACAGTGACAGTGTTCTCTTCTGGGCAAAAACGCTCTCTTCCTTTACATGACGTGTTAGTATGTCCCAATACTTGCATATTCTTTCAATACACACTCAAAAGTATGTACTTTTTCCTTGCAAAAAGAGTACTTTTAGTCCGAGTAGTATGCCAATTGGGATGCAGGGCATCTCTACAGCGGGCAATTATTAAATTTATGATGGAGATGGCGAAGACTCCAATGTGCATGCAATGCCAGTCCTATTCACAAGGCGTGAAATTTCCTCACGATAAAATGATGCCATGAGAAAACAACTTTTTGTTTGTCAAAATCACAAAAAAAACAACTTTTGTTATGTCGAGATCATGAGAAAACAACTTGTTAGGTCAAGATCACGAGAAAATTCAATCGAGATCACAAGAAAACAAGAAAGAAAAAAAATAATAATGCATGGCTGCTTAGGGCTTCTGTAGTACTGGGGGGAAGTGAATAGGTTAAATATCATGATAGAAGTACAAGAATTTAATTCTACTACTAATGAAATTTAAGTGTTTCACCCTCTATTGATCAACAATAAAGTTTTTCCTCCACGTTTATGACCTTTTAGAATTATAATAAAAATAATAATATTAATGTCTCCAAACTAAATAAGTTGGAAATTACTGTAAATTCCATAGCTGGCTTGGGAGATTTGAATTTCTGGTATAGAAAGTAAAAGATATTTGGAATACAGGCATACGTTGTGGTAGGATCCAAGTGCACAGTTTTATTAAAGGACAAACCAGAGTCAACATACTAAAGTAATGCAAAACAGCAATAAACAAGTGCAGATGTAATGCAAGAAATTTAAACTCATATACCAAAACTACAACACAGCTAGGAAAAAAGCAGCTTATTAAAGCAATATTAAACTATTAACTTAAATATTAAGCAGAACTTAAAGGTGCATTAGGTAAGATTTCTCAAGATTTCATATGTGAATCTGAATAAGATATGGATGATTTTTTACTCTTTGAGCCTGCCCCCCTTTTCCAACCCATGAACACAAAACTTGAGATAACATACTAACTAGCGTTAGCATTAGCAAGGATGATCATGACACCACTTTCAAGTGCACTATATAACACTATACAGGTGCATCTCAATAAATTAGAATGTCGTGGAAAAGTTCGTTTATTTCAGTAATTCAACTCAAATTGTGAAACTTGTGTATTAAATAAATTCAATGCCACAGACTGAATTCAATTCACTATCTCAACAAATTAGAATACTTCATAAGACCAATAAAAAAAATTTTTTAGTGAATTGTTGGCCTTCTGGAAAGTATGTTCATTTACTGTACATGTACTCAATACTTGGTAGGGGCTCCTTTTGCTTTAATTGCTGCCTCAATTCGGCGTGGCATGGAGGTGATCAGTTTGTGGCACTGCTGAGGTGGTGTGGAAGCCCAGGTTTCTTTGACAGTGGCCTTCAGCTCATCTGCATTTTTTGGTCTCTTGTTTCTCATTTTCCTCTTGACAATACCCCATAGATTCTCTATGGGGTTCAGGTCTGGTGAGTTTGCTGGCCAGTCAAGCACACCAACACCATGGTCATTTAACCAACTTTTGGTGCTTTTGGCAGAGTGGGCAGGTGCCAAATCCTGCTGGAAAATGAAATCAGCATCTTCAAAAAGCTGGTCAGCAGAAGGAAGCATGAAGTGCTCCAAAATTTATTGGTAAATGGATGCAGTGACTTTGGTTTTCAAAAAACACAATGGACCAACACCAGCAGATGACATTGCACCCCAAATCATCACAGACTGTGGAAACTGAACACTGGACTTCAAGCAACTTGGGCTATGAGCTTCTCCACCCTTCCTCCAGACTCTAGGACCTTGGTTTCCAAATGAAATACAAAACTTGCTCTCATCTGAAAAGAGGACTTTGGACCACTAGGCAACAGTCCAGTTCTTCTTCTCCTTAGCCCAGGTAAGACGCCTCTGACGTTGTCTTTGGTTCAGGAGTGGCTTAAAAAGAGGAATACGACAACTGTAGCCAAAGTCCTTGCCTCGTCTGTGTGTGGTGGCTCTTGATGCCTTGACCCCAGCCTCAGTCCATTCCTTGTGAAGTTCACTCAAATTCTTGAATCGATTTTGCTTGACAATCCTCATAAGGCTGCGGTTCTCTCGGTTGGTTGTGCATCTTTTTCTTCCACACTTTTTCCTTCCACTCAACTTTCTGTTAACATGCTTGGATACAGCACTCTGTGAACAGCCAGCTTCTTTGGCAATGAATGTTTGTGGCTTACCTAGTGAACCAAACTGAGAGACCATTTTGAAGGCTCAGGAAACCTTTGCAGGTGTTTTGAGTTGATTAGCTGATTGGCAGGTCACCATATTCTAATTTGTTGAGATAGTGAATTGGTGGGTTTTTGTTAAATGTGAGCCAAAATCATCACAATTAAAAGAACCAAAGACTTAAACTACTTCAGTCTGTGTGCATTAAATTTATTTAATACATGAGTTTCACAATTTGAGTTGAATTACTGAAATAAATGAACTTTTCCACGACATTCTAATTTATTGAGATGCACCTGTAAGTAAATAAAATATCACTGTCCCTGATGCGGGTAACATTACATCACAAAAGCATTTCAGAGAACAATTTGTGTTAATTTCTACCAAATTAACTTTGCACAAAATGTATTTGTGCATGCACCAGGAGGTTGCAAGAGACTGGCAAGAGAGAACCAGAACTATAAGCAAGCAGCTGTCTATATTGTGTCAAAAGATTAATTTCTTTGGTTTTAAATGTAAAAAATTGTAATTATAAATATTATTATTATTAATTATAAATATTGCCAATTTTTTTTAACAAAATGTACCTGTAATCTGATTACTTTGTTTTTTTGACGTAACTGTAATGGATTACAGTTACCAGTTTTTTGTATCCTGATTACGTAACGCCATTACATGTATTCCGTTACTCCCCAAGCCTGACAATTGATGATATTGCCTAACTGCTTTGTTTCTTAGTCAAATAGAAACATCCCATTTCAAATTGTGTAGTGATGAATGCTGCATTCAGGTATCAACCGAAGATTATCAGTAGTCTATATAACAGATGGTGAACCAGTAAACTTTTTTCTTTGATACTATATATCAAAAATAAATATGATATATTTTTGCGCTTTTTACAGTTATTTGGAAACAAGAAATGAAACACCTTGTAGGAGCCATAAAGTTACAAATATGAAATTATTAGATAACGTATGAGTCTTTTCATTATATGATTTGTTTCAGTGTCTGTTTCAATATATGGTCCTGTATTCTGTGTTCCCTTGGGGGTGGATGATAGGTATTGCACCTGCATTTGCTACTTCCTGTGGGCAACATTTTAAAGAGGAAGTGAGGTGGTAATTTTTTTATTATTATTATTATTTTAATATATGAGAGAGTACCTCTGGAGGGCTCCCTTGGTTTTAGCTTTGTGAGTTCTTTATTCCAATAAAATGTTAAGATTTTCTCTACATGAAATACTCTGTCCCACATGGAAGTGGCTATAGTTCATTTAAATGGAATCCATTATGTTAGTCACTGGTAGCTCAGCGATTAGACGGTTAAGCAGTCATGAGTTCAAATCCCAGCACTGCCAAGCTGCCAATGCTGGGCCCATGAGTAAAGCCATTAACCCTCAACTGCTCAGTTGAATAAATAAGATAAATGTATGTTGCTCTGGATAAGGGCTATTTGTGGAATTCATTAACAGCCTTTGAATGACCCTGAAACTGATCAAGTTTGTGAGTAACCATGGGGAAATTTATTTCTATATGCTTGCTGTCCCTGGCTTTGTTCAAAGATATGAGCATGAAATAGTAGGCTGATGCTGATATGCGCACTCTTTCCTGTTGATTCAGTGGACATCTGGTTCATATTTGCTTTTGTCAACTATGGATGATGAAATGTCCCAAACTGAACATGTTGAACAAAGCATTGCATCCCTCAATGCTATGCACAGGGGAAAACTTGGTGTGTACACAAGTAGGATGAATTAAGTGAAATCATTACTTGTTCATGATGGTGATATGGAACTGATCAACAAAGGGATGGATGCATTTTATATGGCACATGGGGAATTTAAGGTTGCTCATAAGCTTGTGCAAGAATTTTATGAGTGAATTGCAGATGTGGAAAAATGGTCAAAAGGATCCTCAAACATTGGGCTAAATGAGAGTGCTTCAAATGTGTCCAAAAGTTTGCATAAATCAAGCAGTTCCCATGTTTCAAATATATCCACAGTGTCCTCTTTGAGAATAAAAGTGGGTGCTGATCAAGCAGCCCTTCCTGCTTGCAAAGCTGCATTAAAACAAAAACATGCTCTGGAAATGGAAAAGGCTGCATTAAACATGAGACTGGAAACAGTCAATTTGAAAAGTGATCCACAGTCCCCTCCAAATGTATTGGAACAGCAACATCAATTCTATTGTCTTTGCTATACATTGAAGATATTTGGTTTTGAGATCAAAATATGCAGCTCAGTGTGTCTGTCCATGCATGCATGCATGTGTAGCATTGTAAATGTGTATGGTACCAAGACATTTGGTGATACAGTGGATCGTGCCCTGGAAGTCACTGTAGACCCAGCACCCTGTCAGGACCTTAATATGGGTCTGACAGTAGCTTTGATATCCCTAAAAGCTTGACAAGTAGCTTAGTAGCACACTTTCATCTTTTTCCTGGTCAGGGTCAGAGTGGATCTGGAGTCTATCATATGAATGGTAGGTACAAACCAGGAACACCTAAGACATTTGTGTGTGGTGCAGGGCATCACACACACAGGAAGAACATGCGAAAATGCAGAGACAGTAAGCAGAGCTGAGCACAAACCCTATCTGCTATGCAGCTTTTAGATTTGAACTATTTCTAGTTGGACATTTTCGTGTTTTCATTAGTCATTCATAGTTATCACTGTCCTCCTATCCTTGATCATGTTTTTGCTGTCTTTTGTTTTGTTTTGTTTTTTTACCCAAACTTTTCTAATTACACTATGCATTTCAACCTGCTTTTGGTACACACATATCACAATTGCTTTCTACATAAAACAAAAGCACGAAGAAATGGCTATCAGGCACGTGTTCCAATATTTTTGATCACTTGAAAAAATGGGTGGTCTGACACCAATAGTGACATTTTAAGTTGGTTAACACATCTAGATGCAAATAGCAAGTAATGAAAACTTAAATTCTGATCTATCATCTCATCTTTTTTATCTCAAACCCAAATGTCTTCAATGTATAGCCTTGCTGTTCCAATAGTTTCTGTGGGGACTGTATGTTAAAAAATTCTATTTCTAAAATGTTTGTCTTCAGCATTACATATTTTAGACCTTAATGGTTTGGGCATACGGAAGACTATTTATTTATTTGTTTGTTTGTTTGTTTGTTTGTTTGTTTGTTTGTTTGTTTATTTATTATTGTTTGAGTATTTTTTTTTACTCATGGTCAGTCCATTTCCATTTTAATATTTGATATTAGACAGAATCAGAATTCATATATCATGTAATTTTACTTTTATTAAATTTTAATTTAAGTTAAAAAAAAAAGAGAAACTCTAAAGTCTGCATATGTATATAAATAATTTAGACCTTATTGCCTTTTTGTGCGCAAGATTTACAGCCTTATCACATCTGAGTGTTAGAACATGAGCAACATTGTAATATGTTCTCTCACTCTAGTAGCAATTTGCAGAATCATACATGTCCTGAAAATAGAAAAAAAAAAACATTTGGTTTGAAAGAAATTCCAGTTTCCTTGCAAGCTTTTTTATATTTCCAAATGACCAAACGAAGGCCTTCATTATCAGGATTTTCCATCCATCTATTTTCTGTACCACTTATCATACACAGGTTGCGGGGAGCCTAAAGCCTATGCCAGGGAACTCAGGGCACAAGGTAGGGGACAAGGCAGGGGACAACCTGGACAGGGTGCTGAAGCATTGGGAGAACATGCAAACTCTCTGCACACAGGGCAGAGATGGTAAGCGAACCCCCAACCCTGGAGGTGCGAGGCAAGCATGCAAACCATCATGCCCCCCTCCCCCCCCCATCAGAATTTTATTTCTACTAAATGTTAAAATATAATCACAAACTCTAACCAAAATGTTTTATATGGAAGAACAAAACAAGGACAACAACAACAAATGGGATGTTAGCGTAAAAGTACAATCAGTAAATCAACTCCTAAAGATACATGCATACATTTAGATCTCAGACTCTGTTCTACTTGTAAATTATGTAGATAACTTTGTTAACTGTGGTAAACAATATGATGTGTGTACTACTACAGATTCACTTGGATAACAGAGTGGCAGTTTTGAGGAATTTTTGCCAAACTTCAACTACTCGCTGACGAAATATTGTCTGGCCAACGCACAAGTTAATGGTGGATCCAAAAGAGTACAAACAGACAACAGAGCAACAAATATGGCCATTCAAATCAAGAGATAGAGAGAATACAAATACAAGTAATTCTCTTACTAATATCCAGGCTAAGCAAAGGAAGTAAAGGAAAGTCTGACTGATGCCTGTGATTGTCACTCTCATCTGTCTTTGGAGGCGAGGAGATGAAAAGGAGCTGCTGCTTCCCTCCATGCTCTTCATGTGTTTCCGCAGGTAAAGAATAGTCACACAGTTTGATGTCAACATCACAAATAAACAGAGCAATAAGTAACTAAATCTTAACCACATGTCTACCTTGAATATAAAATACACTGTATCAATCTTTGCATGTGCCTCATCCCATTGTATGGTGTATGTAATATTGAAGTCATATTCGTAAAGGTCATAAAGCTCCACATGCGCTGCAGTTAGAGCAATGCCTCCAGAGAACCCAAACATGAAGAAGATCTTGTCTGCTATCAGAGCTGAGTATATGAAGAATCTAATGTTCCTCTTCAAACAAATGAAGACAGACCACTGAGCAGGAACAATCTGGCAGTAGTAGAAGACATTCAGCCAAAGGGATGAGGTTACACTGGTCCTCATGGTAAACAAGATCATTTCTATTATAACAGAATAACCTATATCACTTGGTAAAAGTAAGTTAGATTCCATGAAGGTATACAAAAAAATGCAGGTTTGAAGAGTGATGTTGCACCCAACAAGTGTTCCCAGCAAGACATTAAGGGGCTGTTTCAGCCGCTCTGTACTTTGCTGTGGAAACAACATACAGAAGACTAAAAAAGAATTCATAATAATGGTGATAATGGACACAGGGATGTTCACCACAGCAAAAGTTAAGGAATCCATCATGATAAATTAATCCTGGGAGCCACGGAAAGCCATTTTACTTATCTTGTCTTTCTGAAAGGTGCCTGTTATATGCTCTCTGCAGTTCAGACCCACCCTCAGAGAAAGGAAATTATTCACTATGGGAGTGCTTACAATATATAGTCCACCTCACTTTGCTGAGATGGGACAGCGTATAAGTAAAAGGACATTCTATTAAATCTTTTAAATGTGAACAAGCTACAATGCATTTGATTATTGACTGATTATATAATATGTAGATATATATAATATATAGATATATAGATAGAAGCTCCACAGAGGGCTGTCGTCTTCACCATTCAAAACAATATTTATATCACTATATGGACTATAGATCACTACCAAAAACCTATGAAATAAATTACTTTACAATATATTATACAATAAAATGTTTAGGTATTATCAAGTGAATTGTCAAATGTCACTTTCAATAAATATGAGCCTAAGTGCCCAGGTTTCACCCCTCCTGTGTGGATACAATAGCAATGTGTGAAATTTAACCATTGCCTCATCTCACTTATTTCACTGAGTATGAAAACTACAAATGTATCAGTTTACATTACATTTGTATTTACAATGCAAATAATTCAACCTGAATGGCATTTCAATGCAAATAACTCAGAATGGCATTTCAACCTTATTTTCCATGTCATTGTGTTTGACTGTGTGTAACACAGTTTAAACTGCATTTTTTCACTTGCTTTTACGATGTTTATTCTTGTATTAAAAGATGCACACAACAGCAGACTTTCAAGTGCTAGTGACTTTTGCTAGTGTCTGGGTACCCATGATACCCATGATAAATGCCTTTATGTTTCTGCCAAAGACCTCTGTCTGAGATTATGGGCTTAACTGCTGGGCTGTCTATGGCAGTGGAACCACTCTGCAATCATTATGCAAGTCCAGAAATATAAGGGTTGTGTTTCCCTAACCATAGTAATCCTAGTTCATTCACAGTGTGTACGAGCAGAGGTGGCTCACAGGGTTAGACAGGGGAGATGGTGGCTCAGACCAAATAGTGATCGTTAATGATGCCTGTAATATTGTCACAATTATTTTCACATGTAATCATATAAGGAACTGAAAAGATGAACATTGATTAGACAGGTAGATATTGACCTGCTTTGGTATTACTGCCTCCAGTGCCCATAGGATTACCTCTCTTCCTTCAGCCTTGCCACGATGCCGAACGCTGAAGGCGTTAGATAAAATTTTCATATTACTAAGGATTCACTTGTAAGAAGACAGACTTGAAAATACAGGCTACTTGTCTGGCTTCAAGCACCCCCATGGCCCATCCCTGAAACTGTTGCTGTCACCCTTCTGGTGCTAAGCAGGTCTGCCATTTTCTATGGGTTCATGAGCACTGGCTAGTTGGCCTTTGGGTCTAACAGTTAGAAAAAGATTTAGGTTATGTCATATATTTTCTATCTGGTTTGATTTTGGGCTGGGGTTACTGTCTGTGCAACGTTTCACATGTTCTTCCCATTTTAGCAAGGGCTCCTCTGGGTTCTCCGGTTTCTTCCCTCTGTCTCCAAACATGCATATAGGCAGATTGGCTATGCTAAATTGACCATAGATATTAATGAGTGTGTGAATGTGTGATGCACTGCGAATGACTGGCATTCCATTTCAGGGTGAATTCTCCCAGTTCACGCCCAGTGTTTTTGGGATTGGCTCTGGACCCACCACAACCCAGACTAGGATAAAGTAGTTACTAAAAAATTAATGAATGAATGGCATTGATGCAATGCATATTTTAACAGCTTACCCAACAAAATTAAATACCTAAGCATACTGAGATGGAAATTCCAGGTAACATGTAGGAGGCTTCATATTTGCTAATGAATAATAGAAGACTATTTCATAGGCTATTTTTTAAATATAGGCAATATATGTTCATTTATTTGAAAACATATAAAAGCCAAAGAATAAATAAACAATTGTTCTAAACATACTTGATATTATAATTTCCCAAAATATTCATGTAACAGTTCCTATGATCCTACTATGTACCACAAAACAGAATTGCAAATATGACAGAATAAAACTATATAATAAAATAAAAAACACTCATGCATACACATTTCTATTTAAATTTTGTTTTGCTCATCTATATGGTAGATGTCATGAACACTGTGACAAAAGATATCAAGTGAAAATAATTTTTAATATAGTTGAATTAACTTAAATTTCTCATCATGAAATTTGACAGTTACATAACAAAATAACAGTTTGAAGGCACTTTTGCCAAACTTCAAACCCACGATGACGAAATACTGTCTGGCCAACACACAAGTTAATGGTTGTTCCAAAAGAATATAAACAGACTACAGTGCAACTAATATAGCCAAACACATCAAGATAATGACTGAATATCAATTCAAACAATTCTTTCACTATCATCCAGATTAAACAAAGGAAGAAAAGGAAAGTCTGAATGATGCCTGTTATTGTCACTCTCATCTGTCTCTGGAGACGAGAAGATGAGGAGCAGCTGCTGCCTCCCTCCAATCTCTTCATGTGTTTCTGCAGGTAAAGAATCGTTGCACAGCTTGATGTCAACATCACACAAAGACAGAATGATAAGTAACCACACCTTTACCATGTGTCTACCAGCATGAAATCATACAGTGTATTAAGTTTTGCCCGTGTTTCATTCCATTGTGCTGTGTAGATGTCACTGTTACAAAGATGACCAAACAGTGCACTAGATGATATATTTTCAGAGAATCCAAAGAGGAAGAAAATTTTCTCTGTTATCATAGATAAGTATATGAAGAATCAGATGTTTCTCTTCAAATAGATGAAGACAGAGTGCTGAGCAGGAACAATCTGGCAGTAGTAGAAGACATTCAGCCAAAGGGATGAGGTTACACTTGTCCTCATAGTAAAAAAGAGCATTTCTGCTGTAACATCATAAACCAATAAACTTGATGAATACTGTTGAATAATTATGTACAGAAAAATACAGACTTGAAGAGTGATACTGCACCCAACAAGTGTTCCCAGTAAAACATTAAGAGGTTGTTTCAGCCTTTTGGTTTCTTGCTGTGGAAAGAAAATACAGAAGACTAAAAAAATATTCATAAAAATGGTAATAATAGAGACAGGAATGTTCACCAAAGCAAAAGTTAAGGAATCCATCAAGGTAAGGGCAAAAAATTCTAGGTGTCCAGGAGAGCAGTTTTTCTTATCTTGTCTATCTAAATAACAATGGCTAGATATCTGGCATATATGCTCTCTGCAGTTCAGAAGACCCACCCTCAGAGAATACTCTGGAGGAGTGCTGACAATGTATAGCCTGCTAAAAGGACATACTACATACTATTACAACTGTTACATTTTACTGCCTAAATAGACAAAAAATATTCACTGCAATCAATGAAAGTCTGCACTTTTATTGTTACATATTCTTGTTAATTATGCATTACTGCGTGAATTTACCACCTAAAATATTCTGAAAATAGTCACTGGTCTGTGTAGTATGTTTTGCAACACAATGACAATAATGTTTCACTGTCAATACTGTCCAGAATTCACAGCTCTTCTCTGGATGCAATGGCAATGTGTGAAATTATATGATTACATGATGTCCCTGAGCTACAACTCTTGTATGAGTTTTCATTACATTTGTTTTTACAATGCAAATAACTGGAATACACAATGGTAACTCTAGTTTATTTTCCATGTTGTGGTTTAGTACAGTGAACAGAATCATTTCCTTTGTTTCCATGCTATTTATTTTTATATGTTGTAAGTCTCACAGCAGACTTTGATATACTGTAATTGTAATTCCCCTTGTTTTGTTTAAATTGTTCTTTAGGTTTCTGCATCACAGCTAATGTCTGTGTACCAGACTATTGTGCTATTGTACTATTGTGCAGATCTATCCCACCTATTCATAACACCAGGTTTAAATGACCAAACTGTTGAGAGTAGAAATAGTGTCATTTACCATGTAAAACACTTATGGATATAGAGGTATTGTCTTAGCTGAGATTTTACATTATGTTGAAATGAAAAAGGTAATGTGATCTAAACTGAATAGGAAAGCTGTGACAGCTTGTCTCATTAACATACTTTGATCTCACTGAAGATGTGATCAGACACAATGGAGAGTTGGGCTGTAAGAAAAAAAAAAAAAGGAAATGTCTCCATATCAACAAATCATTGTTCTCAATAAGAAAACCATGTAGTTTTCAAGAACATTTCCTGAAACATTTCCAGGAACCCCTAAGAAGGTCACATGTTCTAGTGCATTCAGACAATACTATGGCTGTTTTACATCAATCACCAAGCAAGCATAAAATTGCAAGTGCAGACATTGACCAGTTTGTGAACAGACAGAAAAGTCACTGTCCATTGCGGTTACAAAAACGAAAGGACAACATCTGGGTCAAGATGTGTTCACACACAACTGCAAAAGGCTGTATGCTTTTCTGCCTTTTATCAGTGTTATGGATTTCACTGCAGTGCATCTGGGCCCCACTCTTGCCAAACAGACCTTGGTTCCACCTGGTGATGTATTCATGTTAAAGATGAGCTCTCTGTTCCCACAACCCATCAGACAGGACCTCTTGTCCCAGAAACAAGGGGCACTGTGACACAGCGGACCTCACACCTTGAGTTTGTGAAGGGTCAGACACAGTCTTGCAGTGCACATACTCTGAATATACAGTATTCAATTCAGTTTATTTGTATAGTGCGTTTAACAATGGACATTTTCACAAAGAAGCTTTACAGATATATATTAATTCTGGGTATAAATTTTAATTACAAGCCAGAAACAGCGGTGGCCAGGAATCCAAACATCCCAGTTCACCACAACACTCTATGCCTGTGAACCTCCAGAGCTGCTCCAGAGTACCAAACATTAATTTGAAGGATGGTCCCTAACTGTGGGGCTTTGTAAGAGAAAGCTCTGCCCCCCTGCTGTAGCCTTCACTATTCAAGATACCAACAAATAGCCTGCACTTTTTGATCAAAGTAGGCGTAGTGGATCATAAAAAACAGAAGTTCATTCAGGTACTGCAGCACAAGACCATTCAGTGCTTTATCTGCCAATAGTCGTATTTTATAATCAGTGCAAAATTAGATTGGGAGCCAGTGCAGTGTGGATAAGATAGGCGTGATGTGGTCATATCTTCTGATTCTAATAAGGACTCTCACTGCTGCATTCTGGACTAACTGGAGCTTGTTTATGCACCTACTGGAACATCCAGAGAGTAAGGCATTACAATAATCCAACCTAGAGCTAACAAAAGCATGAAATAGTTTTTCTGCACCATGTCGTGACATTATATTTCTTATCTTAGCAATATTTCTGAGAAAGAAGGCTATCCTAATGTCCTTTACACATTCCTCAACTTTATTAAGCTGGTGCCTCTCATCTGGCTTTGCTGAAAAATACAACTGTGTGTAATCAGCATAACAGTGGAAGGTAATACCATGCTTATGAATAATTTTACTCATAGGTAGCATATACAGTATCTCACAAAAGTGAGTACACCCCTCACATTTTTGTAAATATTTTATTATATCTTTTCATGGGACAACACTGAAGAAATGACACTTTGCTACAATGTAAAGTAGTGAGTGTACAGCTTGTAGAACAGTGTAAATTTGCTGTCCCCTCAAAATAACTCAACACACAGCCATTAATGTCTAAACCGCTGGCAACAAAAGTGAGTACACCCCTAAGTGAAAATGTCCAAATTGGGCCCAAAGTGTCAATATTTTGTGTGGCCACCATTATTTTCCAGCACTGCCTTAACCCTGTTGGGCATGGAGTTCACCAGAGCTTCACAGGTTGCCATTGGAGTCCTCTTCCACTCCTCCATGATGACATCACAGAGCTGGTGGATGTTAGAGACCTTGCGCTCCTCCACCTTCCGTTTGCGGATGCCCCAAAGATGCTCAATAGGGTTTAGGTCTGGAGACATTCTTGGCCAGTCCATCACCTTTACCCTCAGCTTCTTTAGCAAGGCAGTGGTCGTCTTGGAGGTGTGTTTGGGGTCGTTATCATGTTGGAATACTGCCCTGGGGCCCAGTTTCCGAAGGGAGGGGATCACGCTCTGCTTCAGTATGTCACAGTACATGTCACAGCACACTCCCCAGTGCCGGCAGCACTCATGCAGCCCCGGACCATGACACTCCCACCACCATGCTTGACTGTAGACAAGACACACTTGTCTTTGTACTCCTCACCTGGTTGCCGCCACACACGCTTGACACCATCTGAACCAAATAAGTTTATCTTGGTCTCATCAGACCACAGGACATGGTTCCAGTAATCCATGTCCTTAGTCCGCTTGTCTTCAGCAAACTGTTTGTGGGCTTTCTTGTGCATCATCTTTAGAAGAGGCTTCCTTCTGGGACAACAGCCATGCAGACCAATTTGATGCAGTGTGCGGTGTATGGTCTGAGCACTGACAGGCTGACTCCCCACCCCTTCAACCTCTGCAGCAATGCTGGCAGCACTCATGTGTCTATTCTGCAAAGCCAACCTCTGGATATGATGCTGAGCACGTGCACTCAACTTCTTTGGTCGACCATGGCGAGGCCTGTTCTGAGTGGAACCTGTCCTGTTAAACCACTGCAGCTCAGTTTCAGGGTGTTGGCAATCTTCTTATAGCCTAGGCCATCTTTATGTAGAGCAATAATTCTTTTTTTCAGATCCTCAGAGAGTTCTTTGCCATGAGGTGCCATGTTGAACTTCCAGTGACCAGTATGAGAGAGTGTGAAAGCGATAACACCAAACTTAACACACCTGCTCCCCATTCACACCTGAGACCTTGTAACACTAACGAGTCAGATGACACCGGGGAGGGAAAATGGCTAATTGGGCCCAATTTGGACATTTTCACTTAGAGTGTACTCACTTTTGTTGCCAGCGATTTAGACATTAATGGCTGTGTGTTGAGTTATTTTGAGGTGACAGCAAATTTACACTGTTCTACAAGCTGTACACTCACTACTTTACATTGTAGCAAAGTGTCATTTCGTCAGTGTTGTCCCATGAAAAGATATAATAAAATATTTACACAAATGTGAGGGGTGTACTCACTTTTGTGAGTTACTGTATAAAGAAAAAACAATGGGCCTAAAATGGAATCTTGTGAAACACCAAACCTTATCTTAGTATGTGTAGAGAAGTCACCATTTACATCTAGAAACTAGAGATCAGTCAAATAAGACGTGAGCCAGGAGAGGCCAGTTCCAACTCCAACATTTTTGTAGGCCAGTAGTAGGTCATTTACCACTTTAACCAGTGCTGTCTCTGTGCTATGATGAGGCCTAAATCCTGACTGATACATTTCATGAATGTTATTCATGGGTATAGCTGCTGTGCTACAACCTTTTCTAAAATCATGGAGATAAAGGGAAGGTTTTATATTGGCCTATAGTTGGAAAGCTGAAGGTCAGGTTTTTCAATCAGGGGTTTGATAACTGCTAGTTTAAAAGATTTACTGTGCTCTCCACTAATATATGCACCCTTGGTAAATATGAGCAAAGAAGGCTGTGAAAATTTTCTTTATTGTTTAACCTTTTTTTTTTTTTTCAAAAAATTCACAAAAATACTCTGCTCTCATGGATATCAAACAATTGCAAACACAACACAGATTTATCCAAAAAAAAAATTCTCATATATAGGAGTGCAACAATTATTGGCACCTTTATGAATTCATATGAGAAAAATATATATTTGAAGTATATTCCCAGTGATATTTTACATTTTTCTAGTACACCTGGTTGACTAGGAACAGGAAATTGGAACAGGAAATAGGAAATAGGAAATATGAGGTAACAAATTCCCTTAGTCATTCATAACAATGGGTAAGACCAAGGAATATAGCTGTGATGTGCAGCAAAAGGTTGTTGAGCATCACAAAATGGGAAGTGGCTATAAGAAAATAGCACAAGCATTGAAAATGCCCATTTCCACCATCAGGGCAATAATTAGGAAGTTTCAGACAACTGGAAATGTTATGAATCAACCTGGAATCGGATGCATGTCTATTTTGTCTCAATGCACTGTGAAGAGGATGGTTCAAGTGGCCAAAAAATCTCCAATGGCAATGGTGCTTGTAGCAGCCATTGCAATGCATCACAGCCCTGGGGATCTCTCTGATGGCTCATAAACTACAACTTCCTTCTTGATTAACGTGAGCCTAAATGTAACTTTCTGGATGGTATTGTGATATCCATGAATGAGTTGACCCAGACAAATACACTACTAATCCATAACAACAAATTGTTTGTTCTAAAAATTAAAAATGGGCAGCAAGTGCAGCTAAAAAAAATTAACTACTCATTTTCTACAAGTGTGACTGATAGAGGTTAGGTAAAAAATGCTGCATCTGAAGTATGTAAGTATGTATTTATTGGCTGTTCTGTACAAAACAAAAATACTTTATATTTAAAGTTCTCTGAAATTATACTGAATTTCTATTTTATAGATTATTGAACCCTATACAGTCAAAACTAACTTGATCTGTGGCACTGACAATGTGCTTTTGCTATTGATATGTTTACAGAAAGTGACATATAGAAGATGCTTCCAAATGACAAAAAGAAGGTCTATCTTATCAGGACTGTATTTGATGGCAAATTTGTTCCAATTGTTTATATTAAGTTTATATTTTTCCGATAGTTTATATTAATATTTTAAATTGTAATATTGTAATATTTTATTTGAACAATCTTTAATCAAACTGTATTATATGAAAGACACACATTCATTATTTATTAGTCTTCATTATTCATTATTAGTTAGATACACATTTATTATTTATTATATATATGTGGATAATGTCAATGCCTTTAGTAGGTTAAAAAAAGGACTAGACAGTAGATTAGATACAGTTTCAATCCGATTCAAAAGCAAGAGTCTGAAGGCATTTTTGGTAAAATTCAAATATATAAATCAGTATATTGAAGCAATACATACTCCACTATCATCCAGACTAAACAAAAGAAAGATAGGAAAGTCTGAATAATGCCTGTGATTGTCATTCTCATTTGACTTTGGAGAAAAGGAGATGAGAAGGAGTTGCTGCTTCCCTCCATGCTCTTCATGTGTGTTCATAAGTAAAGAATAGTTGCACAGTTTGATGTCAACATCAAACAAAGACAGAGCAATAAGTAACCACACCATAACCAGGTGTCTACCACTAAAACAACTTGCAGTGTATCCATTTTGGCATTCTGTGTGTCATCAAATTGTTTGTATGTTGTATTAAGGTTATTTTCATAAAGCTCAACAAGCACCACAGTATATGTCGTGCCTGCAGAACCCAAACAGGAAGAAGATTTTATCTGCTATCAAAGTTGAGTATATGAAGCATCTAATGTTCTTCTTTAAACAGATGAACAAAGAGCACATAGCAGGAACAAAGGGATGTGATTATACTGAGCTTCATAGTAAAAAAAAAAAAAAAAAAAAAAAAAAAGGCCATTTGTGTTATAATAAAATAATTCATAAAACCTGGTGGGTAAAAATCTAGAATGCCACACATAAAACTGCAGAGCTGAAGAGTGATATTGCAGCAAAGAAATGTTCCCAGCAAAACATTAAGAGGTTGTTTCAGCCTCCCTGTCCCTTGCTGTGTAAAGAACATACAGAAGACTAAAAAAAGTATTAATGAGAAGGTTGGTAATGGACACAGAGATGATAAGTAATCCATCAGCATAGCATTTAAGAAATTCTGAGTTACAGAGAGCTATATGTTTTTATATGGTTATTTTGTCTCTATGAATTTGAAAGTCAGGAAAATAAATAAATAAAAACAATCAGGAATGACGAAAGCTAGTGTGTCAATTCAATTAAAACTCTACATATTTTAAAATATTACATAATTCATAATCGATGCCCATTTGTCATGCACACACCAACCAATCGTGATGTGGCACAACAAGCCCAAATTTCATTGAACAATGTGGAGCAGAGCGGTGATTTCCAGGTCTAATTCATAAATCAGTTGAAAACTGCATAGCCAGTCTGTTTTCAGTTTTTTAACAAAGGTGAAATGGCTAAAAGGGAAAAAAAACGACGTATGGTTCTTTACAGTTCGAACGAACAGAGGAATTTGCATATTTGGAAGTCGCATTAATGGTAAGTAGTGTTCAATTTACTCTTACTTACATACTGCATCTTGTATTGATTTACCATTTGATGAAGCCATCATAGTTGGTTAAATGAAGTCCAAGTGCCACCTACAGGCCTATTTGGTGAAGTGCAGGCTGTTAGGTCAAGAACATGCAAAATGTGAAATGGCCTTTATTACTGTTAGAAAATCTTTTGATGAGGTAGAAAATATAAGATATGAAGCTGATGAGGATGAGAATAAAAGGTGCCGTCACACTGCCACAGCTAGGCCTATATTCTGTTTCAAGCGCTTGGGAGGGTCGCCGTAAGACACACACACACACACAAGGTCAGATAGCAAAGTCTCTCAGTTTATTCAAAAAGGCGAGAGTATATATATATATATATATATATATATATATATATATATATATACAGGTGCATCTCAATAAATTAGAATGTCGTGGAAAAGTTCATTTATTTCAGTAATTCAACTCAAACTGTGAAACTCGTGTATTAAATAAATTCAGTGCACACAGACTGAAGTAGTTTAAGTCTTTGGTTCTTTTAATTGTGATGATTTTGGTTTACATTTAACAAAAACCCACCAATTCACTATCTCAACAAATTAGAATATGGTGACATGCCAATCAGCTAATCAACTCAAAACACCTGCAAAGGTTTCCTGAGCCTTCAAAATGGTCTCTCAGTTTGGTTCACTAGGTAAACCACAAACATTTACTGCCATAGAAGCTGGCTGTTCACAGAGTGCTGTATCCAAGCATGTTAACAGAAAGTTGAGTGGAAGGAAAAATTGTGGAAGAAAAAGATGCACAACCAACCGAGAGAACCGCAGCCTTATGAGGATTGTCAAGCAAAATCAATTCAAGAATTTGAGTGAACTTCACAAGGAATGGACTGAGGCTGGGGTCAAGGCATCAAGAGCCACCACAAACAGACGTGCCAAGGAATTTGGCTACAGTTGTCGTATTCCTCTTTTTAAGCCACTCCTGAACCACAGACAACGTCAGAGGCGTCTTACCTGGGCTAAGGAGAAGAAGAACTGGACTGTTGCCCAGTGGTCCAAAGTCCTCTTTTCAGATGAGAGCAAGTTTTGTATTTCATTTGGAAACCAAGGTCCTAGAGTCTGGAGGAAGGGTGGAGAAGCTCATAGCCCAAGTTGCTTGAAGTCCAGTGTTAAGTTTCCACAGTCTGCGATGATTTAGGGTGCAATGTCATCTGCTGGTGTTGGTCCATTGTGTTTTTTGAAAACCAAAGTCACTGCACCCGTTTACCAAGAAATTTTGGAGCACTTCATGCTTCCTTCTGCTGACCAGCTTTTTGAAGATGCTGATTTCATTTTCCAGCAGGATTTGGCACCTGCCCACACTGCCAAAAGCACCAAAAGTTGGTTAAATGACCATGGTGTTGGTGTGCTTGACTGGCCAGCAAACTCACCACACCTGAACCCCATAGAGAATCTATGGGGTATTGTCAAGAGGAAAATGAGAAACAAGAGACCAAAAAATGCAGATGAGCTGAAGGCCACTGTCAAAGAAACCTGGGCTTCCATACCACCTCAGCAGTGCCACAAACTGATCACCTCCATGCCACGCCGAATTGAGGCAGTAATTAAAGCAAAAGGAGCCCCTACCAAGTACTGAGTACATGTACAGTAAATGAACATACTTTCCAGAAGGCCAACAATTCACTAAAAATGTTTTTTTATTGGTCTTATGAAATATTCTAATTTGTTGAGATAGTGAATTGGTGGGTTTTTGTTAAATGTGAGCCAAAATCATCACAATTAAAAGAACCAAAGACTTAAACTACTTCAGTCTGTGTGCAGTGAATTTATTTAATACGTGAGTTTCACAATTTGAGTTGAATTACTGAAATAAATGAACTTTTCCACGACATTCTAATTTATTGAGATGCACCTGTATATCAGACAGTAGTTTTAATTCTTATTGGTCAGACACAAATCATCAGGCAGTCATGTGCCTCAGCAACAGTGCTCGTTGGTCAAGGTAAAAATGGCAGGCTGAGGGTACATCGCATACGTACAAATGAAATAAAGATGTAAATTGCTCTGGATAAGGGCATCTGCCAAATGCCATAAATGTAAACAAGAGCGGTAGCATGTTTTTGCAAGATAAGAGGAATTAAGAGAGAAAGACATATTCCTGTGATATGGGTTGTCAAGGAGACAAAAAAAAAAAGGTCACAGTGTTCTCAAGAAAGTGAGAACTTGCATAAACTCATGAGCTTTACAATTCCCTCTTAGGACCCATAGGGACCTGTGCACATTCTCTGATGAAGAAAGAAGCAGTTTAAAAAAACAGTGAGCTGCAGTGATATACCAGTTTCAACTGGCATGTATGTTGTTACACTGATGCAATGCCACTGGGGAAGTAATTATTACAGAAATGCAGCCCAACAAACCAAGTAGTTTTTCTGATAACAGTCTCCCTTCTCCCGGAAGCAACAACCGCTCAGTTTTTTTTAGCAGCTCAGTCCTGTGAGATAATGGCCGAAGAGGGGGAAGAAGGGAGCATGTCGACAGAGGCAGGACACACACGCACACACACACACACTCACTCTCTCTCTCTCTCTCTCTCTCTCTCTCTCTCTCTCTCTCTCTCTCTCTCTCTCTCTCTCTCTCTGTACACACGCTCTTCTGTTCTGTTCCATAGTCTGTACTTTTGTTCTCTGTTGTCTTATTTAAATACAGATGCTGACAAGTTTGTGTTGTTCACATGTTGTGAAAATAAAGACAGTCAACTGATGGAAAAGTGTTTGTTTTTTGGGGTGTGTAACATTTTGTGTTGAAAATGACAGGTTCTGTGTTATTGTGCCCATCGCAGGACTGGGATTTGCTGCTTTATCTTGAACCCAGGTTTTATATCATATAAACAGAACAGACAGACAAACAGAGAGGTGTGACTTACAACACTTCATGTAGTCTGAGATTCAGGATTTTCCCTTCATTTTAATCAGACCTGAAGTAACTCACAACTTGCTTAAGACTTAAGATATTGGACTACTGATCGGAAGGTTGTGAGTTCAAATCCCAGCACTGCCAAGCTGCCACCACTGAGCTCTTGAGCAACGCCCTCAACTGCTCAGTTAATAAAAATGTAAGTCGCTCTGGATAAGGGCATCTGCCAGTTGAGTAATTCTTAAGTAGTTTTACTTGTACTTGAGTAAAATATCTACTTTATCTGCCTCTGTTACTAGGTACATGTACATATATAAACATTTTGCACATGCTTGTTCTTTATACTTAGAACATAAGTCCAAATGTAATACTCAAGATTGCTCACAGTTCCACTTTTAGAGTCAATTTATAATGGGAAAGGTTTGAGTCTCAGTCTTAATTTTTTTAGGAGGTACCTAGGTAAATATAGTGTGCAAGTAGAACATTTCCGGTTTGAGACTTCCCTTATGATTATTATGATTATTATTGTTATTATTATTATTATTATTATTATTATTATTATTGTTGTTGTTGTTATTTTATGGGGGCGAGAAAGTGTTTTTTTTTATTACCCTCATATTTGGGTTGAATATCTCTGTTGGGGGACCAGATACAAACCTGAAATTCCTCTATAGTAGTCCTCCAAAATTGCTATATAATATTATGCTACTGCATGCAAACCTACATGATGTAATATTAATATCATATAACACCACAAGATGGCAGCATGGGCATATTGGGCTTCTAGTCTACCTATTTGCTTTTGTTGTAGCTTTTTGTTTTTCACCTTTTAAAAAAAAATGCACTTACATCCGCTGCCTCTTCAATTATTTGACAAGCTCATTTAATTTTAAATGAGATGCAGGCAAAATGTTGTATATGCCATGTAAATAAGGGTCTTGTCTTTGTGAAGAACGTTGTGTTTCTTTGACAGTTACGAGTTATATTTTTAACACTGTGAGTTTTCGAGAACGGAAAAAAAAATTGTTTTGGCAAAAACGTCTGTGTTACGCATGTGACCCTGTTCCCTGAGAAGGGAACGAGACGTTGCGTGAGCTTCACGCTGTGGGAACCGCCTCCGCGCGCGACCGGTATCTGAAGTCTGTTTAAAACCACGCCTATTTATAGGCCTGCCTTGGTCAGGTGACGTGGCAATTAAGCGCGTCGCGTGATATAAAAACGGCACCGGTGAAACACGCCGTCAGTCTCTGTTATCTGAAGCGAAGACGTAATTCACAGGCAAGCCCGAGTATGACAAACAGGGTTGAGAGGGTTAATTTAAAAATGTAGTCTGTTACAGTTACAAATTACTTCATACAAAACGTTATCAATAACGTAATCCAAGTATCACTATATGAAAGTAATGTAATCTGATTACTTTTGGATTACTTCAAGGTCACATATGTAAATAAAGTCAAGAGAAAAGCAATATGAGCTAAAATACTTTTATTTAGAGCTTAAAATCATGTTCAATGTTTGGATTTGTTTTAATAAAATAAATACATTTGTTAAAATGCCTTTCTGCGCTTTTACTTTGGCGTTCATTGATTGACACGGAAAGATGATCCTCTGTGTCTCCGTCGTTTTCTCTCTCTTTCTCTCATGCTGGCACAACTGGAGCCTGCTTTTTTATTAGCAGGTGTGCCATCAGCATTGGTGCTCGAAAGAGGTGAGGATTGTTTGAAAAAGTCTGATATCTTTCGTTTTGACATGTCTTTCTGAGGCGGAAAGCTGATTCTCGCTTTCCACTGTGTATATTGGCGCTCTGGATGAATTTGAACTTACTTTTCCCCACTGAAACTTTCACGCTCAGGACCTCATTTTAATACGTCAACACAACACATTATGCGACGGGCTCCTCCTCACGGAACACGCGATTAAAAAGACAGTACATGAAATTTTTAAATCCCAACGTGTAAATTTATATTGTCGCCAGTGGCGATCTCAGCAAAAATATCATTCGCAAATTAATATTTTTGGTCGCAAATCCGACCTTTTTAGGCGCAGTCTGGAGCCCTGCAAAAGTAATCCTGATAGTATTCCCTTTTTTTTTTTTTTTTTTTAACAAAATGTACCTGTAATCTGATTACTTTGTTTTTTGACGTAACTGTAACAGATTACAGTTACCAGTTTTTTGTATCCTGATTACATAGCGCCGTTACATGTAATCTGTTACTCCCCAAGCCTGATGACAAAGCTACGAAACGTCTCGTTCCCTTCTCAGGAAACAGGGTTACATGCATAAACCAGACGTTCCCTTTCTCAACATTGCGTGAGCTTCATGCTTTGGGAACGAGTATGCCCACGCCATCATGCTGAGGGTATGGTCTGTCACAGAGGCTCCATCAGTAGGGGTGTGGCCAGCTGAAATGGCAGCCACATAGACCTTAATTGTAGAAGGAGCCAACCTTACTGAGAAACGTTCCTGTAAGAACTCCAGGACTGTAGCCATTGCACGGTTCACTGGGTCACAATGACGTTCCTAGTGTTTAACATGATTTCTACAACCTCAGCTGAGAGACCGGAATTTATGAGCTGGTGCCCCTCAGGGGCCAGACCACAGTCTCCATAGTTCTGGCCAAGGGTGATAAATCAGCCCTAAGGCTTGAGACAATAGTTCCCTGCGAATCTCCCAGGGAGTGCCATTCAGCAGAGATATTATCTCTGAGAACCATATACGAGCTGGTCAATAAGCCCAAACTGTAATACAGAATGAATGTGTGCGACGTAGACCACCCCGCCGCAGCACACACATCCTGCAAGGGTATCGCTTTGGATGAAGCCTTTGAGGAGGCTACCAGCCTCGTGGAATGAGCCCTTATGCCCAGAGGCGTAGAGAGACTGCATGCCTCATAAGCTGCTGAGATATCTTCCACTATCCAATTAGAAGTGTGCTGCTTTGACACAGCATCACCTCTGTCTCGACCCGACGGGAAGGAAGTGGCCGCTGTTTGCTGTGTCGCCATTCGAAACCTGACAGCAATGCCATTAAATGCGCCACCGAACAGGCTGGAATGTCGAGCTCATTCAGCAGGTCTGCTTGGTACTCCTGCAACACTGCCCTTGTATGCAGTGGCCCACAAGCGAGACCGGCTGCCGCATAGGCTTTGCCAACCAACGCCGAGGTGGCTTTACATGGCTTGGATGGCAAAGCCAGCCCCCCTAAATTCCCTGCCATCTCTGAAGAGAGGTAGCTTGCAAGCGTCTGCTCCACCTTGGCATAGCCAAATAACCATACTGTTCATTCCCCATGATGGCCGAATAATCGGATATCGCAGAGTTATAAATACGGCTGGTGTATGGATTTTCCCAGAAGCGCGATATTTCATAATGCTCTTCTGGTAAAAAAAAGGGGGGGGTTCTGCAATGTGATGAAGTTTAATTTCACTGGGGAGAAAGCACTTGTTCAGCCTGCTACGAGCCCCTTAATCTCTCTGGGCCAGTCTAAATTCAACTTTTCTACAGCCCTAGTGATCACTTCAAGCAGCTCTTTATATGATTGAGAGCTGCTCTCCATTTTTGGTGCACTGGCGCCCCCCTCTGGCTCCTTGGAGTCAAGAGATAGAGCAGCGCTTGTCTCCAGTTCCTCCTCCAGAGCCATACGGGATCCCCAGGATCCAAGATTCTCAGTTGAGAGCGGAGCTGCCTACGCGTAGTCAGACCCTTTTTATCGAGGGCCGCTGCAGCATGCTCCACCCCCAGACACTTCATATAGAAAGTGTGTCCGTCCCCGAGATAAAACCGGACACGGAACAACACTTCCGTCAGCGGAAAAGAACTCAAACGGCTGGTAAAACGACTGAGAAGGGTAGACTAAAGGCAGTGAAGTAAAGATATTGTGAATAGGCAATAGTGAAACTTGGGTATTGTGGGGAACTTAGAGTGGGATTATTGACCGACAGCCTCTATAGGGCCGGAATGGTAATATCACAAAGTTCCTTGCAAACCTAGGGAAAATGGCAGGGAAAGAGACTGATAGTGAGAGCAATAGCATGGTTTGTAGTGAGGAAGATGAGAGGAGGGTAAGTGAGTGGGAATGTGTGGGTAAGGGAAAGAAAGGGAGAAGTCGGAAAAGAAAGAAAAAAGAGGCATCTAGCATAGGAGAATCAAAAAGTGAAGGAAGTGAAGAGGGGGGAAAAGAAGGAAGGAAGGACTGAATATAGTTGTTAGATTTGAAGGAGAGGGAGGAATTAAGAAAGTAGACCCGATTAAATTAACAAAAATCATCAGAGGACAGATAGGGGAAGTGAAATATGCAAGGATTCTAGGAGTTGGAAATTTGTTAATTGGATGTAACAATGAAGAACAAATTGCGAAGGCTAGAAAGATGACAAATGTTGGAAAAGTTAAGTTCCAAAAGGTCATAAAAGTTGGGGAAAAGAGGTCTAATGGCTCCCATAAAAGTTAATAGTAGAGGAATAACGGAAAACCTAAGAGTGAGAAATAATACAGTTAAAAGTGTAAAAACAATGACAAAAGGAATACAGAAAAAGGAGACAGAGTCTGTATTGATTGAAGGTATATTTTGGATAAGGATGTATATTTTGGATTTATAAGGTATAATATAAGAGAGTAAGTAGTAAAGTCAATGAGATGTTATAACTGCCAAGAGTTTGGACATACAGCCAAAATGTGCAAAGGGAAGAGAAGGTGTGCCAGATGTGGAGGGGAACGTGATTATGGGAAGTGTGGTGAGGGAACAAAACCAAAGTGTTGTAACTGTGGAGGAAATCACAGTGTAGCCTACTGGGGATGTGAGGCACTTAAAAAAGAGGTGGCGGTGCAGAAGATTAGGGTAAAAGGAAAAGTCTCATATGCTGAAGCAGTTAGGTTGGCTGGTCAAGAAAATCAGAATAAGGAGGGAAGGGGTAATAAAGAAGGAAATAAATGAACAGAAGAATAAGAGGAACACATGGATAGAGAAGAAGAAACTGGTCACTTTTATTGCAGGAGTAATAAATGCAATGTATGAAATTAAGTCAAAAACAGAAAGGATTCTGGTGATTGTGAAAACGGTGGAACACCATTTGGACATGATAGGATTGAAGTGGGAGGAAGTAAATGAAGAACTTAGGATTCAAGCAAGTCAGGAGATATCATGTGTACGGTGATGGCACTAATAATGCTAATCCTACAATGGAATGCAAGAAGTTTAATAGCTACTGGGCAAGATTTTAAACAACTTGTAGCAAGTAGGAGAGGAAAACCAGAGATTATTTGCATTCAAGAGACTTGGTTAAAACCTCAATTGGATTTTGTTTTATATGATTATGTGGCGGTAAGACATGATAGAAGAGAGGGAGGAGGAGGAGGATGTGCTACAATTCTAAAGAAAGGAATACCATACCAAATACTAGGTGTAGGAAATGAGCAAGAATATGTGGTAGTAAAGGTGTGGGTTGGAAAGAAAGAGTTGGTGATCATAAATTATTATAATCCTTGTAAAAGACTAGAAGTGTTAGGTCGCGCAAAAAGCGCGACTCCATTTCCCAGAACTCTCAGCGGCCCACAAATATGGCCGCCACCGTCTCACACGCACGCACCCCGCAGTACACATCCCAGCAAGCTCGGCGGCCTACAGATATGGCCGCTAGGGACTACAACACCCAGAACACCCACACACTTCCACGCTCACAGTCACCATCATTTTAATCACACACACCTGTTTTCATTTGCACTGCACTTTATTTAAGGACTTTTGTTTTCTAGGATCACTGCGAAGTATTTGTTTGTTTCTCTGGATCTCATATTACCGAGCAATTATCTCTAGACTGATTTCTTGACGTTTGACCTCAGCTAAGTATTCTGGATCACGATTTTGTCTAAGCCCTCTATTAAAAACCTTTCTCTGATAACTGATACACACTTATAATACTGAGTGTTTGCTACTGCTAGTTTTTAGTAGTGTCATACTGTGTGTTTGCTACTGCTAGTCATAGTAGTGTCATACTGTGTGTTTGCTACTGCTAGTTTTAGTAATTTGAGAAATCGTTTTGTTTAGGTTACTGCACCCTACGGGGTCGCGGCATCTGCCTAAAACACTGCTGTTGTCCTGTTTCCCTTTCTACATGTATTCCAAATAAAGTGACGGACCTTTTTTACCGCAACTGTATCCAACTCTCTTTCTGTGGCGTAACAAGAAGTAAGGATATTTGATGAGATAGAGGGACAAAATTGTAGCAATATAGTGTGGTGTGGGGATTTTAATGGTTATAACACATTGTGGGGGAGTGATAGAATAGACAAGAATGGCCAAGTAGTAGAAGAAATGTTAGATGAGAAGAATTCATTGGCATCCTTCAGTCTCAGAAGACTATGGAGTTGCGCTCTAAATGTTTATTCTGGTACAGCGTCGAGTGTGGCTGGCCAGTCCGACGCGGGAATGACAGTCCCTGTGGCAGAGGGCACAGATGAAGTCTGATATTGGTCCGTCTGCCTGGACTGCAGCCTTTCTTCTCATTCTCTTTTCCTCGTGCTGCTGAGCCAGTGTCTCTTCGAACTTGGAGAGACCTTTCTGCACAGTCTGTCTCCATTCTGACCGTTCGAGGGCTATTGCTTCCTAGTTGTTTTGGTCGATATTCAAGGCTTTTAGGTCCCTCTTGCACACGTCTTTGAATCGCAGCTGTGGTCTGCCTATGGGACGTTTTCCCTGCACAAGTTCTCCATAGAGGAGGTCTTTAGGGATCCGTCCGTCGTCCACGACATGACCGAGCCAGCGCATACGTCTCTGTTTCAGCAGCGTGTACATGCTGGTGCATCCAGCTCTTTCCAGGATAGTGTTGTTTGGGACCTTGTCCTGCCAGGTGATGTTCAGAATGCATCGGAGGCTACGCATGTGAAAAGCATTGAGCTTTCGCTCTTGTCGGGCACGCAAAGTCCAGGACTCGCTGCCATACAAGAGGGTGCTCATGACGCAGGCTCTGTAGATTTGGATCTTTATGTGCTCAGTCAGCTTGCTGTTGTTCCATGCTTTCTTTGTCAGTCTGGTCATGGTGGTAGCTGCCATACCGATGCGCTTGTTGAGCTCTGCGTCAAGTGAGAGGGTGTCTGAGATAGTTGAGCCCAGATAAACGAAGTCATGGACGACATCCAGTTCATGGTCATTGATGCTGATGGCTGGGGGAGAGTCAACATCCTGTCCCATGACCTGTGTTTTCTTCAAGCTAATGGTAAGCCCGAAGTCTTAGCAGGCATCGCTGAAGCGAGTCATGAGCTGCTGTAGGTCCTCGGCTGAGTGGGCAGTTACTGCTGCATCATCTGCAAAGAGGAAGTCACGCAGGCACCTCAGCTGGACTTTAGTCTTGGCTCTTAGTCTGGAGAGGTTGAAGAGCTTTCTGTCTGTCCTGGTTCGGAGGTATATACCTTCAGCTGCAGTACCAAATGCGTGTTTCAGCATCACAGCAAAGAAGATTCCAAACAGGGTGGGAGCCAGGACGCAACCCTGTTTCGCTCCGCTCCGTATGTTGAAGGCAGCTGATGTTGAGCCGTCAAAGATGACAGTGCCTTTCATGTTTTCGTGGAAGAATCTGATGATGCTGAGAAGTTTGGGTGGACATCTGATCTTGGGAAGGATCTTGAAGAAGCCATCCCTACTGACTAGATCGAAAGCCTTTGTGAGGTCTATGAAGGCAACAAAGAGTGGCTGCCTTTGCTCCATACATTTCTCCTGAAGTTGTTTGAGGGAGAAGATCATGTCTATAGTGGATCTGTTGGCACGGAAACCACACTGCGATTCAGGGTATACTTGCTCTGCAAGTACTTGGAGCCTCTTCAGTACTACTCGTGCAAAGACTTTCCCAACGATACTGAGGAGGGATATGCCGCGATAATTATTGCAGTCGCTTCTGTCACCTTTGTTTTTGTACAGTGTGACGACGTTAGCATCCCTCATGTCTTGTGGTACTTCGCCTTCACTCCAACAGAGGCAGAGGATTTCATGCAACTCGGTGATGAGTGTCCCTTTGCAGCACTTCAGTACTTCGGCGGGAATACCGTCTTTCCCTGGTGCCTTGCCAGAGGCAAGAGAGTCCAGGGCTTCGCCGAGTTCATTACTAACCAAGAGTTCATGGTTGGTTCTCTGTCAAGCTCTTCCAGTTCTGGTAGGCACTCTATGGCATTCAGGGCGTCTTCTGTGACTACATTTTCCCTTGCATATAGCTCAGTGTAGTGTTCTACCCAGCGCTCCATCTGTTGTTCTCTGTCTTGAATCACCTCCCCTATAGCTGATTTCAAAGGGGCAGTTTTCTTTTGCGTTGGGCCCAATGCCTGCTTGATGCCATCATACATTGCCTTGATGTTGCCTGTGTCAGCTGCGATCTGAATCTGGGAGCAGAGCTGAAGCCAATAGTCGTTGGCGCATTGCCTGGCACACTGCTGGACTTGGAGAACCTGGAGGTTCTGCTCACTGGGATTGGTTTTGTATGCTGTCGAGGCGTTTCTCTTGGCCTCGATGACTGGTGTCATTTCTTCTGAATGGGCTGTGAACCAATCAGCTGGCTTGCTGGTCTTTTTTGCCAAAGGTGGACATGGCGGCATTGTATACAGCATCTCTGAAGTGTTCCCATCAGTCTTGGGCATTTGCAATGGGTGGGCCAGGGAGAGAATCCTCCAGCACACGCGCAAACTCCTCCACTTTTCTTTGATCGCGTGTTTTGCTTGTGTCGATGCGAGGTCGGCCCTTCTTTCTCAAACGGTGCAGTCTTCGTGCGGAGCTTCACATTGCTGCACACCAAAAAGTGGTCAGTGTCACAATCAGTGCTCTGGTAGCTGCGAGTGATCTTGATGCTGGAAAGGTTGACACGTCTGGTGAGGATCAGGTCGAGCTGATGTCAGTGTTTGGACCGCGGGTGTCTCCAGGAGACTCGATGTTGAGGCTTCGTGTTGAAGAAGGTGTTACTGACACACAACCCATGATGGTAGCAGAGCTCTAGCAGGCGCTGGCCATTCTCGTTTACTTTCCCAGTGCCGAACTGACCCAAGCAGGTGGGCCAGGAGTTGTGATCGACACCTACTCTGGCATTGAAATTGCCGGCGATGAACAGTAGCTCTCTGTCAGGAATTCTCCTTATAGCAGCACTGAGGTTGTCATAAAACTTGTCTTTTTCTTCTGCTGTGGATGCCAAAATTGGTGCGTAGGCACTGATTAGACTGACTGGTCCTGAGGATGTTTGGAGTCGGAGAGACAGGATTCGCTCTGTTCCTTCTGCTGGTGGGGTTATGGACCCCAATAATCTGTTTCTAACCGCAAATCCCACGCCGTGTTCTCTGATCTCGTCTGATGGTTTGCCCTGCCAGAATATGGTGAAGTCTCTCTCCCTCACAGATCCTGTTTCTGGGAGCCTGGTTTCTTGAAGGGCGACGATGTCCATCTGCAGTCTGCTCAGTTCTCTGATTTTGTCACTGGAACCATGTGTATTGGCACTTGCCTTTCCAATGGACCATTCCAGGGATGTGGAGAGGGGGGGTCTGCTGCATGGGTAACAGCTTACCCTCCATACTTACTTACCCAGGCTGTGCTCTCTGGAGAGGTCATTCCAGCTTCGCTTTGCAGCGTCGACAAAAACACGGGAAGTAGCAGTCTACCTGTTATAAGTCTGCATACTCAATTGGCGTAGAGTCAGATGCCAGGGGCTGCTTCCGATGGTGGGAGAGGTCATCGCATCCCACTGGGCAGCTACCGCCCGCCTTAAGCTGGGCAGTCCCCAGCCAGTAAGGTGCTGCCCCGCCATGGTCCATTAGCCCCACTGGGTGCGTGGGGTTTAGGGTGAAAACTGACAAGCAGATCAACAACTGTGCACCAAGCAATAGAAAAATGAAAACTCCCGCCCTGAAATTGGGCACATGGAACATAAGGACAATGACACCAGGCTTTTCTGACGACCTGCAGGAAGTAAATGGTGCTCGCAAGACAGCCGTCATCGACAGAGAACTGATTTGCAGTATACTATATATCTGCAATACCAAGAAATATTTGGTTTTTGTCCAACTGCCTTATGAGCTTCGATATACAGTGAGGGAAAAAAGTATTTGATCCCCTGCTGATTTTGTACGTTTGCCCACTGACAAAGAAATGATCAGTCTATAATTTTAATGGTAGGTGTATTTTAACAGTGAGAGACAGAATAACAACAAAAAAATCCAGAAAAACACATTTCAAAAAAGTTATAAATTGATTTGCATTTTAATGAGTGAAATAAGTATTTGATCCCCTATCAATCAGCAAGATTTCTGGCTCCCAGGTGTCTTTTACACAGGTAACGAGCTGAGATTAGGAGCACTCTCTTAAAGGGAGTGCTCCTAATCTCAGCTTGTTACATGTATAAAAGACACCTGTCCACAGAAGCAATCAATCAATCAGATTCCAAACTCTCCACCATGGCCAAGACCAAAGAGCTGTCCAAGGATGTCAAGAACAAGATTGCAGACCTACACAAGGCTGGAATGGGCTACAAGACCATCGCCAAGCAACTTGGATGAGAAGGTGGGACCATAGTCACCAAGAAAACAATTGGTAACACACTACACCGTGAAGGACTGAAATCCTGCAGCGCCCGCAAGGTCCCCCTGCTCAAGAAAGCACATGTACAGGCCCATCTGAAGTTTGCCTGAATGATTCAGAGGAGAACTGGTTGGAAGTGTTGTAGTCAGATGAGACCAAAATCAAGCTCTTTGGCATCAACTCAACTCGCTGTTGACAACTGTTTGGAGGAGGAGGAATGCTGCCTACGACCCCAAGAACACCATCCCCACCGTCAAACATGGAGGTGGAAACATTATGCATTGGGGGTGTTTTTCTGCTAAGGGGACAGGATCGAAGGGGTCAAATACTTATTTCCCTCATTAAAATGCAAATCAATTTTGAAATGCGTGTTTCTGGATTTTTTTTATTGTTATTCTGTCTCTCACTGTTAAAATACACCTACCATTAAAATTATAGATTGATCATTTCTTTGTCAATGGGCAAACGTACAAAATCAGCAGGAAATCAAATACTTTTTCCCCCACAGTAAAGCCATGTTTCCATCTTATTTCTATACGAACAAAAGAAATATGCTTTCATACATTGAGCCGCCGCTCCATATAGCCTAGTCAGACCACACACTCTGCACAGAGCTGCATATCACAGCTGGGCTCTCCACAAAAATAATTATTTTAATTTGTTTTTTTTTAATATTGTAAAACTTGTACTGTCATTGTGCATGTTCTTTGTAGTTCTTAAATGATCGTTCTCCAACATTATTGAAAGAAAATGTTCTTAGCAACATCCACACCCACTACAAATACAGAAACAGACACATTAACAGCTTTTATGTTCATTTGATGGCCACTGACACTGACAGCCTCACAACCCCTAATGACCCTCCTTGAGCCCAGTATGTGCAGAAATCTGTCATGGGACTCAGATCGTGGTCGTGGTCATGACACTAACTTTGCACTATGGATTCACACCAGTTTTATAGTAAATATGGAAATTAAAGACACAATCTCCCTATAAAATTAAAAGGCCCAACAAGACAAGAAAATCTAATCCCTTGCATTAATAAATTAGTCATATCAATGACCTTTTTTGCCATGTAATTAATAAAGTAGTAAAATAATAAAGTCTCCAAAAATGCAAATGAGTAAAATAGTCCTTACACAGGTGCCACAGTGCTGAGTGACATGTAGGTAGCTTGTTTTACTTAGCAATGGACATATGATTTCCATTCATATTTACAAAGCAAATTAACCATTCACAAGGCATGTTATATTGCTAGTATACACTGTATATTTGTAGTATTACAGCCTGGAACAGAAATGGCCTTAACTGGGATTTTTACAATTTTATTTACACAGTATGTCTAACAATCTGTATAAAGTATGAATGTATTTTTTGTGTGTGAGAGAAAATGCAGAAAATTGTTGTTTGCATAAATGTACTGCCTTTGGTTGCAATTACAGCTGCATAACTTCTAGGTCATGTTTCTATCAGCTTTGCACATCTGGATCCTGATATTTTTGCCCACTCTTCTTGGCAAAATGTATCAGTTTCTGTCAGATTGGAGGGAAACCACTCTTCAAGTATTGCAACTGATTAGTATTGAGTTAGTATTAGTATTGAATATTAAGTATTGCAACCTGTTATATTTGTGGTAACAGGTGTAAGAATTGTAGTCACAAGTTTCTTGCAGACTGGAACAGGTTTTCTTCAAGGACTGCCCTGTATTTGGCTTCACTGACCAATGCCCTCCTTACTTGATCGCTGACTCTTTGTTTATGGCCACCATTAGGCTATCACTATTGTGATGCCACTATTGTGCCATGTTCTTTTCATTTTTTAGTAATGGATTTAATGGTGCTCTGTGGAATAAGAGTGAAATAACCAAACCCTGATTGATATTATTTTAGAACTTGATGCTGTTGATAAGGTGTGTTCTCTAACAAACTTTGGGGACATCTAGGAACACGTGTATTTATACTGTGATCATGTGACACTTGGCACACAAGTCAACTCCATTCAACTAATTATGTTACTTTTCATGGCGCAAGGTTGCAGCAGAACTAATTTAGTGGTTTCACAGCAGCAGTGGTGAATACTCAGTGCTGTAACCACTATAATATACTGTATGTGGACAGCATAAAATGTACTGTTCATGACAAGAATACTGCTCAGTTTTTTTAATGAAAAAAATTAATCCAAGATCAATCATGTCAGAACTTTTTCCACCCTCAATGTAAAATTACAACATATAAAAACAATCAAACATTTTATGGAAAAATAGGAAAAATAAAAAAACTTACAATAACCTAGATGCATAAGCGAGCACACCCCTAAACTAATACTTTGTTGAAGCACCTTTTGATTTTATTACACTACTCAGTCTTTTTGGGTAAGAGTCTATCAACTTTTCACATCTTGACATATTTATTTTTCCACTTTTTCTTGCAAAAACTTTTTAGATCCATCAAATTGTGAGGGCATCTCCTGTGCACAGAAAGGGCTTCCATCTAGCCACTCTACACCATAGCCCAGACATATGAAGAATACGAGACATTGTTGTCATATGCAGAGAATAATCAGTACTTGTCAGATATTCCTGTTGCTGTTGGTTCCTTGGCAACCTCCCTGGTAAGCTTTTGTCTGTTTTTGGAGAAACTTCTAGCGGGCACGGCTGTGGCTCAGGTGGTAGAGCAATTTGTCCACAAATCGTAGAGTTGGTGGTTCAATTCCCAGCCCACATGACTCCACATACCAAAGTGTCCTTGTGCAAGACACTGAACCCCACATTGCTCCCGATGACAAGCTAGCACCGTGTGTGTGTGAATGGATGGATGAGAAACAGTGTAAAGTGCTTTGTAGAACTGCTAAGGTTAAAAAGCGCCATATAAGTGCAGACCATTTACCATTTATCCTGTTCTTGGTGATGCGGTACCCCATTTCTCCACTTGTGGCTGATGGCCTTCACAATGTTCCATAGGACATATAATGTTTTGGAAATTCTTTTATACTCCTCTCCTGATCGATACCTTTTGACAGTGAGACCCTGTACATGCTTTGTAAGCTCTTTGCGGACCATGGCTTCAGCAATCCGATGAAACCAAGAAGATGTGAAGAAAATCCTATATAAAGAGCTGATCTTTATTTAGGGTTAATCAGAATAGTTTCACTGATGACATCTGTATGATAATTACTTTTGGACATTACATCAAATGTGATTGAGTCATTCTGAACACAGTCACATCCCCAATTATAAAAGGGTATGTACACTTATGCAACCAGGTTATTGTAACTCTTTTATTTTTCCCTAAAATGTTTCTAATTGTTTTTCACTTAATTTTCATACATTTTAATTTCACATTGATGGTAGAAAAAGTTCTGACATGATTTATCTTGGTTTAATTTTTTTTAATCACAAAAACCTGCCATTTTAACAGGGGTGTGTAGAATTTTTATATTGTTTTCTCAGTACACACAAGGCAAACACATATAACACTAAATCAACATCCCACCTCCAGGTGCTGTTTTGTTGATAAATGTTAGTGAAAACATAAGGAAATTATGAAGTTATGCAAACCTTTACCTGTATTTACAATTCAAATTGCCCATAGCAGAGGCCAGTTGTTGAAAATGCTGATGGTCACAAAAAGAAGAAAAAAATAATGACTAAAAGTTGATGATAGTAAAGTTTCATGACTGCGCACATTCAGAGTTTCACAACAGAACTTCAGTATAACTTACCAAAGACAATCTATCGAACAATCAGTATTACTTACAATAATAATTATTGTACATACTGGTTTAATACTGTGTATATAGTACATAACAATAATGACAGAAACCATTATAAATACACAGAGGAAGATGAGACAACATGCAAAATAATGCAAACATTAAATAAACCTGTCTAAAATATACAGAATATTAGCATAATGGAAATTTCATGGATATCAGTTTCATCCTAAATGTTCCTATAATTATGAATAATCAGTGTCCCTACCATTTGTAACGCATTAGAGCAGGGGTCTCAAACTCAAATTTGGTGGGGGCCACTGCTATGATTGACATCTCATAGGAGGGCCATTTTAACATTCAAGCACAACAAGAAAGTGCAATATTTCTGGAAATTTGCTTTACTTGAGATGTTAGCTCTCATTTACTTCAAATTCCATTACTAACATATTTTTGTCATACTTAACAAAAAAAATGTAAACAGTAGTGTCTATACATTGTTATATATAATTTAACAGTTAGTGCAAATATTTTTCCCTTACTTTATTTCAACTTAAATAACTTATCAAAACCTTGCACTGAACTAACAACCTTGCACTGAACACATGCAGTCCCTGAATACATTTGCACACTATTCTATTTATTGCCAGACACCTTGCAGCGCTTCTGCTCACACAACTGAGCCACGTTTGCCCTGATGGAGGTCACAGTTGAAACCCTGAGGACAGCTTCAAGATGGGCATCACTAAGCCTGGACCTATAGTTGCATTTATTGAAGTTCATAGTTGAGAAAAGTTTCTCACACAGATATGTGCTTCCAAAAAGACACATTACCCGACTGAACACTTTGGACAGCTCTGAGAAGCATGGAGGTAATTCTCTCAGAAACTGTCCAGTCTTCTCTGCTTTTCCCTGAGCCTCTCTGAATTTAGTTTTTAGCTCACTGTTGCACTGCAAGTCAATGAGTTCCATTTGTATCAGACTTGGGACACTCTCTACGTCAGCTGAGAAGGGATCTGCAAAAAGCTGGAAAGTGTCACGGCATGCCTTGAAGTCAGCAAAACGCTGATCAAATTCCTGGAGTAGGTTTTCAATAGCAGATGCAGTTTCATCACCACTGAATGCTGTGCCCTCCTCCACAAGAGATCTGCATGTTGTGAAATGACTGAGGCTTTTTGCAGAAAACTGAGTTTTCCACAATCTCAGTTTTGATGAGAAGGCTTTCACACTTTCATATGCTGCTGTGATGAGCTGACCAGGGCCCTGGAGCTTCAGGTTAAGGATGTTCAGCTCCTGTGTTATGTCCACTAAGAATGCAAGGTCCATGACCCATTTAGGATCATCAAATTCAGGAACATCCATTCTGCCATCTTCCATGAATCTCTTCACTTCTGCTCTTAAGTCAAAAAAATCTCTTCAGGACATTCCCCCTGCTGAGCCAGCACACCTCTGTAAAGTAAAGTACATCACCATACGGTGACTCAATTTCTCCTAAAAAGGCCCGAAACTGGTGGTGCTGTAAACTCCTCGACCTGATGTAATTGATACATTTCAGGACAACAGACATGACATGTTCATATTTCTAGCATTTGCTGCACAGTGCCTGTTGGTGAATAATGCAGTGCAGAACAACTGCTGGATCTGCATTTTCCTCTTCTAACTTTCTTTGTACTAGTGCTACAAGTCCGGGGGTTTTTTTGCCTGTCATAAACGGGGCGCCATCAGTGTTAATGCCTACCAGTCTAATCCATGGCAAACCAGCGTCGCACAGCTGCTGAAATATATCTTTGGCTTTGGTACGGCCGTGCATTGGACACAGCCTCAGCAACTCTTCCGTCACTTCAAATTGGTCTTTAATACCCCTGATGAAAATGGCTAGCTGAACACTGTCGGTTTTGTCTGTGCTTTCGTCAAGTGCCACAGAGTATGCAGTGAAAACTCAAGCTTTGTCGTGTAACTGATCATAAATGTCACTCGATAACTCGCTAATCCGCTCTGCCACTGTGTTTGCCGATAGAGAGAGATTGTTGAATAAGCTCTTCTTTTCTGGACATAGAATATCAGCAACTTTCAACATGCAATCCTTCATAAACTGCCCTTCAGTGAATGGCTTTCCTGATTTAGCGCCACATAACTTGCTTCAACTGCAGCATCAGCATCCTTTTTGGCTTTATGGAAAAGGCTTTGCTGGGACTTGCTCTCTCTGCAACTGCGTGGCTCATTTTTTTCTCTCGTCTTCCTGGTACTTCTCATACTGTTCTCCGTGTTTAGTCAAGTAATGATGCTTGAGATTATATTCCTTTAGAACGGCAGCTGCGGGCTGGCAGTTTGAGAACCCTGCATTAGAGTGTATATCCCTGCATATTTTGTTCTGTTTTATGTGTGGGTGAACAATCACGCCCGCCTTCAGTTCTGTGTTTTTATTTATCAGGGCCGAAAGAACAATAATGTGGTCCTCAACAACTGCTATAAAATAAATAAATAAAAAATAACCTCAAGTGAACACAAAAAAACAACAGATTTCAATGTGTAGTCACTGACTATGTTTATATGCACATCAAATCCCGTTTAAGGTCTATATTCGGGTTGCAGTCATATTCTGAATATGATGTTATATGTGTACAGGCATCTGAATATACCTGTATACATGGTTGTCATACGTATGCCTGAGTTGCCATTCCTAAATAACTAGCCTACAGTTACACATCTGTTTGCACCCACAATGATTAAAACAGGCATATTCCAGGGGTGGGTATCGGAATTTGGGGAATCAGAATATTGTCTTAATCTAAATTGGGCAATTGGATTGCAATCGGATTCCCAGGTGGGAAAAAGTACACCCTTCCTACTTCCACAATCATTAAGAGAGTAATTAGCAGCCAGGTGCTAATAATGAAATGCATAAAATTAGTTAATACTCAAGAAGTGTGAATACCTCTGTAAAAGCAGAACTTTTGGCAGTTTGGTGTTCTGGAGCACTCAGGTGTGTGTCTACATCATGCCAATAAGAAAGGTCATCAGCAGTGACCTCAGAGAAGCAATAGTTGCTGCTCATCAAGCTGGGAAGGGTTATAAGTCCATCTCTAAATAATTTGAAATACACAATTGTACAGTGAGAAGGATTGTTCACAAAAGGAGATCCTTCAAAACAGTTGCCAATCTTCCCAGGAGTGGGTTTCCCAGCAAATTCAGTCCAATGTCAGAATGCTCAGAGATATAAAGTAAAACCCAAGAGCTACATCATGTGACCTACAGGCCTCTGCAAGCACATTAAATATTTATGTTCATGACAGCACAATCAGAAAAAGACTGAACAAGTATGGCTTTCATGGTGACTGGAAAAAGCCCCTTCTCTCCATAAAGAATATGGCAGCACGACTTTCAAATTGCATCTGAACAAACCACAGAAGTTCTGGAACAATATCCTTTTTGTCTGATGAGACCAAGGTGGAGATGTTTGGCGAAAACCAAACACAGTGTATTGCCACAAACACCCAATACCAACTGTCAAACATGGTGGTGGAGGGATGATGATTTGGGCATGTTTTTAGCCACAGAACCTGGGAAACTTGTAGTGATTGAGACAACGATGAACTCCACTTAATACCAGAATATTCTTGAGACAAATGTGTGGCCATCTGTCCAGCAGTTTAAGCTAGTCTGAAATTGGGTCAACAGGGCAATGAACCCAAGCACACCAGCAAATCAACATTTGAATGGCTAAAGAAGAAAAAAAATCAAGGTGATGGAATGGCCAAGTCAAAGTCCGGATCTCAAACTCATTGAGATGCTGTGGTGGGATCTTAAGAGAGCTGTGCATAAACAAATGCCCTCAAACATCAATGAACTAAAGCAATGCTGTAAAGAAGAGTGGGACAAATTTTTTCCAAACCAATCGGAAAAAGTTTACTTCAAGTTATTGTTGCTAAAGGTGGTTCTACATGTTACTGAATTATAGGGTGTACTTATTTTCCACCCACCTAGTTTCTGTTGGTTTTATTTATTTATTTATTTATTTTTTTTGTCACCTGAGATTATTTGTTTGTTTAAAGAAGTTGGTGAGGACAACACAGTTGTTATTTAGGCTATATTTTTATATTTTTGTTATTAAGGAGGGTGTACTTTCTTTGTCCCATGACTCTAGGTAGTTTGAGATAATATCCAAAAACAAATGGGAAACAGCCTTATTATTGGATAGTCAACGTGAAATGAATAGTGAGCCAACATGTGGACACTTGACCAATCACACCCATATGTTCTTGTTGAACAGCCCATTCCAGATTTAGTCCCTCTGTGCTGTTATTATAACCTCCACTCTTTTGGAAAGGCTTTCCACTAAATTTTGAAATGTGGCTGAGGGGATTTGTGATCATACAGCCACAAGAGTATTAGTGAGATCAGGCACCGATGTCGGGTGAGGAGGCCTGGGGTGAGGTCACTGTATCCAGTTCCTCCCAAAGAGTTCAGTGGGGTTGAGGTCAGGGGTTGCACTTGTGCGCCATCTAGTGGTAGTAATAATTATGCATGAAACAGTACAGTTGCAATGTGATGTAGAATGGTGATTTGCTCGTCCCTAACAGAGAATGTGTTTATGGTTTATGATTTATAGGACCAAGGTGCTAAATCCTGCTTGTAAATAGCTAAGGTATACCATATTGAAACTTATATGGCAAAAATTAATTTAAAATAAGCATAGTTCTCTCAGACATGAAGTCAAGAAAAGGTAGTAACTGCCCTTTATGGAAGAGAGGGAATGAAGTCTATTTTAAACCTGATATAATCTGCTCCCAGTTTTTGTCATTTTGCTTATATTATTTAAATAAGTTTGAAATACTATCTAAAGCCTGTTAATAACACTGTAGTTGATCATTTGGCTTTTAATGGAGTGAGAGTTCACTATCCTCGTGTGCTCCTAGTAAAGTCACTTTTCATCATCTAACATGCTACCAAACCATATCTGTTTGGAAAATATGTAAGTACCCAAGGCCAATCTAAAAGTCACAAAAAACCAAGCCATTTGACATTACTGCTGCTTTATTTAAATATGTCTGACTAAAACGCCAGATTTAAGTGACCATCCACAGGGGAGAAAAGAAAATACTGGTAGGCATTAAAATACTTCAGTTATTAAAAATGTAGGTTATTGACAAAAATATAATACACCTTATAAACACACGTGTAGCAAAATAACAGGTATTTGGCACACACACATGCACATACACACATACACACACACACACACACACACACACACACACACACACACCAACCACAAGGTTGTTCTGTAGATCATGGTGTCACAAATTATATCTAACTGATATGCATATTTATCTGGAAATGACATTAAGTTAATTGAATAAATAAGAATGTTGCACTGTTCATTGTGGTATCATTGGTACAGTGCCATAATCTACATTATGTGAAGAAATAGCACCAAGTGCATTAATTCACTGCATGTTCTTAAGTGAATGTTAATATAAGGACCTACTTTGTCCTGCTACATCTACTGATAAAATGGTCTACAGCAATATACCATTTGTACAGTTTACCAGCTTTTTCTCCTATAAACTTCTCAGGCTTAAATACAATAAGCTTTTACAGACATATGCACACCTTTGCACTACCCTAGCAGGTGTATCATTTGCCTTATTTTAAATGTGTTACTTCTATGGCTTATTCCATTTGAGATCAAACGTCTGTGTTGAGAGACTGAAGTGCAACACTGGATTTACTAACAGCATTTATATTGAGCGCAATTCCCCTTGTGATCATTTCACAGTTCTAAGAAGTGGATGAAATGATTTGGATTTCTTTCCTGCCAGATTGTTTTCACATTCATAGGCTACTTAGTGGTCAGTGTTGTCCCTATCCACGGTCAGCCCCATCTTGCTATGGAGCCTTTGCTACATTCCTTATGAGAGCACTGATAACTGATAAACAGTGTGGGGTCAAAAATAATCCCTCCGCCGTGAGTCGTCACTGATGAATGATGGGTTCCACTGTGCTGGGTAAATGCAGGAGTGTCGTGAACCAGGCAGGCCTGAGAATGGATACAGCCCATTCCTCTCCAGATCAGCATTTCGCAGAGCTGGCTGAAAAATAAATACATAAAATGTCATTTATGGGATGTAACCTAAATGCACTTAAAAAAATGTGTTCCTTAAGCCAAAGAAGCCCAAACAATATGGCAAAGATCATAACTATTTTTTGTAGTAGTAGTAGTAGTAGTAGTTATTTTAATTAAAGTCATTTTGATTACGCACAGAGTAATAAATATCGGTCATCTGCAAGAGATTCTTGGTACTGCCATTTTCTTGCATCTCAATGGTCTCCCTGCCCCACTCCATTGATACACGACTACTCTTGGGAAAGTCACCATATGGCGACATTTGAAGATCCCCACTTTTGAAGATGATTTTATTAATGTCGTTCTTGTCCTTCCTGTAAAAGGTCATTTGTAAAGGTGATTATTCGTAAATGATACCACATTATTAATGAAGGACAGAAAATATATAAATATAAGCTACATAGTATACCTTTTACAGCAAATGAATATGTTTTAGTTGTATACCTTAATACTTATTATTGTATAAATAGTCATGCATACCTGCAACAGGTTACGATGAGAGCAATGATGACGATGAGCAACAACCCCCCAGCAGCAGGAGAAACCACCTTTGCTATCAGCCCATAAACTGTACCAAAGAAAAACGAGATTTCGCTTTTGAAAAAAAGGGCCTGGGATAAAAGCAGCAGTTTAAATGACATGTAAACACACTAGACCCTTTGTGTTTCTTGAGTTCTGAGTTTTATGCTGATTAAGTCATTTATGTTGAATAAGCTTCTGTAAAAAATAACATTTTAAGTGTTTGTGATTCACCATTTCCACTTTTAGCAGTGGAATAAAGTATGCGACTAGCCACAGTGTACAAGATCTTAATACTAAATAATACAGAAGGAATATTTGATATTTTGATAGGCCTAGGAAAATATAAAAGGACACTCACAATTATTGCAGTTGAATCCCCCAAATCCAAATGGACATCTGAAAGACACATGCATCAAAATAAAAAATCATATACTGCACCTTGCAGATCGGCATAATTCATGTGAATATTGGTACACCTGCTCCTTTAATAATCTATTTCATTTCTAATTTTCTTATTCCATTATATACAGTATATATACATTGTGCACACACACACACACACACACACACACAGTGTGTGTATATATATATATACACACAGTACTGTGTAAATGTTACAGAAAAATGTTTTTATGTCATTAAAGAAAGCAGCATATTATGTAAGAGACACTTTTCAGACAAAAACACAATGAAGGCTGCTGGGTTTTGCTGCAAAAATAAGAAGCGAGTGCAACAGTCAAAGTCTCCAGAAGAACTGATGCTCAATAAAACTTACCAGCTCATTTCCTTATAAAACTGCACAAATTGTTCCGGAAACTACTATTTTTAATTTTAATTTAAAAAATTTTTTTGTCACACCAAATATTGACTTTGTTTCATTTACTACTGTTTACTGCTCTTTACAGTATTTTTTTTATGTAGAAAAGTTTAATTTCATTATTCTGAAGGCATCTTTGTTCTACAGCATTTCCTAAAACTTTTGCACAGTATATATATATATATATATATATATATATATATATATATATATATATATATATATATATATATATATATATATATATATATGTATTCTATGTGAAGTTCTAAAGTACTTGGCATTAAATGCTAAATTTCAAAAGCACATAACTTTTGATATTGATAGATTCTAAAATACTTACTCCATACAAGTTCCATTAACAAGTTTAAAGCCATCGCCACAGTCTGAAATGAGGAAAACATCAGGAAAATGACTTGAAATGCACATAAAAAATATTTAATATACATTATTCTCAGTACTTATGGGAATAGACAATCACATGCTTGTCTAAAATGTTTCTAAACATGCCTGTAGCTCCTACCTCTACAGGTGCTGTCCTCTGGGTTCTTTTTGAAATATCCCTCATGGCACTGGCAGTATGGGGTTCCCTCAGTATCATTGCACACAGCATACTGGGTGTCACATCTGTTCTTCTGGGCTGAGCACAGACTCTCCTCTGGAAGAAGATGGGTGTCAGAGATGAGAGTTAGTCTAGGGCTAAATTTATTCTTAATTGTGTGTTTTTTTTATTGCTCACTCAACATTGTCTAATACAGTGTAAAAAAAAAAAAACTGAGCAAATTTGCAGTGAGTTCTCAATATACCATGTACAAAAGAGAGAGTGCACAGAGAACGCAACTAAGACTCACTGTTCTTCATAGGGTTACTGTACCTTGATATGTAAGCTGGTGTTGGAGCTTTAAGGAACAGTGGGACTGTGGTTTGTTGCAGTTTCTGAGAGACATCTGGATCCTGAAGAAGGTGTCATTGCTGGTCACGTCAGCAGACATAGAAAACATGTTCACAGCCAGGATGTGCAACCTGTCCAAATACCTGCACACAAAAACAATTAAGTCATGTCTGACTGATCAATAAAACTACAACTGCTACAATGCAACCTGATATTTTTGTGTAAGCTAGCAAAAACTATGACTGAGATAAAAATAAATAAATAAATAAATAGAATCTTTGCCAATCTCTCACTTGTGGTTAGTTTTATACAGTATATAGCCAAAAGCATGTGGTCACACCCATATGTGGTTCTTCCCCAAACTGTTGCCACAAAGTTGGAAGCACACAATTATACAGAATGTCTTTTATGCTGTAGAATTACAATTTCCCTTCACTGGAACTAAGGGGTCCAAACCTGTTCCAGCATGACCATACCCCTGTACACAAAGCGAGCTCCATGAAGACATGGTTTGTCAAGGTTGGATTGGAAGAACTCGAGTGGCCTGCACAGAGCCCTGACCTCAACCCCACTAAAGACCTTTAGGATGAACTGAAACACCCCAGACCTCCTCGCACAAAATCAGTGGCCGACCTCACTAATGCCCTTGCAGATGATGAGCACAAATCCCAACAGCCACGCTCTAAAATTTAGTGGGAAAAGCCTCCCCAAAAGAGTGGAGGTTATTATAACATCAAATTGGGACTAAATCTGGAATGGGATGTTCAAAAAGCACACATAAGTGTGATGGTCCGGTGTCCACAAACTTTTGGTCATATAGGGTTATATATATGTATAATTCAACTTGAAATGGCAACCTTTGTCTTAGGTCATAGTCTACATTATATTATAGTATCTGAATAATAATGTATTCAATATTAAACTTAATATTTGATAACTATAACAAATCTTAACTTACCGAAGAGTTGAACGTCTATAACCATGCAGGTTGGAGAGTGAGGCATTCAACTGGGAAAAATATATAATTAAAATATTAAAATAATTCAAAATTTCACAAATTTCAAAATATATATCAAATAATTTTGAAATTATTTAGAATGTCTTTGCCTGCCAAATTGGCAAGAATATAAAGTGGTGTTTTTTATTAACAGCATTATTAACAGCAAACTGGTCGAACATGCCTATTTATTTTACTTTTTATAAAGGTCTTCTGTATCACTGTATTACTATAGTCAGTACAGATTCTCCCATAAAATGTCATAGTTCCTGTCATCCAGGGCATTTGATATGCTTAATTAGCACCATCTGCTGTTGTCAAAATGCATAATGAATGTATAAGTGTATATAAGACAGGTGTGTTTTCACAGGTGTGTTCTCTGTACATACCAACTGTAAGATCTCTCTGTGCAAGTCATGCAGAGAACTGTTAGCACTGAAAATCCCTAAGAACGTCTTTGCTGTGGGGCAAAATAACAAAAAAGCATAGGCATTATATCATGTGAACACCTAACCACTGATTCTGAAAACAGTTTTGAATGCAGCCAGTTCCAGGTTTATGTTACTGTTCAAGGCCCCGTTCTGCCTGCTTTCTGTAAGGAACAAAGTTTAACCACCTACTTTGTGTACAGCTACGTCCATCTTGTAGGTCATAACCCAGGGCACAGTCACAGCTGAATGAGCCTCTGGTGTTCACACACACCGAGTCTTGTGGGCACGGACTGCTCACACACTCGTCCACATCTGCAGAACAATTTAAAACATAGCATGGGCCATCAATCAGGCACTTTTCATCTCAAAGTAACCACATGACCTGTTCACATTTCAATTTCAACACACTCTGCAACTCTACAATGAATTCTACAACCATTTTTACCTGGCTTAAGTGTATTTGTAGATGAAATGGAATGAAACTGTATACACTTCCATGAGCGTCTTCACACACGCATAAGCAGAATGCAGCTTTAATGACAGAGTGCACTGAACAAACTAGTCAAAACTGCTTTATTGTTGCGCTGACAATTTTTCCTTCATTATAACAATTACAGGTTAAAGGACTACTTGAGCATTTTTCAACATAATATTTATCTACCACATCTGTAATCTATATGTTATTTCCAGGGGCAAGAATTTTGACACATTTTCCTGCACAGAGAAAACAACAGAAAGCCTGTTTGCTTAAAACTCAATTATAATGGAAGACTAAGAGTAGTTTTCCCCCCATTTCCCACCCAGCAACCTGATCTCCCCTATCATACAACAAACAAACTTCTCCCAAGACATGTAAAGCCAGCCAACCAGATCTTTTCTAACTGCTGAAGATACTGCGTCATAGGCAGCCATGACTGTCTAGTGTCGCTGTTATTGATTTTTTTGCTATGGTGCTCCCCACCATAGATGACTGTGGCATTATCAGGATTTGAACTAGCGATATCTCAAAGAAAGGGTGAACGCTTTGCTGTTTTGCCACTTTGGAGCCAAAGGGCAATAGTTTAGACTATGCAATGGCTTTAGTTTGTGTTTTATAACTGTATTTTAAATGTTTGTAGATAGAGTTCAACAAGTAAATGGTCTGCACTTATATAGCGCCTTTGTGAACTTCGCGGTTCACAAAGTGCTTTACACTGTGTCTCATTTACCCATTCACCCATTCACATACACACTCACACACCAATGGCAGCAGAGCTACTATGCAAGGCACTTGCCTGCCATCGGGAGCAACTTGGGGTTCAGTGTCTTGCCCAAGGACACTTCAGCCGGAAATCGAACAGCCAACCATACGATTAGTGGACAACCCGCCCTATATCACCTGAGCCACAGCCGCCCTCTAACAAGTGTCCTTAGACCTCCATTAGAAGTTCAAATTCAACACATTTTCTGTTCTTTCTCAGTGCAGGATTATGAGTCAAACTAGTTGTCTTATCAAATATATTTAGTGTGTTTCAGGGTAGAGTTTAGGGTTTCTGAATGGCCTGGTCCTTGTTCAATGACAAACACCGCTATGCAACCCCCTATGTGGACTGTTCCAGCACAGTGGAAATACAAGTATCCATGTCTGAGCTTCTCACCCTCAGTGCAGTTTTCTCCTCTCCAGGCAGGCAGACATTTGCACCTGTAGCCACCCAAAGTCAACACACATTTGCCTCCATTTGCACAGATATGAGGCCTACACATGTGACCTGGAAAGAAAACACAGTAGACAGTATGAAACACAAGGTCATACTAAGTGAGTTTCCCAAAAGCACTCTATTGCTTGATTATTTTGATCATCTCAAGTCAGCAAAATGAGAAACCTGTTGAACCATTTACAAAAATAGGGCAAGATATTTTCAAAAACAGTTTACAACATTGTATAAACTTTCATTTATTTTGCAAGCACTATAGTTTAACCAGTCTATATGCATATAGCATGCAAAATCTTTACTGAAATTCATAATCATAAAGGTTATAGCTAACCTAAAATATATAGTCAAACAATGCAAGCATGAGTAGCTTGAGAAAACACACCAGGAGTCAGGCTTATCTTCACAGGCATCTGTGAGGTTGTGGCTTCAGTCTCAGTGTGCTTTCCTGTGGTTATTACCGTAGTGCTCATGGTGGGCATGCTCTTACTGTAGGATGCAGTGGTGTGCTGGCTGTGTGTTTTGGTGCTGCCTGGTGTAGCAGTGCTGGTCTCAAAGTGTAGTGTGCTCACATCAGTAGCACCAGCTCCAGATTGGGATGAGCTGGCAGACAAAGAGGGAGTGGCTGTTCCAGTGGTGGAGTGGTGCAGTTCTGTGGTGGGCATGGTCTTCTTAGTGGTCTCCGTGGGAGAGAGGGTACTGTGTGGTGTACTGTGAGCCTCGGCAGTGGTGCTGGCTTGAAATTGTTGTGTTGTAAGTGGTGCTGTGGTGCCTGTGCTATCTAGCATGGTGCTAGTAACAGGAACAGTGCTAGGTTTATGTGTGTCCTCCTCTGTAAGTGTTGGCATGTGGGTTGAAGGTCCTGCAGCTGTGCTCAGCACCTCTGTGGGCTCTGGAGGACTATCGGTTTGGGAGACAAAGGTCTGCTGGGTGGACTGGGACTCATCCACACTGGTGGTCATATCCCAGACTGTGGAAGGTGCAGTAGTCAGACTTGGAATAGTAGTTTCTTCCATAAATGTCTTGGGCTCATCTGGTTTCTCACCTGTACTGGTACTCACAGGACCTGTAGGACCAGTGGTCTCGCTGTCCTGGTGAGACACATTGGTATGAGTGTCATCTGGCAGGACAGACGGAGGGATGAAGGATGAAGATGAGCTGCTGTCTGTATAGAAGGTCTGGTTGGTGGAAGAATCAACTTTGGTGTCCATCTCACTGTCAGAGCTGTTGATTACTGTAAGAGGTGGAGTGGAGCTGGGGTTGCTAGTCTTAGGCATCGACTCAAAATCTGATCCTGTGAAAGTGGGCTGTCCTGTTTGAGACTGGGTAATCTGGGCGCCATGAGTGACCTCAGTCTCAAAGACCTCCTTTTGGGTGGCATTTGTAGAGAAATTCTCCAGTGGTGCCTCACTACGGCCAGTTTCAGTAAACAACCCATCCTCAATGTATTCCGTATTCGGAGTAACCCCTGTCTTCTCTGCCTGCCCAGTGACAGTATGTGGAGCTGTCTCTAAGGAGCTGGAGCTGGTCTGTTCCACGTATGGAGAGGTGCTTTCGGATGTGATGGACATCAGAGTGCGCTCTCCGACACGGTTAAGTGTGGTGGAGATGTAGGTGCTATCAGTGTTTGAACCAGATTCTGTAGTATCCTGGTCTGTGTGTTCCTGCTCAGTCATCTTTGTCACAGTGAGATCTCTCACAGTCCTAAACTCAGATGCAGGTTGCAACTCCTCTGCATCTGTATAGGCATCAGTGATGTTGGCTACTGCAGAGGGACCTTCCCACTCGGTCACTGTGTCAGTGCTGAATGCAGGGCTGGAGTCCAGCAACTCAGTGGACATGTCTGATCTGTTTTGTGCTGTCCAGCTCTCCGTGACCTCATTGACAGAACTTTGATCAGTGGCTGGAAAAAAGTGAAACAAATTGCACAGGGCATTTTATGAAGTATCAAAATGTGCATAAATGTTGAATCTGAAAGCATCCCAATTAGATTACTACTTAGAGATAGAGACAAGTTGCATTTTTAATTACAATATGAACAAGGCTGTAGATGTTAATGTAACCCTCTTGAATTAGGGCATAAAATGTTCAATCACTTTGAGAATCTCAGGAACCGTTACAGAAGATGTTTTCAGAAGTAACTACGGATGTAATGATTTTGGGTGGAGAACAATTGGCAGCCAAACCCGTCTAAGCTAACAAAAGCTTGAGCCCTATAAATGGAAGTGACCTGACTCATTGGAAATAGCAGTTTCCTTCCTTGCGCTGACCTAGCACAGTGCATGATACAATACTGTCACTCTCTACATGGAGTTTATACACTGATAACAATGTAATCAACAAGCACAAAGTCTTGCCCAAGAGGATATCACATTTTACAATATGTAAACAGCGTTTAAACAGGAAATTAATCAAACACTTGCCGACCATTACAGAAAGAATCCTGGACAAAAGGGGAATTTTACACCCTACTGTCAGGTTCAATTACTTCATCAAAATGTTTCAATTTAATGTTTTTAAATATTTTCTTACTTGCCTAAGAGAATTATTAACAGGCATTAGGATACAGGGATGCTTACATAAGATCATCAACATCTTTCTTTTGTCCCCTGAGAAAAATAAACAAAATACTAAAATTAAAAACTTGAATTTCTGCAGAAACCTGTTGAAGAGTTCAGGCCTCCTCATGTGAAGTATGTTTCTTGTTGTGAAACTGTGTAGAAACATTTATGAACTGACAGTAAGATAGATAGTGAAAAGGGATCAATACACAGTAGTCCCACATGATAAAAAAAAATAAAAACATGACCATTTTTTGTTTGTTTGTTTTTTTCCATTCTAATCTGAACCAGCTAGAACATTGAACAAGTCACATTTTATATTGTCTCACAACTGCTACATGATGTTACTGGTCAATAGAACATAGTCCATGAAAACAAGTTTAATCCGATGAGGTCATAGTGTTGAAATGAAAATATTACCTGCAGAAAAAGATATGCATTAACCAAGAAATAAGACCAAGGATTTGTATAGCTTAATATATCCTATTACGCTGTGTGACATAAGGAACCATTAGAAACAACACATTTGTGCCAAAGCAGAATGGAAGCATCAGCACCTTGCACATCAGCGTGTAACACTAATACACTTTTGGGAAATATCAATTTGCTCTACTGAACAATTTGTTATTGCGTCAGACCAGATATACGCGCATCCATTAGCCGGGCAAGAAATCAAATAATGTGCTGTCAGTATGTATAGTCTAACTACTTACACTGTTCAGTGTATTTATACTGCATTTTTCATGTTACTGTAATTGCAGTAATTGCGCTTGTCTCAAGACTTGCTCCACTATTCACAATCTCTGTAGCTTTCGGGTGACACTGTATATGTGGATAGGATGACAACAGTATTATTTAAAGTTTTTATCAAATTTTATTTCTTCATTTACATTTACATTTATAGCATTTAGCAGACGCCCTTATCCAGAGCGATGTACAAGAGTGCTTTAAATTCTCCATCAATGAATACTTCATTTCTGGTTCGTATGATTACAACGAAGTGCACTGAACGCAAGCCTGTTAAAAAGAGAGCAACTGTTTTTTTGTTTTGTTTTGTTTTTTGAGGAAGAAGAAGAAGAAGAAAACACTAATTATCAAGGGGTAAGTATTTAAGCATTTATGACCACATAAATAAATAAATATATTGCATATTTGCTGTATATTGCATCCCACAACCAAAGATGATGTTGAAGCTGAGTTAATGTAATTTGTCATAATACTAAGTTTGTACTGAGGATGGAGTTCATCCCCATCAGTGCAGAGGAGTTTACCTATATTCTGAGACATCAGCTTGTGAGAAGCTACATGACAGGCCATTAGTATTTATTAAGATGAACAAGTAACTTATAATATTATTGATGTTATAAAAATACCTCTTGGACTACAAAATAATACCTCTTGGACTGAAGTGCTTTACATTCTGAACTGAAGAATTTTACACATAAGGTCTCCACTTAAATACACACCTGAATATGAACAGACTTGTTAGATCCATGGTACTGAAAGTGGGCTCCAGAGACCCTGGGGTTCATGATGTACAATATTCAGGTCTATAATGTATAATAGTCATAGATAGATGTATAATAGTCGATGTCTTATTTATTTGTTTATTTTTAATGACATGGTGATGATGGAGCTCTATAACTACTAGATGTGTACTGATCTGATAATTTGGATCAACAAATCAAGCAACGATTTAAATTAAACAATGCAACAATCATTGTTTATTATCAAAAAAAAAAGGACAATGTGCACATAATTTAATAGGCTAGGAGGGTGATTTGTCCATTACTCTGATACTTAGTCTTTTTCTACGTCATTATCTTTTGCAAATTAACACATCCCATATTCTGAACAAAGTTGCTCACATACAGTAGGAAAATCGAATTGTATTCCATCATATCGTAGATTCGGTGGTATTGTCAAATATCGAATTGCCGCCTTATGAATCAAAATCATACTGTATCATGTGGAACCAGGAATATTAACTCCCCTAATATCTACTACTGTTGTTTAGTTATGATTATTTATGTTATGTTTCTTTTAAGAAGTTGTTTATTTCCTAATCTAAAGCTCAGCAACTTAAAACACTCATAAATAAGGTCACTTAAGATTGAACTGCAATTTAATTGTAAACACTAGAAAAAAGTGTTGTGTTAATATATTAACTATTGCTGTTAGCTCAAATAAACACATATGGTGCATATAGTAACAGTATTTACTGTATTGTCCTAATACATCTAATATTTGAATAGATTGATTATGCTCATTTAAAAAAATAAAAAATACTCTGATCATAACGTGGGTTGTGATATATATATATATATATATATATATATATATATATATATATATATATACTGGAAGGTATTCTGGCAAAATGTTTGAGAGCCTCTGTGTTAGATGAAGAAAGGAAATGTTTAAAACTCCCAACTTGCTCCAGGCCTGCTATGTATATAGGATTAACGGAGAATGGGGTTGGTGTTTTGTTATTCCCACTGTGCTAAACAAGTGTTTTGGGTTTTTTTTTTTTTTAATTATATTATATATATATATATATTTTTTTTTTAATATTTATTTATTTATGTTGTTTTTTTTTTTTTTTAAATAAATATTCTTCTGCCATGTCATTTCCCGGGAAAACTCCCTGAGCCTAGGCCCACACATCATACATTCCCTAGTTTTATTATCAGTATTTGTGATGTAGGTCTCGAACTACACTGTGGAGCAGTCTCGCAGCTGATTCTTACCAGTGTGAGATTCCGTCTCTGAAAAACTCGGATGGAGAGCTGAGATTCTTGATGTGGAAGAGTATCCAAAGCTCGCAGTCCCCTCGCTGATCACTGCTCTAGAGGAAGTTGGAAAATCGGTGGATTGCTCTGAATCCTCAGTGTCGGTAGATAAATAAGTTTCAGTCACCAAAGGGCTGCCCGCAAAACCCCCAGCAGCTGGTTTTAACAGAGACAAAACTACCACGAACATTAGACCGCGAGTGCGCCCCGAAGCACGCGCTTCCATGATGAAGAAAAAACACGACAGAAATATTGAGGACTTAATAATAAATAACACTGCGGAATGTTCCGGGTCAACATCGGAAAACGTGTCTTTCGTCAGGTTTCCATGTGTAAAAGGCCGAAACGCTGCTAAAAGTTCATGCTGGGGTTGAGAGCGGTTTTTATTTCTGCACAACACTAGTCCGTATCTCACATCCCGGGCCGGACGGCTGAGACTCCGCCCCTTCCACACTCAGACTGGCGCGATAAACCGAGTGAAACTAATACCGCGATACTGATCTTCACGATATCTCAGAGCAGCCGCGTAGATTTCTTTGAGTAAGTGGATAACAATGTTCATAGCACCTGAACCATCATATGATTAGTTGTGACAATATGCTTAATTTTGGAGATAATATACAGAATGTGATTCAATAAGCAAAATATTACTTTTAAACAGTTCAAATTACTAACATTATACTTTAGATTAACATTAAGCACAGTCTTGCCAGCAGTAGTCTTCTTAGAAAGGTAATTTTACTGCAGAAACAGGGTAGTCACAGTGTAACCAAATAAGCGGAGTGGGCATTTGTTTGATTTCTCAATGTGAGAATTTTCTTTTTGTACACTTAAGTGGTATACTTTCTATTTTGGTTATAAGGTTATTATAGGTTATGTTTGATTTGCATATATTACAGAAATATGTCTAGGTAACTTGACATGCAGCCAAAGGCTCAGTGAATCAGCATGTGGAGATATTCATATGCCAACACACCAGTTTAGCAAGAAGCAAATGTCTATAATATAATTTAATCTTTACCTCCAATACTACACAAGCACCCTTTAAAGACCTGTTTAAATACAGACAATAACATATAGTGTGGATATACTAGGTTCTATTGCACTTCTTATAAATTTCGTTTCATATCCTTCTGATTTTTCCAGGAGAGAACACAAATTCATGGTATACTGAAAGAAATACTATGCGTTGCAGCTTCAGGGTCCCCAGTTTGATCCTTAGCTTGGGTTACTATCTTTGAGGTACTTCACAAGTTCTATGTGGTTTTTCTCCAGGTTCTCAGGTTCCTTACACTTCCTAAAGGTAGGTGCCCCTAGGTGTGAATAAGTGTGTGAATGTTCTTGTGCATGGCTTCCCAACCAGGGTGTATTCTCACCTCATTCCCTGGATAGGTTCTGGATCCACCACAATCCCTACCAGGATAAAGCAATTACTGAAGATGAATGAATGAAAAAAGTTCAATTAAACAATTTAAATTCTGCTGGCAAATTGCAATACTTATAATCAGTCAGAAGCATCATCCACATTTATACATCATCCATGTCAGACTCCCCTCAAGGGCTTATAGTCATGAAAAAATTTTCAAACTAGTAATCATGAAGACAGTTCAGAGGAGAAGTGCCAATCAAAGATAAGCTTTCGACATTTATTCGTGTATAATGATTGTAAACTTATCCTGAATCAGCTCTCCTGTTCTATGAGTTTTTATTTTAAACATTATATCAGGGCCAAGCTGAGGTGAGGTGAGGAGGATGAGGCTGGTTAGTGGAGTTGAGGATGAACCATCTCTTCTGTGGTGGTGATGATGGACGAATGGTGGTAGCGGTCTCGGAAGGCAAAGTCTGTATTTTCCTCTGTCAACTGTCTGGTCTCCATGTCAACTGCTGACAAAGATGGTGTCACCACAATCTGGTCTTGAAGCACTTGTTTTGGCCTAAATGAGGAGAGTTACTGTTATCAAAGGCAAGAATTATTCTATTACAATGTCAAAGGTTTCCTCCATTCACATTTGCCAAATTTAGTACAGGAAATCTCTTAATAAGCCTAGCCAAAGAACAAAGTCATCAATCAAAAGAAGGCACTTTAAGAGCTAAGGAACAAAATAATCATCCTGTACCTGCCCAGGCTACTCAGAGAACTTTTTATCCAGCGGAAAAAGCTGAAACGTGCTGCTATTCCTGTTAACAAAAATGCAAAATGTATATATTAAAAGGAACTAAAAGCAAAAGCATTAAAAATTACAAGAGCTGAACTTATTCAGTGTAATACTGAAATAGATTTCAAGCTTTGTGGTTGGGTGAACATGAGGTAAAAGTACAACATGATATATTTTAATCTGTAGTCATGTGAAAAAATAACTACACCCCATGGAAATTGTCGGCTTTTTTGACATATTTGGACAAGCAGACATTTGATCATCTTTGAAACGGTGCCTATTAACAAAGTTGATATACTTGAACAAATCCACAAGGAAAAATAGCTTTTTCAATCATTTATTCAACAGAAATATAAATAAATGTGATATTCTTCTGTGGAAAAAGTAAGTACACCCTTGGCCTCAGAAGCTAATGTTGCCCGCTTTAGCAGAAATAACTTCTTGTAGGCATTTTGCATAATTGTCTCGGACATCGGCTTGCTGGAATTTTTGACCACTCTTCCATGCAATATTCTTGCATGTACTGCCCATTTCAAATCCCCGCACAACATTTCAATGGGATTCAAATCCAGGCTTTGACTAGGCCATTCCATAACCCTCCATTTCTTCTTTTTGAGCCATTCCTTGGTGGATTTGCTAGTGTGCTTAGGATCACTATCCTGTTGACAGATGGCCTCACATTATCTTCAAGCACTCTTTTATATGATGCAGAATCCATAGTTGAATCAATGAATGCAAGTTGTCCAGTCCCTGAGGCAGTGAAGCAGACTTCTTTTTGCATCAGACGGTCTGCTCTTGGGCTGAATTTGCTGGGACGGCCACAAATTGGCAGTCATTTGAAATCTGATTATTATTAAATAGATGATTTTCCTTACAGTGGAATGATGTATTTCAAATAATTTGGAGATATTTTTAAATCCCTTGCCAGACTCCTAGGCATCCACAACCTTTTTTCTGAAGGCCTTACAGAACTCTTTAGATCTTGGCATGATGACACCACACACACCTCAATAACAAAGGGAACACCAGACACTAGATATGAGAGGGGTATAAATAAGACAGGTTCCACCTGCACTCCCTAAGTGGATCTTGAACACCTGATTCTAATTATATGGATTTGAAGGTGTGATTAATGTAGGGGTGTATTTAATTTTTCCATGCAAACTGTTTTTTGTTCATTTAAATTGTGAAAATTACTACAAAATGTCAATTTTGTGTGTCATTTAATAGAGTGTATCACCTTTATTAATAAGCACTGTTTCAAAGAAGATCAAATGTTAAAATATGTTAAAAAATATATATACATGAGTGAGGTAAAGTGTTTTTCACCACATGTGAAGAATTGGGGTTTTAACTGATCGATTTGTTGATTTTAGTCATCTTCAATCACACATACATATGAACTTTCTCCCCAAAATCCCCATTCATATCTTTTTATCTTGATACTGTTTTGCACCTCCATGGTTGGGGGTTCAATTCCTGGGTACTCTGGTTTCCTCCCCCAGTCCAAAGCCATACATTGTAACCACTTCCAAATTGTCTGTAGAATGGGGGTGGGTGTGTGTGCAATTGTGCCCGATGTATCTCCAAAAGTATTGGAACATTTTTGCCATACACTGAAGCTGCCTATAAACATAACACTGTCTATGTAGAAGCTATTGTGTGGTCTGTATTGTTAAAAACATTTTGGCCCTATGGTTTGGATTAAAAAAAAAAAAAACCTGCACCTGTGCAATGTGTAATACAAAAAAGATTGAAATAACGAGCTGATCTAGATTCTGAAGAACCCAAAAACAGTTATACAAACTGCAATATAATACAGATAGGCAACCTCCTACAACAGCATGGCATTGGAAAGAGATTATATATCACACAGTTGCAGAATTCAGCATTAAACTATTCCAAATATCCCACCCAACAGCTGCACAACAGACTGCCCTTTGCCCACGACCAAATGTAATCAGTCTCTACATAACAGACAGTTATTCTATTTCAATTGGGGAGAAACAAAAATACATACACTGGAATGTCTTCAATGCTAAACATTTACACTCTTAATGAATTAATGTTAATTCAATGTTGGAAAATCATTTTGCAAATCTTTTTCATTTTTCAACAAGTGTGGCTCTTTATCTGATTCACATAATTATAGATAACTGTAGATAATTAGAAAGATAATTACCTGTTGGCAAACCTGGGCTTATGTTTCCTATGTAAAGATAAAGGAGGAGGGCAACACTCAAATTCACCAAGGCATACACCCACTGGATGACAAACATGATCAACATGGAGCACAGAGCCTAGAGAATTAAACACATTGTCAATTAATTAATTTCTTATTCATGAAATAATGTTTCTCATAGTTGGTGAAACAAAATAGATTTTACTAACTACTTTCCATGCTTGTACTTACACCAATTAAGGAAACCCAGTGATTGCAAAACTTGGCATAACATGAATTCGGGATTGGTCGGATATCTGATCCCTCCAGCTTTGGTTTTGTGTCTATAAAGAAAGATGCTTTGATAAATGTAGTGCATGACCACTATGTAAACATTGTGTGCTGATTTGTGGACAGAGCATCATCACTCACCATTTGTGTCTGACATCTCCCCTGGGATCTGATGGAGTTCAACAGGACTTTGAGTAGGCAGAGACAGTTTCCTCTTCCCTCCTGGCTCAGACTCGATAAGCCCTGTCTGACTGCTGGTCTCATCATCTGGGCCAATGTTTTGTTCAAGTGCTTTCTCATCCTTTTCCTTCTCTGATGGGCTGTTGCTGTTCAAGTCCAGCCCAAAACTACTGCTCAGTGTTTCTTTAGCAGGAACTTTTGTCTTCCTGCCCCAGACCTTGGCTACATGATTGGAAGCTTTCTCTTCCTCTGTGCTGTCTGCACTAGGCAATGTAAATATCTGGTCCATGTCTTTAGTGAACTCAAGCAGGGTGCCATTGCTGGGCTTGCTCAGAGCACCATTGCTGCCATAACATGGGTGTCTGGTTGTTACTAGTGATTTTCTAGGACAGGGTTTTTCAATAAGAGGCTTTCTTTCCTTAACTTGGAGATCGTAGCTCATGGCCACACTGAAATAGGAGTAGTCGATGATGCTGTAGGTCAGCATGAAGTTAATGGTAACAATAGGAGCCAGAACGTTGACCTGACCAATGAAGATGAAGGCCATAGAGATTAAGGTTGTTAGACAGATGGCTGCTACTGGAGTTTTATTGGGACCCTTCTGTTAGATAGAAAGTGATTGGAGAATTGGCATGCAGTGCATACAATGATTGGTGCATATACTGATTTCAACTGATTAAAGACAATAAGGATAAGAAATTGAAGAAACAGCGCAACAGTCATCACAGGAGTAGTTCTTATAGTAGTGCCGTTCTTTTTGTAGTATCAGTCTCAATGAAGAACTGGCTGTCTTGTTGCAATGTCTAAGTACATCTGACCATCCTCATTATTAAGTGTGAGGCATTTAAACTCTATCAAAATCATCAAAACATTAAACATCACATTCCAAACTCTCTCAGTTTTCATTCTATAAAACTCTGCATGTTGCATAATAACTGAGTAGAGACATCCAACTATAACAACCCAGCGAAAGCATCTTCCCTGAACTCTGATACAAATGGTCCCTCCTAAAAACACACATTTTCCACCATCTCTCTCTCTCTCTCTCTCTCTCATACTCTGTGATTCAGGTTGAGTAACTGTGATTGTCGGCATGCTTGCACTCCTGGTACTGCATGGCAGGGAGCCAGGCCAACCTGGGCTGGTCCTGGCTTTACTTCCTACATTTGTTCTAGGGCTTTGATTCGAGGCAAGATGTCTCGGGCCCACTTTCAGTCCACACAGAAGACCCAGACAGAGTTAGGGAAGGGAAAAGGGTGTGCAATATTTTTTCAGAAGCCACAAAATGCCATGCTGGCCCTTCGCCCCTTTTTTTTTTTTTTTTTTAAAAAGCGCCCAATTGCTCTATAATTAGGGGCTGCTCCTTTTTGTGAGTACTATCTGTTCTGCCTTCCCAGACTCACTCAAAGCAGCATTAATTAAGCTTCAAGAGTAGATTCAATACGGGTCATGAAATGAACAGAGAGAAATATTAAAAACAATCATTTATAAACCCAAGCAAACTTATGTAATCCCAACTGCACTGTCTAACACAAAGCTCAATTTATTTAATTTACTAAAGCATTTACATTAAAAATAATTATAAATATAAAGAATATTGTGCATTAATGCACTAATTACTGCACTAATCACGTCCTCCACTAATCATGTCACAGAAACTGTATCCGGTTACAAAAAAGTTAATAAATAGACTAAAGCAAAGGCTGTGAGGGAGTATACAGTATATATCGTCCATCATATTCATCATCAAAGGAATGTGATTGTCCAAATCTCAGCCTTTTCAGAAACAGGATACAGTATACATGAGCTGTCACTCTAGTTCCTTTCCTTGTTGTTATCCAAACTATGGTGTATGCTAGTATTATGTTTTACAAAAACTTCAATTCAGTTTAATTTTTATAGCACTTTAAACGATAGACATTGTCACAAAGCAGCTTTATAGAGCTCTGGATATAGCTTTAAGCTCTGAGCTCATATGTTTAACTTCCAACACTGTGTGATTTTTGCATACACACCCCTTGTCCCAGGAAAGACAGAGCTGGGATAACTCTCTCTTGGGCGATGCACTGCAGGACCCTGGGTGCTCCATACAAGCCACCCATGCAAGAGGCCAGAGAGGAGACATAGAGGCCCAACAGGAAAAGGAAACCCACCAAGGAGACCTGGAAGAAAAATATCAAACACAGGGGAAGAGAGTGCATAGAACTCTGCCCAGCCTAGCTATTCTCAGCAATAGGCAAAAAAAAAGTAAAACTAGATCAAAAAGAACTTGTGTACAAAAAATGTCTAGGTAAGAATGATGCAAGGTCCAAAATTATATCTGTTACCACTTTACAGGCCGTTCTACTGTCTTTGTTTCTGTTACATGAGAAGCTTGAGCAGGGTGTTCACCCCTGTGCAAATCCCCCCACTGAGCAGCTGTGGGTCTGCCAGTGAGTGTGAGGCCTGTGAGGATCACACCCAAGTTTTCCCAACTATTAGTCTCGTACCATTTGCTCTCATGGCATGTACAGCACATGCACCATGAACTTAGGAACCCTTCTGAGTTACCCCTCTTACATGGTTATAACACCTAACATTTTGTGTTTTTATGTAGGTTACTATAAAGTGGAATCTGTAAGTGTTTGCACCAAGGTAATCTGCTTTTCCCCTCTCTTTATAGGAATCTTTGTCTGATCGAACACTACCATCCACTATAGTGGATATTCATAAGTTTTTCACACTTTTGTTAAGAGGCTTAAAAATTGTCCATGTTTTTGATTGATGTAATTGGTTTTCATATGGAGAGAAAATAATATGTTCAAATATAAAGTTTTTGCCTTTGCTAACTGTCTTGTTCATGTAATGTTCCTTTTTCATGTCCCTATAAAATGGTCTATAATTCCTGTATGGTTCAAATATAGTTACAGTGTGACACAGTACAGTGCTAAACTATCAATAACATGAAAATGTGTAATTGTTCAGTTACTTTCAGACTGCACTGGTAATTTTAACTAGTAGTTCTCACTTCCCATCCCAAGTACACCACACAAAGTGATGCTTGTGCATGTACATGTTTGTTTTCCTCTGCTTTCCTCCTAAACTCAGTAATATCTAATAGGTTTAATGGCAGGGTAAGGCGAAAATGATTTAGTGCATTCACATGGACTGAGAGACACTATTCTAATTTCTTTATTTATCTGAATTAATTCTGTAGTTATGCTGTAATGCTGTGGAGTGACACCACAAGAAAGCCTAGACCTCTGAGACCACGGTAGTAACATTAGTAATATTACCTTTTCCGCTATTAAAAAATCATAGCGCAGAGCATCTCTGGTACAAATGGCTCCCAGCAAGAATACAAAAACGAGGTACAGGAACCACCTGCAAAATCCAGTAATATCACAGTTCTACACTGATGTACACGGAGTGCTTAATAAATAAACACTGAAATAGTCTCTGAGTCTGTTTAACACAGGAATACTGTATACACTGTAATTTAGTTAAGCGCCATAAGTAGTAGAATTTGTAGTCAAAATCATATCGGTAAGGGCTCTGTAAATGTTGAATCACATACGAAGTGAAGACAGCTGCCAGGGTCCCCACAGGAATGTTGTGCTCAGGCTTATGAAGATCTGAACTCATGTTGAACCCTGCCATCACACCTATACTCAACACACACACACAATTACTACACACAGAGAAAATGTGGGCCTGGAAGAAAAAAAAAAGAAAGAAAAAAAAGAACTAGCAGCCAATTGCTCATTTATACATGCCACATTTCAAAATGGATTACCTCTGAGAATTTGGAGAATTACTCAAAAGATTATTTTTTGATATTTTGACATTTTTTGACCTGTCTCAGCCTTCACCTTAAAACATGAAGGTGGATAAACATTTTCCTCCTCAATCGCCACAGTTTTCTCGTAATCTATGCAAGTCAAATAATTATTGAATTATAATAAGTAAGGAATAAAACACATCAGGATGTGCTGTTAAAGAAAATGATCGGCAATGGGGTGGTGCGATGTGGTCCGGCACAAAGCAGTGTTACTGTTACCACCCCAAAGTTGATGATTTTCCTATAACAGCAAATCCTGCACACTCTTACACCACAGCAATTTACCAACGACAGAGAAACCTGACAGTCCTAAAGAATCTCCAGTGACGGAAAACTTGCTGACTGTTAAAGCACTGACACCCGAGACTCATTCCATAAATGACAAATAAACATCTCCTTACAGAAAGCTTTATGAAGCTTTATTGTAATTATAAACCTTAGATCTTAGAGCTCACCAGGTTGGTATTTAATGACAACTTGCACATTTTTTATTTATGTTAAATAGTCAAAGATGATCACCTGTAGCAGCAGGAAAGAAAACTCCAAAGACAGTAAAAAAAGTTTCTCCAGCTGTGTAGTCAGGCAGAGTGTTTGTCCATAAAAGCTCTTCTGAATATCCAACAAATCCATGCTCTGAAAATACAAATCAGGACAGAACAATGTCAGCGCTGAACAACAGTTACAAATATATTCAATAATTACATCCTGAAACATTACTGAGTGATCCATGGCAAAACCTTACACTATTGTACAAAATATGCTTTACAATGGCGTTGATGTTTAAAAGGCATGCTCTCATGCACTAAAACTCTTTATTGGAATACAGCCATTGGCTGGGAAAATTCTGTCTTATTTATATAATCTGAATAAAAACACTAAAAGCCTGCACTTGATTTCCCCCATAGGCAGCTTACAGTAAGTGTTGTGTTTCTAAGAATATATCTTTGTGTAAGATGTGACAGGGTCTTTAATGGAAACATGACACCAATTAGATACTAAAAATAAATATGCATTCCTTAGGACCTTTTAAAACATATGGTAGATTTTTCGTACTGTCATGTGAAACATGTCTGACTAGCTGGAGCTGGACTTTTTTGTCAGCATGGGCAGGGTTCTGAGTGTGTGTGTGTGTGTGTGTGTGTGTGTGTGTGTGTGTGTGTGTGTGTTTGTGTGTGTCTGACTACACCAGGACTTTATGTAAGTGTCAGGGGGAGGACAGAGGCTCCCGCCAAGATGCGTGCAAAAGAAGGGTTCAAAAGGCCCTCACTGCGGACATGACTGGGTAAATGTTGGACTGAACTCTGGGTGTGTTCACAGGCTTACCATACAAGCCACAAACAGGCACTGGAAGAAAATTTGTATAAACTGTGGTTTGAGATATCAGTGTTGTGCTGAGCAGATGAGGCAACCCTGGTGCAATATAGTGCAGCACACAATAGATTACAGAGTTGAATATGAAGGCCCAGGAACATAATTTAGGAAAATCACTTGAACTCAGAAACATTAGAGAATTAATAGAAGCAACAATGGAGACAGGACTCAAGATCTGATGGTGCTGAATGGAGCATAACTGTTGCCATGTGCTATAATAAAAAATAAAAAAGTCCAGCTCTCTTATTTACACTCCTATAGAATGTGAGAAACCTCACCTGTACAGGCTATGCACACAGAGAGTGAGATAAATTGTAGCACTTGGCCATGAAACAGCATGGACCATTTCCCTCTCGGTTATCTTGTGATGGGAAAGAATGTGTTCTCTTGGATTAATGACATGTTTTTCAAAAAGGAAGTCACCACCCTTTCAGAAGCCCTGCCTGTTCCTAGCCTTCCAAGGCACAGCTCTTAGGAGAGAGCAAGCGCAGAGCAACAGAAAGAGAATAAATTCAAGATCAAGAAAGAAAAGAATAACATATTTAATGACCTTTCCTGTGGCTGCAGTAATTATGCAGTAGTTCAAATAATAAATATGATAATAGCATACATGCATTTTTGGGTCCAGTTCTTCTCAATACACATCTGATTTTTATTTTATTTCTGTTTTTTTTTCCTTCATTTAATTCATTTTCCCCTTCAGCTGCTGAGGAACAATAGGAAATAGGGAACAAAATAGATTAAAGAAGTGAATAAGCTAACAATCTGTTTTGTTTTGTAACCAGAAAAAGATGTTAAGCATTTTTTTCCTATGAGGAGGTGCTAAAGAGTAAGCTCCTTTATCCTACATCATTTATTGCAATGCAGCATGCAAAACATTATGTATAAAAAAACAAAAAAAAAAACAAATGTAATACAATTTAGAAAACCATATCAATATGAAATAATATTTTAATATAGAGCATGCCATACATTGGCCTATAAATGTATTTTATAATGTGTTTAAATATAACTGAATGTAATATGAATTAATATATTACATTCACCCATCCATCCATCGTTCAATTTCCTGTACCGCTTATCCTACACAGGGTTACGGGGAGCCTGGAGCCTATCCCAGGGGCATGAGGTGGGGGACATTCTGGACGGGATGCCAACCCATCACAAGGCATAATCGCACACACACACACACACACACACACACACACACACACACACACACACACACACAAACACACAAACACACAAACCACGGACAATTTAGAAATGCCAATCAGCCTACAACACGTCTTTGAACTGGGGGAGGAAACCAGAGTACCCAGAGGAAACCCCCGAAGCACAGGGAGAACATGCAAACTCTGCACACACGGGGCGGAGGCGGGAATCAAGCCCCCATCCTGGGAAGTGTGAGGCAAACATGCTAACCGCTAAGCCGCCATGCCCCCCCACCCCCCGTATACGGCTCCCCCGTACATTACATTCATATATTGCTATAAAGAATATAATTTAAATGCTGTTATTGCTATAAATTCTGTTGATTATGAATATTTATATTGTGCACATCTAATATTTTCATGTATATATTTTCGAAATCATATTGTTACAATATGCTTTTTCAGTTTATCATTCAGGGTGTACATACACATGCCTAGCAAATGTTATTCACGTTAATATAAATTAATGTGCTAAATAATGAATAGCATTACTGGCAATTATGATTATATTGCATGTAGATGTGCAAATTAGAAATGCAGTTTCCTTGAAATGGCCATATATTGAATACATTTTTGTTGCTAAAGGCATATTAAACTATAGCAAGTCATCACTTTGTTAAATCACACGCTGTAATTAAGCTTACTGACAGGGATCAAGTAGGGTAACAGTACATCCTGGTAGCTATGACATTCAGAGTATGGATATTCACACACATGCACACAACCACACACCAAAACAACAGACTCCAGCTACACACACACACACACACACAAATCAAAAACAGCACACAAAAATGATAACAGAGCTGTGAGTGAAAGCTTCCCTGTAATATTTTTAAGTCAGTCGGCATACAACTATTTTTAGTCGGAGCCCTTCTCATCAGAAGTTGTGGACCAGGAAGTGATTTGGGGGCTTTCAAGCAAATAGCTCAGATCTCCTTCCTGCCTGTTCTTTTGTCCCAGGCCAAATATGTGGGTGAGCCCGGTTAACACCCTAAACCCAAAACCATGAGCGCATACACGCTTCCTGTCCAAACCGGGGCGTTGCAATAGTCATGCGTGTTCCATTGCAGAAGCACATTCTGGATACCGAAGAAGAGAATCACAAATAAAATACAACCAAAACATAACTCTGGCCAAAACTGAATACATCACTGAAACTGAAGAATAATGCTTATGAGTCATAAAATGTGTTAATATACCCAATACCCAAAAAAAACTTGTTCCATGTCAATATCTTTCACTGGAGTTAATAACAAGCTCAACTCAGAGTACTGATTCAGTTTCTAATTTAGTTTCTGATTTGATTTAATTTGATATGGTGGTAAATACTAAATAGAAGTATTGGGACAGAAAAAAAACAAAGCAATAAAATGTTAAAATTCCCTTCTTACGATCGCATTAAATTGGCCAAAATATAAGAGAGGATAACTTCTGTCCTTAAACTTCTGTCCTTTGTTAGAGTAAGTGTGCTCAATGCAGTTGGAATGAAATCGAGAGGAAAATCTCAGGAGAACACCACTCATAACATCTTTTCCAGCTATAAAATTATTATTCAACATAAAATGTGACTGTTGATCAGTGCAGGTAGCAGAATTAATAGTATGGTCACAGAGCATTTCACAGACTAAATACTAATTTCTATGGTTTTAGTGTGACTTAGTGAGAGACCTGATGACTTTATAACAGGCTCAGTAGAAGCTGCTTAGTCTTTGGTGTGTCTGTGTTGGCCTTGACTGTCTGATTAAAACGGTTATCGAATTGTAAACACACATGCGCAGCAGCTCCCTTTTCCTGACACTGGCAGGTAGACCACCCATGTGGCGCCCGGTGCGGGCCACAGAACAAACTGGCACCCTGCCAGCAGTGAGATCACTCCACTACCATTCAGCCTAATTGGAAAAACCTGTACAAACCAGGAAAATTGTATTCCCCATACCAACCAAAAGTATGTCTCAGGCCCAGCTGCTAAAGGAGTTAACCAGAAGAGTGGGACACGTGCAAGTGGGCAACAGCAGCAACAGTAGCCACGGACAGCATGTCTCAAATTCAGTAGATTTCAGCACTGCTTTAAATCGAACTTCCGTGTTTTTTTTTCTCCTCCTGCTCAGCTTTCACTGCAGCTAAACCCACAGAGAGAGAGAGAGAGAGAGAGAGAGAGAGAGAGAGAGAGAGAGAGAGAGAGAGAGAGAGAGAATCATATTTATGGAAGTCTTTTCAGGAAGTTAGTAATCAAGAGAACAGGAAGAGCTGGGTTGGACTTCCTGAAGAGCCAATGTGAAAGTACATACTGGCCCCATCCTTAGGGCTCAGGTCCTTCCTGCACACAAGACTTCTGAGTAAACATCACACAGGACGCATTGTGCCCTTTCAAGTCAATTTAATTGTCGGAGCCCTGTCCTTAGTGTTATCATAATTTTAGAGCATTTGGCAAATAGCTTTGAGATGACAATTTAAAACAGGCTTAAAATAGTCTTAAGAGGCTTTCCACCTTCATTCCATTTACACTTACTTATCTAGAGGTATCAAATATAAAGGAAAGGGAACAAAATAATCAGTCTGTACAAGATTTTGATAGGGTTTGTGATTGTGGCGGCAAAAAATGCTTGGTTTGCTGTGGCTTTTTTCAAAATTTGCAATGCAACTTGGAGTTTTTTTGTGTTTTTTGCGGCAAACTACTTGAATTGGTGAAATTGTAATTGCACAAAATTGTTTTGCACGGTCTTTCCCAGTGATGTTTGTTGGTAAATAGACCTTTTAGTTGTACTCATGTTTGGTGCACGTGAATCGAAGGGTGTTTTTGGCTGAAGGCGTGTTGTGATGACATCATCTGTGGAAATTTTGAAAAATTGCAAGCTCCTCTAAATATTGCGGAGTTTGCTTGATTTTGCATGAAAAATATATCATTGTATAAAATCAAATATCTGGTCAGGGTTGTTGTGGATCTGGAGCCTATCCCAGGAACACTGGGAGCGAGGTGAGATTACACCATGGGCACCATGCACACACTCATTCACACATAAAGGCAACATAGCTTTGCCAGTTCACTCACTGGCGTATTTTTGCGAGGTGGAAGGAAACCCACGTGAACATGGGATGAACATGTGAAACTCAACACAGACAATAACCCAAGCTCAGTATCGAACCAGGGAACCTGAAGCTGTGAGACTAGGAATATTTTGTGGAGAACATTTCTTAGAGTTGTATTGGACTTCTTGAGAGGACATAAACTGGAGCCCTTATGTATTTGCAAAGTGACCACTTCTGCTGTAGTTTGTTGTCTCTGTATGCAAACATACATGTATTTCTGTACTGTGTGAATTCAAAAAGAAGATTCAGTCCATTTTATTTACAGTTTCGTCTTTTCAAGTGATAAGTAATTTGGCAAATTAACATTAATCTTTAGTTTGGGTTTATGCTTATTTTGGGGCTTTTACCATTATAATGTCTTGTCTGTAATAAGTGAAATAAATGGCAGATTTAAGGAAATGCCATGAATTACACATGGATTTTTGGTACGCCAAATTACTGCCAGAGAGGAATCCAAAGATGGCCATACCATCTGCATATTTAAAGTACACACATTTAGAGATAGGCTTTTGAATTTAGAGAATTGGACTGAGAATACCACCTTGCGCTGGCCTGTGTTTATAACTGTCTGAGAGGTTTAGCAGTTAACTCTTTGTTTTGTTTTTATTCCAATTTCAGGAATGTCTAGGCGCTGTAATAGTTTATGTAAGTGCAGGCCACAGCATCATCTTTACCTCTGTTTTGTTTGAATTCAAGCAGAAATAAATCCAAATGTTGTGTAATTACAGAGATCTGCTCATCCATGTTTCAATCTAAGACCTCCCAGTTAATGCCTGCAAAGCAGCCCTGCTTACATCCTACTGCAATTTCTGAACACAATGCCTTATGTTGTCCATTATCCAAAAACTGAAATACAACATTGGTCAGTAAAGCATTCTGCTTAAATGCTGGGAGAGAATGGTAAGTTGCCTTATCACTGGGATATAATGGAATATAAACACACACAAATACAACAGTAGGGAACGATTGAAGGGTAATAGGGAAAGGCAGAGAGGGTGAGCATTTCAAAATCTTGATTACAGGCCATCCTGTACACTTTGATGTCATAGCATCAACGCCATAAACATACGTTCCCTTAATGCCCCATCCTGCCTGAAGATGTTCAAGTTAGCAAAGCCAACTTCTGAGTCCAAGACTGACATACTGTACAGAAAGGTGACACGTTAAAGGAACAATCCGGTGGCCCTGTTATGCTATTGGGGCATTTTGCCAGCATGCTTTGTTTCCACTTGTCCTCTTAAAGGAAAGTGTCGCTGCAAATCAGTACAAAGTTATTCTGACTGATTATCTTCATCATATAATGAAACATTTCTATCCTGTTGTTGTTGGTTTTTGTTTGCCCAATTCTCACCATTCTGTATGTGTCTCACGTTATGCAATAGTTGGGTTAAAGGGCCACTTCTGGAATTTGCACCACAGACCCCTCATCTACTTCATTTCTTTTTAATGTGCAATGTCCCCATAACAGCTTGAATGACATGCATGTATGCTAAATGACGATGAAGCTTTAAGAATGTTGTGATCTACGCAGTATTATAAGCACTGCACACCAAACCCCAAACCTCATCCCTATGGTGAAACTACTAGATTGGAATGCTTGGGGAAGATTTACTGTATTACCAAATTATAGAAGGAAAATGCAATGTTGAAATGAGAAAAAAAAATTACTGAGTATCTTTAAACTGAGATACTATTTTTTTTTTTTTTTTAAAGGAAGAGGCTGTACTGCCCTGTGTTTAAAACATTCAAGGACTAAGCCAGAGGTGAAGCAGGTGTTTATAAAAGACAAAACACTTGGGTCTGTTAGATGTCTCCTTTAAGAGACATAAAGTAGAAATAGTACAAGGAGAAACTCAAAGTCAATAAAACAAGAAAAGGAGAAAGGCTCAAACAGATTAAAACCTGCAGAGCACAGGTCACATGGGAGGGCACATCCGAAAGATGTACTTGGCAATAACATATTTTTGATTTCACCGATCAAGAATGCAGAAAATGTTCCTTCAAAGGAATGATCCAGTGGGGGATAGAAATCAAATTGACAATTTTTCCACTTACCACAAATGTAGTTGATAAGGTAAGATGTTTTGCACTGAAGCTGTGAGATTGTTATTTTACTAGTTCTGAGATTATTATTTTTAAGGTAGAGGCTGTACTGTCCTATGTTTAAAACATTCAATGACTAAGTCCCTGAATGGTGAAGTGGTTGTTTATGAAAGACAAAACAGTTGGGTCTGTTAGAGGTCTCATTTAAGAGACAAAGTATAACATCACAAAGAGAAATAGTGCGAGAAGAAAATGTTTGTGATTTAACGCCATTCCAGCTACCATGGCAATTTTCATGGTGAGAAACAGGTTAAAATGTTGCAAAATCTGAAGAATTTACAAAAGTTTATCTTTGCTAAAAATTCTAAAACTAAATATGGCCTCACTTCATTAAAACTCTTTTCATATTAATCAGCCGAATAAAAAATGGTCCTAGAGGAGTTGAAGCCATCACAGTCCATTAAAATATGCCTCAGAGAGCAAGGGGAAAAAGATACAGGTTCAAACAGATTGAAAACTGCAGAGCACTCTGGGCAATAATAATAATAATAATAATAATAATAATAATAATAATAACAATAATAAGCAGCAGCAGCAGAAGACAAAGAATTCAAATGTAGCTAAAAAGTAACAGAAGTCTTTTATATTGTATATACATAGTTTCTTAGCCTATGATAGCCTACTGTGTGTTTTTGTTGCAAGTTCCAACAGCCTCGTCTCCTCACAAATGACTGATACTGAATTGTGCTTAAGCTAAAAGTAATTCATGTGGTTTATAATTGCTACCCCCAAAACATAACCGATAGAGTTTGTTCATTTGTATATATATCACAATAAGTTGTATTGTGTCAAACAACATCAGCGATATGAATAACATTACAGTACAAGTGTGCATGTATGCATGGGTGAGGTAGATACCTCTTTTGTGTTAGCTTCATTAGCCCCACAGTGCAAAACTAAAAACATAACTGCCAGATACCAAACATATTTTGGCTAATAAACTATTTTTTGCCATAATAAAAAATTTGTATACATTAAGATTTTTTTCACTAAACCATATCTTTAAAAGATACATCAAAGCTATGGCAAACTGAAGTGTTTCAATACAGAGTTCACTGTACTAAAAGAGAAATTATTTTTAGCCATATCTTCCAAGGAGAGCAGGTTTCATGTTATAATAAACAAGGTTGGATGTTTTGCATACTGAGTAGAACGGTCACAGAACTCTGTATGTAACCTCTGCTTTCTGTTTGAAGTGCAAGACTAGTTTGCACTTTAGGTGAACCCCCCAGGTTTATGTTAACACATTAATGCTTACATCTGGGAAGCTATTTAACAACTGAAAATATATTTTTATTTATCTGGAGTACTTTCCAGTTATCCCCTACTATGGCATATCAGGTCATTTATTACTTCTAATTTCAGTGATTCCTATTTTCGCATTTTATATTTTGGTTATGTCTCTAATTAATGTATTGTCATTTCTCAGCCTCATGATGGCCTGCTTTGCTTCACTGATAACTATTTGAGGAAGGCAGGAACAGCAGTAGACATCTTGTGTACATATTACATCAATAATGAAATCTAGCTCTTTTGTGCATGAGCAAATGATACAGTCTCTAAAAGGACTCCAACTATAACAGCTCTAACAAATTAAAGCCAACATTCTGCCCATTGAGTTCAAGGTATTGTTTGATATCAAATCCAATGGTAGTGAAAGTATGTAATGAACTTTCAAGCAGCTCCATACTGACATCTATTGGACAACTGGGTGAAGGACAACAGAGCTCAGAGAATTTAAAACGGAAAGGTAAAAAAAAAAAAAAAGGGGGTGATGGGGATAGGATGGAGCGGGAAAAGTTTATCATTTTCCAACTGGACACATTTAAAAGCACGGAAGTCTGCTCTTCACTAAATCAGATTATTATTGCTGGCTTTTGATTGAATTAAATTATGCCACCAAAATCAATAGAAAATCAAGAAATGTTACAGTCGCACCATTTTATAAATAGATGGTACTTAACAACTGGCCATGGAGATCAGAGTCAATTCATATGAAGGTACCACATTCCTATTGAGTCAGTGTTTTGATACATGTCAGTGCAAACATCTCACAATTAACCAAGTAATTGCAGTGCTCTGTTATGCCTTTACTATACTACTCACATACCAGGATCCAAATGGGTGAAGGTTCCAACGATAAAATCCAGAGTAGATACAGCAAGGATGGCCAACAGGACAAGCTGCAGCCGAACAATCCACTTTACTCCAGCCAGGTTAATCCCAAGCAGGGCCAGGAGGACAGCCACAGAGATCCCCCGGACGGCCCACACACTCTCCACAGTCAGCACCTCGGCTATCGACTCCGCAAAGCCTGTTATGTACATGGCTCCAGCCACACACTGAGAAAATCACCACCATGTGTTAAAAGCACCGCTACTTTTGCTTATACATAGGTGTGCCACTAAGATCTTCTCACCTGCCCAAATACATAGAGGAGTCCTACAGTGCCTCCGACTCTCCCTCCGAGAACCATGGAGATCATGGAATATACGCCCCCATTGCCCACAGTACACCGCTCACACACCCCCATACCAGACATAACTGTCACCAGAGCAACCAGTACGACCAGTGACACCAGGAGCAAGCCCAGCAACACCCCAGTGTTACCCTGAAACAAAGCTTTAGATAGTTTGTTTTTGCCACAATTAAAGATAGTCAGTCCTAAAAGTTCACCCAGAAATATTAAGCTAACTTATTTTACATATTTTAATTATCCAGTGTAACAGCAGTGACTCCTGACAACTAAAAAACGATTCCCAGTGAGAGTAAGCTGGAGGATACATGGCCAGACAGGACAGACTTAAATCTGTGCAAAAAGAGACACTGTTATTAGGCTATTTTTGGTCAGTTATGGTTATGGTTTCTGTTTGGTCCATATTCAGTTTGATCCTTTTGATTCATTTTCGAAGCATCAAAATGTCACTCACTACGAGCCATCCCGTGCGGAGAAAAAGCACTACTCCAAAAATGTTGATCATGCACGTGGTGAAGACACCGTCCCAGGTGCCGAACAGGACAGGCTCCCACACAAACAACTTCACCTTCCACCATGGCTGAGCATTCATCTGAGAGCCCTGCATAGGAATATAAAGTCACACATTGTCAGAAATAAACGTACCAAACTGTACTTTTCCTTGTTCCTGGGGTGATACCATTGTATCTTTCACCTGGAAACGTGAATATAGTATACCTTTAAATAGTACATACAGTCATTTCAGTAATAACTTCCCAGGTAAAGGTACAAAAGATGTAACCTCGATGGTACCAGCCTGGTAACAAGGAAAAGTACAGTTTGGTACCATTATTTCTGAGAGTTAGGGGCATAAGACATATCTCCAAAGAATAACAAGGATTTATTACCTGTCAGTTTTAGACAGTGCTAGGCTTCTTCGTTTCTTTCTTTTTTCTTAAAGAAATAATACTAAATGTTCTGGCTGTCCAAACAGCTGAGTCACTGGCTGTCTTCAAACAAAGATTAAAGACCTACCTCTTCACCAAACACTTGATTTAGCATTAGCATACATTTATTAAAATCCATTGACTCGTTTTCTTTTCTTGCTGTAACTAACTTAAAAGCTCCCTCTAACAGGGTTTTAGGCTATTCTTTAGGGTACACCCTGACCTAGTGAACTAGCATAAAGATATCTGGATAAGAGTGTCTGCTAAATGCTGTAAAAGTAAATTAAAATAACATGAAGCAAAAATTCTACCTGGGCATTTTCATGAAATAACTCTTGAACGTGTGAGCTCATGTTGCCTTCCCGTCTCAACAGTGTAGCATTTTCCTCAATGGAAGCTCAGAAATATCACTAGTCCTGGCCACTTCAGCACCTGTAAACACACAGAGGCGGCGAGAAGGGGACAAGCGTCGACCATTGTTAATAAGTTAAGCATTTAAGCTATTAATTAACAACATGAGAATAATATTCTACAATCGGCACAGCCACAGCAAGTCTTGTTGATAGCTCTAACGAATCGGTATCATCCATTACACATCTTATGTGAAAGTAAACCTGTTTTCTCCACGGCAGTAAATGTTAAAATGACTACGGCGCCGGCGATTAAAACTTCTCAGCAAAACGACAATTCTTTTAAAAGTCAAAATTTTCTGGAAGCTTGAGCGAGGTAAATACCATATACTATACCTTACCTACTTGTCCCGGACGCAACAGGTGTGAAAGTGTGTACGTACAATTCGTAGGCGTGTGCGCGCGCGCGTCAGAAGTACCTGAAGAGGAAAAGTTTTCTCAAAGCAGTTACCTGAACCTCATAACTTTTTTTTTTTTTTTTTCCCTTCGTTCCACGAGTCACTATAATATGAGTTCATTTCTCTAGTTTCATGTAAGATACAATAATCTCAGAACTTAGGCTAAACACGCGCAACAGCCTGTCTTTCATGAAACGTAAACCGTCTGTTGGCTTTTTACTTACACATCCTGTTTTAAAGCCTTTAATCCTTACCTCAGGCTATACATCCATCGTCCACCAGGTATTAATCATATATACCCGAAATATCCCAAACATACTAAATACATACTAGCCTCTACTAACAGCGTCTGGCATGGGCTTCCCTCCTAAAATATCTTAATGCTACGTGTGCAATAGTGGCACGTCATTAAACAAATGGTGGAGCCTGGCAATGCTAAACGTGTGCTCACAAGCATAGCATGAAACACCTGAACACTCTTCCACTAGAAGCTGTGAACAGCCTTTATATTACGACAAAGATGAACAGCTAGGACTGTGAATATTCCAAGCTATCCCTGCTGAAAAAAAAAAAAGAAAAGAAACCCTCACAGTAATTCTAATGGTTTCCACTACAAATACCATTACAAACCATCAGCTAACCATTAAAATCATTACCATTATTGGCCCTTAATGGTATTCACTAGACACAACATGCCAAAAATAGAAGGCAACAAATTACCAGTAGAGACCCACAGGCACCATTACAGTTTCCATTAAAACCAATACAATTCCCTTTGTAACCATTACAAATTCTATGAGGAAATGAAATTCTATTGTTTGTTTGTTTGTTTTTTTCAAAAGGGATGTACTATGAATGATCAATTGTCTATCCAATGAACTAACACTGCCCCTGATTTGCACATTTCCCCCCAAATATACATTAACCAAGCAATCAAGAGCACTGAATATCTGCTACAGGTGTGTTGGGAGTTGAGACAGCAAACTTGTGGACCATCCGGGGGTCACTGAGGGGTCACAATGAAGTTGGCACCCCATCTAAAAAGAAAGTGAATAAAACATATGCTGTTTGTGAGAATTTTGTGCTTTGAAATGTTATAATGGTTATATGTCAATGTAAGATCAACATCACAGCATGTTAAACCCTTTTCAACTATAGTGCTATACTAATACTGTGTAGGGCCTCCCTTTTTCTCTCAAAACAGCCTCAATTCTTCGTGTCATGGATTCCACAAGATGTTGGAAACATTCCTTTCAGATTGTGGCCATAAACAGACACACATGGTCAGCAACAATATTCAAATAGGCTGTGGCATTCAAGCAATGATTGGTATTAACAGTCCCAAGGTGTGCCAAGAAAACATTCCCCACACCATTACCCATCCTCCACCAGCCTAGACTGTTGACAGACAGGTTAGGTCCATGGATTCATGCTTTTGGAGCCAAATTCTGACCCTACCATCAGCAACCTCAGCTATCAAATCAAGATCCATCAGACGACGCTGTTTTTCCAGTCTTCAACTGTTCAGTTTTGGTGAGCCTGTGCCTACTACAGCCTCAGCTTTCTATTTTTGGCTGACAGATGCGGAACCCGACGTGGTCTTCTGCTGTTGTAGCCCATACACCTCAAGCTTTGACGTGTTGTGCATTCTGTGATGCTGTTCTGCTCACCACAATTGCACAGAATGGTTATACGAGTTACTGTAGCCTTTCTATTAGCAGTCTGACCATTCCCTGTTCAACAAGATGGTTAAAACAAGGTGTTTCCAGCCGCAGAACTGCTGCTCACTGGATGTTTTTTTGTTATTGCACCCTTTTAAATAAACTCTAGAGACTGTTTTGTGTGAAAATCCCAGGAGCTCAGCAATTACAGAAATTCTCAAAGCAGCCCATCTGGCACCAACAATCATGCCATGATCAAAATCACTGAGATCACATTTCCCCCCCCATTCCGATGGTTGATGTGAACATTACCCAAAGTTGCTGGTCCGTATCTGCATGATTTTATCCACTACAATGCTGCCACATGATTGGCTGATTAGATAATTGCATGAATGAGGTGTACAGGTGTTCCTAATAAAGTGCTCAGTGAGTGTATCTAATATATCTCAAAAATCAATTTGGCGCAAACAGTATTTGTTACAGCAAAAAAAAATGGGGATGGTTTTATTTAATTTTTCACGTGGAGGGCGGACAGGCATTATCCTGAAGATTACTTTATAAAAAGGTCTGAGGGAGCTATCCGCATCCACTAAATGACTAAAAGCTGTATCTAGTCATAAAAACACCCAGAAATCAACACATTAAGTGAGGATATCATTGGTATTCAGCCAGGTATGTTGACAAAAGGAAAGACTCTGTTGACTCTGTATATTGACATATGGCAGAACAGGAATCTACTGTAGCTTCAGGGCAAACACTACAGTGAAGCGAAACACGCAATTGTGAAACATAATTACCCACGAAATGAGGGAAGGAGGGGGACAAATGCCAAAATAAATAAAAGAAACACCACTGAACTCTTCAGTTGTATTTCAAAGGACATACACAAGAGATGCAATCAAGAAAAAAAAAAAAAAAAGTTTCCCTCCAGGTTCTATACATCATATTGCATAAAATGAATGGTATTCTATGGAAATAATCTGGCTACAATAAAATGCATACATATAAAAAAATATATATAACCAGTGTATAAAAAACAGTGAACATGCATCCCGCATCAACTTGATAATGTCTAACTAAGAAGTTCAGAAACCACCACTGCTTAAGAACAGTTAATTGTGTCAATCTAAACAAGGGGGGGAAATGTATCCATCAATATCGATGCTCCCATAATCCCAATGTATGGGATGCAAATAAAGCCAAAAGAAAGAAAAAAAAATAAGCACAGAATTGATGCAACTGCCTGTAGCAGTAACAGAAAATGACAATACAAGCCTACAAAGGCAAATAAAAGTGTTCTCACTTCATTTTTACTTGAGGGACATCCTGGCTGATTTGAAACCTGATGGATTTTAACCCTGGACCAACTAACGTTAAAACAAACAAACAAACAAACAAAAAAAAAAACACTTTTACTTGTGCCCAAGAGGTGCATGATATATAGAGCCGATATCTGTCGAGTGATTTGATATTAATGCATCTAGTGGAAAAATTAAACAAGTCTTATATTAATGAGAAATTAAGTTATGAGCTTTTAAGATATAAAATGACATTATGTACTGTGGTATTTTCAACTACAGGGAGAGAGAGAGAGAGAAAACTAGTCACTATGAATCAACAGTAACATGATCAGTGTTCAATGAGGCCAGAACCAACAGGATTATGCAGACTGAATTAAGAGAGTACATTCATTTAAAAATCCACATAGTTCCCAATATCTCCAATTTCTCCATCTCACTCTCACTCAGCATACACAAAACAAAATGTGCAGTTCTAAATGTACTACATACATACATACATGCATACGCATAAGCAAGACACATCTGACAGTCAAATGAGGGAATGTTTCCAAATGAAGTATGAGTAACAGCAATTTATAATAAAGATCTCTTTACAATGTAGATTAAATTTGGTCTGTAGTTTAGCATGGCACACCTGTAGGCTTTAAAAACCAGCATCCATGAATTACAGCTTATGGACTTGGTTAAGACATTTCAACACCCAAAAAGAGAGAGAAATCGAAACATACAGAAATTATAAACAAAGGCAGAATGTTGACGTGATTCATTGTTTGATGCAAGATATATAACAATAACTATGATTATAAATACTAAATAAATGTACCAAAGATCAAAGTCATGCACTATTTGTTTCATCAAACAATGCAGCGAATACATTAATGTCAGTTTAGCGATAGACAAGGCAAATTTTAGTTCATATTTCAAGGACAATGATTAAAGTTACATGACTCAACTGTAATTTCCCAATTTCATATATTTGCTTGCTAACTACCAAACACACAATAGAATGACATAGCAAATAAAGACGTCACCAATCTCCGACCCTATAAAATATCTCCATAATTGTAATGAGAAAATTAGAAAAGGTGCTTTAAAAAAAAGGACCAATAACACCATAATTCAGGCTGGGTTTCGTATCTCAAGTTGGATTGAAAGTCCTAGGTATAAAGAGCACTGATTTTGCCCCCAAGGCCTAAGTGCAAATTTAATAGGTTAGCTAAATTTAAAACCATTAATTTCTTTAGGTTCATGGTCAAAACTAAACAAAAGATAAAGAAAGGCAGTTAAGGGTATGCATGAATATTTCACAGATACACAAAAAGGCACTACATGCAGGTAAAAAAAAAAAAAAAAAAAAACTTTTTAGGTAAGCCTACTTCATCAGTTTCATTACTGAAAAATCCAACTTCAGGAATGCACTTAAATTTTGATATCTTTATTAATTACACCATGCTGTATCTGAGGTATACTTTCAGTATAACCTAAATGAATTGTATATCTTATGGTCATGGCATATTAGTGCCATGGATGGATACTTTTTTGTACAAAGTAAAAAATTAAGGTGTCAATCAAGGTACCTAGTTCCAATATGATTTAAACGCTTTTCTTTAAAATTAATATTACCTTCATAGTGTTGTGCAAAAATATCTGAGAATTATATAATTCCATTATATAAAATTATGAATTCATGAGCTTAAATTGGCAATTTAAGAGCTTATCTGTATGTACCTCTAAGGAATAAATTCTCTCTTAGACTGGTTGTGCAGTGTGATGTGCAGATGAACTGACTGAATTAATTTTAAAAAAAATACAGAAAAGTGCCTTTTACATGTATACAGACATTAAATGAGTGTGCTGAAGAACAAAACAACTTCCTAAAATGATTCTCATCCTTGCAAGATTAAAGCAACCACCATACAGAAAGAGAACATCTGTGTTCAAATGCTTGCCATGAGATGAACAACCAATACGGTGCTGCTTACATTCGCAGAGCAAGAGTATAAAGTGCTTTTAAATGACTAAAATATTAAATAGCTTTTTTTTTTTTTTTTTTTTTTTTTTTAGCCAAACGTGTGGCTGCTTGTAGCATCTGGAGAGGAGCTCATTTGAGTTCTGGTTTCAGTAACGTTAACAAGAGAGAATTCTGGAAAGTCTGTTCCTCCATGACTTCTTATGCTGACCTGTCCATTGGAAACACTAAATTGTGAAGACAGTCCAGACCGGGACATCTGGAACTGAGATCGGAAGTTCTGATCAAAAGTGGCAATCTGAAACGTTTGAGTGATGCCCTGAGCGTCTGTCTTTTTGGGGGACACCTGCTCCAGAAAGTCCTCAGTCGGGGACACTGAAGAAGGGTTGGTTTCATCACCTGAAAATGAGAACGAGTGTTGGGAATCTACTAAAAGACCAAAGTGAGGTTTGTCCAGTCTCAGAGGAGAGTTCATACCTGATCTAAACCGACTTGGAGAACCAAACTGTTTGTCTGTAGAAAATAAGGGCTGCCCGCCAAGGTTTGCACCATCATTCACAAACGCTAGGCTCTGGCTGTTCAGGTAGCTGTCATTCTGACTGGTCCTCTCCAACGCTTGTTGGAGAAACTTTGAATACTCTTGCAGAAGACTGGCCTTCTCCGCAGTGGGTGCTTGGGAGCTAGTGCCCAATGCCTCAGTAGGGCTACCCTCCGAAACATCAGATGAATTGATAGAGATGCTGGAAGTTACTTCTGTGTCTGCTACACTGAAGCTGATCTCTGGTTGTCCATTGGCCTTGATGGAGTAGTGATCCAGGAGCGACTGCAGGACTTCATCAGGGAGCACATTTTTCTCATGGCTCGCTTTGATCTCCACGTTCAGAGTCTGAGTCTCGGACAGGATTGTGGCAGGAACAGTCTCGTCTATAACAGTGGCCACGGCTGCCTGAGTAACTGAGGGCTGTGAGGAGATGCTGTTCACATTCAGAGAATATTCCCGACTGTTATTGGCCGTGGTTGCTTGGAGGTAACGCTTCTTCTTGAGAAACTGCATGGCATCATCATAGTTTGTGCTGCTGCCAGATGGCTTTGTGGGCCCAACCTGGAGCGGATCGACAGTCTCCATGTCGGGGCTTGGCTCTACATCCAATAGGGCTTTGTTGTCAACAATTTCAAATGTATATCTTGTGACTTTTCCCTCCTCAAATGATGACAGGGGTGACAAAAGCTGCGAGTGTTCCAGGGGCTGCTGCTTTACATTCTTCTTGCTAGCAATCTTCTTCAGCACTATCTTCGGAGGTGTGATCTCATCAGAAGATGCCTCCCCAGTAAGCTGCCTGCTTCCTGGAGAGCAATCTGGGAGTTCAACAGAATATTCTGTCACTACATACTCATCCTTTACCTTGATGGCAACATCATAAAGAGGAAGACATTCGTTTTTGCCGAATCTGTCCTCTTCCTTCTTCTCACCAACCTCCACAACCTTATCTGTGACAGCAGTGTTTTGGACTGGGGTGCTGTTCTTATCAGTGGACTTCTGACGCTTTTTCTTAGGTAGAGTGCTCTCCTTGGATTGGAAGGAGAATGTGAGTGTTTCTGTGCTGCGTAGAAGGCCATCTTTGGCAGCTGCTTTATGGACCTTTCTCTCCTTATTTTCATGGCACATACGTCTATGCTTCAAGACTCGATCAGTCCTGGAGAAGTACTGAGGACGAAAAAAAAGATTTTTAGGTTAGAAGTGACACTATTAAACAATTCTAGATCAAAATATACCTAAAGAAATGCCAGCTTCTGGCCAAAACAAGGAAGGTCTTGTATTCAGGTACAAAAGCATAAAGCATAATTAATTCAATTTCAGTTCATTTGTATAGTGTTGTTAACAATAAACAATGTCACAAAGCAGAAATAAAGACCCTAAGGACGCTTAGGGTCTTTATTTCAACACCCATTAGTCTGTTTCCCAAATCATTCCAAAATCAGAGCAGATTTTTTGCTAGCTATTTGATTTGGTTTGTTTTTGAACTGCACGCAATTAAATAAACCAAAAAGCTTATAACCTTTGGCTAAGGAGTGTGCAGGGCTGAAAACGCATGATTAAAACTCTCTTATTCATTGATCAGAAATACAACATCATCTCCCACCACCCAAAACACATGGCATGTTTGGTTCACTTTGTGCAGCTGGATTGAATCAGGATTCAAACTGCTTTCTCACCGCAATAGAACCATGCTACAGAATACCCAGATGGTCCCGGACCAGTTATTTTGGTCCGCACCGGAGTGCGATTACCGTTTTCTCACCTGCACAAACGTACTGCACCAAAGAGGAAAATGCACCAGGGTTTGATTAAAATGGATTAAACACTGCATGTGTCAAAGCACCCAAAAAGTTCAGTATAGAAATGTGAAAATTGTATTATTCTAACCTGGTGACAGTAATCACACTGATAGGGCTTCTCTCCACTGTGTGTCCTCTTGTGTCTTTCCATATGATATTTCTGAATGAATCTCATCCCACACTCATCACATCGAAATGGCTTTTCTCCTACATCAAAACATATTAAAGTAGTTGGAAATAAGACATACAACAACCATCAAATAAACACTGTGTATTTCAAAGTAAAATGACTACAATAAACACATGACTATTACTATAATTATACACATGAATGGTCAAAAACTGATTGCTGGATAGATAGGTAGAGATATTGATCATGATTATGATTTTGGATTTCTTCTTACCTGTGTGAATTTTCTCATGTCTCTGCAACAGGTACTTTTGAATGAAACGCATGTCACACTGACTACACTGAAAAGGCTTTTCTCCTGTAGAGGAATTTTTAGAAAGAGATAATCATAAAGGAAAAGGGGGGGAAAAAAAGCAAAGACCATCCATTTTCAGCACGTTCAGTAGGTGTGCAAGTGTGTGTGTTACCCGTATGGATGAAGACGTGTCTCTGTAGATGGTAATTTGTTCGGAAAGCAGCGTTGCAGTGCTCGCAGATGTGTGACTTTGGGTTCTGATGTCCCAGTGAGCCATCTTCATTAATGGTAAGAATCTAACAGATTAGATGCATCATTTAATTCAAAGTTTACGTGCTCACATTTGGTCAACATATGACTGTCACAGTTCTAAAAAGAAAAGAAAAAAGAGAATGCGTAGCTACCTTTGCAGGAGACCGCTGCTTTCTCTTCTTCTTTTTGTGACATTCTGCAAGGTCCCTCTCCTGCTTCTTGTCATTTTTATTGAGAATTAATGGGTTGGACAGCTTCAGTTCCTGTTTAATATTCACCTGACAAGAATACAAATGAAAATTTAACTACACTAAATAGAAAAGCTGAAATCAGATGGCTCCCAAGACTAGACTAAAATGCACACTTACTTTTTATGTAATACAGCACAAAGGTTAATCTTGCTCAATAAAAACAGCATAAAAGTGAACAACTGAAACAATATAAAGTTATGTTGCTTAAATAAGATTTTTTTTTAAAGCTAGAACACTCTGACATACACACAAGCTTACACTGACGTACATTCATATAGTATATGTAATGTAGCGTGAACTCACAGGCATGTGTAGAGTGTAGGGTAGCTTGTGAGAAAGCCGCTGAGAGAAGTCTTGTTCTCCCGCTGCATTGTTCTTCACCGTCTCCTCATGAACCATAAGTGCATCGTGTGAGATGAGGTTGTGTGAGGTCAGTGTCCCACCAGCCAGATCTTCATCCTCCTCCTCATCGTCATCAGCAAGCAGGGGTTGATTGGCTAAGCTCTTTTCTCCAAGAGACATATCCAAGCTTCCTACTGCTCCTCCCCTTTTGTCCACCCCAGAGGGTGCTAAAGTTTGCGCTGAGTGGTGTAGGTTCACAGTGCCACATCGAATCAGGATCCCATCCAACTTGTCATCGGTGTTCATCTTTCTGAGTTACTTGGTTGCAGCTGCGCGGCTCCAGAAAAACAGTTGACTGTCATGGACCTGTGCTAGTATTCTTGACAGCTTCCAACCTGCTGGTTGAAGGTTGAAGGACAAATAAAGACAATGTTCGAGTAAGGAGGAGATTAAAATTGGGAAGACTATAAACCCATATATACACACACACATATATATATACACACACATATATATATATATATATATATATATATATATATATATATATATATATATATATATATAATATACACACACACACACACATATATACAGGTGCATCTCAATATATTAGAATGTCGTGGAAAAGTTCATTTATTTCAGTAATTCAACTCAAATTGTGAAACTCGTGTATTAAATAAATTCAATGTACACAGACTGAAGTAGTTTAAGTCTTTGGTTCTTTTAATGTTGATGATTTTGGCTCACATTTAACAAAAACCCACCAATTCACTATCTCAACAAATTAGAATATTTCATAAGACCAATAAAAAAAAAAAAAACACTTTTAGTGAATTGTTGGCCTTCTGGAAAGTATGTTCATTTACTGTACATGTACTCAATACTTGGTAGGGGCTCCTTTTGCTTTAATTACTGCCTCAATTCAGCGCGGCATGGAGGTGATCAGTTTGTGGCACTGCTGAGGTGGTATGGAAGCCCAGGTTTCTTTGACAGTGGCCTTCAGCTCATCTGCATTTTTTGGTCTCCTGTTTCTCATTGTCCTCTTGACAATACCCCATAGATTCTCTATGGGGTTCAGGTCTGGTGAGTTTGCTGGCCAGTCAAGCACACCAACACCATGGTCATTTAACCAACTTTTGGTGCTTTTGGCAGTGTGGGCAGGTGCCAAATCCTGCTGGAAAATGAAATCAGCATCTTCAAAATGCTGGTCAGCTGAAGGAAGCATGAAGTGCTTCAAAATTTCTTGGTAAACGGGTGCAGTGACTTTGGTTTTCAAAAAACACAATGGACCAACACCAGCAGATGACATTGCACCCCAAATCATCACAGACTGTGGAAACTTAACACTGGACTTCAAGCAACTTGGGCTATGAGCTTCTCCACCCTTCCTCCAGACTCTAGGACCTTGTTTTCCAAATGAAATACAAAACTTGCTCCCATCTGAAAAGAGGACTTTGGACCACTGGTCAACAGTCCAGTTCTTCTTCTCCTTAGCCCAGGTAAGACGCCTCTGACGTTGTCTGTGGTTCAGGAGTGGCTTAACAAGAGGAATACGACAACTTTAGCCAAATTCCTTGACACGTCTGTGTGTGGTGGCTCTTGATGCCTTGACCCCAGCCTCAGTCCATTCCTTGTGAAGTTCACTCAAATTCTTGAATCGATTTTGCTTGACAATCCTCATAAGGCTGCGGTTCTCTCGGTTGGTTGTGCATCTTTTTCTTCCACACTTTTTCCTTCCACTCAACTTTCTGTTAACATGCTTGGATACAGCACTCTGTGAACAGCCAGCTTCTTTGGCAATGAATGTTTGTGGCTTACCTAGTGAACCAAACTGAGAGACCATTTTGAAGGCTCAGGAAACCTTTGCAGGGGTTTTGAGTTGATTAGCTGATTGGCATGTCACCATATTCTAATTTGTTGAGATAGTGAATTGGTGGGTTTTTGTTAAATGTAAACCAAAATCATCACAATTAAAAGAACCAAAGACTTAAACTACTTCAGTCTGTGTGCATTGAATTTATTTAATACACGAGTTTCACAATTTGAGTTGAATTACTGAAATAAATGAACTTTTCCACGACATTCTAATTTATTGAGATGCACCTGTATATATATATATATATATATATATATATATATATATATATATATATATATATATATATGGGTCTCAGTGATATCAAATATTAGCTAAGGTTAATTCTGTTTTAGTTATGGCTGCATATCCCACATCTGGTTGTGCTGGAAGGCAGCTCAACTCTCCAAGTCCCCAGCTAACTAATGTAGAAAATAATGAAAATTAGATTCTATTATTAATTATCAAAGCTAGACAGCTCATTATAGAGGCATATTAAGACTGCTGGAAGGTCTATTATGCCCAGCAAACTAACGGTTACATAAAGGCCTTGTAAACTGTGTGTATCAAGACAAAACAAAATAATAAAACGCACTACCTTTGATAGAAAATGACCTTGTAATGTCGGTTAATAAGTAGTGCTGTTAGCTAACAGTAGCTACGAATACTTAATGTTTGGTGATCAGATAAACATATACTGAAAGCCTTGTTGCATTATAAAAGTATGAAAATGATCTACAGCTGGTATAGCACTGAAAAATACACTGAGAGCTAACTACGTAGCTAAATAATTTGCATGGATTATAGCCGAAATAATATTTGTATAACTAATATATGCCTTTACTGCAGAGCTCCGTGTCTGATACCCACGTAAACAGACTTCAATAAATATCAGACTATTTATTAACGCTAAAACACCGCTGTCAAATCGGCCTTACAAATGTCACGGCCGCTGCTCGATGGCTATTAGATGCCTGCGGTAGCCTGATAAATCATCACCGGACACAGCTAGCTAGCTTTCTGGCTAGCAATGTTAACCGTGTTTCCTTTCAGGCCTGGGAAATCAAAACAGTAGCCGGCTTAGCTCGCGTTACCTAAAACACACAAGTTGCACTTTGATAGCTAGCTTGCTAACGGTGCGACTACTTGTTTTTGTTTTGTTTCAACAGAAAATTAGCACACATAGCACAAGAACTCACCCGCACGGTTTTGCTGGTAATTTTCTACAGGTAGCTACGTTAGCTAGTTGTTATTTTTCACAGCGCCAGTAGCCGATTATGATCAGCAGTCATAATCTCCCTGTAAAAGTTTTCGTTGCTGCTGTGCTGATTGATTAGCATCTGGCTAGCTGGAAAGCTAGTAGCGACATTCCACGGCTGCATCCCAAATCGCTCTCTATTTCTCATTAAGTGCACTACCTAGGGCGTAGATGTCATGGTTATGAAAAGGAAGATGTAGTGCACTTACATAGTGAGAGCGACGCTGTTTGCCATACGACCACTGTAGTCTTTTCCACTCTACATCCATTTTGCACTGCATTGTGGGGCTTTTTACTCATTTCTATTACAGGGTGTCAGTCATATTAAAGTTCTCTAGGTGTAGAGGATTCGGTTCAGATGCGTGCAGTTTGGTTACTTATTTAAACACAGACGGACTGGAGACACAGGGGTGGAATAATCACTCAGTTTAAACATAGCCTTTTATTTATTCATCGCAAAAGCCAATATAGTCTCTGGGAAATATCTTCAGCTCTCTTGAAAATAGTTTCCTATCCAGGGTCCTCAAAGGCCTTCTTCACCTAGGAGTAATGTGTTCTGCTGTTTGCTAGTACCCTGACCAAGTGACACATAAAGGAAAATTATGCAATGGGTATTTGTCAAATAGGATATTTATGAACATAGATTATACAGCTGTGGTGCATCTATAATAATATAAAGGTACAATTTGACTCTTATTCAAGTCCTGTCTCAGAAAAAAAGAATTCCATTCTTACACTAATTTCCTATATTTTTCACCCACTGCAATGTCGTAGTGTCAGTACCTGAGATACAGTGGGTATAGAAAAGAATCACCTCCCTTTAAAATAATCACATTGTGTTGCTTTTCAGCCTGAAATGAAGACGGACACAGTTTTTGTTTTATTCAGCTGTAATTACTCAGTGCAACTTATAACATCCAAGTGAAAGATATAACACTAACATGTCAGAAATTTAAAAAATAATAATAATAATAAAAAAATAAAAAAAACAGAATCACTGAGTTGGAAAAAGGATCACCCCCTCCTAAAAATGACTTGTAAACTCAATCAGGTGTAGCTAATCACCCAGAAGTAAGAGCCCAGACTTAAACCCCATTGAAAATATGTGGAATGACTTGAAGACTGCAGTCCATAAACGGTCACCATCAAATTTAACTGAACTTGAGCAGTTCTGCAAAGAAGAGTGGGAAAATATTGTCAAAGTCTAGATGTGCAAAGTAGGTAGAGACATATCCCAACAGACTAAAGGCTGTAATTAAAAAATTAAGGCAAATTAAAGCAAGGGGGTGATCCTTTTTCCAACTCAGTGATTCTAGTTTTTAATTTTTTTCTGACATGTTGGTGTTTTATCTTTCACTTGGATGATGTAAATTGCACTGAGTAAATAAAGCTGGCTAAAACAAAATGTGATTATTTTAAAGGGGGGTGATTCTTTTCTATACCCACTGTACGTATCTTGATGAATGCACATATAATACAAACATTTTATCCACAACAAATCTTGCTAGAAAGTACAGACACATGAGAAAAGTATTCAGCCTTCAAAAAAAATGTTTCTTAAAATTAAAATAAAAAATTTAAAATATGAAAGACTTTCATGTATTGACACCTTACAAATTGTTTCATATCCTATACTCCGAATGTCCTCCCCGTGCTTTGGGGGTTTCCTCCAGGTACTCCGGTTTCCACCCCGAGTCCAAAAACATGTGCTGTAGGCTGATTGGCATTTCCAAATTGTCTGTAGTGTGTTAATGGTTGTGTGTGTGTGCACGATTGTGCCCTGCGATGGGTTGGCACCCCGTCCCGGGTGTCCCCCGCCTCGTGCCCTGAGTCCCCTGGGACAGGCTCCAGGCTCCCAGCGACCCTGTGTAGGATAAGCTGCTTATCTTACCATTTATTTTGAGAAGTTTAACCAATACCGAAAACAAATTCACGAAGGTCATGTATGTAACCCTGGCTAAACTACTAAGTGGAGGACTGCCAGAATGGTTTTACTTTGGAACTAGTGAAGTATTCCCGTTTGTTCAAGTACCAATAATAAAGCTTTCACCTAATGACCATGACCTCATGTGGGTAGCTTATAAAATCTCTCTGCTATGTCACAATCATTCCCTCACTCTTGACCCAGGTAGTCTGGCAGTGCTCCACTTTGTTGTAGGACTACAATTAGATACAGTTCTTTCAGTTTAACTTCTTTACATTCCAGACTGCCAAGGCAGTTTCCTTTGGAACTAGTGAGGGTTCATAACATAACGCAACATGCCAGATAATAACAGACTGCACTCATAAATAGTGTCAATAGTTTACGGCTCCCTATTGAGGATGAGAATCACTCAGAGCGCATGGGGAGTGATGAAGCTAGATTTAATTTGTCAAACTCTGGTGAAGCTGGACTGAGCACCATGTTGCAATTATACAAAACTCCTGCCAGGGCCTTGACCTGCTTTAGAGCATTCCTGTGCCATCACTTCCTTTACCCAATGGGTTTACCTGTCTTTAGCAGGATTCCCTTACAGCACACAATAGCTGGTCAGTGACCCTCCAGTACTAAGTTTCTCAGAATTCTGTAGTCATTGCCTGTTGCGTTGGCTCTAAATGCAAAAACTATTGACCTCTTTCCTGCTGATGACACCTCTTTTTTTGAAAGTTGAAAAAGGAAACAAGCGTACATTTTTTCTTCCAGAACGGCTCTGCAGCCATGACTGCTTTTCACTTCACTTCCTAATGCAATTACACAGCCTCAGAGGAACAAAAATAAAGTCAGAGGTACTGAAAGAGGGCCTGAAAGCTTCATGTATCACTATCAGAATTATGCAGCAGTTAGGGCAATGCTGTATAAGTGCTTTCTGAAGATGCTCCAGTCCCAAACAATTTGGCAGTTGGTCACTGTCTATCATCCTGACCATGCCTCCACTTTGGCCTAGCAAAAGAAATAGATCACCCTGCCATAAAATACAAGACATTTGGAAAGAGTGAGGCAAAGCTCAACAATTCAACAAATTCTGAATTTATTAATTCATGAAATTCATTTGCTTCACACCTCCAGGGTTGGGGTTAGAATCCCACCTCTGCCCTATGTGTGTGTGTGTGTGTGTGTGTGTGTGTGGATTTTGCATGTTCTCCCCGTGCTTCGGGGGGTTTCCTCCCCCAGTCTAAAGACATGCACTGTAGGCTGACTGGCATTTTCAAATTGTCCATAGTGTGTGAATGGGTGAGTGAATGTGTGTGTGATTATACCCAGGGTCCAGGGTGTCCCCTGCCTTGTGCCCTGATTTCCCTGGGATAGGTTACAGGCTCCCCCTGTGCCCAGGGTGTCCCTTGCCCTGTGCCCCGATTTAAAGGATAAGTGATATCGGTACAGACTGGTACCAGTACTGAGGATAAGCGGTATAGAAAATGGATGGATGGATGGAAGTCTCATTCTATTAGTTGTAGACTGGAATCCAAAAAAGCCCACAAGAGGGCAGCATTTATTCAATTTTTTTCTCTTTTAAACAGGCACAAAAAAATACTGATGCACTATTTCCAAATATTAAATTAATTCAATGTAAATATATAATTATAAATCATTTTAAATTCTGGTTTAAATTTATAACAATGTCCTCAGCAATGTCAAAACTTTTGAAATTCATTATATATGAAAAATGTAAGTTAATTTAATGCATACAATTAATCTGGACAGTATCAAAAGTTTTGTCCAAGTGTGCTGTCTGTGTGTGTGTGTGTGTGTGTGTGTGTGTGTGTGTGTGTGTGTGTGTGTGTGTGTGTGTGTGTGTGTGTGTGTGTGTGTGTGTGTGTGTGTGTGTGTGTGTGTGTGTGTGTGTGTGTGTGTGTGTGTGTGTGTGTGTGAGACAAATGGTCTTTTCCAATGGCCCATACATCTCAAAATCTGCCATAGGCCACATGGCATTATAATAGAGATTAAATTCAAATCATGTTTTTCTGTGGTGTTCACACTATTTTTGTACTAATTTTCTCCGCATTTTCCAAAACCAGGTTACAATACATTTGTGAAGTCAAGTTTATACTAATAAAAACAATGTATAAATGCCAAAATTCATAGTATAACCAGAAACCCAAACATCAAATCTTAGAAAATTTTTAGAAGTTTATTAGTGTCTGCACAATAAATTTTTAAACAGCAATTTATACTACAATTATTTCCCATATGTGTAGTGAAAAAGTTATCATCTCAACATTATTCTACCATAAAATGGGCATAAGAGTTTAAGCTGGCCAGACTCACACACACAACTCTTAAATGAGGAAATTATTATTTCCTCCTTTTCCTGCATGAGCTACCTGTTCCTCCAGCCAGATTTATATCAAAACACTGACCAACCCACACTTCATCCCAAATGACAAATCTGGCATTCATAGTAGAAGCTACCGCCACAAAGAAAAATATGCAACATAAGGTTTTGGATAAGGCATAAACAGCAGGCATACACATTTCCTATTAACTGAAGCATAAAAAGGGTGTGGTGAGTAGTTATAAACAGTTTGTGTTTAACAGTGCAGCGTGCAGACAGTGCTAATGATGAGCGTACAGTATGTTAGGATAAACATCAGGGCCCAGATTTCAGCTGGAAGCCATGTGAGCACAGATTATAACAAACATCAATAAGCCTGCTTGCTTTACTTCCAAAGGGGAATTTGACCCCTTTTTGTCCTCGGTACACGCAATAAAAGTTAGGTTTACACTTAGGTTTATGCGTGTTTCAATATAATGGACATGTTCTATAAGTTCAGAGAAATTATAATGGAATGTTCCTGTATTAAGGCTTCTTAATCTTGTCACTTAAGCTTTACATTTGTTTAGAAATGACTTTCCAGCACCAGCTGACTGTTACAAGTGGACCTCTTTTATGGCAAATATTTGACACTGTACTGCTGTTATATAAAATATACAAAAAGTGAGGGATTTTATCATGGATGTCTGCATGAAAAACTATTGTAATTAGTTATAAAAAAAAAAATTTAAAAAAGTTATGTTGCTATAATTTCAGACAAAAATCCATCAGTCAATTTTCTGTGATAAAACAATATACACCCATCTTGACAAAAATGATTCTTTGCACAAAGTTTTTGGATATTTAATGAGTATTATATTTGGATATTAAGTATGGAAATATGGTATACTCAAGACCAGTAAACATTATTTTAAATAAATAGAATAATAATTTCTCCCCTCTCTGCATGCTTTCAGATTTTTCAAAATATAATGAAACTGTTGTCATTTAAATGACGTGGCAAAGAAAAAAAATCACGAATTCAAAAGTTTCTGTGCCTCCAACACCCCTAGGATTGTGCTTAGGGCTCATAACATACCGAGCGCCTCTGCAAGAGTGCTGAGCTTGGATCAGTTTGGTCCGTCCACTTGTATTCATTGGAAGATGAAAGACAAAAACTGATCCGATATCAGCACTCTTACCCTGAGAAGTTTGTACAGCTGCGTGGCTCTGTGCTGGAACTTGGCTTGAGGCACAACTCACATCTTGCTGAAGCACTCTTTAGCGTTATTCCACACTTGAATTCCCTACAGAGGGGGGGAAAAAAAGTCAGCGGTTTGGAAGTAATGAGATGCCACTTAATTAGAGGTTAAAGCCACAATCATTTGTAGACTGTTTGCATATATTGCCACTGAGGCTTGTAGGTTACATCATTTCCAAATACAACGGCTCTATTTTCTCTCATTTGGAGCCAAAACAGGACATGCTGTTGCACTATTCTATTAAGCAATGAAAATGTGAATAAATAATTCAAAGAGCTGATCTATTTGTTTACCTCTCTTGCATTCTGACTTTATCTTACAACACCAATTCCAGAAAAATTGGGAATTTTTTTCTAAAATGCAATAAAAACAAAAATCTGTGATTTGTCAAGTCTCTTGAAACTTTAATTAACTGACAAAAGTACAAAGAAAAGATATTCAATGTTTTCACTGACCAACTTAATTGTATTTTGAAAATATAAACAAATTTAGAATTTGATGCTGTCAACAAAAAAAAGTTGGGACAGAGGCATGTGTACCACTGTGTTACATCACCCTTCCTTTTAATTACACTTTTTAATCGTTTGGGAACTGAGGATACTAATTGTTGCAGTTTTGCAAGTTTCATGATTCTCCTCTTCATGATGTGCCATAGGAGACAGATCTGGACTGCTGGCAGGCTAGTCAAGCACACACACTCTGTGTCTACAAAGCCACGCTGTTGTAGCACATGCACAATGACGTCTGGCATTGTCCTGCTGAAATAACCATGGACTTCCTGGGAAAAGACGTTGCCTTGATCGTACATGTCTCTTTAAAATCCCAATATACACCTCCGCGTCAATGGTGCCTTCACACATATGCAAGTCACCCATGCTGTGGGCACTGATGCACCCCCATACAATCACAGATGCTGGCTTCTGCACCTTTCGCTTATAACAGTCTGGTTGGTCTTTTTCATCTTTGGCACTGAGAACTCGACGTCTGTTTTTCCCAAGAACAAGCTGAAACGTGGACTCATCTGACCACAGCACGTTTCCACTGCCTTTCAGTCCATCTGAGATTAGCTCGGGCCCAGAGAACTTGGCGGCGTTTCTGCATAGAGTTGATATGTGGCTTCCTCTTTGCATAATAGAGTTTCGGGTTGCATTTCTGGATGCAGCGGCGGACTGCGTTAAGTGACAACGGTTTTCCGATGTACTCCCGAACCCATGTGGTTATTTATATTTATATATATATATATATATATATCACAGTAGCATGATGATTTCTCAGGCAATGCCACCTGAGGGCTCGAAGGTCACACACATTCAACAGTGGTTTCCGGCCTTGCCCTTCACGCAATGAGATTTCTCCGGATTCCCTGAATCTTTTCACAATATAATGTACTGTAGATGGTGAAAGACCTAAATTCTTTGCAATCCTGTGTTGAGCAATGTTCTTTTTGAACTAACTGAAAATTCTCTCACGAAGTTTGGCACAAAGTGGCGAGGCACGACCCATCCTTGCTTGCAAAGACTGAGCTTTTGGTGGATGCTCCTTTTACACCCAATCCTGATACCCTCCCCTTTTACCAATTAACCTGATCCTCCAAAATGGTGTTACTTGAACATTCTATAAACTTTTCAGTCTTATATTGCCTCTGGCACAACTTTTTGTGTGTGTGTTGCAGGCATCAAATTCTAAATTTGTTTATATTTACAAAATATAATTAAGTTGGTCAGTGAAAACAACACTAATTAACTGACAAAAGTGCAAAGAAAAGATATTCAAAGTTCCAAGACACTTGACAAATCACAGATTTTTGTTTTTAATGCATTTTAGAAAAAATCCCAACTTTTCTGGAATTGGGGTTGTAATTTTATTAAGATAAATGCTTACGCTAATTTGAAAAAATAATAAAATAAAATATGCTACTCACCTTTTTACACATGCTGATTTGCATGATGGCATAACTGATGAGAGATTCTTTAAGGTCACGGTCTTTCTGCTCTTTGAACCTCTCAATGTCCACCCAAGCATTCTTCACAAACTCCCTGGAAATAAAGCACGTGCTGACTTCAGGTCTCGTGCAGATTTTTGGAAAATGGAAAATTTAATATACAATTAAAAAGCACCTTGCTAACTAAAAAAACAAATCTCAAAAGAACTCTACACGGCTTTTAATAAAATGAGTTCCTGAAGATAAGAGCACGGGAGGGCATGTACTATGATTCCACTCATAGCCGGGTTATTAAGACAGACATGGGAAAAGAGCAGAATGCTCACTCGCACTCAGTGTTTCTCTCTTTCACCATCTCCTCTCCCTCCTCAATCTGGGTCTCCAGAGTTTTCAGCTTAGCCTCCCTCTGCTCGGGAGTCTCCTGGCCAAACAGCTTACTGGTCATCCCCTTGAGAGAGAAGGTCCGTATTGTCTGCAACAGGATCAAGGACAATGCATATTTTAGAAATATATATTAATATACACTGTATGTATATTAAAAAAGTGCTTTAAAAAGACCCTTCCAATGTAGCCATCTCACTTTCCAGCATATTGTAGTATAATAATAACTTTTCTATCATCACTTTTTAAGCAAAGTGAAATATTTCGTAAATGTTTCATTTACACTTACACATATTGTTTATATGTGTATATTTTGTATACTGTATTCTTATTGTAGTTATTCTTAATCACATTTGTTTAAAATAAGTTGACAGTTGTTGCTCTGCTGTTGTGTGTTTTGTACATTTTCTGCCTTATGTTAAGTTAATTTACCTGAGCCTTGCAACAAGCATTTCAATGAACAGTATCGCTTGAAAATTTTTGTTATCCATCCGATAACCTGAATTTGATACCGATACCAAAACAATAGTTATTTTTGAAGGGCTGTAATCCTTTAGCAATCACTTTGGGAACTGCTCTTGTGACATTCCTTCCTCCTCTAAACTGACTCCTCTCCTTGACTTTTCTGCCGTAGTGGAATGTGTGGTTTCTCCGTGGACGACTACATTAGCTCAAGAAGAACTGGCCCTAGCATTGTCAGAGCTTCCACCTACAACATGAAACTAAACAATGTAGTTAATAGGCATCTTTTATAAAACATACAGATAATAAATTAGTATATATGCATATGGTTCATAGTATTTATACATACAGCAGTGATAAATGTAATAGAAGCAAACTTTCACTTGGAAAAGTTAGAAAGCTGACAGGTAATCTGATAACTCCTTACTGAAAACATTTGTTTCTCTGTTTGGTCGTGTGTTTTGTCTTCATTCTCTTATCTCTAATTTCTTCATGCAGTCAAAAACTGCAATTTTCTTGACAGAGATTAATCCTGTAAAATGTTTCTTCAGGTTTGACGTATTACCTGATACGTGTGTGCGTGTCACATGCGTGCTGCTTAAAATTCCAACAACCCTACTGTAAAACGCCTTTCTGCGGCCCCGAGGTTAAGGCATTTATTGGTTTATTAGGAAACATTTATTAGGAACTGTTCTTGTCTACTTTCCTGTAGTACAGCTGGACTCTGTCCTCTGCGACATGTTTATGCGCTCTCTTTTCCCTCTCTCTGTGCATCCAGAAGCCAGTCAAACTCGAGAGTCATTCAGTCCTGTTTTGTTCTTTTTCTTTTTTGGTAGTCTTAATAATCCTTTATGATGTAATATTTGTCCAAAGTATTTAAAATAAACACCAAATTGTTGATGCCTTTTGGGTAGCCATTTTCTATACCCAGCCATAGTAAATGCTAAATAAATTTTCACTTCACTTGACAGCAGTTTTGTTTATTCCTAGTACTAATTGGTGAAACATATTCACAATGAAAACTCATCTTTCAAACCTGTGATGAGAATTTGCCTCGTAGGTTACGCCGCGTTTCCAAGTCTCAAATATTTCGAGCAGTTTACTCAATACAAAAAATCTTCTCTGGTCTGAGGCGGAAAAACAAACAGCTAGGCCTGCAAGGGGAATCCCTATGCTATAGCTCACAGCAATGTGTTGACACTGCAAGTCAGTGCAGAGGGTTTTTTTTTTTTTTTTTTCTTAAGTTGATGGAGACTCACCCCAGTAGCCAGTTCCTCCCGCTGTTGCTTCTTGGAGGCCAGATCCTGGGCAGCCATCTCCAGTTCAAACTGACAAAGCTCGTGCTTCCTGCACACTGCCCTGCAGAGACATAAAGCCATGTCAACAAATAAAATGAGGAAAATATAGCTTAATGGTGCAGCTTTGCAGAGAATATAAAAAAATATATACTGGACATTCAAAACAAACACTTCTTCTATTATAGTTTTAAATGGAGACAGAACATCTTCAATTGAAGCTATATGAGGTAGCCTGATATCACGTTAATACCATTTCATCATCAGATTGAAAGAGACAAGACCTGCGTGAGGGAACCTCCTGAAAATCTTCTGCTCTGATGAGATCCCTGCCCTCTAATCCAACACATCTGGATTTGAAACTACACACTGGTAACTACATAAGGGTAGCAGATCTTTAAGAACAGGGCTGAACACTCTTCAGTTTTCATCCACTCTGGTTCCAGGTTTAATTGTGTCTATCAGACAAGGGATAGTGATCCATAATTGGTTGCTGCATACAACTACTGCTTATGGACATGTAAGACCGCTGATCGTAGATGTTAACCATAATCTTATGTGAAATGTCGGATTCAGGTATGTCCAGAACTGATACTCAGACATACAGTACCGTGAAAAAGTTTTAGGCAACCTGTTTTTTTATTTTTTAGTACAAACTTTGTTATAGATTTTTTATTTTATGACTTCTACATTATCAAGTCAGTACAAAAAACATTTTCGATTCCCGAACATTAGTTTTCTAGCACAAAATTAAATATTACAGAAAAATGTTTGTACGTCATTAAAGAAAGCAGCATATTACGTAAGAGTCACTTTTCAGACAAAAAACACAATGAAGGCTGCTGGGTTTTGCTGCAAAAATAAGAAGCGAGTGTGAAAGTCAAAGTCTCCAGAAGAACTGTCTGGTTCTGCAAGATGCTCAATAAAACTTACCAGCTCATTTCCTTATAAAACTGCACAAATTGTACCAGAGACTACTATTTTAATTTTTTTGTCACACCAAATATTGTCTTTGTTTCATTTACTACTGTTTACTGCTCTTTACGGTATTTTTTTAAAATGTAGAAACATTTAATTTCATTATGTTGAAGGCATCTTTGCTCTACAGCATTTCTTTGCATGTGCCTAAAACTTTTGCACAGTATATATATTATCATGTTGGGATTACTAATCAAAGAACATTTTCCTTACAAGAAAAAGACCTGATATTAAACTGCTTTGGACTCAAGAGAACTACAATGTATTACTTTTAACACATAAGAGTCTTTAGTTTGGATACACTTAACCTTAACGCCTCAGTGTAGAAAAGGTATTCCTTCAGCTGGTCAGCATAGTGTTCTTCCTCCTCCAGTATGTCATCTACAGAAGCAGCATACCTGCCAAGAGATAATGTTTCATTTGTTCCAGTGTGCCATAAAAAGAAGACACAAACATGCAAATGCAACAAATCACTACTTATTACAAATTAACTGCTTTCATTCTATTCATTTACTCTACAAAGAGAAATTTTAATTCAAACAAAGCAGAGAGCACAGAACAGCACATAAGAAAAACAACAATAACCCAATGTTTTAATCACATTACAATCTACTTCATTACAAAGACAAACTTTACCACAAGAAACAACATTATGGTGCCTGCGGACACATCAAGATCAGTCACAATCAAGAGAGTTTGACTGAAGAAACATGATCCAGGGTGCCTTAAAAAGAATTCAAATAAGCCTGATGACTGACGGACTGTTTCCGTCTCACACAGTCTGACTGGCAGCTGCCTGAGTGCTGCATGGATGACCTCTGACCCCACAGCTGAGTGCAGCAATCTGGAAGCCATCAGAGAAGGGGAAAAAAAGGCAACATAGACCAACAGACAAGAGTTGAAGCCTGGCTAGAGTCATAAGCAAAGAGTGATTCTTGAGAGATGCTCTAACATCTAGTCAAAGATGCAAAAACTCTGCAAACTTTACTGCCCATGGAAGCTGCACATACATTAGCTAATGTCCAGCCAAAATGAAATGTAACTCTCCCAAGGGCTCACTTTCCTGGTTACATGTTACAGGGGTCAGAGAAGGGAATGGAGGGGAGGGCAAGCGTTTCTGGGAACCTAAGCATTTTCAAATCAGTCCCACAAATGTGTTTTACAGCTCTGGACAGAGAATCAGATTAGCATGCTGCAGGGCATCATTCAAAACTGTTGCAACACAAACCTGCACTAATACTTTGAAGGTTGGATGAGAGCTGCTCATACAAGTACCAGCAACTCCCTATTAAAAAGGAAATTGTGTGTGTGTGTGTGTGTGTGTGTGTGTGTGTGTGCAAAATAAACTCACGCATCCATGTGATGCCCTGCACTCTGCAGTCCATCTCCCATCTCTTTCTCAATGGCGCTCCACTCACTGTCCAGACCAAAACAGTAACAACACATACAATTATCTGATATTGTATAAGTACATTTACATTTACGGCATTTGGAAGACGCCCTTATCCAGAGCGACTTACATTTATCTCATTTGTACAACTGAGCAGTTAAGGGTTAAAGGCCTTGCTCAAGGGCCCAACAGTGGCAGCTTACCAGTGCAGAGATAAATTACATAAAACTCATAACCTGTTTTTTACGAGAAGGTTTAGCTCTTAACAAGACTTTTAACAGTACTGAACATCTTAAAGAAATAAACAGTAACTTGGTTCATTACTCAGACTGCTTTAAGATGAATGTATGAGTACAGTGGGTATAGAAAAGAATCACCTCCCTTTAAAATTATCACATTTTGTTGCTTTGTAGCCTGAAATAAAGACAGACACAGTTTTTGTTTTATCCAGCTGTATTTACTCAGTGCAACTTATAACATCCAGGTGAAAGATATAACACCAACATGACAGAAGAAATAAATTAATTAATTAATTAAAAAAAAAAAAAAAAAAAAAAAACAATCACTGAGTTGGAAAAAGGATCACCCCCCTCCTAAAAATGACTTGTAAACTCAATCAGGTGTCGCTAATCACCTTCTCAATGGCACACAAAGCCATCTGACTTTCAACTGTGATCAGCTGTGATCATTTTGATTAGCTCAGCATGAAAAGTGCTTTCCTGGAGCATTTTGTAGTGCAACTGAAGCAAACAATCAACTATGGGTGGCAAGGCACTGTCAAAAGATCTCCAGGATAAAGTTGCGGACAGGCACAAGTCAGGAGATGGATAAAAAAAAAATTCAAAGGCTTTATCAATGCCTAGAAGCACAGTGCAACACAGACCCTCCATGGATCAGGACGTCGCTCCAAACTGGACGAAAGAGCCAGGAGGAAACTGGTCAGAGAGGCTACCAAGAGGCCTACAGCAATTCTGAAGCAGGTGCAGGAATTTATGACAAAGAGTGTTCATTGTGTGCATTTGACAACAATATCACAAATTCTCCACAAATGTGGGTTGCAAGAAAAAAAGCCACTCCTCAAGAAAGGCCACAGGCAGTCATGACTGAGCTTTACCAAAATGCACCTTGAAGATTCAGGTCAGATGAGACTAAAATTGAATTATTTGGCCTCAACACCAAACGATATATCTGGCGGAAATCCAATATAGCTCCCCATCCAAATAACACCACTCCTACAGTAAAGCATGGAGGTGGTAATATCCTGTTATGGGGTGTTTCTCTGCAGCAGGGACTGGAGCACTTGTCAAGATAGAAGGAAACATGGATGGGGCAAAATACCATTAAATTCTTGAGGAAAATCTGCTGCTCTCTGCCAGAAAGTTGTCAATGGGAAGAAGGTTTACCTTCCAACATGACAATGAACCAAAGCACACAGCAAAAATGACCACACAGTGATTGAAGGAGAAAAAGGTGAATGTCCTTGCATGGCCTAGTCAGAGCCCAGACTTAAACCCCATTGAAAATCTGTGGAATGACTTGAAGACTGTAGTTCACAAACGGTCACCATCAAATTTAACTGAACTTGAGCAGTTCTGCAAAGAAGAGTAGGCAAATATTGCAAAGTCTAGATGTGCAAAGTTAGTAGAGACATATCCCAACAGACTAACGGCTGTAATTAAAGCAAAAGGTGGTTCAAAAAATGGGGGGTGATCCTTTTTCCAACTCAGTGATTCTGTTTTTTAATTTTTAAAAATTTTTTCTGACATGTTTCCGTTATATCTTTCACTTGGATGTTACAAGTTGCACTGAGTAATTACAGCTGAATAAAACAAAAACTGTGTCCGTCTTCATTTCAGGTTGAAAAGCAACAAAATGTGATTATTTTAAAGGGGGGTGATTCCTTTCTATACCCACTGTAAATAAGCCTACTAAAAAGTTTACACTGAACATAACAGATCACAAAAGCTCAGTAACATCAAATGTCATAATAACCCAGGCAAATCCATGCCGTGTCCACTCAGCTGTTGTATCGTATGCAAGAAACCCACCTGAAGACTCTGCCGTAATTTCCATGTACCTTGTAGACACCATAAAGACGGTCAGCCACTCTCTAAGTGAAGAGTGTATTTTGGTTACTTTATTAGCGCCTTCAACATACATTTAATGTCAAACATATCAACATTTTACAAATCAATTAAAATACAGCACTAATTTCATAGAGTTTTGTATATGGTGGTAATTTCATAACAAAATACTTGTGCAAATAACATGACTTAGCCTTGAGTAATGTAGTGCAAGCATTATTGGAGGAAAGAGTAGGGTTGGTGATGTTCATTTTTCAAAATTACAAAGTCAACTGAAAGTTTAAACTTGTCATTTAAATGAATACCCAGATAGAACATTCAAACAAAGACAATGTGAAAAAACACTTGTGATGATGTGGCACATAGTGAGGGAAATCTGGTTGACTTAACATTATCCACATTCAGAGTGCTTGTAATGATAAGATACAACACAGTGGGCAGGGCAGCCAATGTGATGGACATATTATAAGGCCTTAACAGAGCTTTTCCACCAGACTGTGGGGTGCTATTACTCATGTGAATCCAGAACTATCCATACTCTGGACAAGTATACTATATGACCAAAAGTTTGTGGACACCTGACCATCATACCCAAAGGTACTTTTTGAACATTCCATTCCAGATCTAGCCCTCACTTTGCTGTTATAATAACCTCCACTCGCTCTGTGAAGGCTTTGCACTGGAGTTTGGAGTGTGGAAAGTTGTGCTCATTCAGCCACAAAAGCATTAGTGAGGTCAGGCTCTGATGTCGAGCGAGGAGGCTTGGGGTGCAGTCAGCGTTCTAGTTCATCCCAAAGGTGTTCAGTGGGGTTGAGGTCAGGGCTCTGTGCAGGTCCCTCAAGTCCTTTCATTCCAATCTTGGCAAACCATGTCTTCATGGACCACTTTGTGTACAGGGGCATTGTTATGCTGGAACACGTTTGGGCCTCTTAGTTCCAGTGAAGGGAAATTATAATGCTACAGCACACAAAGACATTCTATACAATTGTGTGCTTCCAACTTTGTGGAAACAGTTGGGGAAGGAACACATATGGGTGTGATGGTCAGGTGACCACATACCTTTGGCCATATAGTGTACATCTGTCCTTTAGCATCACATGGTGCTGACATCATTTCCGACTCAAACAATAAACACTAACAATAGCAACTAAAGAGGAGCTTTAAGCTCTGACTTAACTTTCACTATACATTTGGATTTTTGCAAAGAGACATAACACAGCCGACCAAACAAACCTTTCTCCATTGCATTCAGTGGGACTCTTATTAGAGATCACTACTGGTAGAACACCGAATCTAGTGATTCTATGGTTATAAAGAGTAGGCCACTATATATTAAGTTATAAATGGTGGTTATCCAACTTGAATGACGCTTTATGACAGTTCTGTGATAAATGCATAACTATGTTCTGCACTATTTCTAGCTCCTCCAACATGTCCCTGTTCTTGGCAAGAAAGATAACCAAATTCATCATAGATACATACAGGTGCATCTCAATAAATTAGAATGTCGTGGAAAAGTTCATTTATTTCAGTAATTCAACTCAAATTGTGAAACTCGTGTATTAAATAAATTTAATGCACACAGACTGAAGTAGTTTAAGTCTTTTTTTCTTTTAATTGTGATGATTTTGGCTCACATTTAACAAAAACCCACCAATTCACTATCTCAACAAATTAGAATATGGTGACATGCCAATCAGCTAATCAACTCAAAACACCTGCAAAGGTTTCCTGAGCCTTCAAAATGGTCTCTCAGTTTGGTTCACTAGGTAAGCCACAAACATTCATTGCCAAAGAAGCTGGCTGTTCACAGAGTGCTGTATCCAAGCATGTTAACAGAAAGTTGAGTGGAAGGAAAAAGTGTGGAAGAAAAAGATGCACAACCAACCGAGAGAACCGCAGCCTTATGAGGATTGTCAAGCAAAATCGATTCAAGAATTTGAGTGAACTTCACAAGGAATGGACTGAGGCTGGGGTCAAGGCATCAAGAGCCACCACACACAGACGAGTCAAGGAATTTGGCTACAGTTGTCGTATTCCTCTTTTTAAGCCACTCCTGAACCAAAGACAACATCAGAGGCATCTTACCTGGGCTAAGGAGAAGAAGAACTGGACTGTTGCCCAGTGGTCCAAAGTCCTCTTTTCAGATGAGAGCAAGTTTTGTATTTCATTTGGAAACCAAGGTCCTAGAGTCTGGAGGAAGGGTGGAGAAACTCATAGCCCAAGTTGCTTGAAGTCCAGTGTTCAGTTTCCACAGTCTGTGATGATTTGGGGTGCAATGTCATCTGCTGGTGTTGGTCCATTGTGTTTTTTGAAAAGCAAAGTCACTGCATCCATTTACCAAGAAATTTTGGAGCACTTCATGCTTCCTTCTGCTGACCAGCTTTTTGAAGATGCTGATTTCATTTTCCAGCAGGATTTGGCACCTGCCCACACTGCCAAAAGCACCAAAAGTTGGTTAAATGACCACGGTGTTGGTGTGCTTGACTGGCCAGCAAACCCAGCACACCTGAACCCCATAGAGAATCTATGGGGTATTGTCAAGAGGAAAATGAGAAACAGGAGACCAAAAATTTTATCCGAGTAACTACGGATGGAAGTTCTTGCTAAAGTTCTGGCAGCTCAGTCTCATACTGTCAAACCTGTTAAGCATTTCTTTGAGAAAACTTTCCTCATTGTGTGAAAATTTCCCTTGCAATAAATCTCATAATAGCTTTTGTTCATCCAAATTCAAAAACTCTCATGCTTTTTCTCAAACGCTCTGATAATAACTGAATGTTGGTTGAATGTATCAGAGTTACTGTTGCGTATTAGGCTGGAGATTTGTGATGTTGGCATCTTCATGTCTTTTTGGCAGATATCTCAAGTAGCTTACATATGGTAATTTTCATTCACGCTCATGCAAAATTAGGCAGCATCTCAAGACTGCAGTCATCAAGACTGCGATTTTATCAAATTCACCAAGCCTAGCAGAGAGGCAGTGTTTAGGGTGCAGTGTTTTGTAGTATGTGCGTGCGGCAGCTGTTAGTACTCACTGCTCGCACACGCAGCAGCTGTGATATAACAGACTGGAGCTCATCTCCATAATGCTTCATATCTGCAAACTTCCTGAGAGAGAGAGAGAGAGAGAGAGAGAGTGAGAGAGAGAGAGACTTATACAGTGTATAATACAATGTGACACTCCTAGGTGAATGTCTCTCTTTTAGCTTAAAAATAACAATAGAATTTAGGGGGATGACTACTTCAGTCAAACAAAATCTTTGTACATCACTTACTTGTCAGGATTCTTCACCCGGAATGTAGCATTTAAAGCCTTCAACCTCGAATCTGCCTGGAAAAGTAGAAAGAATTACAGTACTTGGGATGTACGTGTTTGTGCACCTGTTTGTAAAAGGCGACAACACTCCTATTAAAGGAATGCTACTAACATCCACACACTTACAAATATCCGTAATCACATGTGTAGAAAGAAAGAACACTGCTGCTCTCTCTGACTTGATCCTGACAGCTCAAACAGACTTGCTGTGGTTGTTTATATAAACTTGTTTATACTGATAAAAAGATTCTTTACTGCAGTAGCGCTTTTAATTGCCTGGCGTCATTACACTTTTACATTTCCAGCCATGCTCAGAGAGAGTACACAGTTAATGATGCAGATTCAGCCAACTCAACATGACTGTTGCATATCAAATTATGATTAGGAACACATGGCGGAGAGATACACGGTCAAATAATGCAGTTACAAAGACTATAAAAGGTCTCAGAGAGGGCATAAGAACAAACAGACATAAATCACTAATGGAATACCTTTGCCTGAAATCCAGTCTCAAATACAACTTCCTTCCAACCCTGTTCCTGTGGGACAGAGAGGATGTAGTTTTGACATTGACAAAAACCATTATGGTCATAAGAGCACATAGTAATACACTGTGATAACGTAACCAACAGACCAAATTCTGCTGTGGAAACAAAACGAGTTTAAAACAGAGAGACAAACACAGCCATGCGTTTATGATTAAATCCTTTAGGGGAAATTAATGAGAGTGTGCATGATGCTCAAATTGTCTTCCCATTGTCAGAGTTCTTGCTCTATATTTATAGAAATAGGGAACTAAAAAAAGTAAAAATCTGAGTTAGTATTGAACACATGACCAGCAAGTCATCACAAGGGTCTCATTCATTCATCCGGTTTATCCTGGTCAGGGTCGTGGGCCGGAAACTTATTCCAGGAACACTGGACACGAGGCCACAATACACCCTTGATGGGATGCCAGTCCATCTCACACCACACACACACACACCTAGGGGTTATTTAGAGGAGCCACCTATGGACATGTTGCCAGAGAACCCAGGGGAAACCCACATGGACACAGGAAGAAAGTCCAAAACTACACACAGTAACCCAAACTCAGGATCAAACTGGGGATACTGGAGCTGTGAGGTGGAAACACTAAAAGCTGTTCCACCATGCTGCCTCACAAGTGTTAATGCATTATGAAATATAAAAGCCAATCATACCCCATTATACAATTTCGGGTTTACCAAAGGGTACGGAACAGTCTGCATTTCTGAAATCTGCTTCCACATCTGATCAAACGTTTTTTAAGTAACTATGGATAGCAGCTCAGTCTCATACGGTCAGTCAAAAATGTCAAGCGTGTCTTTAAAGAAATTTTTTCCGTTTTGTGGAAAACTAGCAACTTCCTTGCAATAAAATATAGAATCTGGATTTCTTGATAAGTGCCTCTGTGCCTTCTTTGCTGTCTAATGACTTTTCTGACCTGGAACTGCCATGTAAAACAATTTACTACTCCATGAAGAAAATTAAGTTATGGATAGCCTTGAGGTGATCATATATTCTGAGTATAATTCTTATAAACTGTATGCTACCAGACCATAAGATAAGATAGATTCTTGATTAATTTTTCCCTGTTACCTCAGTGAGGAAAGAGTAGAAGATTTTGTCACTGGACAGGACGGGATGGGAGGCAACCCGGAGCAAGAAGTTCTCTAGCCCCACCCTTCTCCTCTCCACAAAGTCTGGATCCATGTTGTCTGCAGATAGTTTGTGCCACACAAATTCAGCCTGCAACAACAGTAAACACAATCAGCCACAATCCCACAAATGTCTGCATGCATGCAACGCGAGAAGCTTCACTTACCCGTTTCTCAGGCAAAGGTGGGACAACTATGAATGGATAGGTGACTAACAAATAGTTTCTGAGAAGCTCAAACTCGCTGTAGCGCCTCCACAGAGAGTCAGGGGCAGGACTGGTACTCTCAGACACAGCATCCACTGGCCTTTATAGGAAAGAATTTAACAAGAGTTAATTGTGTACTTCCAAACCAAATAACAGCAGAAGATAATCTGTACAAAGAGTTAATTAATATTATAACATTACTAATGAAACTGCATTGTTCAAGTAGTCAATGGCTTTAGACAGTGCTTTAATCCCAATTTCCCCCCAATCTCACACATCGGAGATCTAAGTGAAGATATTTTGTGAATAAAGACTTAATTTTAGTTTTTTTGCACACACAAAGCATTCATATCGCTTCATAATATTGGTATTAAACCACTGAAGTCACATGGATTACTTTTACGATGCCTTTATGAACTTTTTGGAGCTTGAAAGTTTTGGTTACATGGACTATACATGGAGAGACAGAAAGCTCCCCGGTTTCATTAAAAATGTCTTCATTTGTGTTCCGAAGATGAACTAAAGTCTTATGGGTTTGGAATGACATGAGGGTGAGTAATTGATGACAGAATTTTTTATTTTTTGGTGAACGATCCCTTTAAGAGTTTATACAAACAGCTAATGTCAAGGTCCACTAATACAAAGGCCACTAAAGCATTATTAGTGTGCTCCAGTGAAAAATCACAAGCCTAACTGTAAGTAATTGTAAATGAATCAGCTTTCATTGTTGTCTTGCCTGTTTTGATTTCCGTGTCCGCATTTTGTAAGTCCACAACACTGTAAAAAAAAAAAAAACCTTTTGCCCTCAACGTGTTCTCTAATATTTCAATCCATAAAATCACAAGAAACAAAATATAGAACATTCATATTTTGTTTTACTAGTTTCCACAGTTTTACAGCACACAATCTATTTGTGCAATAATACACTACACTTAAGAGCACACTTGGGCGAAGAGACAGCAAGACATACACAGGGTGAGGGTGAGAGAGAAAGAGTGACAGGGATATGAAGGAAACTATGAAATAATAATTCAGGATCCTGAACGTTCTAAGGGGGAAATGAGAGCACATAATGGGAGCTGTGCTTATAACCTGGAGTAGAATGGCAGAAAGTGCACACTCGCTGGGAGGCATTCTCCACCAATACAGGGATAAGTAAATACAGGCACTATGTGTGTGTGTGTGTGTGTGTGTGTGTGTGTATGTGTGCATTTGCATAACATGTGTTTCCTTTCATGGGCCTCTATAACAATACAGCTCTGTGTATTGAACTTTGAGGCCAGAACAGGATTTTTTCCCCCGTTTGCAATATTTTGTTTTAAAAAGAAGCAACATTCTGCATTTCCACTCAATACTGAGACTCAACAGGATCTTTTTGCACCCTCTGATTCAACTGTTTCTTTTTCTGATATTGAAAAGAACACAACTGAAATACAAAAAAGTGAGTCAGATGAAACAATAAGAAGGCAAATATGATTATGAACATGTGTCATGTGACAGGCAAGGATGTGTCTACAGCTCTGAAGTAAAAACAGCCGTGTCAGCGTGCGACTACCCAAACTGCTTACTCGGCAGCTATGTCAAAAGTGGCACGTCTTGGTTTTCAGCACAGAGCATTTTTGTGAGTAAAAAAAATAAAATAAAATAGAGGAACCTTTGTCCTACAGAGTTCTTCACCAGCAGCACATGCTTGTGTGTTGAGAGCTGTTGAGCCTGACCGTAAGCGACGGACAGTCCGAGTCACACAGAGAGGATGACATGTGTAAACAATAAAGCATTGCATGACGTTGGAACAAATCTCCAGCCCAATGTTATTATTCACACTTCAGCTGTAGGTCAAGTTTGGCTTTGCACCATCCTGTCGTTTCTCTAGGAGCTAACAGTGAGGTTTCTGTCCAAGTGTTTTTGTGTGTATATTAAATTTGAGATAAAAACTTGAATACAAGTGACATAAACATATATTCACATAAAAGTTTTACATTTGGTTGTGGATGTAAATTAGGCATATTAATAAAGAGATGATTAGATGAGGTAAAGAGTTTAATCTGATATTAACCCGACATAAAAAAAAAAAAGAGAAAATAAATAATCACACTTAATCTCTCTACAATTACACCAAAACAATGGCACATTACCATACGAAAATATACATCTGTAGTACACAGCCAAGACTGTAAATTATTTTATGCATCCATGATAATGCTTAACAATAATGGGCCTCAATTATCATTTTTATAAGTAAAGTTGTAAACCAAACCAAATAAAACATTTCCATCAAATTCACAAAGGTTCAGAAACGCAGATTTTCTTCATACTTGTGCACGTATTTTGAGCACCTGTAAAGTGCAAAGATGCAGCTCGTTTATTAGTGATACCCACAAAACTCAAGTTCAAGTGAACACGAAATGAACAATCAGGATATAGCCTGAAAAATAGAAGTGGAAGCTATTTTGACTCGAAATGAACAATGGAAGAAAGGCAGAAATGGAAGTTATTTTGACTCACTTCTATGCCATTTTTTTTTTAAACAATATATAACATTAATAATAATAATAATAATAAGCCAGCACTAAATCATCTGTCAGCTGAGGCACTTATTTACGGTTTACGGCTATAAGCAGACAGACCGACAGTCCTCTGTTTATACAGCACCATTTCTTTTATTATAATTCAGTGATTGGTTTTATTTGTCTTAATTTATGGGTTTGCATTACCTTGCACTCTTTTATATTCTTTAATTAATGCCAATAATATAAAATGACTGTTTTTCACAAAGTATTCTTGATGGTACTGTTAGTCTCTGACCTAGTGAACTAGCATGAGGATGTGTTTTTGAAAGACACTCCAAAGCTCTTCTGTTAGTCACTCTGGATAAGGGCGTCTGCTAAACGCTGTAAACAAAATAAAAATAATCAATTTGAACTTGACAGTATATTCTATATATAAAAGTGCAGAAATCCATGCAAATGATATGATTTGAAGTCGATCAAGGTTTACATTTGTTTACATTAGCCTGTCAGGAGCACGAATGTGCACATAAGCTAGGCAACTAGCTTATGTGCATAAGCTAGTTGCCTAGCTTATGCCTATAGTCACATCTATACAATTGCTAAATGTAGTCCATCTGTTGCTCTGCAAAATTTGTCAGCTGCCCTCTACCTTGTCCATCAGAGGAGTGATATTATTTTGTTGGTAGATGATTCTCAGCAGAACATTGACACTGACTCTGGTGCTTGTATGTGTGTATCAGACACAGCAATGTTACTGGGGTGTAACACCTCAGTATCACTGATGGCTTGAGAAACAGACCAGCAGCTAACAGTGTTAACCACTACTAAATCTGAGTAGTTTTTAAAGTAAAATGGTCAGACAGAAATATGGTCAGAATGTGTAAGGATGATAGGAGGGTCCTTGAAGTAACATACCTTGTTTCAATGAGGTACACAGTGTAGGTTTCCTGCATGCTGACTGCATTCTTTCCTGTTCTTTTCTCTGCCTCAGCTACACTAATCTCCAGCTTCTTCAAAAGGTTTGCCCCCTTCTCAATCATCTGCAGAAAGATGATTAAGATGATTATCAACTTAAACTCAGCGTGAGCAATATGTATACTTAAAAGGAAGGGAAAGTGGGTGGAAACACATGCATTATGCCTCAGTTATTGTACTGTTCTTGGTAGAAATGTTGTTGTTGGTTATACATGAAACTGCTTCCTGCTGATGCTGCAGGAATTTTTTATTTTTTTATTTTTATTTTTTTAGGGGTTGGGGTTGGAGGAGTGTCGTGTCCAACAAGCTGAATAAGTCCAACAAGCTGGATAAGTTAACATCATGTTGATAGTTTTAATAGCACTGCCTGGGTTTAAAATGAATTGATCATGACAAATGAAACATCATCCAAGTTTAATTACTGAATGGACAGCAAGAAGGGATGGTGAATGCAAAAAAACGACGTTGCTCAGCATTTCATATTTGCATGACATTCTGCTAACAAAGATGGTCTGCTTGTTAAAAATAAGATGAAATGCACACGTTATACATCAGTATGTTATCAACATTAGAAACCACTGTCTGGGAATAACAGCACAATAAATATAGGTTTTATTTAGCCTTTTTCAGACCTGAATGTCTGCCGAATTTCAAATGCTTAGCCAACTGCATTGATTCAAATTGTCTACCTCAAAATGGTAGTATGAAGCCAAGTCAACCTCACAACTATTTTCAATACAGTAGATTAAAATCTGTAACATGAACCGTGTTTTCCTACGAGTGCACATTCCCATAGCAAAACTAATCAGACCCAAAGGTTTGCATGGTTGTTATTCTTCGATTTAATGGATTATTAGGGTGTAAACATGAATGCTTTTTATTCCCATTTAGCTATTAGTCGGATTATTAGGAAGCATGAAAAGGTAATTATTGTCTAACAGTTATCTGGCTTTGAGCAGATGACAGATCACGTGACACTCATACAACCCCCAATACGCCTCCTAACCAAAGGTATAACTCAGGTTCAACATTGTCAGACTTGTTCTTTTAACATAATTACACGATTAAAATATACGTATTAACTAATGGTAAGATGTATATTTAGGTCATGATAAAGTTTAGTAGTAAAACTCTTTGCTAATTTAGCTAGCTAGCCAAGTTAACAGGCTAACAAAACAAAAAAAATAGTAGAAATAGTAAACAATCAGTGCAACAGTCACATCACACCTTTCATTTGTAAAGGAAAGTCACGTAGCTAGCTCAGTAACGACGCTGGGTGTCTGGAGCTTGTGATTTCCGAGCGCTGGCCGGCAGAGAAAGAGAAAGAGAGAGAGGGAGAGGGAGAGAGAAAGAGAAAGGGAGATTCTCCAGCTGCAAGTCAGAGATCAGGCGACCCCGAGGACTCACACACGGCCTGTTCCCTAAACTCAGCCTGCTTGCTCTCACTCTCCTGACAATAAACATAATTAAAGACACAAGAAGCTACATTTTTACCGTGTTTTTAATGTTGTTTTCTAACGCTGAAGGTGTCAAATCGGTGTTCCCAAGCACAGCAACATCCTCACTTCCCGAATCCGCCATCATACTCACTGTGTTGTGGTTGGCCACGCGCGCATGCGCATCTCACCTCTCAGAAACTTGCTTAGTTGATTAATTGCAAACAGCATGCTTTATAATAATAATCATAAAATAATAATAATAATAGCTAGCTAGATAGATAGATAGATAGATAGCCATCGTCCTGTTGTTGTTGTTGTTATTATTATTATTATTATTATTATTATTATTATTGTTGTTGTTGTTGTTGTTGTTGTTGTTATTGGTGGATTTGTCTAATCTAACGCTCAGTAACTTAAAATATATAATCTAAACATCAAATTTGAATTAAACTAGAAAAATTCTACATTTTTAATCCAACTGGGAAATGTGCTAATCATACAATACAATATTATGCCCAATATTTGATCTGTGATCTGTGGTTTTTTGTTTGCTTGTTTGTTTGTTTGTTTGTTTGTTTGTTTGTTTGTTTGTTTTAAACACTATCTGAAAGGGGTCCCTGGCTAAAAAGCACTGATATGGACTACAATATTTAACATGAATTAAACCAACATTTATTTTATTTATTTGATGCAATAGTCAGTCCATTCTGTGTTGGCGAAGACAACCACACGACTGCGTATTCACACTATTGTCTATTATGTGCTATTATGTGGACTTTTTTTTTTTTTTTTTTTTTCTCTAAGATATATTACTTTGTTCGTTCAGCCGGAAGGGAAGAACCTGGCAGAGCTCACAGTCACCATGCTGAACTGATAATCAATCTATAGGCCTATTCTGTGTAACAATAAGAAATTCTTGGTACAATAGCATTAAGCTTTTGCCGTTTACTAATAAAGCTTATTAGCAGATTGATAGGCTCTTGAACAGACCACTGGTCTGCATGAATAAACTGCACTTTCTGGGCGGGCCGCTTGCCACAGCTGGATTGAAAACATCTGGATCCGCCTCCGAGGCCAGAAACGCGTCGGTCCAAGCGGCTCAGCTCTTACAGCGCACAGGACAGCCTCTAAAACTTTCTATACATGCGAACTTTCCTTTGTCTCTGACAGCGAGGAAGGTCAAAGAAGAATCTTACTGACTTAAGATTGTGTCTGGGGGGAAAACTATGGAGCTCAGGGGCTGGAGATTCACGCCTTTCATTTGGGTCCTTCTGTCGCTCCGTGAGTAGAAAAGCAGAGTTTCTTACAGCCATCTCCACTTTCTTTTGTGTTCATATTATTTGCAGCCAGCGACATACGAGTCGAGAGTCGTCCAAAACTGCATGCTACCAAACCAAACAGAGTAGAGACTATTACATTAATATGACATAAACATTGTACAGTAGTATGCGGGTCTAGATAGGCATAAACGTGAATTGTATTTAGTTGGCTGCAAATAATTAATATGGCGGCGTACTATTTTGATGTGCTGCTTAGAATGATGTTGATATAGCCTACTATTTATGAGGTACTGGACTTCTCATTTGGAGAAACAACAACAACAACAACAACAACAACAACAAAAGAAAAAGAAATACATTCGTCCTTATATCTAGTCAAGTTTGAGGCTGAAGGGTGAGAACTGAGTAAGAAATATCTCTTCTCTTCAGGACAGAAATTTATTTTAGTAATGTATTTTAACATAAGTGTGTTATGTGCACTGGTGGATATCAAAAGCATGTGTGGGAGAGAATTTATGAGTCCATTATACTTTAATAGCTTTCATAGCCTATATTAACTAGATAAGCAATAATTGTTTTAAGCCACAAGAAATGCAACAGAATCTTCAGTTTCAAAGACTTTTTCAGTTTAACTATATGCCACAGTTTGATCTATGTATAATTTTATCAGCCAAGCAAGGCAGAAACGATTAAAACAAACAAACCAACAAGCACACAAACAAACAAACAAAAACTTATATTTCCTGGGAACGGATTTCCTGCTCCTTATGGGCAAAGGCAGATCATATTCTGGATATAATCAGGAATGTTTCTACAGATCTTTATAGTGTATATTTGTTATTGAACATAAAAAAGTAAGTACAATAATAAACCTTATATTATACAATAATATAAGAACACATTCAGTTCAGTCTTTCTACTCTTTAATTTGCATTTGTTTATCTTAAAAAGGTTGTCATAGTTTAATATTAATCATTTCTGCAATATGTATATTGAGTAATTGATTAGCTTGTTGTAACAACTGTATGCTCTAAATAGTATTTAAAAACAGGATTTATTCTGTGAAGACAAAGAAAATGTAATATACTGTGCCCATCGAAAATGTCAATGTAAAATTTAAAGGAAATTTCTATCAGGAAATCTATCTTGAGGCTCGAGATGATGTTTGCTGTATAGCAGAGGCTTCCTTAAATGGATTGTGTTTGAGTGAGTTTCAGCAGCAGTTAAAAATCAGTACAGTGTTGTTGAAGAGAACAAACTCATAAGCTCGTCATTAATTCACACAGCCCTCCAACTGTTGTTGAAAACGGTGCCTAATGAGGATAAATTAGGTAATTATGAAGGACGACAGAGGGCACATGTGATAAACTGGTGCCAACTCTAATGAATTTAAACAACACACAGAGATACAAAAGCTACAGAGAGTGTGATGTGACAGTCTCTTCTCAGCCCTGCCATCATCATTTCACACAATGCTCAAATTGTCCCAGTTACAGCAACAAATAAGATGCTGAAGGGCTCTAAGTCACCCCGGTCTCCAAAGAGCTATGATGACAGAGACATGGACTGTAATCACTCTCTCCTCTGCGTCCAAAAAGTGTCTTTGTTTTGTGGTAACTTGTGGCAGAAAATCCAAGTGATCATAAGCAGGATAAACAGATATTTATTGTTCGGTGTGAGATAATAGGTACCGAATTGGCAGTTGTAATAACAGTCCCTAAATTAATTTAATAATTAATTTCTCTCTCATGATCTTGGAAGAGCTCATCAGTTCATAAGTTCACATTTTGTTCCAAAATACATTGGATCATTTTTGGCCCTCGAGCTTTAGAGGAAATCTTGAAGACATCTGTATATCATATGCATGTGACAGGGCCAGGGAGTGATGTTTTGATTATGCTGTTATTCATTTATTCACAAAATGCTTTCAAGGCTATTGAATGGAGGTCATCATGCCACACAGTGGCAGTAGGTGATTACTGCACTTTTCAGAAGACTGCGCTTGAAAAGTTCCCGAGCTGAATTAAACAATTTAGTGTGTTTCATTTTCAAGCACACATCCTGTTCATCTCAGAGGATAAGTATCAGGCCGTCCGGTTTGTTGAATCAGGTGCACTGGAGAAATTGTGCAATAGTGAGAGCAAGGCTGTAAATCAAAAAAATAAAAAAATAAAAAAATCTCTTCTAACTTTCAGTGCTTAACAAATTATGGTGCGTGATCTCTTTGGAGATCTGTTTTGTTTGGCTTCTGTGTTCAATAAAAAGATTGCCACACTACTAGTACCTTTAAAGGAGTGGCATTGTGCTATTCTGATTGTTAATATACTGCATTGGAGTAGGTTATGAACTATAAGTATAGAATAAGGGAGAAAAGTGTGTTTGACTGCAAACCAAACAACTACAGACTAACATCTCTGGGCCTCCTGTGAGCATGTGGCCTTTGGATTTCCCATAAGTACAGAGGGGTTGTTCTTCAAACTTGGCCAGAGTGAACACTTATGGCTTTAATTTATTTCTGGAGAAGTCAACTGCTGATTTTAATTACTTTATAGTTTGGAGAGTTTTTTTTTTTTTTCTTTTTGCGTAACCAGTCTCTCTCTCTCTCTCTCTCTCTCTCTCTCTCTCTCTCTCTCTCTCACTCTCTCTCTCTCTCTCTCTTTCTCTCTCTCTCACTCACTTGTATATTTTGATGGTTGGCATCAGTGAACATCTGGAAGCCTTTGTGAAATATCAGCACTGCTTCTTTTCATGTTTACTCAGTCCTATTAGATCACCACGCTCTCTGAGTGAAACAAGCTCACCCGTCATCTGGTTTCAATCAACAATTAATATTGTTGTGATGTGGCAGCATAAGGATAGCGGAAGGAAGATGCGTGGGAAGGAATGCTCCCCACACCCGACATAACACAGGCACTCAAAACCCCTCCACCCTCAAAACACACATACACGCATGCTGACAACTAAACCAAATCCATTCCAGCACACAATATACACTGTATGTCATCCAGTTCTATTTGTACTCTCTGTAGTCTCCAGATGGGGTGTAGCACTTCCCAAAAAGGGTTGGATCTTATGAATCCTGATTGCAATCACAGTTATCACCTGTTATCCTTTTCATTATGATAGTAATATTACAAAATGTACTGCGCACTATAACCAAAAAGACGTTTTGTCATCTTGGGTAATTATATTTGTGATTTGTAGATTTTTTTCTTAATTTCAATTGATATTGATGACAACTTTTTAGTGAATATCATCAATATTATGTTAGTATTAACAACTGTGTTGGTGGTGCTTAATTGTTTTAAGGACGTTTGGGTAAAATAAAGTCAGTGTTATAAATTCTCTAAAGATTTATATAAGCATTCAGTAGACCTATGTAACAGTTCATGGTGCGGTGGTTGATAGGGGACACTGTATATTCATTCATTAACCATTCATTCATTCGTCTTCAGTATTATCCTGCATTATCCTGGTTAGGGTTGTGGTGGATTCAGAGCCTATCAAGGAAACACTGGGCACGAGCCAGGAATACATCCTGCCCCTTGTAATACAGTTTAACACAATTTTCATCTAGAGGCAGAATTTTGAAATACTGGTTATCAGCACCCCACAATTACTATTTCTTGAAACCTCTACTGGAGAGAATGGCAGCACTGATCCTCTTTCTCTAATGTCTAACAGCATATAGAGGATCTATAGAGACTCATTTATACAGTACATTTCAAGCTCCTTTAAATTCTTAGATTTTGTCGTGTGGATTAATTCACACCACGTTTTCATTAGGTTCAAAACATATATTTGTATTAGTGCCTTTGACCATATTCCATTTCCCCTCTGAATGTATAATCTCATATGCTATGATGAATACAGTATGTCGTTAAAATATTTCAGACAAATGGAAATTGTAAGCTTTATAGAAATTCTTTTTTTTATTATTGCAACCAAACACAGTTCCTTTTTCAGTGCTGCCAATAATTATGCCACGTATGTTTTTAAAAATAACATACTATGTCAATAATTCTTGACTGAATATCTAAATTCAGTAATAAATTGCTACCTCTTTATTTGTGCACATTTTAGTATTTCAGGCCAGTGCTTTCACACACATAACAACTAACCTTTGTAAGTGGTGTGACCAGTCCAGTCCTGTGTGTGAGGACAACATCTGCATGAGCAACTGCAACTTCAGCTCCTTTTGTACCCATGCTGAGGAGGTCTGCGTGGCTATTTGGTAAGTCTGGCCTATGGCACTTTTTATTTATAGAATGCAACGTCACTAAGCCAAGCCACCACCAGTTCCCACTGTGCTGGGGTGTGAGTGGGCTACGGCTGAGTCTGGAGACGCGGTTGAATTCTCGGACGTTGTGTATGATTCATGTCATCCCACAGCCGCAACCCACAAGGCTCAGTTCGAACTTTTTGTCGTACACAAATATAAGAATTATAGCAATGCGAGTGACTTATACACAGTACAACCTCAGTTTGAAATCGAGCAATAAATTGTGATGTCTTAAATCTTTAGATTGACATAAGAATTAAAAATTTAAATGTATGTGAGGATAAGATAATTTTCTAAAAGTAGCTACAATATGAGCTCTAATATGACAACTTTTAGCTGAGGTATGCCTCTCTGGACCATTGCTATGATAATAGAATCTGTTTTTAAAGATTTCCGCTAAACTAGTTCCGCCCAGTTTGGCACCCGAGGAGTTTTTCTGGGAAGTTTATAGAACTGACCTCTGATTGACCATGTAGTAGAATTTGGCTGTGTAGTGAGAGATAGCCAGCACAGAAAAAACATGGTTCGAATAAAAGAGTCAGATAAAAACTCCTCACGAATACAGGATGAATAACAAACACATTTATAACCTCCAGAAAAGAGCTGACTTTGGCAAGAAGTACAAAGAAAACTCCTGAGCAGGGATTCCCTGATCACTTAGTATTCATATTTTTTGCTGTCAGAGAACATTCCTATGTTTAAAAAAATGTCTATTTGACTATCTTATATACATTAAACCTTAAAGAACCTTAGATTCTCAAACATTCAGCTGTGTCTTGTAGCCTCTTTATTTGTGTGTATGTGCATGCTTTTCACAAAAAGAAGCTAAACTAAACACATTTTTAAAATTTTGTACCTCACCCTATGTATCAAATTAACTTACATCCCCAGTTCCAAAAAAGTTCGGACGCTGTGTAAAATGTCAATGTCAAAACATATCAAATGTTTAAACTGAGGAAAAAATAAGGTAATTTTGAATTTTATGGCAGCAACACATCTAAAAAAAAAAAGATGGGACAGGGCCATGTTTACCACTGTATAGCATCCCCTCTTCTTTTAACTACAGTACGTATACATCTGGGAACTGAGGAGACCAGTTGCTGGAGTTTTGGGAGAGGAATGTTATCCCATTCGTGTCTGATACAGGATTCTAGCTGCTCAACAGTCATGAGTCTTCTTTGTCGTATTTTTCGTTTCATGATGCGCCAAATGTTTTCAATTGGTGAAAGGTCTGAACTGCAGGCAGGTCAGTTCAGCACCCGGACTCTTCTACTATGAAGCCACGCTGTTGTAATAGATGCAGTATGTGGTTTAGCATTGTCTTGCTGAAATATGCAAGGCCTTCCCTGAAAAAGACGTTGTCTGGATGGAAGCATATGTTGCTCTAAAACCTGTATATACCTTTCCGCATTGATGGTGCCTTTCCAGATGTGCAAGCTGCCCATTCCATAGGCACTAATGCACCCCCATACCATCAGAGATGCAGGCTTTTGAACTGAGCACTGATAACAAGCCAGATGGTACCTCTCCTCTTTAATCCAAAGAATGTGTCCATGGTTTCCAAAAAGAATGTCAAATTTCGATTCGTCTGACGACAGAACAGTTTTCCACTTTGCCTCAGTCCATTTTAAATGAGCTTTGGCCCAGAGAAGACGGCGGTGTTTTTGGAACATGTTCACATATGGCTACTTTTTTGCATGATAAAGCTTTAAGCTGTATTTGTGGATGGCACGGCGAACTGTGTTCACAGACAATGAGTTCTGGAGGTGTTTCTGAACCCATGCAGGGATTTCCATAAATACAGAATCATGCCTGATTGTAATGCAGTGCCGCCTGAGGACCCGAAGATCACGGGCATGCAATATTGATTTTCACCCCTGTCCCTTGCACATAGAGATTTCTCCAGATTCTCTGAATCTGTTGATGATATTATGTACTCTAGATGATGAGATATTCAAAGTCTTCACAATTTTACGTTGAGGAACATAAAATTCTCTGAAAAATATTCTGAAATTGTTCCACAAATTGTAGATGCAGTTTTTCATAGATTGGTGAACCTCTGCCCATCTTGAGAGACTCTGCCTCTCTAAGATACTCTTTTTATATACAATCATGTTACTGACCTGTTGCCAATTAACCTAATTAGTTGCAAAATGTTCCTCCAGCTTTTTCTTTTTAGCAACACTTCCAGCCTTTTGTTGCCCCCGTCCCAACTTTTTTGAGACGTGTTGCGGCCATCAAATTCAAAATTACCCTATTTTTTTCTTCAAATTTCCTCAGTTTAAACATTTGATATGTTTTCTATGTTCTATTGTGAATAACATATGGGTTTATGAGATTTGTAAATCATTGCATTCTGTTTTTATTTACATTTTGCACAGTGTCCCAACTTTTTTGGATTTGGCGATATAAATATTATACTTCAAAATCCTGTCTTTAATAAGGGGAGGTCCTCTTCTTTTAGAGGTGTTATTGGTGTTTTAGAGGTGTTTTAGTGGTGTAGGCTGTTATTCTTAAAATCCCCAATGAACACAAATAATCATGGTTTCAATTTATGAGAGCAGCTACTATTAGATATTATTTGAATATAGTATCTATGATAAACCAAGAAGAACCTTGGATTCTGCTGTGGTTTCCGCTGTGAAATATTCAGCTGTGTCTCATGGCCTCTTTAGTTATGTGTGTATGTGCATGTTGTTCACAGGAAGAAGGAGAATGAGAGTGTGAGCGTGCAGACTCTATGCCACAATCCTCAGCATGCACTGGAGAACATCGTGCTGCCTAACACCAGCTCCACAGAGTGTGTAATGACTTCAGTGCCCTCTGAGAACAGTATGCTGTTTCTCTGCAGCTGTATCAGGGAGCATGACTGCAATGACAGGCTCATCTTTGAGAAGGGAGCAAATGGTAATAATAACAACAACACCACCACCACCACTACCAACAGCAACAATAATAATAATAATAATAATTACAATAATAATAGATACTTTAGGTGTATCTTTTTCCCATAAAATTGCTTAACCATACAAAGAAAGAATAATAGGAGCTGACATTCTGTAAACATTTCTCTCTAGGGTTCTCAAGGCTAAGGAGTAAAGATGTGATTCCAGTAGTGGTGATAAGCCTGGTTCCTCCACTTCTAGTAGCTGTCATTGCTACAATGGCATTCTACCTCTACCGCACACGCCACCTCAGCAAACAACCCAAAGACTGGGCACCAAAGCGCACACATTACCAGTCATTGGACCCACCAGAGGCATGTGCTGGTGAAGCCAACACCAGTGACTACCACGGCAAGCTTCTATCCCTCGGGGAAGATGCCAATTCAGACATATCATCAAGCTGCGCCAATAGTCTAAACCACAATACAGAGCATCTACCTATCCAGCTGGAGGCCCTGGTTGGTAAAGGACGATTTGCTGAGGTCTGGCGAGCACGGCTTAACCACAGCAAATGTGGCCAGTATGAAACGGTGGCGGTAAAAATCTTCCCAGCTGTGGAATATGCTTCCTGGCGCAACGAGAGGGCCATCTTCTCCGACCCCAACCTGAAACACGAGAACATTGTGCAGTTTCTGACTGCAGAGCAGCGCGGAGGAACAGCTAGCACCCCCCAGAGGCAGTACTGGCTAATCATGGCCTACCATGCCCTGGGGAATCTGCAGGACTTCCTAGTGAGCCATGTGTTGAGCTGGAGTCAGTTGTGTGCAATGGCATCCTCAGTGGCACGAGGCCTAGCGCATCTGCACAATGACACAACACCATGTGGGGCACCCAAGGTACCAATCGCACACAGAGACTTGAAGAGCAGCAACATTGTGATGAAGAGCAACAACGAGTGTGCTCTGTGTGATTTTGGCCTGGCGCTGAGACTGGACATCTCTCTCAGCGTGGATGACTTCGCTAACAGTGGGCAGGTGAGGAGAACCAACGTGATCTTATGACTCTGCAGTGTTACAGTGGTATGAAATGACTAGAAATAGTTATGGACAATTAATACTACGAATTATTACAAATGGTTTCACATAGTTAACATTATTCCTATTGCATCCTGTGAGCAACCCAGTAAACTGAACATTATAAATCGTTACAAATGCATAGAATAGAATAGTTAACATTGTTGCTGTTACCTCTATTCAGAGTTTCCTCAGAGTAGTCCTTCTAGGACTGATTTAAAGTCCCTGTTAAGTGCCTTAAAACGCACAGCATTATTCGATGTTTTGACGTCATTTCCGCTGAAACAGGAAATCAGGGCGGGACACATCATGTGGCCCTCCTTTTTAAATAGCCAATAGTATTTAGCTTACCTCACAGCCCGGGCTAAGCTGTACTTGACTGTTAGTACCATGGGTTTTTATAATGTTGGGGGCGGGACACTTCAAATCCTAGAAAGCATTTGACTGGACAGAAAATCTGATGAGAAGCTGAAGTGTGGAATGATGTCATCAAAATTGATGATCCATATTGGTGGTACAGAAAGACTGTAAATTCTGAATGCATATATCTTCTTAATGCAAATTTTGTCATTGTTTTGTAGCACACTAGCTTATAGATATATAACATATTCATAATAAAGGCCACAAAACTTCAATTTTGATTTCATGGGGACTTTAACTCTGGGAGGCAAATGTTCTGCTCTCTGAAAAACTTGATATTTTAGAGCAGGGGTCAGGAACCTAAGCCAGATCAATATTAAGCTACAAATCAAGATGATAATAAAACTCAAGTTCGGTGGAATCGATTATTTATTTATTTATTTAAATAATAAGCAGGTCAAAATATTTTGATTACACACAAACAACTCTAAAAATGTTAATGCCACCAAAATCACTGCATTTCTACTCTCTGCTAATGCATCACTGTGTGCTGTACTATGACTGGTTTAAAGGAAAAAAGCCAAAATTCAGACAGTCCATCCAGCAACCTATCTTAAACCACAAGATAATCCATACGCTTTTTGTTTTTGTATTATGCATTACATAAATTTTTTTTTTCTATAATAAGTAATAATAAGAAATACATTGCATATTTTAGAGCTTCTCAAATTAATTGATAAAATTCTGTCCTCCAAAAGGGACACATTTGTTCTTTTTTCAATTATACATTCAACCTATGATAAAACTGACAATAAAAAAAATCAACTGTAAAATACATTCAAATAAAAATAGATTTTAGAAAATGCACAAACTTGGTGATGCACATATACTGTACCCTGTATTTATAATATTCATATATTATACTTACACTGTGGGGGCACGGTGGTTTAGTGGTTAGCATGTTTGCCTCATCCCTCCAGGGTTGGGGGTTCAATTCCTGCCTTTGCCCTGTGTGTGCAGAGTTTGCATGTTCTCCCCGTGCTTTGCGGGTTTCCTCCGGGTACTCCAGTTTCTTCCACCAGTCCAAAGACATGTGTTGTAGGCTGATTGGCATCTAATGTGTGTGATGGGTTGGCTGTCCCCTGCCTTGTGCCCTGGGATAGGCTCCCTGCGACCCTATGTAGGATAAGTGGTACAGTAAATGGATAGATACTTATACTGTATATCATTGCCTTGTTTTTGTTCCATCCTCTCTGGTATTTATTTATCTTCCTTCAAACTGCTGATCTTTAATGTTTATTGTGTACAAGTACTGAATCTTTCCAGACATTTGCTTTTACTTGTTTAATAGCTGTTCTTCAAGTCCTAAAAATACAAATCATCATGGTTTAAATTTCTCAGAGTATTATTAGAAGTATGTTTTCTATTTCTTACATATAATAGAACAAATCTCTTACACTCTTGCAGCTGCCTTATATAACTGAACTGATCTTTACTTTTAAGGTTGGAACGGCGCGCTACATGGCCCCTGAGGTCCTCGAATCTCGAGTGAATTTGGAGGATTTGGAGTCCTTCAAACAAATGGATGTGTACTCCATGTCTCTGGTGCTGTGGGAAATGGCCTCTCGTTGTGATGCTATAGGAGGTAAGAGGCATGAGACCCAGAAAGCCTCCTATAAAATAACCCAACAGGGCTGCATGGTGTAGAATCTTTTGTAAAACATTAATCAGGTTATTGGCTTCTGCTATATGATATTACAAAAGCCACAGTATAATGGACTTTTTGGTTTGAAAGGCAAACTCTAATAGCTCTAACAAATGAGACATTTCCGTTACGTGCCATGTGAGCATTATAACCACTGTTCGGAGAGAGTGTTCAGCAAGCACTCTGACAAATAGACACGTTTTTTGGCCAAGTTACACAGCCCATGGAAACATAAAACATAAAAGTACTGACTTGCCGAGACATTCTCCACTGACTGAGAGTGAACTTTAAGTAATGTTAAAGTGGAATAAATAAATTAATGTCGTTTGGGCAGAGGTGAAGGGCTATGAGCCTCCATTTGGGTCGAAGGTGTGTGATCAGCCGTGTGTGGACAGCATGAGAGATCTAGTGCTGAGGGACAGAGGGCGACCAGACATCCCACTCAGCTGGACAATACATCCGGTACGTGCTACAAAAATACTGCATTAATAAATAAACAACATTATTTTTATACCAATCATGTTGGCACTGGTAACACCAGGGGTGTAAAAAGTTACCTATATATATATATATATATATATATATATATATATATATATATATATATATATATATACTTACTTGAAAGTGTGGATATTGTCTCTGAAATCATTCTCACTTAAAAGAAAAAGTCACACTTACAAGTATACAAGTACATTATTAATGTGATACGTAAATGGTTTAAACTGAATTTAAAAGTGTATACAGTATGTTTCTTTTCCTCCCAACATGAGCTCACTCTTACAAAATTGTAATTATTGATTTACTTTGTTTTAAAGGTTAAGGTTAGTGGCATGAAATTGGGTATGAACTTGAAACAGAAAATTTTAGTTCCTTAATGTATAATGGGCTAGTGAGACTAATAGCGAGTCCATGATTAGTCATGGTGTCCTTACAAATTGGTGTGGACTTTCAATTTTATTTGTATAGCATCTTCAACAGTGCACACTGCCACAAAGCAGCTTTAGAGAAATCTGGATTTAGATTTAGATCCCCAGTGAGCAAGCAGGAGGTGACAATGTCAAGGACAAACCCGCCGAGATGTCGTGAGGAAGAAACCATGAGAGAAACCAGACTCAAAAGGGAGCCCATCCTCTTCTGGGTGCTGCTGGCTAGTGAGATAATAAATCATTACTCTAGTACAATTGTATACTGTAACATCAGACATACTACACTAAGGATGTACAGTAGGAACATTATAGTGTTTAAGGATTACAGCAGCAGTTCTTAGGTACAATTCTAACAGAGATGATTGCATTTGATTGAAGGGTTTGCATATGAAAGCAACCGACTGAATTGGTAGCAGGGAAAAAGAAAAAAAGTTGTACATTCCACTTCTGGTTACCACACCATATGGTTTTGAAATTTTATTGTTTTATGTGAAATTTTATTCTGTTTAATGTGTCTTCTTCTTTCTTATTGAGATTAGTGTATTCTCTGAACCGACTGTTCAAGAATCTTAATGCTCCGTCATTTCAGGGAATGCAGGTGTTAAGTGCCACTATTACAGAATGCTGGGACCATGACCCAGAGGCTCGTCTGACTGCACACTGTGTGCTGGAGCGCTTTAACACTATAGTGCAGGAAGAAGGACTGGAGAGCAGCACTGTCTTTGTCTCCATCCCCAGCGCCACTGAGCAGCAGGACTCCCCTCTCCCATCTAACTGCACGGAGCACGACACTGGCACGTCGCCAGCATGCCCGCCCCAGCCACAAGCCACAGTCGATGCTCAAGCCTCAACCTCCTTAAGGCCGCTGAGTGAAGTGTGACCACTCCTCCCCAAAGCCCTGCAAACCAGACTTGTTTTTGTAATATATATTGGCTCAATGTGTGGAGCTGGTCTCCATCATCGGGTTCTTATTATTTTTAAATATTAACTTTGTGTTTGTGGAATTAATGAACATAATGGAAGACTGAAGAAGGACTAAAGGATGAGCAAGATAATATAAGCACTGGCTTCTGAGTTCATGATGTTCCCATAACCTCTTCTTGCCCATGTAGAAGTTATTTGCCCCAAAGCAGAGTCTATTTGAAGTACCTTTATAAGGAGCACTTTAAGGACTCCGTGTCTCGTTTGTAGAGTATATATAAAATCCTGCTTTTGCTGTATCAGAGATTCCTGAGAGACACAGAGTCAGAGTCAACACAGCATCAAGGAAAGCATCCTTGCTGTGCTGGCAGTGTGTGCGTGTGTGTGCCATTTCTACTGGCAAAAAAATGTTTTCCAAAAACTGTTTACCACACATAATTTTCTCATTTGAGTTTTTCCATTGCCCTCTGAGTCGCTTGCTTTTAACAACAATGTGGTCATCCCACGAGCTTGGCTTTGGGAGGGGCTTCAATTCGATTAACCACAAGCCCTGAAGCAAACATACGCTTTAAAGACCCAACACGCAAGCGAGTGGGAAGAACTTCTTTTTTTTTTTTTTTTCTTTTCAGATGAAGGAAAATCAGAAAGCGTTTTATTGTTGCTCTAAATTGATCTGCGCGCATAGGCCTGTCTTTATGGAAACAATTCATAGCTGCTTTGAAATCTGCCACAAACTTGAGGTTTAAGTTCCTTTTGGTTAGGATCATTGTTATATTGCACATTTAATTACTGCTTGCCTGCCTCAGTTGCTGCTAGCCATATTGTCTAACTCACTTAAAGTGGTCAAACACTCATCTGCCAAGAGGTTATGGGAAGAGCTTGAATCAGACTTTCATCAAGAATTTACCTAATCAACAGATGCAGTTTCTGGAAAGAACAAAAATTTATTTTTTCTTTAGTAAATTAAACCATTGACTAGAAAGATAACACAGTTGAAGACAGGCACTAGTTATAGAGTCAGGAGACACTGAGTGTAATCTTGTCTTAAAATAATGTGTGAAGTAAAAATGACTATTCTTTGGTCTTTTTCCCCCCCAAGAGGCACAGCACTACAAAAGATCTTTGATGGACTTTCAATGAAAATGGAAAAAGTGCCTAAAAATGCCCGAGTAAAGCCTACACTCACCTAACACAAAGATCTTCATGTTATGATGCTCTTGGGAAAGCTAAGCTATATGTATATGTAGTAGTTTAATTGTCTTCAATAAGTATTCGGAAGAGACGATGAATATCTGTGATCTTATAGCATAATACAGATCATGCACTGAGTAAAGTGGCAGTTAGAAGAAGGTTTGTGTAATGAAAAACCCAAAAGCAAAGGACACATTTATTGAGCCATTTTGTCCTTTCCTTACTGTGAACAGGTGTCACAACTGTACAGATCATATACTCATAAAGTGTTTATATATCACTGTGTCTTGAGATTTTTTTTTTTTTTTTGGTGGTGGTGGGGGGGGGGGGGGGTTAGCACTTTGAAGCTATTGCACAACCAAAACACAATTGCGTGATAAAGGAAGAAACCAGAAACCTTCTCCTAATACATTATCAATTTTATTAGTTCATTCATTTCTTTTCTCAGGCTACCAGGAGGATAATTAAAACATCAGTGCAGTTCACAGCTCAGCGAGATACACACTTGGGGCCTGTTTGCAGACACAGATCACGTCTCGGTTTGGACATTTTTAGTGTAGATTCCCCACTGAAAGTGTCATGTAACTTGGTTAGGTTGAATCTGTGTTCTGAAGATCAGCCCCCTGAGTGGAAAGCCAATGTGTGAATTCAAACACAGAAACTGTACAGAGCAGAAAGCAAACATTCTGGGTGTCCTGCCAAGATGCTGGGAAATGGGAGCAGATATGTACATACTCATAATGTGTTTCATAAAGAATGTGTTTGTGGGCATGAACAGGAGGAAGACCAACACAAATAAGGCACCACAAGTTTCTCAGCAAGACCAACCAGGGTTAAAGTAGCGCTTTCATATGAGAGGCTCTTTACTTGTGCTCTGTCCAACACATGCTCACTTAAACCGCCATCAATTAGAAGTAAAAATACAGCATTTAAAGTAAATGAGCTTCGTCTCGGTCAAGCAGGAAATCTTCACACACTTAATATTTTAGGTTGTTCAGATTCCCATTGTTATTATTTCTGCTGGCTTCTTATGGCTCAATAAACTAGATATCCACCACATCTTTCATGTTAAGCTATATGTGGTTTATATCCGATTGCCTTTCAGACTGAAGATTTTCAGTCGAGAGGTAGAATTACAGAAGAGAGAAAAGCAAACTATGAAAATTACAGAGCATTCACTGCATGTGATTTGACATTTCTGATCAAATTGCAATAATACTGTATGATAGTTTCACATACTCACAAATATCAGTAGAGAAAGCTAATGGAGACTGGAACTGATGGATTCATTTGATGTTTGAAGTTGTTTATAATTCTATAATTGAAGCCAGCAAATTTGTGTGCTTTCAAAACAACAGAGTACTGTTTTGAAATCAGAGCGAGCCCCCACCTGAGCAATGATGAAATGGATAGAGAAGAAAGGTCAAGCAAAAGAGAGAAAGAAGCCTTACCAAAACTAATACAGCTCTCAACACCTCCCTCCAAACACTTGGCTAACCACTGTAGCACAAAAGAAAGGCCAAACCAGCGAATTTTCTTTCATCATGGCTCCAGATGCTTTGTGGAATCCAGCTCTGATGAAAAACAATGAGCTACTGCTCATCATTTAGTCAAACATCTAGAAGCTCCCGCACAAATCTTTGAAGATCTCCCTGATGATATCAAAATCATAATACATCAAATAAACTGCTCACATATTGGAAAAGGTTTGGCCATAATCTGGCCAGATAACAGCATTCTATAATAAGATCAAGAGAAGTTAATAAAGCATCCTCAAACACAATCTTCACTGAAACACCTGTCAGACATCACCAACACATTCTCATGCTATTCACAACTCCTGTTAAGGCAACATCAACAAAAGTGCACACTGGGATCTCTTGAGGATCAGAATGATTCACTGTGATGATATACCAAAATCAAGGGATGCTGAATATGATCTGATTCAGGCAGTCCACTACTCTCCACAGAGCATTATATCCATAACATTAATAAGGAATCATAAGGAAGGGGGTCTGTGTCTCTGTGTGTGTGTGTGTGTGTGTGTGTGTGTGTGTGTATGTGTGCGTGCCTCTTCATTTGTAAAAGAGAGAGCATAGACCCCCACAGACAGCCTTGGGGGGTCAGGCTCCTGCAGGTTAGGGATCAAGGTTGGAGTTGTGGTCAGGGGTTAGACTGAAGCGCTGCAGGAGAGTTGCTCTGTGTTGGAAGACTTTTCCACAGTGGTTTATGATACACCCAGCCTTCTCCCTGGGCAAAAGAAGAGGGGGAAAAAAAACACGCTTAGGCTCATTTTTAAGTACATTTTGCTCCTTAAATAAACAATCCATCTTAAAACAACAATCTTCTCATGTTAAAGACTCCAATCATCCTCGATTTTCATAACAGACTGAATAAACATCTAGGGGAAGCAAAACCACCAATGTAGATCTATTTATAAAATGAACACTGATCAAGTTACTTCCATCATCTTTAATGGAAAAGTACATTTGGTCTTTATGATTCATGTAATTAAAGACACTGCACACCACACCAAAAGCACAAGAGAGCTTTTTGGTTTAGAAACTGAGAGATGGGGTAACTAATAGATTTGACTGTGTGTTGATGAACGTGTTTACTTTTCTTTCAAAGTATTTGGTCCTCCATGGGGTCTCGGTCTCAGTGCGGTGTCTTTCCTCTTTCCTCTGTCTCTCCTCCAGGAAGCGCTTGTGCTCCGTGGCCTTTTCCATGTCTTTTTGTAGCAAGGACTCAGTCACATGCTGCCACAGTCGCCTGCAAGCAGCGCAAAGATGGCATGGTAAAACAGATGAAGTTTTTGGTCATAGCATATCTATTAGGTGTATGATGATATGACAAACATTCACACTGTAATTCAAGTCAAGTGGGTTATTTTGTCATTCTTCTATGTAGCTGGGATACATTAAAACGAAATGTCATTTCCCCAGGACCATGATGCAACACATAACAGTACAGTAGTATAGTACACAACCCTGTGAGATGAGTGTGAGACAATAAGTACACAGAACAATAAATAAAGCAGAAAACTGTTATTGCAAGCTACTTGCAGAAGAACCTGGGTTGTGCTGTGTCATTTGTCACTGTGCATATTAACCTCACGGCTACAAGCACCAAGTAATATACGTTGAACAAGAAAGCTGTGTCCTCAACAGCTAACTGCACAGTAAATAGTAAACCTAAATATTAAGGCCACCAATAGTGTCCTGCATTACTATTTGCATAGTAGTGCGCGTTTTTAAATCTGCTACTATTATAGTGTTACAGAAGTGTTATGAGAATACAAATTTTGCTGTGTGCATTAATGTGACCGTCAGTGTTACTGAGAATTAGACTTGATTTAGCTACCAGTCAGTCAGTCTCTGCTGAAATCTCAGTGTGATGCTCTGTGCCATCACAAGATGAATATAAGGGCTAAGGCTGTACACATCTCTGGGGTTTATGGTAGTAAGCTAGCTAACTAATTCTAGCTAGCTAACCAATATACAGTGTAGAGAACAAAACTCCTATCTGGTCACTAAAAGAGATAAACACCAATTGCAATTCTAGGTATACACTAGCTGCCTATCACTACTGCTTTATCTAAAACAACTTCCCAACGAAGTAATAATGTAAATTACACAATGAGGATAAATCAGATGATCCTCATTCTCTAGTTTCCCATCAAACTGGAGAACAAACAAATGTCTTTATTGTTTAACAAAAAAAAACTCAATCCTCAAATCAATTTCCTATTACTTAATTATATTGGACTCTCTCACTCGATCACTCTCTCTTCCTCTATTCTTGGTTACCTGCTCTCCCCTGTTACCAAATAGGCAGACATTGTGCGTAAAGTTATGGTGCAATGACAGGTAACGTGTCCGAACTGGCATGAGATATGGGTACAAAATTCTGGCACGGTAAACCTGACACAATCGAGACCATTTTAACTTAGAAAATCCAGTGCACTTTAGCTTTAACTAGCATTAGTAGGAATGAATTAAGCAGACAAGGATTTTATTAGAGGTCAACTGATAGTGGATTTTACCGATACCGATAACTAAGATGGGCAGTACTGCCAATAAGCAAGTTTTTAAAATTGATACTGAATGAAAACAACACTCAAAGTAAAATACTGCTGAACTGCTGAAACACTCCAAATAACAAATAAAAACAGAGACATCCAAAATGAATCAAACACACTTCGAGTAATACAACAAAATTTGTCAGTGATAGTTTTTATTTTGCCTCTAGAGCTCTCGTATTGTATAATGACAGCAGACCCTTCTTAGCCGCTCCCGCAACAGACGCAACCGGGAAAAATCGGTGTGGGTTTTGCAGATAACCGATAGTTCCAGCAATTGGTTATCAGTGCCGACTGATCGGTTTTGCTGATCGGTCAACCTCTAAAATTTAGAATGGCTATATAGCATTTTTTGTTTCTCCACTATGCTTGTGTTCAACAGTTGATGTTTGTGAAAGACTGATGAACCACTGATCCACTGTTGGCAAGATAAATCCAGATGAATAAGCCTCACCTGGACTCGCAAGATCCTTGCTGCTCTTTGGGCCGCACTCGTTTCCTGGTGATGGGTAGTTTGAGGACATCTATGATGCGTGTTTCACCGTTGCTATAGGCAAACTCGAGCATGCCATTCCACTCCCCCTGCACGCGACACACTACAGAGTTGGTGGGGTTGTGCTTCACCTCCGCATTCACTCTGCATAACAAAAACATAGGATCTTATTACAATCTACATGCTCAGCTTTCACAATGGAAACATGTGCCACGCAAAAATAAGGAACAAGCAGAGTATGTCAGTGACAGAGAAAACAGGCAGCATAAATGAGCATGCAGATTGAGCATGAAGATGTGCAACCAGGTCTGTCTTGTGAAGCACTAGTGTAACAAACAATGAGAGTTAATTCAATTAAATTAACTTGATCAACACTCCAAGTAGGTGTTCTGTGATGGTGTGATGTACTGTGCTGTTTTTCTATACTGCTCTTTATAGTAACATTAAGCAAGTCTTTACAGAGAAACATTACAGTACAAGAAAATGAAATCCAAAATGTGCTCAAATGAATTGTGCAATAACAAGTAAAAGGTGATGAGTAATATATTCTTACAGGAAATGACTTACAATAAACTTCTGAGAAATCATGTATTCACTGTGACTCACAACACACAGTTATATCTTTTCACAAGATCAAACACAGAGCTTTTACACATTTAGTTTTGTCCCTTAGCTGTCTGAAGAATAGTACACCGTAATGCAGACTGACAGTAGAGTCAATTAAAGTGTAATGTGACCTCGTGTCACCGACCTATGCAGCTTGCCCCCATAGAAAGGCTTGGTTTGGAAGGTGATGGCTGCACTGTAGCCCGTCTTGGCGCAGTTCACGTTGACCTTTCCGCCCAGCTCCACCCAGGGCACGGTGAGGATCGAGCGAGCATAGGCTGATGGCAAAGTGAACGTGTACTCTTCACCATGCTCCAACAGGTGCAGATTACCTGAGAAAACCCCAACCCACACACACACAATGGATACCAGAACACTGTGAAAAATAAAATTCAATTAAGCATGTAGAAACCTAACAAACCATAAAACCAAGCCCCTGTATTTGCAAATTTAACTTCACACGAAAGATCCAAAGGTAGAATAAATTTTCAGCATGACTAAATTTGATCACCATCTGAAAGTTGAGGCATTCTATCGGTCAGAGCACTGGGAAAAAGCCTAAAGCATTTGAACGTCTTTAAGTTACTAAAGCAGATAAGCAGAAAATTTAGCTTCTTTCTAGAAATAAACACTTCAAATTAGCAACATTATCCACCAACAGAACAAAAATATTTCACGTTTGAAATTAAGAAAAATGTCTGGATATATAAAAATCTTGTATTTGGTTTATGGTAATCTTATAATAGTAAATACCAGGTAGATTTAACGATATTCAAAATATTTTCACTCACCAGTGAATGGCATTTTTAAAATAAACAAAAAACAACATCTGGGCTCATAACAGATGACACAAACGTCAACAAACATCTTAAAATGTGTAGTCTTTTAATCTTAAGTGAATAAAATAAAAAACAGAAAACTTAAGAGTACACTAGGCAAACTGCCTTACCCTCTCCAATCATGGAAACACCGATAGACATGCCCATGAACTTGCTTTTGGTCCACACATGCGTGTTTACACACATCTGCCTTTCCTGGCATTCAGCATAGAAGCCCGAGACGGGCGGGTGGTGGGACACCTGCTCGGCCACGAATCTCACATGGTAGCAGTCTGATGCACTGGAGCCCTCTTTCTGAACACTTCCTTGAGACATTGCCATCTTTGGCACTCTCCAGGAGCAGTGGAATGTTTCACCAATGATTGGGTTGTAGGGCTTCTTGGCAATTGCGCCCTTGCGGCCCTCGTGAAAGGAAGTGAGGTAATACTCCACGAATCTGATCATACGGTCCATAGGACTGGTGCCATCTGTGATGGCCACAAAAAGGTCTGGGTGAGACATGAAGTCGGCGTACATCTCCAGCAAAGAGCGTTTCTCCAGGATAAACGTAGGAAGGACCACCTACATAGAGGGAGTGCAATACCTCAATATTTACATGTGTACAAATTATACAAAGTATCAGTATGTACTACGAAAAGAGGTGGCGATATAGTGCTAGGTTAAGTTTTATAGCATGTCAAACATGTCAACTCTCTCCCTACTAACCAGTCCGTACAGGATTTCGCAGTTTTGTTTTGTTTTTTTTGTGATAGTTGCGGCCAAAAAATGCTTGTTTTTGCTGTGGCTTTTTTCAAAAATTTGCGATGCAATTTGCAGAGGTTTTTTTTGTGCTTTTTGCCGGAAAACTACTTTAATTGGCAAAATTGCAATTGCACAAAATTGTTTTGCACAGTCTTTGCAGTGATGTTTGCTGGTAAATGAGACCTTTTAGCTGTACTCATGTTTGACGCACGTGAATCAAAGGGGGGTTTTCAATTGTTCCTTATTTATATTGTACATTTTTTTACTCAGTGTAACCATATTTCTGCTGCGGAGAAATATGATAGTATTATAGTACTAGCATAGTATTATAAACAAGTAATTTTCCTGTGAATTCTGCTAATCAGAACTGTATGCATTTACATAAAAAGGAACGGGTTGATAGACTTTGTTCATGCTTGATATAGTTTGTGTAGAGTTTGGTCAGGTGGCTCACCCTGGTAAGGTCCATGCCCAGTTTGAGCTGAGAGAGAAGATGCAGGATGACACTACGTTCTTCCTCCACTGCTCCCAAGTCCTCTTCTTCAGCTGGAAAGGAGTCTTCCTGCTCCTCTTCTGCATCAATGTCTTCCTGCTCCTTGAATATACATTACCACTAGTTAATGTAAACAATCAGTTTTTTGGTGGAAAGCAGATACTTTTTATGGTAACAAGATTCTCACAGAATGTTTCTCACCGATATAGCATTCAGACAGACTATATTAATTTGTTATTATTAATTTGCTGCTGGCAAATTTCCAAATGCTATTATTTGGAAAACTCTATTATTTTCTAAGTCCTATTCATATAGTTCACAAACTAGAGCCATCAAACATGTACAGTATGGTAACGAACGTAAACATGTATATATATATATATATATATATATATATATATATATATATATATATATATATATATATATATATATATATAAGTATATATGTATGTAGATAAGACTGCTTTCCTTTCTCCCACTTCTTACAGGAAAATGTAGATTCAGATACTCATAAAATATCAAGTTACAGTCATGAAATCCCCCTTCATTTGCAAGAAAGGCCAAAGATTTCCACATTCATTGAAATTTCAAGCTAGGCCTGTCTCAGGTTTTGGCTTTCCACACTCTTATGATTGGTTTGCTTAATCCAGTGTGCCTCATGGTAGTCTTTTCTGTTTACTTGTGCAGAGTTTAAGCCAAAAATCAATCCAATTTACATGCATGTAATCCACTTATAGACACTGAAGTATGTGACAGTTGTGCACATTTTTTTCACTACAGTTTTTCTTTGACCAAAATGTGACACATCCTGCGAAAAATGGCTCAGGCAGTGACTTGGCCTAAGGCTTGTATATTGACTCCATTTCCTGTAACATAAAAACGACTGCAGGAAATGTTCCAAATACAGCTCTTGCCCACACCCTTCACTCCAGATGTTCCTGACACTTCAAGACAAAACTGAATTCCACTGGTGTCCTTTCCTTTGATAGAAATAGGGGCGGCTAGGTTTTTTGAGGTCAGGTGTGCAATGGCACTCGGACCAGTAAAATCTGACATTTCACTAAAATACTAAACTCCAACATAATATGGATGAATGTAAATCTAATTACCCCAATACATACACAATACAATACAAGAAACAAGCTGATTGTGTGCTGATTCATCCTGTATGAATCAACTTCTTTACTTGGCAGAAATGTGCGTTTATTTCTTGGAAGTCTTTTCAAATTAAATTAAACTCTCATTCATATGGGAAAGTCTGTCGTAAGAGGATAATCATATCCATACCCAGAATAGCAAGGTTACCTCGCTCTTAATAGTAGACTTAAGACTTAATAGTAGAAACAACTGACATTAGGCAAAATGCTTAAACCTGTGGGGTTAATTTTCTTAAATTTACATCATCCTAAAACAACAGAAACTGCTAATTACACGGTTATGGATTTCATTAGGACAAACTTAGAGGCTAAAAATGAGAAGACATTTCTTTGTATATAGAATTGTTTACAGTGCCACAATCGCTGACCAAAAAGCAAATAAAATCATGCAAATCAGCTCAAAACAGAAAACAGTTATATAGACTGTCTGCCTGCTATCGATTTTCAGCCCAACTGATATAACCAATTTAAGCAAGAGTCTGGAGCTGTGTCTGCGTCTATTGTATTTCTTTTCCAGTAACAGGCTGCTCCATTTAACCGCAACCCTCTCCACCCAAGTTTCATCTTTCTGACAAGACTAATGCAAGTTTAATTCCAACACAAACTCATTCAAAGAGCAGCTGCAAATAAGAAGACCGGGATAGTAGTAGGAGGTTTAATCCAGTCCTTGATTGTAATCCAAATTGTACCACTATAACATTAAATCATATAATACACGCACACACTGGTTTTGCTACAGACAATATTTGCTGTAGCCAAAAAGATTATTGCGGCTGAAATAAAAGACAAAACAAAACAGGAAATATGTCAGAAATGGTGTAAGATGTAAAGCCTTTATTACCCCAGCAATGTCACAGGAGTCCATTTCAGCAGGGTCTACAGCTGTGCCCTGTATTTTGCTGCTGTCTTTGGTGATGCTAGCCAGAGTGCCACCATTCTTCAGAGCGTCCGGCAGTTTGGGTTCCAGCCATTCGATGGTCGGCCCTGCGGGGCAAACGGAGCCTTGTTCAAAGCCGCTCATGTCACCAGACCCTACATGCAGTGGCAACAGGCCAACGGCAGCCTCAGTCACAACTAGAACTGTGGGTGTCCGATCCCCTCCCAACAGTCCTGAAGTTCACATTCGCAACCCAAGCCCAGGGGTCAGCGTCTGCACAATGCAGATCTGTTGCTTTTCTGCTAGGAAGAAGACTCACAACTTCTGCTTCATTACAATCAGTAGAATCTTATGAGGGAATCCTGACCTCTTAATCTTACTGGATCTACACAGCAACTAAAATACTGATACACCCCACTGACTGCGGGCCAGTTCGTATGTTCCTTTTCTTTCAGAGAGATATAAAATATGTATGCTTGTCAAGTGGATCAAATTCAGTTCTGTGCAGAAGGTGTGCAGAAGTACTAGATCACCAAAACCCATCTCATAACGTGGCTTGCTACTTATGTACCAGATATTTATTATTTGGCAGAAATTTGGAGCAAAAAAAGGTGCCAAGTCGTGTCAGTTGAGGAAAACTGGTTCCTTAGATAGAAGATCACTTTATGCATTAGTAACATGGTTTCATGACAGCAGCACAGGAGCACAGTTCAGTTTGAGGAAGCTGGCAAGTGGTGCACATGGGTGACGCCCCCAAAGCTCTGGTTACCTGCACTGGCCTATCAGAGAGAGATACTGTTCCTCATCCATTATGGAACTTTATTCCACTCCCTGGCCAGGGCCACAGGTCATAAATACTACAAGAACATGACCTTGGATTAACTGATTTGCTACAAGTGACACACAATACATGTACAGTAAAAATGGAAAATCAGTGATGTTTCTTTAATATGCATCACTATAAAAAACTCAAGCTGTGCAGGGAGGCTTTCTGGTGCCATGTCAGTTATTTCAAGTTACCATAAACACTCCGACTAAATACAGGATTTAATAAGTCAACAGAGAGGACCAGGGGATGCACTGCTCTGCAGAGTTTCTCAACATACCCAATCAGCTAATAAACAAACTCTTGAATCAGATGTGTTGGGGAAAAGTGAAAGCTTCAAGCTCTGTAGGGCAGGGATTCCTTAAGACTGAAGAACCTTTGACCCAAGGTATTCAGTAACTTATGTACACTAAACTTTAAACAAGACAGCTGTTTAGTTCTTAAATGTCATTGTATTATCTAATATTTAATGATTTTTTTTAATGAAATGGAAAAAAATAATGGGAAAAAACAAAAGACTTTTTAAAATAAATTTTGAACAGGATGATCAGTGTAAATTGTTATTAATTTGTCTTCCTGAAAACATGTAAATATCCTATGTAGCTTCTGAAGGGCAGTACTAAATGAAAAAAAAGATCTTTAAACAAAAGTAACAATTTGGTTCATTTGTGTAAAATTAGTTATTATTGTGTCTTGTGGACTATATGTAAACACCTGTTTTGTGAAATAGCTTATTCAGGGCAGTACTAAATAAACAAAATGCAATTGTTATGAAACCTCTTATTTTTTTAAAATTATTAACATTTTGCAGATTCTGCAAGGCGTATATAAACTTATGACCTCAACTGTATGTAAAGCATGTGAATGCTTTAAAATACAGTGGATGAAAATAAAGCATGTATGTGGAAGGCATAAACTACAGTTGCATTGGTACATGCTGTCTGTGTGCAAATAAAGTATATAAAATCAACTCTACATTGACCTACAATGTGAAAATGATATTTTTATATTCCAACCTCTGACACTCTGGAATCACTGTAAAACGTTTTATGAATGAAATAAATATGAGAAATACTTGGATATACTTGTATTTCATATATTCCTAGTATATTTCCTGGTCCTCGGTACATCATATATTTTGATGTAGTTCATGGTTACATGTTCATCACTGTACAGAGTTAGGATTGTGTATGTACACTGTTAAAACAATGTTGGTACCTCCGAGTGGAACTTTGTGCCGGGACACTTGCTGAAGCTGCAGGATGTGCAGGCAGTCATTAAGGCAGGACATTGTGGCCAGAGAGGTGGCTTTGAGCAACAGGAGGTCCTGGTCCAGTGGAGATGGATTGTGGCTGGCCGGCAGGCCCTCGATGCACTGTACCAGGTCTCTGTGCTGGTCTTGTGCCTGGGTCATCATCTCCATAACAACAAACATTTACACACAACTTTACTAAAAGATGGCTAATCTAGGCCCATTGTTTGTCTGCAAACTTTAGTGAGGGATTCATGCAAAGTTAATTTAACAAGGTCCCAGGTTATGTAGATGGGATGCATCCCTTTATGTTCATCACAGGTATATTATCAGAGCCATAGGCACTCTCACCTCCCGAGCCTCCACCAGGTGGTCACGCAGCACCGAACGCTTGCTGGAGTAGTTGGAAGAGCTACGGTGGAACTGAGACAGACCCAACAGGGAGCCGGTGTTATGGCTGATTTTGCGCTGGGACCCAGGGGAACTGGAACTGCCCTGAGAGGCCACGGACAGACTGCGAGTCTTTAGTGGTGGGTTAGGGATAAAAGCAAACTGCATAAAACTGGCCACCACACACACACACACACACACAGACATGCAAAAAGGGCAACTAACAAGCGGACCTTGTACAAACTTGAACAAAATTGCACAAATTCTGCTATTAAAATTATTTTGACCTGTGAATTAGCCATGACGTTTCTGAGCCAAGTTGTAACGTGTTTTTGGTAAATAAGTACACCCCATGGAAATTGTTGGCTTTTTTGACATATTTGGACAAGCAAACATTTCATCATCTTTGAAACAGCACCTATTAATAAATGTTGATATACTTGAAGAAAACTACAAGGATCAAATGTTTGCTTGTCCAAATATGTCAAAATTTCCATGGGGTGTACTTATTTTTTCACATGACTGTATACCCTACGTTTTCTCACCTTGCCCATGGCTTCAGTGTGGTGCTGTGTGCAGATCTGCAGCCTGCTCACCCAGTGCTGTCTCTCTTTAGCATCAGCAGCTGAAAGGAGCATTAACAAGGGCTCATTATACATTGAATCTGTACAGGCTAAAAGAGCAATAATAAGTGACCTATTTTTAAAAAAAAACAAAACAAAAAAAAAAAAACTGCATACTGCAATTTATATGAAGCACCGGCAGCAACACCTATAAATAAGTCCCTTAATGTGCAAGAAGCTGAAGTGTATCAGTTGTTGAGCTAGAGTTCTACTCTAATAGTGAGGTTAAGTATTGAATTTTCCAGTATTGCTTCACTCATGTGTGCAGCCTTGCACTTAATGAGCTGCACACAATCTGCTGACTAAGCAGTAATACAGCTGACATAATCTATAAGTACAGCCAGCAGTATACTTCAAATGAAAACATGTTTCAAACTAAAAGGGCATATTTTTTAAGCTACGAAGACGATGTGGTTCAGCTTTGTTACAGCGTGGTGTACGTGGGCTTTCCCATCAAACCTATCCAACTATCACAAAACTCTTTCATGGCTAAAAGAAAAGGAGAGAAAGGGCACATAAAGACAGAGAGGCACCTCGGAGTTTGTACTGCTCCCCGCTGATAGCATTGACAGTGAAGGTGTGCGAGTCCTCATCGCTCGGGGAGATGACTGCGCCTGCTAAAGGCAACGTGCCCCTGGGCTTTTGGTGCCGTGATTGCTCATTCACAAAATACTCCAGCAGCCCTGCCTCGTTGTTCAATACAAAGAATCTAGAGACAGCACAGAAAGCCAAGTCAGTGGTGCTAAAACACCAAGCCTCACATACAACAATCCGGTTTACAATGTCTATTCCACAGGTTCCCAGCCCTGGTCTTGGAGTAACCCCTGTCCCACACATTATTTGTTTTCCCTTCTCTAACACACACATTTCAACTCAGGAAGAGCTGTTCATGAGCTGATTATTTGGATCAGGTGTATAAGAAAAGGGAAAATACTAACGTGTAGAACCAGGGGGTACTCCAGGACCGGGGTTGGGAACCTGTGGTCTATTTGATGATCATTTTAGGCAGGTACTCACCGATACTGCCATCCTGTTACCAGATTTGTGTACTTCATTAGATATCCATCTACATTTTCCATGTGATCACTACAAAAAGTGAACGAGAGGAAATAATGCATTAAATAATAGCAGTGACAGAAAGAGTAAAATAATTTGAAATATTAAAATATATCATTAAAAACATGTAAAATGGAAGTACAATCATTTAAAAGAAATGAAACAATAATAAAAAATATACTTTTAGCAATTTAAAAATAAATAAATAAATAAAAATAAATAAATCAGTGACAGATATTGAGAGGTCAATCAACTTTCTGTTAATTATATAAAACAACAAAGTTTATAAAATGCCCTGGCTGTAATACACTATATGGCCAAAAGTATGCAGACATCTGACCATCACACCCATACTGTATGTGTTCAATCCAAAACCATGTGCATTAACACAGTATTAGTTCCCCTTTACAGTTATAATAACCTTCTGGGAAGTCTTTCCACTAGATTATGGAGCGTGGCTGTAGGGATTTGTGCTCATTCAGCCACTAAAGTATTAGTGATGTCAGGCGAGGAGGTCTGGGGTGCAGTTGGTGTTCCAGTTCATCCCAAAGATGTTCAATGTGGTTGATGGTCAATGTGGTCAGGTTCTTCCACACCAAACTTGACAAACAGTGACTACGTTTACATGAACATCAAATTCCATTTAAGGTCTATATTCGGGTTGCAGCCATATTCCAAATACGATGTTTATATGCGTACAGGCATCGGAATATTCCTGTATACACGGTTGTCGTAAGTATGCCAATCTATACACATTTTCCTTTCTGGCTGTTATTTCCTGAGAGATTCAAGATGCTGCCATTGCTACCCACAATTCCTTGCGGACTTAGCATGTGTGTATGCATCTCCTTTCAGTGGATTTTCTGAATAAGGTGTGTACGTGCAACAAAATTTCCAATTAAGACAGGCATGTTCTAGTGGTGTGAATCAGAATTTGGGGGAATCTGAATATTGTCATAATCTGAATCGGGGAATCGGATCGTGGCGTTTACATGACTCAATACTAATTAGAATATTTCCAAATTCCAATTAATATTGGAATACTGATGTGCATGTAAACGCAGTCAATGTCTTCATAGAGCTCACTTTGTGCACAGGGGTATTGTCATGCTGGAAAATGCTGGGCCCTCTTAGTTCCAGTGAAGGGAAATTGTAAAACTACAGCATACAAAGACATTCTATACAACTGTGTGCTTCCAACTTTCCGGCAACAGTTTGGGGAAGACCCACATATGGGTGTGATGGTCAGGTGTCCAGAAACTTTTGGCCATATAGTGTATACAGGTGCATCTCAAAAAATTAGAATATCGTGTTCATAATAAGTTCATTTTTTCCTTTAATTTAATTCAAAAAGTGGAACTTTCATATATTCTAGAGTCATTAGACATAAAGTTAAATATTTCAAGTTTTTGTTTTAATCTTGATGATTACAGCTTACAGCTCATGGAAATCAAAACTCCAGCATCTCAAAATATTAGAATGAAGAATTTATAATACAGAAATGTCGACCTTCTGAAAAGTATGTTAATTTATACACTCAATACTTGGTCGGGGCTCATTTTGCACAAATTACTGCATCAGTGCGGTGTGGCATGGAGGCAATCAGCTTGTGGCACTGCTGAGGTGTTATGGAAGCCCAGGTTGCTTTGATAGCGGCCTTCAGCTCGTCTCTATTGTTGGGTCTGGTGTCTCTCATCTTCCTCTTGACAAAATTCAGGTCAGGAGAGTTGGCTGGCCAATCAAGCACAGTAATACCATGGTCAGCAAACCAGTTACTAGTAGTTTTGTCACTGTGGGCAGGTGCCGAGTCCTGCTGGAAAAAGGAAATCAGCATCTCCATAATGCTTGCCAGCAGATGGAAGCATGAAGTTCTCTAAAATCTCCTGGTAGACGCTGCATTGACTCTCGACTTGAGAAAACACAGTGGACCAACACCAACAGATGACATGGCAACCCAAATCATCACTGACTGTGGAAACTTCACACTGGACTTCAAGCAACTTGGATTCTGTGCCTCTCCACTCTTCCTCCACACTCTGGGAATGAAATCTGAAAAGACGACTTTGGACCACTGAGCAATGGTCCAGTTCTTTTTCTCCTTAGCCCAGGTAAGATGCTTCTGACGTTGTCTCTGGTTCACGAGGGGCTTGACACTAGGAATGTGACACTTGTAGCCCATTTCCTGGACATGTCTCTGCGTGGTGGCTCTTGATGTACTGACTCCAGCCTCAGTCCACTCCTTGTGAAGCTCCCCCAAGTTCTTGAATCGGCTTTGCTTGACGATCCTCTCCAGGCTGCGGTCATCCCTGTTGCTTGTGCACCTTTTCCTACCACACTTTTCCCTCCAGTCAACTTTCCATGAATATTATTCCATGAATATTGTGGTTGTGTGTACTGGACCAGACAGAGATTAAAGGCTCAGGAAACCTTTGCAGGTGTTTTGAGTTAATTAGCTGATTAGAGCTCCTCTCTGGTCAAAATTTCTGCATTATAAATTCTTTATTGTAATATTTTGAGATACTGGATTTTTGATTTCCATGAGCCGTAAGCCGTAATCAACATTAAAACAAAAAAGACTTGCAATATTTTACTTTATGTGTAATGAATCTTGAATTAAATTACAGGGAAAAAATGAACTTTTCCATGATATTCCAATTTTTTAGATGCACCTGTATACACTATATGGCCAAAAGACATGTGTTCAATCACACATGATTAGTTAATTACATCTAAATACAAGACTCTTAAAGACACAGGTATCCAAACCCTTTCCCTGCACATTTTAGTGTTTTCTCTGCTCTAAAACACACACAAACACACACACACACACACACACACACACACACACACACACACAGTAAGGGATGTTAATGGGTTGAATCCGGGAAAAGTGTGCGGGACAGAGGAGTACTCTTGGACCAGGGTTGGGAGCCTGTGCTTGTAAGAAGAACAAGCAGGCAAGGGTGATAGCCTAGGACATTTTTCACAACTGGAATAATTTATCCTTTATCCAACGTTTAAAGGGGGACAATAAGCTGACACACCCTGTTTATAACAGCTGATTAAAATTCATGCCAAGAGTGGACTCAAGTCTTGGAACGTCAGGTGGCTCATATCTAACCAGCCGCGCCATCACACATCAGTTAGAAAACATTCAACTCTAACTCACCTGTACTGCCAACTTTTAGATGTCGTCCTGAATGAGCTCTGCGTGTGAACATCGAGCTTGCCTTCACTTTCAGAAATTCGCATTCCCGCTGTTTCAACTTGCATTGTCGTTAGCTTAGCTTAGCTTAGCTAGCTAGCTGCCCACTGTGGCCTCTGACAGAAGAGACTAGCAGAGATTAGATAGATATGAGCTTGGAGCTAACGCTAAAACAAGCCATTTAACTGTCAACCTAAACATTTACGGACTACTCTAGTTAACGAAACACAGTCTGACTTATTCAGTCGTATCAACGCCTTCATTCTACACGAACTCAACTCTCGAATATAATCAATGCAATTCCGAGGAAAATATTGTTTATGCTCCTGTTCAGCCCTGTGCTACCATGACAGAACACAAGACGTCTATACAGATCACGTGACATGGGGTGACAACTTTCAAATGCTCCACACTACCCTACTTTAGTGCACTACCTAGGGTAGTAATAAGGGCTTTATGTAGTGCCCTATTCAGCATTTAGGATACAGATATGGTTCTGTATTTCTTTCGGCTATAATAAATATTTGGTGATGATTCTAACATTTAATATAATTCTCCTATTTATGGCATTGTCTGTTAGTAATATAAAAATCCTGACACCAGCATGCAGGTTTCATTAAAGTCACAGACTTCAATATAACATATTTATTCAAGAAGACAAACAAACAAACAAAAAAAAATACAGTGTAATTTGTTCGACAGTTAGTTTTACAACACAAATTTCTGTACATGGAAAAAAAAATACAACAACAAAGAAAAATCTACACTGCAATATCATACATAAAAAGAATTGTGATTATGAGGTAGGGGGTGTATATATCTGACAATGATTAGGCCACAGGCCAAAAGATTTTTCCACATTTTATATGACAAGATTTAGTACAAGCCATGTCTAATCTGTGTTTAGTAAAATGAATTCAGTTGTGTCTGTAACTAAAACAGACCTGCAATTAAATAAGAATTGTGGTAAGCATGTTAATCCAGAATGGTCTCTGGATTTGTAAAAAGATATAGAGGAAAATAATCTAAAATCCACTAAAATCTACAGATGAACTAAAATAGTGTAATATGGACATTGCAAAAGTTTGCATTTGTTTGCAAAAAAAAAAAAGTTTGCATTTTTAATACACTAATAAACTAATCATTAATACACTATGAAACTAAACATAACTTAAATAAAAGATGTAGTAAAGGAATCCCAGGATGCATCATTGACTCAAGACAATTTTCAAGGTATTTAAAATTAGTCTCACATGACCAACTGAAACATGACAACAACAACAAAACATAATAAAATGTTCTTTGTTAATAGGTATTAATGTAAACAAAGCAAACTGATGATACAACATATCAATTTACATTGCCACATCGGTGTCTGTGTGATATCTTCTATGTCATGTTAACAGTTTGAACACTATTTAAACCTGTAATAGAAAACAGATTTCAGTCCAACAGTGAAATGAAACATGGACACCTACAGGGACAGAGACCCCAATGCCATGCCACCTTCAAGTAATAGAAATAAATTATGGAAAGAGAGGATTTCTGGTGCATTATAAGCTCTTGTCCCTGGCTTCAGTAGGAAGAGACTTGTGGGACTATAAGGCTCATTCAGTTATATATATCAGTGCATAAACTGCACATTTAAAAACATTGTACTGCATTTACATAAAAAGCCGTTATAAATCATTAAAATCTAGTTAGATTTACTTCCAATTCATTCATAAAGCACTAAAAACATTGTTTGTATTCAAGTGAACCATCATCACAGGCATGAATTTAAAAAAAAAAAAAGCAAAATAAGTTACTGATGCTGTAACATACAGTATAAAGTCATTGCACAATATGTTGTGTAATAAATATATGCAGATAACTTAACGTTGTTTGATTAATGCAAGCTGCCACGTAACTGAAATGTTTTATTAGCCAGGCTAAAAAGTTCACCCTTATAAGTTAAGTAAAATAAATGCATAAATTATAAAACACGCTTTAGAAAAAAAGACTGAAATAAATTGAAATCAAACTTATTAAACGTACTAGAAACGGAACATAAACACTAACGATGCTTACATTCTCTTCTTCAACACTAACATGCTGTTTACCCCTGAATGTTGTGTGTGCAAGCTTAACTATAAATGCTTTTGTAGTATTAAAATAGAAAAGAAATGCAGATACTCTCTGAAACAAAAATTCTAAATTACAATCTGAAATTTTTTACAAATTATTAAATGCTTTTGCACAGTGTTTTGTCTTTACCCAATGTCAGATATCTGGCAGTCACTGAAGTAGTAAGCATACTGTAGGGTTCTAAGCTAAAACAGAAAAGCTTAAATGTTAAAAGATCTTCATTAAAGAACTTAATGAGTCCGCCACTGCAGTTTATAAAACAAGGTATAAACTCGGTGTACGATGTGCGGGTACATTCAGCACATTATGACAAACCTGCTGTACCGGTTAGGCTAACAAATATTAAAAATCAAAATATCTTACATAAAGTGTTTTTATATATATATATATATATATATATATATATATATATATATATATATATATATATATATATATATATATATAAAATTAATTAAATAAATAATAATAAAAACTTACATGCCCCATTGTTTTAAGCATGGAACTGATCTTTGTTGTAATAGAAAGATGATAATGACAATGCCATTTTGGACTGAAAGTGCCAAAAAAAATTCCTTCAAGGGAAAAAATAAAACATATGCAAATGTCAGATTTAACCTGGGAGTTAAGAATTTGCATGATTATACTGCAAAACTGGCCTAGTGCATCTCTATTGGGTTTTCAAATGAGTGCATTGGTTGTTCTTTTAAATCAGTCTGACAGTCTTTGATTAATTAAAATGTACAATTTAAAAGCCTAGAACACAGTTTAGGACACTGTTTACTCAAATAAATACAAAAACGTCATAGTAAATATACCTATAAAAAGTGAAATCGTGAGCTACCTTGGTTTTTTTTTTCTTTTCTTACAGTACATGCCAACTCAAACAAACATTACCATTAAACGTAGAGCTTGGACCTTTTACCTTTAGGAGGTTTCTCCTGGATTTGTCTGAGCCACTTTATATAGATACATCACACACATCCACTGATCCACAACCAATAAACACTGCCATTTAAAAAAAAATTCACCTTCACCAACTCTAGAAAAAAGCTACGTGTCCACCGTAGATATGTAGAAGATGACACAAATTAGCACCAGCATTTTTTAAGGTCACCTGCTGCACGCCTTCTTGTACGACTATGGCTTCTGGTCTCAAATACTGGCACTTTATTTCAAGATGGAGCAAAGTGCAGTCAATGGCTTTTTCCAACCATCTTTAACTACGGCCTTCTTGTTCACAAGAAAGATGACAGTGTAACCAATATAATAACACTGAGCATTGCTTTCCCTGTTAATATAAGAATCTCAGCAGGAAGCCTGCGGCAGTGGGACGCCCACATCCTTCCTGCACTCGCACCATTAGACTGACCGATTTTAATTCCTCACACACAGCATGAAGCCCGCCAGCAACGGAATGAGGTTGAACAGCAGCCGCCACAAAGTCACCACCAAGCCAGAAGAGCTGGAGCAAGGGTCTGGGAAAAACAAAGTGATTCACAACACTTCTGTCATACTCTGTCATTCAGTACAGTCTAATGGAAGGACAAGTATAGCTGAATAAATATCAGGTTTGGATCAGGAAGTGAAAAGGGAATATAAGTGTACCTATGCGAACAGTGCGAGTGGTGTTGATTGGTGGGAGCTCGTGAGGAAGAGGGCAGTGGCTGCAGAAGTCTGAGCAGGCAGGGCAGATCAGCTGGCCACTGTACACCCACTCATTCATCCTCACATTCACGTTGAGCACCTGGCCAGCATACACACACAGGAAGCTCTGATCCTGCACCCACACCTGTAAACCCTCTGCTGAGCACAATGTCTGGGGAAACAAAACAGCCAGCACTGCATGATCACTGAAAGTTGCATGCACAGCCTTAAAGGCAATATGTAGTTTCAAAGAGTATAAAAACAGACTTTTTTAAATAAACAATCAATTTGTTTAAAAATCAACAATATAGTAAAAGATAATTATAAAATACAAAGTAAAAAAAAATCTGTAATGACATTAACTTAATCTGGCACACCTTATAGCAGCCACTTCCCCAGTCTGGGTAGGTCATGCGTTTATTGCACTGCTCCATGACAAAGGCTGACTTCTGGTACAGACAAACAGAGTCAGGACCATATTCTTCAGCCGCGTAATTCCTCCATGAGTCTGCAGTAAAACAACAAAAAAATTAAAACCAACTTTACCTAAAAAATAAAGGACCTTGGTTATCTTTATTAACAGTATATGTCTATTATATGTTATTGATATGATCACATTCTATTGCTTGTCTCACTGTAGTCCTGATTACTACTGTGCCTGTTTCCTATTATGTACTGTATGTTATGACAGTATCAATGAATAGAACAAAGTTCCTACTCATTATCTACACTATATGGCGAAAAGTTTGTGGACAACTGACCACCACACCCATATGTGCATTCTGAACATCCAATTTAGTCCTCACTTTTTTGCTGTTATAATAAATGCTTTCCACTAGATTTTGGAGCGTAGCTGTGGGGATTTGTGTTCATTCAGCCAAAAGAGCATTAGTGAGGTCAGGCACTGATGTCTGGCAAGGAGGCTTGGGGTGCAGTCAGAATTCCAGTTCATCCCAAAGGTGTTCAGTGGGGTTGAGGTCTACATACTTTTGGCCATATAGTATAATTTGACACCTCTACTTCAAGAAACCATAAATATATTTCACCAAAATGTAGATGTAGACATGTTTTTGCAACATTAAAATCCTATAACGTTAACCTGTAGTTGAGCAGTGGTAGCTCAGTGGTTAGAATATTGGATTACCAAATGGAAGGTCATGAGTTCAAATCCCAGCACTGCCAAGCTGCCAATGCGGGGCCCTTGAGCAAGGCCCTTAACCCTCAACTGATCAGTTGTGTTAAAAAAAATGTAAGTTGCTCTGGATAAGGGCATCTGCCAAATCCCATAAATGAAAATTGGAAAAAACTTTATGAAGAAAGTCTTCATAAGACTTTATGAAGAAACACTGCAAAGGAGCTGATAGTACTTGACACCTGTGATGCCCTGTGTGAAGGAAGGCAAAGGATGGATGGGGCTGGTGTCTCACCTGGCTGGTTTTCCTGAATTCTGCAGAAGGAGTTGCGCTGGTATTCTCCACTCAGATGCCAGCTGAACTCCTGACTGAAGGGGCAAAAGTCTGCGATCTCCACTGAACCTCCATAAAAGGGCAAATCCTCTTCAGCCACTCCGGATATACTGTCAAAATACTGTAGACAGCAGCACACTCTTAAAATATGCAACACAAATAAAACAATCTTTATTAGGAAAATACAGCTAATGAGAGACAGTGAAGATCAAAAGTAAGTTTGAGGATCAATGTGTCATTTGAAAATCTGTTTCAGCTCCAGTGCTCATATTCATGAATTTAACTCTTGTATATGCCTCTGTGGTATACCTGGTGGTATGTTGGCCAAACGTCGATGCGTTATCTGTATTTTACCTGATATTCTTGAGGCAGAGGCTGAGGATACTTTTGCAGGTTGCACACAGCCACTGCCAGCTGGTCCTGCCTGCAGGAGAGCTGTAGAGGCATGCCTCGTACAGAGTCACAGTATGGTGTCAACGTGGGCCTCCTGCACATAACACATTTTACACAGCATCAGTGTAAAACCTCTGATCTACAATCTTTTACCTAGCTGTCTATCTACTGAATCATACCGAAGTTCTGTCTAAAATCTTTAAGTGCTTTAAATATAATTTTTTTTTTTTTAAAAACTTAAAACAAATTATGGTTGAAAAAAATCACAAGAACTATGAGCAGGCCTGCTTGTATATCTAATGGGCAGTGCAATATAAGAAAAACATCTTCCGCCAAAGCATGATCAACCTGGATGAGGGGTAACACTAAGATCTAAAATGCAGATATACTTTATGCATAACTTACGTTTTGCGTTGCTGGTCAATCCAGAATTTGCAGCTTTTCATCACAAAGTCACAGCCCAACCCTTTGCCCCATTCTAGGTTTTCTGCCATGCTGTAATTGGCTCTGTACCACCTAACACAGAAAAGGATAACATGGAGTCAAGCAACAAAAAGTAAAATACAGTAAATGGCTAAAAGTATGTGGACACCTGACCATCACACCCATATGTGGGTCTTACCCAAACTGTTGCCATAAAGTTGGAAGCACACAACAGTATCGGATGTCTTCGTATGATGAAACATTACGATTTCCCTTCACTGGAACTAAGAGGCCCAAACCTGTTCCAACATGACAATGCCCCTGTGCACATTTGCTAAGGTTGTGCTCAAGTGACCTGCACAGAGTCCTCACCTCACCTCAACCTCACTGAACACCTATTGGATGAACTGGAATGCTGACTTTGCCCAGGTCTCCTCACCCGACATCAGCGGCCGACACTAATTTTCTTGTGGCTGAATTATCATAGTCACATTCCAAAATCTAGTGGTAAGCCCTCCCAGAAGAGTGGAGGTTATTTTAAGAGCAAAGGGGGACAAATTATGTAATGGGATGTTCAAAAAACACAATACGGGTGTGATAGTCAGATGTCCACAAACTTTTGCCCATATTGCATTACATGATATTGAGATCATTTCCATTGACATACATTTGGTAAAGCAGAAACCCAGAAAAACAATCTATGACTCCTTCCAGACTGTGACTATACCACCCAGTCACAACCGTCTCCCATTATAATTATGACGCTCACCATTCATTGAGCCAAGGCAAAAGACAAACTGCTACGTTGATATAATAGGCAACGAAGTTTCAGGAATCTTTCTGAAGCTAGGTCTTTAGTCCTGGATAATAGTCCATTATCCATAACAAATGACTAAGCACACAAAATATGCAACCACTGCACCTCTTCCACATACTGCTCATTGTACTATAGATAAAATACCACAGCTTCACACTATATAACACTACATATATATATATATATATATATATATATATATATATATATATATATATATATATATATATATATATATATATATATATATATATATATATTCACCCTGTATCTTCCATTATAGCCAGCGTTATTCTGGAGAAAACTCTGTTCTGTGTATGAGATCCAGTCATTGCTTCATTCTGTTGAGGTAAAAAAGAAAAAGTGCTAATTAAATATCCATCAATTCAAATTTCATTTTAGTTTATTAGTATAGGGCTTTTAACAATAGACATTTTCACAAAGAAGCTTTACAGAAATCTGGATGAAGATTTAGATCCGTAATTAAAAAGACAGAAGTGACAGAGGCAAGAAAAATTCCCTGTGATGGCATGAGGAAGAAACTTTGAGAGGAACCAGACTAAAAAGGGAACCAATCCTCTTCTGGGTGACACGGATAGGGGAATTATAAATCATTACAGTATGCAGGAGCAAAGAGAAAAGGCCAAATGTATTAAGTGTGGAAAGAATACTGAATATTGCCGTAAGTGTACTGTGAAGGATCCTGGGATGAGCACAGGACAGGTTTTTATGATTACAGCAGCAGTTCTTAGGAGGTCCATCAGTGCTACAACATTTCATTGGTGGCCTCCTGGTAGCTTGTAATGGTTTTACTTGTATTGCCCCTAAACTGTGGAATAGCATTCCAGAGTATATTAGTTTAATTTATAGGAAATTAAGTCTCTCTTGCTATATATTTTTTTTAATTCAGAAGAAAAAATATACTTTGTTAGCCAAGCCTATTCGCAGTACCAGGGTCTTTACCTTATTTAATTTTTTTAATGATTTGTAGTAATTTTCATAGATTTATAGTTACTCAATAATCATTGTGGATTGTTTTATTACTGTACTTTAACATTAATACTTATATAATTTAGTATTTGGAATACTAAATTTAGAATAATTTCTGGCTGAGTGATAATTAATGGCTTAAATAATAATTAATGGCTGAGTGCTCTTGAAAGTGATGTTATGACAGTCCTTGCTAATGCTTAATCTAGTTAAGCCACCTTAGGTTCTGGAGGCGGAGCTTTGTGTACATGAATGGGAATGGGGGACCCTCAAGGAGTGAGGACGAAGAAAAAAAAAAGTAAAATCACTTAAATCCTATTCAGCCCCACCTATTTAACAGTTAAAGACCTAATCTTGACACATTTTTACAAATATTTCCTGGTGCTCCTTTAATATTTTAGATATAAAGCATTTGGTGCTTTATGAATAATTAATTATTATTTTTATTTTTTTTTTACCTCTAGTAGCCGTTTTTCCCAATGATTCAGCTCTGTTCCCATGCCCCCTTGGTTTTCCAGCTCCATGCCCTCGAGAATAGGGCATTTGAAATGTCTCCGAGCTTCTTCCTGACAGAACATAATAAAAAAACAAAAACAAAGCTGAGATCCTGTAGAAGGTTCTAAAACAGGAATCAGCGTTAAAAACTTTTCCTTATATTTAAAAAAAAAACAACAACAAGCATTTAGACACTGACTACAACTCGTGGCGTGACCATCAGGTGGACCTCATGTCGAATCATGTGACCTCCACGGATGTCCCATAATCGTGTCGATCTCTTTATGACTTTATCACTCCACTGATATAGGCCCAAACTGTAGCAGAAACAAAAGCCAGCTGTTCAATGTCAAACAATTTACACTGTAAACAAGATCATGCCAACCGATATATAAAATTAATGCACACCTACAGAGAATAAATGTTACCTTTCATTAAATGCAGGTAAGCCACTTGCAAAGCGTGGAGTCAGAGGTTTCCCATCATCGTCGTGGTAAAAGGCAAAGAGCCCAGCTGAAAAACCCTGCATGCATAATACACAATGAATGAATACACCAACTGGCTTGATGAGTACAGAGAGTAGTAAGGCCTTAGCATGAGGTAGATATGAGACTGATATACTGTGCTCACCAAGGCATGCATAATCTCGTGCTTGACAGTGGAGAGCATGCCCTCGAACTCCTGAGGCTGGGTTGAGATCATATTTGGACACAAATTGGCATATCCAGCAATGGGCCTAGAATAAATTGACGCCGGGATAAAACATCAGGAAAGCATTTAAATATCAACTATTACTACCCCAAATCCCTGGAGCACAATAAGAACTTTGTTAGCAATATACAGTATAAATTTACATTATTAAGCCACTCCTAAGAGAGGGAGAGGAAAAAAAAGGAAACGAAAGAAAAAAAGGGAACAGAAAGGGAAAAAACAAATATTATGCTCATTATATGCAAACTACTTCTAAGAGCACAATAAGGACACAATCGTGGACTGATTATTACACAGAAAATGTTTGTCACTTCAGACAGGGACATAGCTGCAACACCATCAGAGCAATGGCATTTTTTTCACACAATATTTGAGATTTCTAAGACTTACAATTAACGATTCTTGTATTGTAAATAAAACAGGCCAGCTCTGTGTGTTTACCTGTCTAGTTCTGCCTCTAGCTGGCAGTATGCTGCATACGCCACAATGTTTTCTTGGCCACAGCGCTCTGTGGTCACCCCACTCACATACAGCACAAAATCTGCCCCTTCAACGCCCACACCATCTGGAGGTCCGTCTGGCCCACATGACTTCCACGTCTCACTGCACACTCTGCATTGCTGCACAACATACATGTGTCACAAAAAAATCAGTCTATGGGTGGCCACATCACACCACCCTGTGCTTGGTTGTTTTCCTTTAACAAGATACTTGCAGTGTTTTACTCCTCATATACCACAGCAATTTCCCAACAAATATTTATTGACTTAAAAAAATGATATATATTTAATCAGTTTATAGGAACACTTAATGTTTTTGAATGCCTGCAAAACAAGCAAGTTCCTGTTATCTCTTGAAGTATCCCTTTAACTCTTGAAGTTAAAGGGATAGTTCACCCAAAAATGAAAATTCTGTCATCAGTTACTCACCCTCATGTCGTTCCAAACCCGTAAGACTTTCATTCACCCTCGGGACACAAATGAAGACATTTTTAATGAAACCTGGGTGATTTCTGTAACTCCAGTTACAGTCCAAGTAACCAAAAAGTAAACATAATCCATGTGACTCCAGTGGTTTAATCCCAATTTTATGAAGTGATACGAATGCTTTGTGTGCACAAAAAAAAACTAAAATTAAGTATTTATTCACAAAATATCTTCACTTCCGCATAGATCTCTGACGCGCGTTCACGAGAGAACCACGACGCATGCGTGTTGTGTTGATGCGAGAGCAGACAAAAAAATGCAAGTTCTTCTCTATGTTGAAATCTGCAGACATTTTTGTTACAAAGATTGTTCTATGTGACTCAGTTTGTGTACAGCGTCCCTCTTCCACTGCTGTAAACAGTGCAGCGCTTTCAGGTCCCATTGTATCGTGAGAGCGGATGTTCTTCATTTTAGTTTTTTTTTTGCGCACACAAAGCATTCTTATCGCTTCATAAAATTGGGATTAAACCACTAGAGTCACATGGATTATTTTTACTTTTTGGTTACTTGGACTGTAACTGGAGGGACAGAAATCTCCCAGGTTTCATTAAAAATGTCTTCATTTGTGTTCCGAAGATGAATGAAAATCTTACGGGTTTGGAACGACATGAGGGTGAGTAATTGAAGACAGAATTTTCATTTTTTGGGTGAAATATCCCTTTAATAAGACAAAAAAATGCAGCTTGTCATGTGACCAAGAAACTTCAAAAAAGCAAAGATTTTCCTGTGTCAGAAAACTTTTTTGTTAACACTGGAGACTCCTTCCCAAAATGCTAAATAAATGTCTCCTTACAGAACACTCTTACACACCATGACATATGTCTTTAATTAATTTATGTGGAGGTGGAACATCTGTCATACAGTGCCTATAGAAAATCATCATACCCTGTCAAAATCCTTACCTTTTGTCACATTACACCCTGGAAATTAAAATAAATTAAATCTAAATTTTGCCAGCTGTATTTACACATTATAGCCCTCGACATCTAAGTGAAAATAACATTTTAAAAAATTCTGAACAATTATTAAAATTTAATTAGTGAAATACCTGGTTTGGATAAGTGATCAACCCCTTAGAGTAACCATTATAAACTTGCTCAGGTACAACTAGTCACTTCCCAGATCACACACATGCTTACTTCATAAGAAAACCGGCTGTTCCATGATGATTTCATTACTAGTAGTGCATGGCAACGCAAAGAATACACCATAGTTGCAAAGGTGCTTTCAAAAGGGCTCCAGGACAAAGTTGTGGAAAGCCACAAGTTAGGAGAAGGATACAAAAAGATTTCAAAGGCTTTAACTATCCCTCTGAGTACCGTTTACAGCATTATTAAGAAGTGGAAAGTGTATGGCACCACCAAAAGCTTGCCTAGATTGGACCGTTCCTCCAAATTGACTGACCGAGCCTGGAGGATATTGATCAGGGAAGCTACCAAGAGGCCAATTGATGCTGCCAAGTACACCCAAATTCTTGAGGAAAACCTGCGGCCCTCTGCTAGACAGCTGAAGATAGGCAGGTGGTTCACCTTCCAGCACGACAACGACCCTAAACACACCGCCAAAAAAACTATGCAGTGGTTTAAGGATAGGAAGGTGAATGTCCTTGAGTGGCCAAGTCAGAGCCCTGACCCAAAATCTGTGGATGGACTTGAAGACAGCAGTCAATCGCCGCTCACCATGAAATGTGACTGAACTCGAACAATTCTGCAACAAAGAATGGGCAAATATTCCCCAATCTAGGTGCACAAAGCTAATAGAGACATATCCAAACAGATTGATGGCTGTAATTAAAGCAAAAGGTGGCTCTACGAAATATTGAATCATGGGACTGATCACTTTTCCAACTCTGTTATTCTAGTTTTCTTTTTTTTTTGTTTCTGAACTGTTGTGTAAATAAAGCTGGAACAAAAAAATATATATTTTTAATGGGTTTTGATTTCAGACTGTAAGACAAAAAAGTGACTATTTCAAAGGGGTATGATGATTTTGTGTAAGATGCTACTATAGAAATTATAACATTTTAGAATGAGTGCATTAGTATAAACCTGTGATTTGCCTTGCTGCTATATTGCAATATGGTGTAAAATAATAAAAAAGAACTGCATTAGATAGAAAGCAGGTTGACATGCTTTAAAAATATATATATTAAAATAATAGACCAGATTTGGTTCAGTATGAAATTTTTTATGATGGTTTAGCTTTTTTTTAATCAGAGGAGGTGTGCAGTTCTAGACTGTGACGCAGGACTATGTGAGAGAAGCGCATGGACACATGGAGTTTCAGCTGCCAATCAGCTGCACATAACGTCAGCAGTATCCTAAGAAGGATTAGTGTAACAAACTTTACAGTCGAGCAAGGAGGAGGTGGGGACCGGCTGAACATAAACATAAGTTTAATAATAACCATAATTCAAACATAACATGTAACACAAACATAAAGCGCACGTGCATTTCTCTCTCCCTCACTGGCACTTTAAGACGCTCCTTTATCTCTCTCTCTCTCTCTCTCTCTCTCTCTCTCTCTCTCCCACCGATTAGCCAAATCAGTGCCAGGTGTGCATCCTCACAACCTGGCTTCTCCCTCCTCCTCGTCACAATTAAATACAGCTTAATGCAAATCGTTCAAGATGAAACATGGGTTAATCCTTATATACACGATCTGATAACTAATCAAAGCACACACAATGAAAAGAAAATCCTAATTGAATTCACTGAATGACTAACCTGTAAATGTTGCTCAGGCACGATGACTGGTCCACACTTTGTGATATCTGCACAAGCTTCTTGGCAATAGCGATGAGGCTCGTCTTTTTTTCGCAGATATTGATTTGTTGCACATTGTCTGAACAAGACACATTTTTTGTCATATGGTTATAGACCTCCCCAGGTGCCAAACTGCAATCGCATATATGAGACTGATCATAAGCAGTCCATAATGTGGACGGAAAAATAATTACCTGCTTAATAACACAGGACCTGCCTGCCTACGCACCCTGAAAGCCCTCTGGAGATAATCGATGGCTTGTGGGAAGAGTTTGTCCTTTAAATAAAACAAAAGAGATCAAGTATATTAGTTACATGCTAAATCAAACCTTATCCACTATCCAGAGGAATTCAATGCAGTTGTGATGACACGCACTGAGAAGTACCTTCACAAGACTGCTCTTGTTCTCATCTAGCCTGGTAGGGAAACAGACACACAATACAGTTACTGTACAGTCATACAGACTCACATTCTCATACTGACAGATGTACCACTTACACATCCAAGCTGGAGTCATAAACGATCTGAATCTTTAACTGCTTTTCCGTGCTTCTTTTCGTCAGCCTCCCTGGTTTCAGGTAGACATCATGTATCACCTGAAAGCAGATAAAAGACTGTAAGACATGATGTTATAATTGTGGCATGTTTTGTGTGTTTTCCAAAACATTGGAAAACTGTCTCGACCGCAAAACCATCCTGTGTGTGCCTCTCAAGATGAGCTTTAGAGCTGCAAAGTTTTCAACATCATCACCCACATGGATATGTTATTTATTTATTTATTGTTCTTTTAATGCCATGTCAGCATCAATGGCTATTTTCATGGCAAGATCAAGGTAGGTAAACAGTATTACAATGATAACATTTTACAACATTCCAACAGTGTCAACAACAACAGAGCTCTATATAAGGTCCTTCACTTTAATATTTGATAAGAAATTCAAAGATTCCATGGATCCTCCATGGATATGATTATTTTTGTTTATTTATTTTGCGTTTATTTGAATAGGGACAGTACAAAAAACATGATTCCAGTCAACAGCTGGAAAATATGTATTGCACATCGAGAGTATAGCATGAGCTCATTTGCATCTTGGGTCCCTAGAAAGGCTTTTCTAAAAAAAAAAAAAAAAAAAAAAAAAAAAATTAATAAAAAAAAAAACCTGCTAATCATAAAATAAAACTATTAACTAATGTAGCATATCATTTATATACATACACCAAAATAACCTGTACCTATTTTAAGGATACTTCCAACCCTGGTAAAATGAATAACTAATTAAAACCTACATTTATTAAATTTAATTTTACATTTATTTTTAAAAAAATTAATTATGTGTACAGCTCTGGTTTGTTTTAAACCAGCATTTTACCATCAATTATATTTTGCTGAAATAATAAATGGTTAAACTTTGATTAATAAACACATCTAGATATCTACACTCAGTTGCCCTTTTTATATCATACACACACCATAAGGGTCACCGTCTAAGAGTAAAATTACTCACTGCAGCTCATCTGCTGTTATGCACAGTTTGTCATCCTCCTCTAACCTGTCCATCAGGAGAAAAACATTAGCATAGGACCACCGCTGACCAGATGCTCAGCACAACATGGTAATGTGTGTGTGCTGCTGGTACAAGTGGCCATGTGATCAGAGATGAAGAGCTAGAACATGATTAATGCAAATTATGCAGGGAAACACATGAACACTTAAAATGCAGACTCACAAAGTAGATGTGACTGCAAAATTGCAGTGTTAAGCTGATACATTAGTCACACACATGCGCGCGCACACAGACACAGACACACACACACACACTGCTGTGGTGACACTATCCAAATAATATCCGGTCAGTGGTGGTCTATTCGCCTGGATGGTTTGATGTAGAGGCAGTTGACAAATTGTAAATAGTAATAGATAAGCACCAGTCAGTAACTGTATACATACAGTAGGTAGTAAAAGTATTTACCCCCTTTAACTTCTAAACATTTTTGTAGTGTTACAGCCTGGAATTGAAATGGGCTTGATTGAAATGTGGCTTACACAATATGAATATGTGTGAAATATTTTCACTGTGGCACAAATGTTAAAGAACTAAAGAACAAACAAACAACCAAGCAGATAATGTTTGGTTGCATAAGTATTCACCCCCCGGGGCAGTACTCGTCAAGACCACCTTTCACTGTAATAACAGCTGCAAGACATCTGGGATATGTCTTGCTTTGTCAGCTTTGCACATCTGGATCCTGATTTTATTCAATTTATTTATTTGTTTGTCTTGTTTGTTTGTTTTTGCCAATTTTACTTAGTAAAAAAAAAAAAAAAAAAAAAAAGTTAGTTAAACCTGATAAAATGGCCAATGAGTATATAAAATGGGGTAGCCATATAAAATAAAAGTGACAGCTGAGTTGATGCAGTATCAACTGGGGAGAAAATACCGAGGCGAACATGTTCAACAGGACTGAAGTGTATCATGAGTAGCTTGTGATCAGGAGATGTAAAGCGCCAGCCAGTTAGCCACCTAGCTTACTGGAGTTTAATTGCAAATATATATATATATATATATATATATATATATATATATATATATATATATATATATGTAGTAAGAGTGACGAAGTGTATTTACCTCTGAGGGCAAGGGCACTTTGTGACTACATGTGTGACAGTGTGTGTAGACGAGCAGAAAACAGAAACACCAAAGCGACACACAGAGCCCCCAGCCTCCGGCAGCCATCGCCTTACTGCAGCCGGAAAAACTGCCTCCGACCCGTCCTGATATTCCTCTTCTGCCCGGTGTAAAGCTACAGTTTTAACATTCATACCTCACACGATAAAGCGGAAAGGCAGAATACATGCGCTTTGTTAGAAATGTATCATCCATTCATTGGTTATTTCCAAATACCGGCTTTGACAACTTGCATATCGCTAACGGGAAGCTAGCAACAGTAAAAGGCATACAAAACAAATATGGCAGCGCTGTATTCAAAATAACAGTCTACGGGATTCATTTAGTATAAGTAAGTAAATAGATTAGTTGGTTAGTTAGTTAGGTAGTTAGTTAGATTAAAATTAGAATTAAACAAAACAAAAACAAACAATAGAAACCATCACCGAAATTATCATGGTTTCCACTTCAAATACCATTACAAACCACCAGCTAACCATTAAAACCATTACCATTATTGGTCCTTAATGGTATCCACTAGACTTAACATGCCACCAACAGAACAAGAAGTCAACAAGTTATCAGTAGAAACCCATATGGACCGCCTACTTCACTAAGTGTAGCTTCATAGTAACACATAAAACCTGTTACAGAGCAACTGATTCTCCAATCAGAGGGTGTTGATTAATTTTCTGTAACAGCACAGCTCGGACAGTTGTTCCGGCTGTAACAAAAAATCTTCTTTTTTTTTTTTCTTTTTTTTTTTTTGTCTTGTTAACTTCAAGAGGGAGAAAACAGAAAGGCTTGTGAGGGGATGGCTGTTAGTTTCTGATAACTAACAGGAACTAAATACTAAATTGTTTCAAGGACGTTCCACAACATCAAACATAACTTTAAATGGATAAAAAGTATAATGTGTTGTTCTCTGATTACTAAAAAATAATGCTAGGTTTTGGGAAAATTGCTGTGTTATAGAGGAATAAAACACTTCATGGTGGTAACGGCATCACACCACACTGTCAGTCATTATGTTCATATCATTTTCCTATAACTGCATGCTCTGTCATTTTTTATTCCTTTACATTAGCTTTGTAAAACTGTGCCAAGAAAAAATAGTAATCACCATTCAGGTTGCAGTGTTTTAAAAGATTGTCCCTTGCAGAAAGAAATACACAAGATTGATGGTATGCAAAATATCTGGTAAGAGCTTCTCCTATGTCATTCTTTTTTTTTTTTTTGATAGACATTTTTTTTTATTCATTTTATGCATTTTTAATGAATCAATAGAAAGACGGTGATAAAATGTCAACTTTATTCTATGCAATTGTGTCATGTAGTCACATTGTTAAATGCATGAAAGAAGAAATCATTTTGAGTGATGATTAATATATTTTTTTTATGTAATGCAAGGTATTCGACAAGAAGGTGAAAGAAGGTCATCAAGTTTGTTCCACGTGAAGAGGATCTTCATGCACTCTTCAGTCACCACAAACTGCAGTGGCTGCCAGAGGACCTGTTATGATCACAACATTTTACTATGAATTACACACAACTTTGATACATATGTTAATCTCCACCTCTTTATTATTATTTTTTTCAATAAGGCATCACTTTGCCCATCCTATCCTTACCATGCATTTTAGTTTTTGCCACATTAGCAATGTCCATGTCCATGGTGATGTCCATGGTGATGCCCATGGCCATGATGAGGCCCATGACCATGATGAGGCCCATGACCATGATGAGGCCCATGACCATGATGTTGTCCGTGTGAATGAGGATGCCCATGTCCTCCTGGAAAAAAGCCTGGGTTGACTGGAGGATTACAGGGACCTCCCCATCCTGGCTGTGGTGGTGGTGGTGGTGGGCATTGGCCTGGAACGGGAGGATAAGGACCATATGGATAGTTTGGGTTCATCCTGTTGCCAGTACGATACTCCTTCCTTGATGATGTTAAACACACAATGATGTATATCAATATTCTCCAACATGATCTTTCTTCTCAAAAACATAAATAACAGTTCAAGACAAAGAAAAAAAAGATAGATGAAAATAGTGTATCAAAATGAATTTGGCTGCCTATTTAAAAAAAAAAAAAAAAAAAAAAAACTCAAAATGTGGAAATAGTGGTCAGTAAAAAAAAAAGGTTGATTTGTTTGCCTGTGAGTCTTTCCTGTTTTTCTCTTCTTCTTTTTTCTTTTTTGGAAAGATGGACAGATATAATGCCAACATTCTAGATTCATTATAACATAAGAAATTATATTGTATATGAGAAGCACAAATTACCTTATACAATTATGTATGAATTGAAATTGTATGAAAGGGAAGGCACACCTCCGGTAACAACCTACTAAAAACAGCCTACTGCTTCTGATCTTCAGACTCTGAGGATTGTTGTTTTATGACAGCTGTGGCATTTATATTTAACTTTCTTGTATGAACCTTTACCTCTCTCAAAAAAAAAAAGATCTTTTACAATGGTGAGTGACCTTTTACCCAGGAGACAGACAAGACCCATTTCTAAGACAAGAGAAAGAAGTGCATACCTTTCTTCTGAGCTGTTGCTGATCTTGTTGATGACGAAGAATACCAGAAGTAAGAAAAAAAAAAACAAAAAACAATTGTACATTTCTTTGTTTCACTATATTTGATTATTTCTAGGTTTTGTTTTCAATATAGATAGACTTAATTATACCTTAATATCTTTTAGATACACTAAATCTTAATATCCTTGGACATTCTCGTTTTATTGGTTGATACAACGAAACAGCAGTCTAATAAACTAGCAAGTAGCCAAAACAAAACCCTACCATAGAAAAGTGTCTTCAAAACCAAATAAAATAAATAACACAGTCCAAAAAGCTACGAGATGAATGATAAGGTACACTTACCTGAAACCTAAATATCTTCTACGCGTCCCAACAGGCGTTCCGAAGAATTTTATTTCCTCCGTTGCCCCGTCAGTGCGCATGCGCGAAATCATGACGTTTTTTATTCTCTTGTAGAATGGCAAGTGTATGCTCTCTGAGCGCGTGTCAGTTTATAACGCTATTATAGACATCCAACCACACCCACAACCACATCTCGAATATATATATATATATATATATATATATATATATATATATATATATATATATATATATATATATATATATATAATTGACTACAGCGAACCCTTCATTTAAACAGATTAAAAATGTGTTTAATTGTTGACATGTAAGGAGATATTTGTGTAACAATTTTATATTATATTGTATTATTCGACTCATGAAGTCATTTTTTTTTTTTTATTCAATTACAACTTTAAGCAAGTCTACAGGGAGTTTGGCCTCATCACGTAGAGTAGCTCCTTAGCAGCTAGTTTAAATAACTTTAGCTATGCTAATGAACGAATGACACCTGTTAAACTCACTTCAACATGTCTTTTACAATCATTTAACCCACAATGGGCAATCGAAAAGTCACCCTTAAGCAGGGGTACACTTTAGTGTGGTCTGGGGTGAAGTGCGTTTTCTATTCTTTATTTATTTATTTTTTTGCGGCACTGCAGGATACTACGTAGGCATCACTGTGCAGACAATGGCATAATGGTTTTGGATTTTTAAATAAAAACGTCTTTTAATGCCATAACGTTGTGTTTTGTCTGTTTACATCTGATATATGACTTTTATCACTTGTCAGTGTGTTAATACTTATGCTTTCTTAAGCTGGGCTAGGGTATGAGTACAGTGCCCTCCACTAATATTGGCACCCTTGGTAAATATGAGGAAAGAAGACTGTGAAAAATTGTCTTTATTGTTTAACCTTTTGATCTTTTGTTCAAAAAGTTCACAAAAATACTCTGCTCTCATGGATATCAAACAATTGCAAACAAAACACAGGTTTATAAAAATAAAAAAAAAAGTTACATGTGCAACAATTACTGGCACCCTTTTAGTCAATACTTTGTGCTACCTCCCTTTGCCAAGATAACAGCTCTGAGTCTTCTCCTATAATGCCTGATGAGGTAGGAGAATACATGGCAAGGGATCTGAGACCATTCCTCCATACAGAATCTCTCCAGATCCTTCAAACGCTGGTGGACTCTCCTCTTCAGTTCACCCCACAGGTTTTCTATGGGTTTCAAGTCAGGGGACTGGGATGGCCATGGCAGGACCTTGATTTTGTGGTCAGTAAACCATTTTTGTGTTGATTTTGATGTATGTTTTGGATCATTATCCTGCTGAAAGATCCAACCACAGCCCATTTTAAGCTTTCTGGCAGAGGCAGTCAGGTTTTCATTCAATATCTGTTGATATTTGATAGAGTCCATGATGCCATGTATCCTAACAAAATTTACAGGTCCTCTGGCAGAAAAACAGCCCCAAAACATTAAAGAGCCACCACCATATTTAACCGTGGGCATGAGGTACTTTTTTAAACAAGATTTTAAACCTGTGTTTTGTTTGCAATTGTTTGATATCCATGAGAGCAGAGTATTTTTGTGAATTTTTTGAACAAAAGATCAAAAGGTTAAACAATAAAGACAATTTTTCACAGCCTTCTTTGCTCACATTTACCAAGGGTGCCAATATTAGTGGAGGGCACTGTATATACAGTGGTGCTTGAAAGTTTGTGAACCCTTTAGAATTTTCTACATTTCTGCATAAATATGACTTAAAACACAATCAGATTTTCACGTTCACATTTATTTTAATATATTTAAACAACACATAGGCCCATTAAATTGTACAGTGACAAAAAAAGTGTTTTTGAAAATCAAATAAATTTAAAATGTCATATCTCAACAATCCATATAAAGCTTTCCAGTGAAGGAACTGCTCTTAACCAAAACATACATTATGAAACGTTTAGTGCTGAGAGGTTCATTTTGGCTTGGTACAAAGCGAAAGCACAAAGAAGGCTTATATTTTGTGTCTCACAAGCTAGCTAGCTAACCTAATAGCTGACTCACTTAAATTAATCGTTAAGGAGATGTTATCTTGCTATAGCTCTGTAAAGGCTTTTTATTTATTTATTTTAAAAAGCATATCCTTAATATGTTTAAGATTAGAAGAAGGGATATTAATTAACGTGTTTTTTTTAAACAACATACTACAACATAGTAATGCTAACATTTTTTTTTTCAAGTACTAAGAATTTTTATAGTGGCAGTCTACTTTTGGTCCATCATGACTTACTCTTTAGGCAGATCCACTTTCTCTTTCTCTCTTCATCAGAGGTCAGCTCAGGTCCTTTTTTCCAAGAATCCTATTTCAGTATTGTGGTTTAAATTTGCTTGCCAGAAAGTTTCTAACCTGTTTTTCCATGTACCATAAATAGCAACACTTCTACAATATTTAATTCCATGCTGAGATACCCAACATATAGAAAGGTAAAGGACACATGCCATAATAGATCTTCTTTTCCTTTCGGCTGTTCCCTTCAGGGGTCGCCACAGCGAATCATCTGCCTCCATCTAGCCCTATCCCCTGCATCCTCTTCTCTCAGACCGACTACCTTCATGTCCTCCTTCACTACATCCATAAACCTCCTCTTTGGTCTTCCTCTCGGCCTCCTGCCTGGCAGCTCTAACCTCAGCATCCTTTTACCGATATATTCACTCTCCCTTAGGAATTTGTGGAACTGTGCAAGAAAACTTGAAAAACTCTTTTAGTTTAGTTAAGTTTACTCAGTTTAGTTGCAAGCATCTACTAATAATTTAAGGCAACTTAAAAAATAAATAAATAAAGTTGGACAGACAAAGTATGAATAACGTATTATACACATAAGTAATGTAAAACCTTTTATTCACCATACAATGTATTATTTATATAGCTAGAAAGAGATTATATAAGATGTTAATTGTTTTTCATAGGCTATTTGGGATTTGCTTATGAAACATCTTCATTCTCTAATCGGAGTCAGAGCTGCTCCCAGAATGCTGTTGGAAAGATGGCACTCATTAAAAACAATATAAAGAAATGCTGCCTTAATCACACATCTAATAGTTGATCTACATTTGTGTTTATTCTTCTTATATCAGATCTATGTTCTCACCTTGCCGCCCTTTCCATGTTTCTTTCCATGTTTCTTCCCATGTTTGCCATGACCATGCCCATGCCCATGACTGTGGCCATGACCTTGACCACACCCAGGTCCATATCCAGGCCTGGGACCATACCCAGGCCCATATCCTGGGCCCATGGGAGGATTGCATGGCCCACCTTGATGTGATCCTGGGCCCATGGGAGGATTGTATGGTCCTCCTGGATATGATCCTGGGCCCATGGGAGGATTGCATGGTCCTCCTGGATATGATCCTGGGCCCATGGGAGGATTGCATGGTCCTCCTGGATATGATCCTGGGCCCATGGGAGGATTGCTTGGCCCTCCTGGAAAGCATCCTGGGCCACCATACCCCGGCAGGTTTGGCTGTGGAGGCTGGTAAGGCATGTTACCATAAGGAGCATTTGGATTTTGACAAGGTTGTCCAGGCTGATTTGGAAAGTTGGGGTTCATACTGTAGCTGTGGCTGTGGAATTTTCCTCTGCAACACACACACACACACACACACACAATCAAAATAGAAGCCATATTACATTTAATAGTATAGGTAAGAACACATTCAGCGATGCTGACATATCATTTCAGTAAATTCACAATCCACAATACAATCTCAAATTTAGCCCTAATCTGTCACTGACAATTTTAAGATCTTTATGCTGTCAAAATGCATAATGTGGGGACAACATGTAACTGTGGGGCCATTTAATTTAATTAGCAATTTAATTGTCTAAGATATAAGAGTCCTGCTATTCAAGCATCTCCACTGAATCTGATAGTAGTAAATAGGTCACTTAGAGTAGTGATTCTCAAAGTGGGGTGTGTAAAACAGCCAGGAGAGCCATGATTTTGTTTTGTAACAGTAATGCAAATCACAACCCAACATTAGCAGTTATTACATTTATTATTGAGTTCTTATAGTTATTAACTGATTTGAATGTTAACTTGAATTAAATGGGTTTAATCCAAACCTCAATAATTTAAAAACACATGATCAGCCTATAAATAATGTCAACTTAGACCTACTATGTTCTGTCAGAGGAAAGTTCAGGAATAAAATGTTTCAACAAATGGTAAAAATATCACTGTACACATTTAAATATTTTTTGTATTTGAATAGCTGGATTATGTTCATGAAATAAATCTTTCCTGATTGGTTAAATATGTCCCTGGCTGCAAAAAGTTTGTTAACCCTGGACTTAGACACTTTAGAAAAAAGCAGAAGCATATTTGTAGGGGAAATAACAGTATGTTGAAATGTACTGTGGAATACTGTCACAATAATACAAAAATGAAATAATGACCCCTGGCATCGCTTGTTATTCCCTATACTGAATTTAGCTGAGTAGCACTAACTATAAAATACGGCATAATTTCTGGAATTGTTGAGTGGGAATTGACTTTTCAATGCCACAATGAACTGAAACTATCTGTCTGTTATTCTTACTCACTCACTGACTTATAGTAACTGCTTTGTCCTGGTCAGGGACATGGTGGATCCAGAGCCTAATCTGGGGACACTGGGCGTGAGGCAGGATTACACCCTGGATAGGATGCCAGTTCATCTCAAGGCATCACACACACACACACACACACACACACACACACACACACACACACACACACACACACACACACACACACACACACACACACACACACTCTTACTTATACCTAGGGGCAAATTATCTTAGCCTGTCCGCCTGCTGGCATGTTTTTGGGAGGTGGGAGGAAACCGGAGAACCCAGAGGAGAGCAACGCAGACATGAAGAGAACATGTAGAGAAACTCCACACAGACATTCACCTGAGCTCAGAGTTGAATCCGGGACACTGGAGCTGTGAGGCAGTGATGTTCCATTAAAAAAGACTAATAAAATTTTACTGGACATTTAGAAAAAAAAATTAAAAAGCTAATTTATGATAATGCATCTTATATGTTGTATAGTATTAGAAAAAAATATATTATTAATACAATAAATTAAGATCATTGTTGTTGTTTTTTTTCTATTATAATGTCTCATTAATTGAGAGTGAAGCCAGAAGGGAAGATTGCTATTATTTGAGGCCTGCTTTATGCTCCTTGTTTGGAAGGGCTAACCACTTTTTTTTGGTAATATTGGTTATTATTGATATTAAGTACCTTTTAAAATATAAACTATCCATAATTAAGTCATGACAGTTGTCACACTTTTCATTAGAAATTCAGCAGGTTGCTGTCCGTAAACTGAAATGATCTTGCTGGGTGTAGCACCTTTATGCAAATAATGTTGCAAATCTAGATCAGTGGAATCTATTTATTTATTTAACAAAGGTCACATCGCTAAACACTGCAGATGACTGTGGTGTCTTCATGACAAAAAACTCTGAATGGTTTATATCATAGCTTGCTTAAAAAGTCTCTTCAATTATTAAGAAGGCCCAGAAGCTTGTCAACACAAAAACATGATTCAGCCATAACACCCTTCTGCTCATGAAACTCCTAAGGTAGTTACTGACTAGCTGTGACCAGCTCCACTAACATCAACAACAATGTGAAGACCAATTTCTTTTTCTTTTTACTAGTTTTACTGGTTGTATTAGTTGAGCTATAACAAATTGTTTTGAGTCTCCAGTCTCATAATAGTAATGTAATAAAGTCAACAAATAGAGCAAACTAACTTACCACAAAGTCTTCTAAAATAAGGAAAGATGAGGGTTCAGTGATGCACCAGGCAGCAGGCAGTCTCTTGATGTTGAATGTGTCTTTATAGAAAGTCAGAGTGCGTTATTTATGGGTGACTCCGCATACCGAAATCCTACCAATAGGAGCGCTGTATGTGGGTGTAGCAACAAGGAGTTTCAGTTCTTGATAGGAATGTGATATCCTTTTTTTTTTTGGTAAAAAAAAAAGAAGAAGAAGAAGGAAAAATAATACTGTTTGATAAATTTATCAATAAAGCTTAAACAAGGGACTTGTAAATAAACAAACTGTTTAATATAGGTTAAAGAGTGCAGATAAAGCCAGTGTGAAACACCCTTGTAAGCTTTTGCAGTCCAAACGGGATCACACCACCTTCTCTGAGTGACAGGCTGCCAAACCTGTTTTAAGTAATATGTCAACACTTGCTAGATCTCAAAACATACAAAGGATATGGAAAGCTTAACTAGGTTTTACTGAGCTTGTAATGCTTGAAATATAACTCTTAATTTATATAATTTTCATATATTGGATTGACAAATAGGATAAAGTAACAGAAACATTACTACTAACATTGAGCACACACACACACACACACACACCAGTATGTTTGAGGAACTAAATCTTCCGTTATGTAAATCTCTTTCATCCCAAACCTAAAACTAATCCTATTAGCTGAATTAATGCTTGAACCAAACTGAAGCTGTAGACCTCCTCACACAAAGGTGTTTACTTCATCTGTTGCATTGGAATTTTACTTTGTACCTTGACCTCAGTGAGCTCTAGGTTATGGGTGTGTCCCATTTACTGGTTATGCCTGAAGAGCCAAACCCATGGAAAACTGAACATACTGGTGTGAAAGCACGTGGGGGAGAGCACATACAGCAGGGATATAGTAAACATTAAATCACTCCATTGAAAGGAAATACCACCCCACACCTGGTATCCAGTTCCTCAAACTAATTCCTCACAAAAGCACCAAGGCCAATTGTTTTTTTTTGGTTTTTTTTATACATTGAAGACATTTGGGCAACAAGAAACACCTGTAAATCACATGTTCCAATATTTATCATTTGAAAAATGGGTGGATTCAAACAAAAGGTGGCATGTTCTAAGTTGTTTAACACGCCTAGATGTAAACATCAGGAAATGAAAACTGAAAAAATGATCTATTGTCTCATATTCAGCTTTTGATCTCATCCCAAATGTCTGCAGTGTATAGCAAAAACTAAAGAATTTGGCCTTGCCGTTCCAATACTTTCAGAGAGGATTTATATATACTTATATAAGTACTTAAATACTTACATAAATATAACTATGGACAAGCTGGTTTAATCATCAGCATGCTGTAAAAAAATGACTAATGGAAAACATGACTATGTTGTTTATCTAGAGGAGTTGGATGACAGGAAACTGATAAAGTATGATTACTAAAGCTCTGTACTCTCTATAAGCTTTTATACAAACAAGAGGTAAGGCATGTGGCCAATATCTATAGCAGTGGTTCTCAAAGGGGATCATCAGTGGTCTTTGAAGAATTGCCAGGTGGTCTGTGATTTATTTATTTATTTTTAATTTTGTTACAGTGGTGGAAATCACAACTAACCATTACTGTACTATTTATTATTGAGTTCTTATATAATTATTAGCCTAATTGATTGGTCACTTGAATTGAATGGGCTTAATGCAAAAATAAGCCAGGCTATATACAGTCGTGTGAAAAAATAAGTACACCCCATGGAAATTGTTGGCTTTGTTGACATATTTGGACAAGCAAACATTTGATCCTCTTTGAAACCATGCCCATTAATAAAGTTGATGGACTCTATCAAATGACAAAATTGACATTTTGCAGTAATTTTCACAATTTAAATGAACAAAAAAGAGATCAGTCACATGGAAAAAGTAAGTACACCCCTACACTTATCACACCTTCAAATCCAGAAAATTAGAATCAGGTGTTCAAGATTGGGTGCCAGTTATTAGAATCTGCTTAGGGAGTGCAGGTGGAACCTGCTTTATTTATACCCCTCTCATATCTAGTTTCTGGTGTTCCCTTTGTTATTGAGGTGTGTGGTGTCATCATTCATCAGCCTTCAGAAAAAAGGTTGTGGATGCCTATAGGTGTGGCAAAGGATTTAAAAACATCTCCAGATTATTTGAAACACATCATTCCACTGTAAGGAAAATCATCTACAAGTGGTGCAGATTTCAAACGACAACTTTCAGCCCAAGACTGTCTGATGCAAAAAGAAGTCTCCAAGAACCCCAAAATTTTATCACAGGATCTGCTAGTAAGTCTTGTAACTGTTGGTGTCAAAGTACATGCCTCTACAATCAGAAAGAGATTGCACAAATTTGACCTGCATGGAAGGCGTGCCAGGAAAAAGCCTTTGTAAGGATACAGTTTGCCAATGAGCATATAGGCAAAGACCGGGCCTTTTGGAATAATGTGCTCTGGACAGACAAATCAAAGATAGAGTTGTTTGGCCACAGTAACAGCAGATATGTTTGGTGCAGACCAAAGACAGCTTTTCAGGAGAAGCACCTCAGACCAACTGTGAAGCACTGTGGTGGAGATGTTATGGGTTAGGTTTGCTTCACTGCCTCAGGGACTGGACAGCTTGCATTCATTGATTCAGCTATGAATTCTGCATCATATCAAAGAGTGCTTGAAGATAATGTGAGGCCATCTGTCCAAAAGTTGGACATTTCAACTGAATAATGATCCTAAGCACACTAGCAAATCCACCAAGGAATGGCTCAAAGAGGAGAAATGGAGGGTTATGGAATTGCCTAGTCAAAGCCCAGATTTGAATCCCAATTGAAATGTGAAGGGATTTAAAACGGGCAGTAAATGCAAGAAAACCCTCAAACATCTTGCAACTGAAAGAATATTGCATGGAGGAGTGGTCAAAAATTCCAGCAAGCCTGGTGGACAATTATACAAAACGCCAACAAGAAGTTATTTCTGCTAAAGGGAGCAATACTAGCTTCTGAGACCAAGGGTGTACTTACTTTTTCCACAGAAGAATATCACATCTATTGATATTTCTGTTTCTGATTCCTTGCGGTTTTGTTCAAGTATATCAACTTCATTAAAAGGGTACTGTTTCAAAGATGACTGTCCAAATATGTATATAAAAAAAAAAAAATTTTTTTTTTTTTTTTTTAAAAGAGAAAAAGAGAAAAAACCCCTACAATTTCCATGGGGTGTACTGTATAATGTCATCTTCATGTACACATTTGAATAACAAGCATAATATTTAAATAACTCATAATATACTATTACTATTATAGAATAGTGAAGTTCTAAAAGCAGCAAATCGGTTTGTATGAAAGTGGAATTTTCACCCGGCAGTTAGACACCAAATGCCAAATAAACACTTCACAGATTATCTCTCAGTGCCTCCCAGATTCCGAGCAAGTGAGCTGGAGGGGTAGAGACGCGAGAAACGGCCCAGAGTCCAAACTGGAAACACGTTTCTATAGGATGTGTAACTGATGGCACAGCTCTTGTTGAAAACACCAGAGATGTTCTCCTAGAAAGGGTAACAAAATGTCTATATCAGGGGTAGTCAACTTAAATTTGTGACTTTACAGCTACATTAAATTCCTTACTGACAAAGGTTCGGATAAGCAAATAAAATGACTGAATGGAGGCAACGGTTATATTTAACGCTCAGCAATTAATGATTAGTTAATTAATAATGGCCAGTTTTGTCATACATTGACTGCTTCCCCTACAGTATTTTTTGAGTGTTCAGTTTGATAGGCTGAAATATGTTGCGATCAGTTGAAAACTGGTCTATATCATCACCAAGAACCCTTTCCTATGTAAAGGGCCAGATGATGTACAATGATAGTAGATATAACAATTTCATATAATTTCTTCAATTTAATTCAGTTAAATTTTTTTGTGTTTATAGACTTGAATATATTTGGAACTTTTTGTCATACACATTCCATTTTATTTGTATGCAAGTGCTTAAATACAACTGTATATTTTAATGCAAAACATTTCAAACCCTAATGTGACAACAAAGATTAGTGTTAAAAACAAACTAAAGACATGGAAATGCAGAACTCACTTGTGGCCAGTCTCCATTGGGAAGCTGCTTAGCAATCAAAGCCTGTATTCCACGCTCAATGACTATGCAGTCAGGGTACCTGTTGTATGAAGAACCAATAAAAACATGAGAGGTGAGTTAAATGTAATATAAAACCAGATTTTAAAAAGGCTTATGGAAAGATGTGGAATCCCTACAGCTCTGTCACCTTAAGACCATGCTGACCACACAGTGAGTATTACCTGACAGCCATCAGACCCAGCAGAGCCCAGCAGGTGTTATGGATCTGGGAATTTATGCTTTGTACATAGCACCTCTGCTCACACGACTCAAAGTCCTCTCCCCAGCCTCCATCCTCCATCTGCTTAGCGAGCAGAAAGTCACAGGCACGCCTCACCTCAGTACACACCAGTCTGAAACACAGAAAGGATGCATGACTCACATGTCTCACTGAACTACTGACTTCTTGATATGTGCTTTATTTGTCCAAATCATACCCATCATATCCATCCCGGAAAATATGACCCATGCATGCAAACGCCTCCAATCCAAACCATACTCCATATGTAAAGCACACACCCCATGATCTGAAAAGGATCCACAAGCCAAACAATAGTATATTATATCACATTAGTTTAATGTAGCATATACAGTGTATAGTATTATACCATGCATTTGTACTATAGACCCATGGTTCTTAAAGTGTGGTCCATGAAGCATAGCCAATGCGGTCTGTGATTTTTTTTAATTTAGTGACAGTAGAAAAAATCACAATTCACCATTATCAAAGTTCTTATATTTATTATTGATTTATTAGAGTCATTAATCTATAAATAATGTATATAATCTATATAATAATATAGTATATAATATACTATATATATATATATATATATATATATATATATATATATATATATATATATATATATATATATATATATATATATATATATATATAAATTATATAGTATATATAATAATCTATAAATAATTAAAAATAAATACAACTGTGTTCAGCAAGGGGAAAGATCAAGAATAAAACTTTTCAAAAAATAAATACTAATATAAATATAAATAGTAGTAAGCCATTATATTTTATGTGTATAGTATATTAGTTTAATTATCTACTTCTTGTTTTTTAACAGTTAAAAGGATACCTCACTGCAAAGATTTGAGAATCCCCCCTCCTGTCCATATCATATATTAGAGTATTGTCTATTTAGATATTTGAATTTGGTACAGAATTAATTACAGAATCCTGGTACAGGGAGTCAACATTCACTTGGATCAAAAACTTTAAAATACAATGAACAACAAATCAATATTGAATTGCAGCCCAAAGGCCTACCCTTCCCATGAACCATCAGGTCTTTGCATTCTTCTGCAGTAGTCAAGTCCCTGCTGAAGAGTACTCCTACAATGAAACATTACAGCTTAAGTCATTGAAGCATGTTGAATTTCTTTAGATGGTAATAGAGGGGTACTGAATTTACCTGATCTCCTGCGCTCTGTGCTCAGGATAAGCATGATGAAAGTGCTGCAGAGCTTGCATCACAGCCGACGTGCACTCCACATAGGTGTAGTCGATCATGATATCACCTGTGACAGGACACAGAGTCAACAAATTATTAAACAAATATTCAAAAGAGCCATCAAACCAAAGGTAATGACAACTCACTATATATGACATGAAATGTTTAAAATAATATCTGTGGAAAGAACATAAAAATACACTATAATTATAATGAATCATTATATTTTTTTTAGTAGGGTCATGGTACTACCAATATGGCTTTCTGAAAACATTTGCTCACCAAACACCTCTGATGGGTTCAGCAGCTCCAGCAGTTTTCCTCCACGTTTGGTCTCGTATGTGGCAAAGCCACCATCAGAATTTCTCATGCTTAAAAGCTAAAAGACACAGCAAGAGTTGAAGACTACAGCAGTAGACTCGGAATAACAAAGCACATGCTGACGTATTGTCTTATGGCTGTACCACATTGACTGCATCGAAGAGTCTTTGTGAGGGAATGTGCTCTGTGATGAAGCTGCACTGCTCCTGCAGTAACATCACCGACTTCAGGCCCTCTGCTGTGCAGTCAGCCACGATCCAACCACAGTCACGTGTGCTGAAGGGAAAGCCTCCCTGACACACACACACACACACACACACACACACACACACACACACACACACACACACACACACACACACACACACCATTTTAACTATGTTTATCTAGATGTAAGAAATCCACGTCATCCCCTGCACTACCATCATTATCCTATCTTAATCTTAATTAACATTTAATTGCACCAAGCCCGAAAGTAATTTCATAGGTTAAAAGTGAATGTAAACTTTCAGTACCTTGTTCATTTGTCTGTAATATTTGATGTAGTCTGGGGGATTTTCTTTAACCTGAAATAATGAAAAAATATTGAATAATGAATACAGCACTACACCACCACGACCATCAGCCTTACTATTACTATTATGACTATTGTTACAACAACTACTCCTAATACTATTTCTACAATTCCTACTACTACTACTACTACTAATAATAATAATAATAAATATATCAGCAATTAAGGGGCCAAGCACTATAAGCAGTAAGGCGATAAGCAAGCATGATTTTAGCATGACAAACCATTCAGAAGGTATAAGCAAAAATGTGTTTTTTTTTCATATCTCTTGAACACTAGGTGGTGCTGTTCCAAAACAATGCAGGTTCCCTCAAGTCATGATGCCAATGACAAGTACTAAAGTTTGGTCTGAATATGTTAATGCACTACAGAGTCTCATATCCGTTTTGGTGTGATCGCCATCGAAATCATCTGCACGTTATTTGAGAATGGTTGGGTTTATCAAAAAGCCAGCATAGTCTGAAGATGATCTCTTACAAATTTCGTCAAAATTGGACAAACGATTTGGGACGAGTTCGAAAAAGTAGGTTTTTCAGATAATTCAAAATAGCGGACAGGAATTTTAGTCTATCACGGCATAATTGGTATCATCCCTGCATGACACAGGGAATCTATCAAGACCAGTCTCATGACTGTAGGCCAAACTAATCAAAAGATACTAGTACTTTTTAAAATTTCATCATAATTTTTGAACACAAGGTGGCGCTGTCTTGAAACTTTTTGAGTACCTTCCAGGTATCGCGCAAAAAACATTGACTGAGTTTCATAAACGATACGTCAATGCGTCTGTAAAATATAGCATTTTATGACATTATTCGAAATGGCCGAAGCTCACAATGGCCTACATGGAAAAGTTGGATATCGTTCGACTCGGTTTGCCGCACAGAATGGAAAGAGACCAATCTTGTGATATTTGGCCAAACTGTTCAGAAGTTATCAGCAAAATTAACCATTTTTTATATCTCGTCGAAACTGTGCAGCTACACTCAGGTCATGATTATGATGACAGCTACCAAGTTTTGTCTCAGAAGAAGAAGAAGAAGAAGAAAACTAACGGATACAATAGGTGCCATCGCACCTTCGGTGCTTGGCCCCTAATAACAATAACTTGGATTTGTATATCACCTTTCACACAAAGGTTTTACAGGTTTCCAAAAAAAAAAAAAAAAGATTTGTTTTGATATAATACACATTGATATGATCTTGATCTGTTCTTGCTTGTATGGGAAATATCACTAGTCTGATACTGGCACTATGCTTTGTTTAACTGTTATGTATGTACTGCTCTTACCTGAGTTAGATTAAAGAACTGATGGGCCTTCATTAAACAGTGTGTAAACCTGGGGTCATTCTGCGCAGATGCCTTAAAAAAAAAAAAAAAAAACAGGACAGTGTAATATTTAAATGCTTATGATTCTTGATTTTCTATTGTTACATGTAGTTACTTACATTTTAATGCCATGGTAACAGCAACACTAATAAACAATGTAATATGGTGTTACTGTATAAACAAAGGAGCAATGGAAAAAAATACAGACGAGTTCAAACGTGTTTTAAACACCTCAAGAAATGCTTGTACTGCAAAGGCAGTGTCCCATAGCTGAGAGCCATTGGTTCCCTATGAAAATGCAAAAACACAGAACATGAACAGGAGCAGTTGGATAACCCTATGTACTATGTGGTAGAAAAATAATTTTATGAAGCAGAGAACAACCTGCATCTTCAAGCCATCAAGACCTAGCCTGGGGAAAAGTATACACAGAATATACTGTTTATATATGTAATATCAAGAAAGGTTAGGGAGTATTCTAAAAAAATTGATTGTTTATGACTAACCAGAGGTAGTCTGGGATCCTTGCCACATGTTCCTGGAAGGCAGCTGATGTGGGTCCATCAACATGCCAGCGTACCAACATGTTAATGGTTTTTGAGATCTGAGAATGCAGTTGGGATATGAAAAGAATTCTTTCATGCTATGGTAAGATATTGCCAATAAAACAGTACTGTGCATTACCATGAATGTACAGCCGTGGCCAAAAGTTTTGAGAATGACACAAATATTAATTTTCACAAAGTCTACTGCTTCAGTGTTTTTAGGTCTTTTTGTGAGATGTTACTAACTGTTACTGAAGTATAATCACAAGCATTTCATAAGTGTCAATGGCTTTTATTGACAATTACATGAAGTTTATGCAAAGAGTCAATATTTGCAGTGTTGACCCTTCTTTTTCAAGACCCCTGCAATTCGCCCTGGCATGCTGTCAATCAACTTCTGAGCCACAGCCTGACTGATGGCAGCCCATTCTTGCATAATAAATGCTTGGAGTTTGTCAGAGTTTGTGGGTTTTTTGTTTGTCCACCCGCCTCTTGAGGATTGACCACAAATTCTCAATGGGATTAAGGTCTGGGGAGTTTCCTGGCCATGGACCCAAAATGTCGATGTTTTGTTCCCCGAGCCAATTCGTTAGCACTTTTGCCTTGTGGCAAGGTGCCCCATCATGCTGGAAAAGGCATTGATCGTCACCAAACTGTTCTTGGATGGTTGGGAGAAGTTGCTCTCTGAGGATGTTTTTGTACCATTCTTTATTCATGGCTGTGTTCTTAGGCAAAATTGTGAGTGAGCCCACTCCCTTGGCTGAGAAGCAACCCCACACATGAGTGGTCTCAGGATGCTTTACTGTTGGCATGACACAGGACTGATGGTAGCGCTCACCTTTTCTTCTCCGGACAAGCTTTTTTCCAGATGCCCCAAACAATCGGAAAGGGGATTCATCAGAGAAAATGGCATTACCCCAGTCCTCAGCAGTCCAATCCCTGTACTTTTTGCAGAATAGCAGTCTGTCCCTGATGTTTTTCCTAGAGAGAAGTGGCTTCTTTGCTGCCCTTCTTGACACCAGGCCATCCTCCAAAAGTCTTCGCCTTACTGTGCGTGCAGACGCACTCACACCTGCCTGCTGCCATTCCTGAGCAAGCTCTGCACTGGTAGTCCCTCGATCCCGCAGCTGAATCAACTTTAGGAGACGGTCCTGGCACTTGCTGGACTTTCTTGGGCGCCCTGAAGCCTTCTTCACAACAGTTGAACCTCTCTCCTTGAAGGTCTTGATGATCCGATAAATGGTTTATTTAGGTGCAATCTTACTAGCAGCAATATCCTTGCCTGTGAATCCCTTTTTGTGCAAAGCAATGATGGCTGCACGCGTTTCCTTGCAGGTAACCATAGTTAACAGAGGAAGAACAATAATTTCAAGCACCACCCTCCTTTTAAAGCTTCCAGTCTGTTATTCTAACTTAGTCAGCATGACAGAGTGATCTCCAGCCTTGTCCTCGTTAACACTCTCACCTGTATTAACGAGAGAATCACTGACATGATGTCAGCTGGTCCTTTTGTGGAAGGGCTGAAATGCAGTGGACATGTTTTTTTGGGATTAAGTTCATTTTCATGACAAAGAGGGACTTTGAAATTAATTGTAATTCATCTGATCACTCTTCATAACATTCTGGAGTATATGCAAATTGCCATCATAAAAACTGAGGCAGCAGACTTTGTAAAAATTAATATTTGTGTCATTCTCAAAACTTTTGGCCACGGCTGTACTATTAAGAGCAGTAAACAGTAAAACCGAGGGTCAATCAAATCAATATTTGGTGTGAGGAAATCAGCTGGCAGGTTGATCCAAATATCGTGGGAAATCGGCTGTCTTGGTTTTTGCCCATTATTTGCTTGTCTTTGCATGTCCAAGACAACTTCAATCATGCTGAGAGTTTCTCTTAGTATCTTTTAGTTAAAGATATACATCCCCAATTCCAAAAAAGTTGGGACAGTATGGAAAATGCTAATAAAAACAAAGAGGAGTGATTTGTAAATGTCCTTTAAATTGACTTGTATTTAAACAAAAAACTTATAAAGACAAGGTATCTGATGTTTTACCTAATCAACTGCATAGTTTTTTGAACATAAACGTTTATTTTGAAATTGATGCATGCAACATGTTCCAAAAAAGTTGGGAAAGGGGCAATTTAGGACTAATAGCAATGTGACAAGTTGAAATAAGAAGGTGATGTGAAACAGGTGATGCAATCGTCTAATCATAGTATATAAGGAGCCTCCAAAAAAGGTCTAGTCCTTCAAGAGCAAGGATGGTTTGAGGCTCGCCAATCTGCCAACAGAATAATCCAACACTTTGAGAACAACATTCCCCAAAGACAAATCGATAGGATTTTGGGCATTTCACCTTCTACTGTGCACAATATAATTAAAAGACTCAAGGAATCTGTTCAAATCTCGGTGCGTAAAGGGCAAGGCCGAAAACCACTTCTGAATAGGCGTGATCTCTGATCCCTCAGACGTCACTGTCTTAAAAACCGTCATGAGTCTGTAATGGATATCCTGACATGGGCTCAGGAATACTTTGGTAACCTTTGTCAGTCAACACCATTCGCCGCTGCATCGACAGATGCAAGTTAAGGCTTTACTATGCAAAGCAGAAGCCATACATCAACACTCTCCAGAAGTGCCGCCGACTTCTCTGGGCTCGGTCTCATCTGAGATGGATAGTAGCACAGTGGAATCGTGTTTTGTGGTCCGATGGGTCAACGTTTCAAATAGTTTTTGGACAAAACTGTCGTGTTCTCCAGCCAAAGAGGAAAAGGGCCATCCAAGCTGTTATCAGCGTCAGGTCCAAAAGCCAGTGTCTGTTATGGCATGGGTAACTTGCAAATCTGTGGGGGCACCATTAATGCAGAAAGATATGTACACATTTTGGAGCAACATACAACATATGCTGCCATCCAGAGCAGGACAACACCAAACCACATCCTGCCCTGATGGTTGCGTAAGCAGAGAGTGCGGGTGCTAACATGGCCTGTCTGCAGTCCTGACCTATCTCCGATTGAGAATGTGTGGCACATTATGAAGCGCAAAATAAGGCAACAAAGGCCCTGTACAGTTGCGCCGCTGGAGAAATGCCTAATGGATGAATGGGGAAAAATTCCGCTTGCTAAACTTAACCAACTGGTGTCTTCAGTGCCCAAACACTTAATAAGTGTTATTAAAAGAAAAGGTGATGTTACACAGTGGTAAACTTTTTTGGAGTGTGTTCATATCATCAGATTTGAAATGAGTGTATAATTTCAAAAATAAATTAATTTCACAAAGTAAAACATCAAATATTGTGTTAATAATGTGTTTTCAATATAGTACAGGGTGAACTGAATTTTCAAATGACTCATTTTGTTTTTTGTTTTTTTGCATTTTCCATACTGTCCCAACTTTTTCGGAATTGGGGTTGTATATTTTATATATTTGAAATTTTTTAATTTGCTAAACATCTAAGATAAAAAAAAAAAGTAAACATACTTTAATTTACAAGTCCAGTGCAGTAACTCGTACATGTATACAAAAGCACAAAAGCAGGACAAAGACCCACGTCTTGAAATGTCATAAATAAAGGACAAAAGTTCAAAGCCTTCTAATTCAGTGTGTCAATGCAAAATGACAGATGTATATCTCTTTTGTACATTTTTGTGTGAAAACGTGTATGTTTATGCATCAATGAAATTGAACGGTTTTATTTGGAACATAAAACACTGAAACTCTGTTATCTTTAATAACAAACCAGGACCTAACAAAACCAACATGTAGCTTACCGGCCCGATGCTAATGCACTTTGTAAACCGATCGTCTGCTTGGATGTGATCGTACAATTCTTTCACAGCTTTTTCTCTCAGTGCAGTACTGTGATGAGCCTCATATAGGTTCAGGATGGCTGCGAATTACAGCACAATTAGACTATTTCGCTAAAAAGCAAGATTATATTAAAGAAATAAAGTTACACTTACAGTAAGCGGCAGTGAGCAGAGTGCTGTGAGGGGTGTACATGTCTGATTCTGCAATATTGTTTCTTTGAGCTGGCCAGTCAATAGTTGAATACTCCTGGACATACAGTTCCTGTAATAGCACATCATAATGAATAGTTAATACACTAATCCTTTAGCATGTGATAGAAAGTATGTCAAATAACAAACCAAATTAGTTCCCCAAGGTTTGTTATAGAGGATGTATATACAAACTAAAACAGTGCTTCAAGTTTAACCTCCCAGGAGCTTTCGGTGGGTTCAGACTTGCATTCTTCATTTTCATAAATACATTTCCTATTAGTTTCACAGTCACTGCAGAATAATATGTTTTTAGACAAATTACTGAACAAGCTAATGATCTTTCATTACGAGGCCTTGAACCTTGAACAGAAAAAATATTTACTACGTGTACAAACTCTTACAATGTGTATTCACTAAATTTTCTTTTATATTACATTTATTCACTTGGCAGACATTATATCCATAGGAACAGCAATATTAGCTTTAATTTCCACAAATTGACCAGAAACATGCGAGAGATTTATAAGTGTGAGCTGTAGGAAGACGAAAAAGACAGATACAGTGAGGGGAAAAAAGTATTTGATCCCCTGCTGATTTTGTACGTTTGCCCACTGACAAAGAAATGATCGGTCTATAATTTTAATGGTAGGTGTATTTTAACAGTGAGAGACAGAATAACAACAAAAAAATCCAGAAAAACGCATTTCAAAAAAGTTATAAATTGATTTGCATTTTAATGAGGGAAATAAGTATTTGACCCCTTCGACTTAGTACTTGGTGGCAAAACCCTTGTTGGCAATCACAGAGGTCAGACGTTTCTTGTAGTTGGCCACCAGGTTTGCACACATCTCAGGAGGGATTTTGTCCCACTCCTCTTTGCAGATCCTCTCCAAGTCATTAAGGTCATTTTCAATGCCCTGGCTGAAGGAAGGAGTTTCTCACCCAAGATTTGACAGTACATGGCCCCGTCCATCGTCCCTTTGATGCGGTGCAGTTGTCCTGTCCCCTTAGCAGAAAAACACCCCCAAAGCATAATGTTCCCACGTCCATGTTTGACGGTGGGGATGGTGTTATGACTTGGGGTCATAGGCAGCATTCCTCCTCCTCCAAACACGGCGAGTTGAATTGATGCCAAAGAGATCTGACCACACCTGACCACAACACTTTCACCCAGTTCTCCTCTGAATCATTCAGGCAAACTTCAGACGGGCCTGTACATGTGCTTTCTTGAGCAGCGGGACCTTGCGGGCGCTGCAGGATTTCAGTCCTTCACGGCGTAGTGTGTTTCCAATTGTTTTCTTGGTGACTATGGTTCCAGCTGCCTAGAGATCATTAACAAGATCCTCCCGTGTAGTTCTGGGCTGATTCCTCACCGTTCTCATGATCATTGAAACTCCACGAGGTGAGATCTTGCATGGAGCCCCAGACCGAGGGAGACTGACAGTTTCTTCCATTTGCGAATAATCGCACCAACTGTTGTCACCTTCTCACCAAGCTGCTTGGCGATGGTCTTGTAGCCCATTCCAGCCTTGTGTAGGTCTACAATCTTGTCCTTGACATCCTTGGACAGCTCTTTGGTCTTGGCCATGGTGGAGAGTTTGGAATCTGATTGATTGATTGCTTCTGTGGACAGGTGTCTTTTTACAGGTAACAAACTGAGATTAGGAGCACTCCCTTTAAGAGAGTGCTCCTAATCTCAGCTCATTACCTGTGTAAAAGACACCTGGGAGCCAGAAACCTTGCTGATTGATAGGGGATCAAATACTTATTTCCCTCATTAAAATGCAAATCTATTTATAACTTTTTTGAAATGCATTTTTCTGGATTTTTTTGTTGTTATTCTGTCTCTCACTGTTAAAATACACCTACCATTAAAATTATAGACTGATCATTTCTTTGTCAGTGGGCAAACGTACAAAATCAGCAGGGGATCAAATACTTTCCCCCCCCCCACTGTATTAAGACAAAGTTGTGCTATGTACTAGTACAAAGTTTAACCAGTTTAACCAATATGACAAAAATATGATATCATGATATTTAGACTTTTTTTTTCCACATTCGGTATGTTCCTGCCTCACACCCAGTATGCCTGGGATAGGCTTGATCTAGGAGCTAGGATCTACTACAAACCTGACCATGATAAAGATTACTGAAGCTTACTAAAGATGAATGAATGAGCAAATGAATGAACGAACGAACGAACGAACGAATGAATGAATGAATGAATGAATGGAAAGGAGGAAAAGTAGAAACATGCTGTAATAAGCTGTTAACATTTTACAATTTTAAAGTACAAAATTGATCACAAAATCAACATTATATCATATTGCCCAACCCTATTATGAATAGTACAATTTATTTTTGTGTTTCTACATGCACGAAATAATGAGTGTAAAATCAGTCAAGATCGTACTACTTGGCATTGGAATGCATTAGAACCCCATACAACAAAGATGTTTAGTGTTATTGTAAGGCTCCCCCTGCTGATGTCATTGTGTAACTGTACCTGTCTCAAGCTGAGCACCAGTGAGTCCTCCTGTGCAGACAACCTCACAGCATAACAGTAGCTCATGGGAAGGTAGACCTGCCTGCAGTGGCACCACAGAGTGGACGGGTGTGCCGGCATCCAAGTTGGAAACAGCCTGATTTAAGTATATGCATGTTTTTTAGGTGTGCAGTGCCATGTGTCATCATGGTTAAAGAATTATGGACAATTATATAATGCATCTGTACCACATCTCTGGGAAAAGCGTGTTCATCCCTTCCCAACTGTACACATTGAGGATGGCCAACCAGAACTTTCCCCAGGACGGTATACCTACAGCACCTCCTGTAAGAATAATCATAAAAGTAGAGATGCATTTTGCATTGCACTCCTTTAATGACAACATGCTGCAATTTGTTTTATATGAGTTAAAGTCAGACCTTTGCTGTGCAAGTCGTTCCTTGCCCGCACCATATCTGGATCATCAGGCCCAACTCCCAGGATTCTCAGTGTGGTGTAACTGAGAGCTGTGCCAAATACAGTCGACTTGTCTTCTATATGCCTTGAAAAATTACACATTATTCGGCGGCAACATTTTGAAACAGACTGACATCATTTTTAACACATCTCAAAGGGGATCGTTCATTTAATTAGACATCAGAGATGTTAATTTTTTCAACCATTACAGAAAATGATTAATGTTATTCATGCATTATTATATATAATATTATAAATATCATTAATAACAGTGGATTTATCAATCCACTCTGATTTCTATGTTGTTTTATAAACGTATTTTCCAGAAAATATAGGATTTCTTATTTTTGACCAGGCATATTGATAATTTTTTTTAAACTAATAACCCGAATAGAGGTTGATCAGAAACTACTGTGTGTGTGTGTGTGTGTGTGTGTGTGTGTGTGTTCATACTTAGTTTATATTATATACATATATTCTCAGATAGCCTTCAAGAATGCATTTGACAAAAGAAGAACGTATTGAAATCATTCTCATGGCTGGATCAAGAAGCTGTCGCAGGGTTGCAATGGACATGCAATTACATACATAACACCAGATGTGTTAACACAAATTCGTCATGAGTGGGAGAGACGACTCCATGTGTGTTTACAAAGAAATGCCAGTCATGTAGAGGATGTGTTGTAAACAAAGTTACATTTTGCCAAAAAAAAAGTCCATTTCTCATATGTATGGAGACGTACATATACACATACATATTGCAAATAAGAACATGTAGGGAAGTCGAACTTACAGACCCCAGCCACCATCTGGCAGCTGCACTGAACGTAGATATCTCACCATCTCCTTCTTCCAGGCTTCTGATAGAGAGATTTTAGCAACATGACAGGTTATGAGGAGACCTGCAGGGAAAGGACACATTCATCACATGATTACATGTTTTAAGAAAATATATGAAACCAAATTTCGCCATACCATTTTACTATGTTGTACCTGGAAGCAAGAAAAGAGGTCCTCCGTAGTCTCCAGCCCAGTGGCCATCCTCAGCCTGGAGGCGGCTGTAAAACTCCATCCCCTTCTGAGCGGCTTCAACCGCTGTGTGAGCTGCTGGGGAGGCTGGAACAAACTTACTCTGAGGGGAACAGAAGGTACATTCAATGTCAGGCGTCAGTCTCAGCTTGGTGTGATTTTATGAACTTAATAAATGCACTATTGTCACGTTCACATGCACGTCATAATGAAGTTGGAACAACTTCAAAATAATTGTTCAGTTTGCAACCTGCATGACTGAGTATTTATGTGAATTACATACAGAGCTGACTAAACTTGATAAGCACCAGAGTGTTATCAGGCGTTTGGTTATGACTGCAAGGTTGTCAGTATTCATACCGTTTAATTCAGTTTTATTTATATAACTCCTTTAACAATGGACATTTTCACAAAGCAGCTTTACAGAAATCTGGATACAGATTTAAATCACTAATGAGCAAGCCAGAGGTGACAGCTGCTTGTTTAAAACAAACAAACAAAAAATGTTTTCCTCTTTCCCATCGTTATCAGTAACGTCATTGGTTTTGGCTTTCAAAGTGAGGCTGGCACTGTCTACTTTAAAGTAGACAGCACATCTGATGTGCAGAAGGAATTCATGTAAAATGTATGTGAAAGTGAGAACACTACCCATTCCCATTCAAATAAGTTACAACTGTTTTTTTCTTTTTTTTATACTCCTCTAGCGATTTCACTGACAAAGGCAGTTTTTTTTCTGTGTGTGAAATTCCCAGGAGATCAGCAGTTTCTGAAATACTCAAACCAGCCTATCTGGTACCAACAGCCATGCCACGGTTAAAGTGACAGAGATCACACTTTTCCCCCGTTTTGATGTTTGAGGTGAACACTAACCGAAGCTCTTGACCTGTATATGCATGATTTTATTAGAGATCGACCGATAATCGGTTTTACCGATATTTCCCCCGATATTTAAGCATTTTTCCATAACCGGATATCGGTTTTGTAATATCGGATCCACCGATAAATGGCGATCTTGTGGGCGTTTTGAGAATCGTGTGCAGGACCGCCATTGCAGCACTACGTCTGTTTTTTTGTTTATTTGTTAGAATTATTTTTATGTGCTTTATTTTTTCTGTAATAGTTTGCTTATTCTGTTCGGCTTGTTTTTTACTGTATAGAGTTCAGTAGGTTATTGGACTGAAAGCATCAAGCAGACAAGCTAAAAGTTTTAGATCTTGTCAAGCCGATAACTCTTAAAGCTGTTTTGTTAAATTGTGTACATTTTGTAATCGAAAGACACTTTATTAACAGTACACTTTATTTTTTTTTATTTGTTGCACTCTTTCAGACCCCTCTATTTATTGGTGTATAAATAAGTTGTTTTGTTTTGTATGCAAGGAGGAAGTGAAATTGACAAAATTGTTATAAATAAAATGGTTTGTTCAGTTCAGTGGTCTTCTTATCACTGTGTCAAAAACAGAAGTAAAACAATAAATAATTATCGGTTCTGCATATCGGTTTATCGGGCACATAAACATGCAAATAATCGGTCGATCTCTAGATTTTATGACGTGCTGCTGCCACATGATTGGCTGATTAGATAACTGCATGAATGTGCAGGTGGACAGGTGTTCCTATTAAAGTGGATGGTGCGTGAATGTGAATAATCTTCCATATTACATCAACTTCAGCTTCTGTAAAGCTTCAAAAGGTCCATTCAAGTTTCACTGATTTGATTTTAAAAAAATTTAAAAAAAAAAAAAAATCAAATCAGAGAGAACAGCAGCAGCAGTGCTAAGTAGTGATGGTTCTTGCTGCGTACCGTGTCAAGACCCACAGAGTGAGCCTCCAAGAAGTTCTGCTCCCTCTCCTCAGTGTCTTCATCCTTCAGGTATTTCCATGTCTGCCTTCCTTCCACATTACTGAGCCTCCAGTGTGTCAGGTCTGTCACTGCTGTAGTCTTATAGGGACCCCCTCTTCTCCGCACATACCTGAGAGAAAGGTGCACATACACACACATACACACACACACACACTGAATGGGTTGTTCAAATAATCTATTTACATAACATTAACATAATGGTTTCTACATTTAAAAAAAATAAATGTTATTGATCATGTAAAAAAAAAAAAAAAAAAAAAATGAAAACATCACAAAACTCAACATAAAAGGTAAATGTTTTTTTTTGCCCAATATTTAACCAAACCTGCTATATACACTAAAAACACAATACTTACGTCCCTTCAGTCATCTTTGCTCTGTATGGTTAGACATCTACATGAGTTGAAGAACCGCGAGTCAAATTTCGTCTGACACCTTCGGTCCTCCCCTCGCTAGTATTTTTGTGGGTAATGTAGTTCATTAGCTGGCAAACTTCATAGAAACTCGGCAGTGATACATTTTCTAACTACATTTCCCATAATGCTCAGTGGTGCCTTCCGAGCGAGTTTCGCCATGGAGAGACCTGACCAGAGGACTGATCGTCCAATCATAATTATGAAAGGCGGGGATATGGGCGTGGTATTCAAAATTCCCCCTCCACACACACACACACACACACACACACACACACCGGTATATTTTTTTACAAAAAAAAAAACAATACAAAAATACAAAGATTTAACAAACATTGTGAACCAGCAAACATGTTAAACAACTTTATTGCAACAGGCTCAAATGCAAAAATACATTCTCAATCTCAACCATAGCAAAATTTTACATACCTACAAACATATCTAGGCTTCTCATAAATGTTTATACACATAAATATCTCAGGCACATTACTGTGAGGAAAAAAGTAATAAATCCAGGAGTTTTAAATGGATCCTTTTATTAGCAATTTTTGAGCTTAACAAATCTAATAGTGTTAAAAAAAAAATACACAATATTTATAAAATAAAGGGGGGAAAAATCTACTTTCAACTCATTTACCAAATATATGGTGACCATAGTATTATAAGGTTTTAGATTATTATAAGGATCCTCCATTCATTTTTACCCCATTGAGAACCTTATGAGATCACAATACATTATCAATATACTGCATAACAAATATTAAACAATTAAGTGGAAACACAGCTATAGCAGAAGCAGGAGAACATTGTTCAGTCTTCTATAATCTCCAGTAGGCTGTTTAGCTTGAAACTGCATGCTAGCTCCTCCTCTCGATTCGCTAATACCAGTCTATCAAGCTCTTTCAGCTGTTGTTTTAGAGATATGGGTCCCTTTCTTCTGTAAGTGGAAGGCACCTCAGCAGGGTCTTCTGTTTCAGGGTCCTGAAACAAATGAAGAGAGATTAAGTCTATGCAAAAATAACTTGAATACTGTGCAATGTGGTACAATTTACACGCAATACAACACAAAATAAATAGGGGCTACAAGACAGCGTTTTGTTTTTAATACACATGGTTCATAATGTCAGTGAAACAATTACGCAAGGGATTTTAGACTGTTTTACTGAACCAAAGTGCATAGAAGACTAGTCCAAAATGAACAACAATAATAAGGAGAAAGCAAAATATAACTTATGCACCTGTGTGATGCAGGCAGCAGATGCACTGGGGCGCTGTTTGGGAACAAGAATTTCAGGCATGGATAGCAGTGTTGAAGGCACAAACATAGGTATGGTGGCTGAGTCCAGAGGATCCAACACTAACCAACGCTGCAGCTGTTCTTCAAACCTAAACATACAAGAGATTTCACCACTTTTATCCAGATGTTGGACATCACCTATTTCCAGGCTTACCTAATGCAGGCTGTTCATAAAACCCCTGGTAAAAGTATCCTGAGGTAATTTCCATGTAATTTATCTACAAAAACTCTTGAGACTTTAAATGACTAACCTCTGACTTTGAGCCTTCTCCTGTTGAATGCTGGAGAGCAGTCGTTGAGGCAGCAGCTCCTGATGTGAAGGAGAGTGAGAGATGTCTAATACAGAGGGCTTCTCCCTTGTCTCTCTCTGACTCTGGAACAGTCTCTGTCTGGGAAACCGTGCTGCTGGGGTCAGAGTGAGTGCGGAGCTCGGATTTGACCTGGGAGAAAACATAAATGAGTTCTGTGCAAGTGATTTATGTCAACTGTATTTTGGAGAATGTAAGGCACGTGACAAACGTGGGCCATTCAGCCTGTGTGACCTTAAAAAAAACCTACTATTCAATGCATTACCTAGAATTAACACTGAATGCAGTGTCCAATCTACAATCTACCGGCCCAAAAGCACGCTTAGATTGTTATAAAGAAAACTAACGCCAAACTGCTTCCGAGTGGCATAACAGAAAAGCATTCGCCCTATCGCTGGGAGATCTTTGATCTGAATCCCGACTATGCCACAAACTGGCTGTGTTCTCTGAGTGAGAAGGATGGCATACTAACTCCCATATTAATCACAGCTACACTAGCCATGTATGCAGATTCAGTGTTCCGGTCATGCAGCAGTTTGAAAAGCTGCAGTTGGCTGGTCTCACGTGTCTTGGAGGAAGCAAGTGTTAGTCTTCACCCTCCCCATTTGGTAGTTGGGCAGGTGAGAGCTGGCTAATGGGTGTGAATTGACAGGTGGCCAAATTGGGTAAGAAAATGGGGGTTAAAAAAACCCTAAACAGAAAAGAAAACTAATATCAAAATTCTAATATCTAATAACAATGTCCATGAAACAAGGGGGAGAGGAACAATCAACGCTGATATAGCTGTAAAGCGCATAAGTTGCATATTTTTCTTTATTCTGATTGCCTAGAAGTAGCAGCTACAGACTACACAATCGTGACACCTTTACATATTATGATTTTAAATAAAGCTACCAGCATATAGAAAGTAGAAGTGTGGGGTTTTAATGCATTGTTATAGAAGTTGGAGCAGGGAATTCTGTGCTTTCCCACTCTCAGATACTTACCTTACTGTGTTCTGCTGTTTCTCTGTGTGAGTGCATCTCACTGCTGCTACCCAACTCTCTGGAGGAAGAAAATCTTTAAGCTGCTCTTTGTAATAGTACACCAAAATCTCTCCTTTGTCAGTGAAGGCATCTATAACAGACAGAAAGACAGGGTAAACAGGTAAAAAAGAAAACAGTTCTGAAAATTCAGAGAGCATTTGTATGGCTATTTTTAAATCGCATTACAGCGCACATTACTCAGGGACCTCACCTGCTGCTACTGGACTCTCTGCTAAGTGACAGTCTTTCAGTCGATGCTCTATGCAGAGGATCAAAATGTCATCCCAGGGTATGTGATTAAAGGAAGGCCTATCACACTCTTCATCCTCACAGTCTCGCCGGAGGTGTTGAGCACGTACTCTTGCTAGCAGGTGCTCCAGATGTGACATGAGGAGGGGCTGGCTTTGGGCAGAGTTGGGGATCTGGGACACATACTCAAATATGGATCTACACAAATGGGGCCATGGAGCTGATGGAAGAGAAATATTTGTTATACAGTATTGTGTATCATTTCAAAACACATTTTTACGTACCAAAGAACACACTATACAGAGTAGATACAATATTGTGCTTTCAGTGACCAAGGCATACATCTGTACATTATACAAACACCCAAGGCACAAAAATCCCCAGTAATCTCTTTGACTGCAATTTTTAATCATTTGAACAAACATACCGTTTTGGGGACGCTGTTCCCACTCAGGGATTCGCAGACTGAGGATTGCTCTTTTCAGCCAGGCCAGGTGCTGTGGGGAGTTCCAGTGCAGATGTGGTACAAGCTCTCTGTTCTCAGGCAAAGAGAATTCGGGTGGGGGCCAGGAGATTCCAACGAGCCTCTCAGAGCTGACCACATCTGCCAGATAGGCCAGCACACTGTTATAGAGATGGATGACTACCTCCGGCTCCTGGCATGGCAGAGCTGCTCGTGCCCTCTCCTGCTTGTCATGAAGGAACCTGCGGTGAAACTCGCGACACAGCCCTCCTTCTACAAACTGCAGCAGAGGCTGAGAGGAGAGGACTGTAGAGGCTGGAGAGTGGGCAATCAGCCAGCGCACAGCTTCACCAATCTAAAAAAAAAAGAGAATCAAGCATTATTTTCTGGAATTTTTCCATTGCTCACATGTAACATTTGTAATAATTCAGGCTTTAGTTTTGATGCTGTAATATCTATTTTGATTTTCACTGTGAATGTGTTAAACTGATGGGACTGAGTAGCATGACAGACACTGACCTGTTTGGATCCTTGCAGATCAGTGACACTCCCCGAGAGACGGATAAAGATGTATTCTGAAATAAGCCCATCCTGAACTAATGTCTTCAACTTAAGAACTGTAAAATGAAAGTGAAGACAACTCCATTTTAAATTGATCAAAAATCTTTCAAAATGATAAAATAATTCTAAAAGATTCACAAGCTTATAAAACGAGGCAATTCTATTTCAACTTTGTATACCTTCTTCTAACTTCTGGTCATTAACTGCTCCTTCAAGTTGGTCGGGTATGAGCAGTGCCAGAGGCAGTGCGGTGTGCCAGCCACTGGCCTGCTGAACCTGCTTCAGTTGGAGGAGGGCAGAGAGCAGGGGTACATCCTCATCATCCATCCCAGTGCAGGGCAGAGGGGGCAGTAGCATCAGCAGGGAGCTGGTACCTAGGAGCTCATTCTGTTCCTCCAGCTGGTTCTGCCCCTCCTCACTCAGAGGCCCATGGCTCACCTGCAGACACATTTGTTTTTAAGCTATAATAATAACAACAATAATAATAATAATAATAATAATAATAATAATAATACTTTGGCAAAAGTAGTTTGGAGCTAACATGCTCATTCAATAATCAACATTTTCAAGCTTTTCAATGGATTACAAATTTTTGTCCAGATAAGCAAGCATGTTTGTTTTTTCTTGACATCCCAAGCCCTGTTGTGAACATAACAAAAGCATTTTATAGTGCAAACTTGGAATTTTTTTTTTAAAGAGCAGCTTGTTCCTTCATCAATGTTGCATGTATAATAGAAGTTTAATATTAGTTTAATAGAAGTTTAACAACGTGGTATATAAGCAGCTATGCTGCACTATGGATTCCCATTGTAACTGAAGAAAAAAAAAACAAGGGCTTTTGTTTTTAAAAGAAGAACTAGAAGAAATGTACAATACAATATTTACTGATAAAGTGGTGACATAAGTAATTAATTAGTTGGCTGCTTGTGCCCATTACTAGTTTATATAAAACTAAAACAAGCAAACCAAAATGTATTAGCACTCAACAGTTTTTGTTAGTGTTTAGATCAGAATAATATCAGCGGGAACAATGAGCACTGGTTTTGTCCATATGAGGGTCTCACCTTTATGCAGAGATGAACTTTGTGGGTCTTTTGTCCAATATCTCTCAAGCTGTTACTGATGACCAGAGTTTTGAGTTTCCCTTCTGACTCTTCCATGCTCTCCTCCATCCTCTCTCCACCACCCAGCTTAACTTCCAGCCATTTGGTCAGTGTGCTAAAAGAAAAATGATTAAAGAACAAAAACATTTTAAACATTTGCCAGGGTTAAAAAAAAAAAAAAAAAAAAAAAGTCCAGGGGTTCAAGAGCTGCTATGTAGTCTCTCTTACCTGCTCATGTCACTGTCCTGGTCACTGGGGAGCAGAAGAGCGGCTTTCCAGAAGATTCTGTCTGGAGGATTAGGGGTGCTTTCAGCCACCAGAGTGGGCAGGTCAAGAGGAGACCACACACGCTCACTGAAGGAATCAAACAAAAGCACATTATTAATCAGCCTGATTAGCATTAAACTGTCCAATATTTTCTTAAGATACACCTGCCCTATCACAGGTTCTCACCTTAATAACAAACTGTAAAAGTAGTCTACTCGCAGCTGTCGGATAGTGTCATTCCTTGTTTTTAGTAACCTGCCATCACATAGAATCAAATTCAGTTAACAGCTACAAGAAGTCAAACATTAACATGCATAAAAATGTGCACCATGGTAGAAACGGTAAGGTCACCTTGTGCAGGACACAACCATGTTCCCTGCATTGCCCAGGCTGATGAGGCCTCGAGCAAGTGTGTCCATAGATGGGTAGGACGGAGCACTTGGGACCAAAGCTTTCAGTTTGAAACGAGGGTCAACACAGCACGGGGCTGCAGGGAATCCACGCATCTGCCTCTTCAACTGTCTACGTACTGCTACCACATCACGCCACCTACACACAACATTTTTTAAATTTTCTTTATACAAGATTATATCTCAAGACATAATGACCGATACAATAGTATTGTATACCTCTTAATAAACTTGTGTATCTGCCGTAATTGTGCACCCAACACCTCTCTGACCAGGCAGGCAATCTCCATATCCAATGTCACCTCCACCAAGCTGTTACACACCTCCTCCGTGCATTGAGCCACACGTGTAGCCTTCTCTTCCAATGCAAGTCTGTGGGAATGACATTTATTCAATATGCTCTCAAAAATGTATATTATTTGTACTATTTTACATTAACAAATATCAAGCAAAGAAAGGTAGACTATATGGCCAAAGGTTTGTGGACACCTAACCATCACACCCATATGTGCTTGTTGAACATCCAATTCCAGATTTAGTCCCCCTTTGCTGTTACAATAACCGTCACTCTTCTGTGAAGGCTTTCCACTAGATTTTGGAGTGTGGCTGTGGGGATTTGCCCATTCAGTCAAAAGACCATTAGTGAGATCGGGCACTGATGTTGGGCGAGGAGGCCTGGGGTGCAGTCAGTATTCCAGTTCATCCCAAAGGTGTTCAGTGGTGTTGAGGTCAGGGCTCTGTGCAGGCCACTTGGGTTCTTCGAGACCAACCTTGGCAATCTATGTCTTCATGGACCTCGTTTTGTGTACAGAGTACATTGTATTGCTGGAACAGGTTTGGGCCTCTTAGTTCCAGCGAAAGAAAATTCTACCTTCTGTAATGCAACATTACATTCTGTAATGCTACACCATACAAGGACATCCTATACAATTGTGTGCTTCCAACTTTGTGGCAACAGTTTGGGGAAGAACCACATATGGGTGTGATGTTCAGGTGTCGACAGACTTTTGGGCATATAGTGTGTTATTACATAGTGTTGACCAGTTTGAAGAGCAAAATACTTTCAATTCTATTATCTAATAGCAAATTAACATGTTTGACCCAATGCATATGCTTTAGACTAACTTTATTTCCATATCAGCCATTTCCCTGGTGCACTGGGTAAGGACCTCCTCACTGATTTCAGCACACAGCTCTGAGCTCAGCTTGTCCAGGAAGGCCTCTCGTTCCTTTCTCCGCCTGGAATAAGAACACAAAAATTACAGAAAATGGCATGTAGGATGTGCTTGATGGCATCGATAAAATCTGTATGCATGATGGGACTATGATTTTTCAACAAAAACTCCCAACTGTTTTCATCATGTCAATATGTTAAGCTTATGACACTGCCACTTTTAGGAGTTATGTGTTAATTGCAAAATCAATTCCAAAATCAAAATTCAAAAACAATCAAAGAGAATGATGGGTAATACACACACCTGTCTTCCTCAACCTTGCGTTTCTCCTCAGCGATTCGCTCCTTCTCAGCAGTGATCTCTGATGTGGACACTTCTCTGAGCATCTGAGCCACAACCTCATTGACCACTGTCTGCAGCTCACTTTCACTCACACTGTAGAGATGTGAAAGGGTGTGAAAGTGACATATCACAATATTAAAATCTGCCTAACCAAATATGAACTTTAGATTAAAATAACTCATTGTCAATCAATTATCAATACTGAAAATAAATCCAAAGTTACCTGGCACTCTGATCTTACATTATGTCTGTCTATATGTTAATATATTCTAGATACTTTCTAAAGCAGTGAAAGGTGGGTAAGAGTGTACCTACCTCAGAGCTGCAGAGACGTACTGAGCCCCAACTTTAGCTATGTTTAAGACTTCATCAGTCAGAATCTCCTCCACCACAGACTTCACTTCGGCCATTAAATCCTGTAGGGAGCACAGAATGATGCTGATAACTATTTACACATGCATCAATCTATTAATCAAATATTTTTTTCTACAATAATTGAGATCATTGGTTAAAAAGTTCATAAAAGGTAAAGGAGTTTTTTCTGAAACCCTATCACCCGACCTCACCTGGTCTGAGTAGACTGGTTCTCTCTTTGGAGATGGGGGTCTGACAGGTTGGGGCTGAGCAATGGGCTGAGCAATGGGCTGGAACATGAGTTGGGGGTTTACTGGGAGCACTGGTACAATATGTTGTAAGGACTCTCCAGTCTCCTGTGTGTCTTCATGCTGGGCCAGCTCCACTGCAGGGGGCTCCATAAACAGCCTTGGCTCGGCCAGCAATCTGGGTTTAAGCTGAGGCCTTGGGTCCAGTTCAACCGGGGGTTTCACTGCAGAATATAAGAGAAGATAATCAGCCCACACTGTACAGACTTAACATATATCTGAACCCACACTCTATTCACTATATAATGTACAATTTTGAGAGTTTTGCCTTTCATTAGTCATGTGCAAAAAGATGGAGAACATCTACAGTGCCCTCCACTAATATTGCCACCCTTGGTAAATATGAGCAAAGAAGGCTGTGAAAATTTGTTTTTATTGTTTAACCTTTTGATATTTTGTTTAAAAAAAAATTCACAAAAATACTCTGCTCTCATGGATATCAAACAATTGCAAACACAACACAACACAACAATTATTGGCACCCCTATGAACTAATGAGAAAAATATATTTGAAGTATATTCCCACTGATATTTTAAAAAAATGTTAGTACACCTGGGTGACTAGGAACAGGAAACTGTTCAACCATGACTTCTTGTTTCACAGGGGTATAAATATGAGGTAACACATAGACCAAATTCCCTTAGTCATTCATAACAATGGGTTAGACCAAGGAATATAGCTGTAATGCACGGCAAAAGGTTGTTGAGCTTCACAAAATGGGAAGTGGCCATAAGAAAATAGCACAAGCATTGAAAATGCCTATTTCCACCATCAGGGCAATAATTAAGAAGTTCCAGTCAACTGGAAATGTTATGAATCAACCTGGAATTGAATGCGTGTCTATATTGTCTCAATGCACTGTTTAGAGGATGGTTCGAGTGGCCAAAAAATCTCCAAGGATCACAGCTGGAGAATTGCAGAAGTTAGTTGCGTCTTGGGGTCAGAAAGTCTCCAAAACTACAATCCGAAGTCACCTACATCACAAGTTGTTTGGAAGGGTTTCAAGAAAAAAAAGCCTCTACTCTCATCCAAAAACAAACTCAAGCATCTTCAGTTTGCCAGACACTACTGGAACTTCAAATGAAATCGGGTTCTATGGTCAAATGAAACCAAAATAGAGTTTTTTGGCAATAAACACCAGAGGTGGTTTTGGCGCACACAGAGAGTAGCCATATGGAAAAGTACCTCATGCCCACGGTTAAATATGGTGGTGGCTCTTTACTGTTTTGAGGCTGTTTTTCTGCCAGAGGACCTGGACATTTAGTTAGGATACATGGCATCATGGACTCTATCAAATATCAACAGATATTAAATGAAAACCTGACTGCCTCTGCCAGAAAACTTAAAATGGGCCGTGGTTGGATCTTCCAGCAGGACAATGATCCAAAACATACATCAAAATCAACACAATAATGGTTTACTGACCACAATATCAAGGTCCTGACATCCCAGTCCCCTGACTTGAAACCCATAGAAAACCTGTGGGGTGAACTAAAGAGGACCTCGAAATCTGAAGGATCTGGAGAGATTCTGTATGGAAGAATGGTCTCAGATCCCTTGCCATGTATTCTCCAACCTCATCAGGCATTATAGGAGAAGACTCCCTTTATGAACATTAAAGGGAGGTAGCACAAAGTATTGACTAAAAGGGTGCCAATAATTGTTGCACACCTACCAAAGATATATATTTTTTATTTTTCTGTGTTTTCTTTGCAATCGTTTGATATCCATGAGAGCAGAGTATTTTTTAAAAGGGTGCCAGTATTAGTGAAGGGCACTGTAATGTGCACATTAAATGTCTGGCAATAGGTTAGCATCCAAATTATGTATCCTAGATTATCCAGAATACTCATTATGCAGTATGCCATTTGTAGGAAACAGGGCACCATGGACAGATGGTTGGGCTTCCGATAAAAATTCATTTTCAAACAGTGTATTATACAGTGTCTATGAAGATTTTCTCACTTATTATGATAATTTTGAATATCTAGTAGTAATAAATCAAAGTGGATGCCCAAGCAGGCATAGTTTATAAAGCTACTTTGGGGTCAATTTACAGGTTTTATCACAAGTTGCACTGACTTACTACAAGATCACTATTTGATTACTACTACAAGACAGGTTAATCAACCTTTTGTGGCAGCTGGCAATGACTCCAAGGAAGCTAAATCTCCCCTGTATTTATTGTTCGAGTCAAAGCTGCAGATTGGTGTGTGCTGTGGCGGGTTGGGCAGTGGGCCTCCATTCATAACCTCCCCAATCAGCACCATCTTCTTCTTCTCAATGGCAATTGACCTCTTTGGAGGAATGGGTAGCTCTGGCTCCTGGTAGGCAGTACGGCTCAGCTCAACCATGCTAGACAAATTACACAAAGAAAAACCGTCTGTCTACCACTTTAATAGTTGCAGCACTACATGTATATGGAGACTTATGTGGAGAAGTACTGTGAAATTCACATTAAATTCTTCAAAACTAACAGAAGGTATACGCTAAACTGTAAAATGTAAATCTTCCCAAACATGTTCAGAATATAGAGCACCTTACCCATCAGCAACGTTAAGCCCATAAAGCTGCAGAAATTCAATGGCTTCACAAGCATTGCGAAACATAAGCATTCGGACCAAGTCCTCCACAGGGAAAGTGGTGGACCTCTGAGAGCCCACAGTGTAAGCTACATTCAAGGCTTTCAGTGCAGCACACCGTACCTATCATCATAAAATAAGAATAATAATCAATCAATAATAAGCGTATCCAAGATAAAAAAAAAACCTGCTTGCTCTTTTTGCCATATTAATGCCGTGCACAATGGTGTCTTAGTTTTGTCAGTCACAATACAAAACTCAGCCCCATTTAAAAACAAACAAACAAATAAACAAACAAACGAAAAAAACAGCCTAGTCTACATGCACCCTCTATGGCAGGTATGTCAGAATGTATCTGCAAAGGGCGAGTGCTGCAGGTTTTCACCTTTCAGGAGTCACACCTGATTCCATCTGTTTACCATAGATCATCTTGCTCTTTAGTCAACGAGTTTGTGGATAATATTGGACACCGTTTCTCTATGGTGATGTTTATGATTTTTTCCTAACTAAATAAAATATATTAAAAATGCATGTTGTTCATAAAATATTAAAAAATTGAAAGGAATCTCATGCTATTGTATAACGTTTACTTTCACCACCACTAACAAATACAGAAAACAAAAAAAACCTCTTACTTTTATCACCCACAATACTCAAGGTAACAATTTAGTCTGAGAATTTCTTATAGACACTTTTGTATCATGTGGATGTTCTTTTATTAAATTAGATCTTGAGTTTTTCTTATCCTTTTATTGTCGATCATAGTATTTGTGTATACTTATTTGTCTAAACAGTACTCACTTGGTTAAAGTATCTGTGGAGAATGCAGCCGGATAAGTAAGATGCTGCTTTCACCAGCTTGAAGAATCGGACAAAGTTGTTGCTGTTAAGGGCCGCAAAAGCTTGGACCGCAAACTTCACCTCCACAGAGTCCCGGACTTCTTTGCGAAATTGCTGAACCTCACTGAACGACAAACAAAAACAAATTTGGTTAATCAAATTAAGGTGATCCTTACCATATCATTGGCAATATACATAGGACTCTGTAAAGTAGAACCAAAGGCGATTTATCCAAATATTGGGGGGTCAGGGGGGACATCAAGCCATAGTCAACTGCAATATATTTCATTACTATCTAGAAGCATACCGAAGAATATCACCATCGTTGAGTTTCAGCAGAACGTTGTACTGCCGGAACTCTGCCTCCTTGGGGCAGTACACATCCTTGGTGGCCAGGTCCTGATACATCTCTTTCAGGCTCTGGAGGCACTTGGTCATGTTCTCATTATTAATCTTGGCATCGAAGGACATCATAGGCTCCTGGCACAGATGGTGGGCACAGTGGATGTGGAAGCGAGTGCATTTCTCTATTAGAGACACAGTCACCGGGTCACAGAGGTGCTGCTGTGTAATATCCTGTGGAGACACGACATGGACATGTCTACAGTGTACAGTCACGCAGACCAATCAAAAGAGCTAGGTCAGCTTTTAACACCACGACAAAGAGTATGTATATAGAAGCAGTGAAGCACACCTTGCGAATTCCTCTGGTTCTGTTCCAAACAAAGTCGTACCAGTCTCTGTAGTTACCCTCACCCTGGTCCATTATCTGAGTGACTAAATAGTCCATTGTCATGCTCAGAACTGGCAGAGGCCGTAGCTCATGAGGGAGAGGCTCCTCCTGGTCAGCTGAGGACCTGCTGTATTCTTTAATGGCAGCACAGTGGTCCACCTGTAAAGCAGAATAAATTCAATTCAACTGCTGGAATTAAAAAAAAAAAAAAAGTGTCCATATTTTCTCTGTCATGGCATGTTGATGTCTCTCACTGATCTTCGGGCTGCCATGTTCCGGAAATGGTGGCCCAAACAGACTAAGTACCAACTGGAAAATACAGTGCTGATGAAGACATTAAGGCTAATAAAATATAATTTATCATTTAATATGAATTCAGGATTTTATTGCACTACTGGAAAAAATATCTGAGAAAAAACCTTCTCTGTATCTGGAACAAGCTCGAAAATGCTGAGTTGGTTGCGAGTTTCTCTCATGTAGCGCTCCCTCTCTGGGCACATATCCGGACACGTGCCCACAAACACTTTGGACATGTCCAAGTCAGTTCTCTTTGGTCTCACTACAAAAAAATAAAATAAAATAAAATTCTGTAGTTACATGTAAAACAAAAATAGCTGAAATGGCATGCAGGTGAATAACAATGTATATTTACACTGGCGAAGAATCTTGTCTCTCTGCTCAAGAAGGCGGTACTTTTCCTCTGCTGTTTCAGCTATTTGACCAATCAGAGGCTGAAGGGATGATGGCATGATGATTACTGGTCGATCTACACTCTGACCCTCTGAACTCACATCCTGTTGGGAGTCACTATCAAACTGGAGGGTTTTGGCTACAGGGGACTTCTTGGCAGGAGATCTGAAAGAACAAAACATACTTCAATAAACTGTATTATGACCAGTGGGTATACCACAAGGCAGGAGTAAGCAAGCAAGCTTAACTTCAGTCAGATTAAGGCAAGCTGAGTAAAACTGGTTAAAAATAAAGCTGGGTGAGTTCTAAATTGCGCATACAGCTTTGCAAGTGCTTTAAAAATAGTCATGTAAATTTGACTACGTTGCTGGTATCAAATTCACACAAAAGTATTAGAGAAATATATTTGAAGAATACAACAAATAATTTGAGTGTTTACCCCTTAACATGTGAGGTGCTGACAGCAGGAGATCTGGGTAGTGGTTTTCGCAGTGGGGCGAGCTGAGAGCCCTCTGGCCTTGACTCCTCTTCTGCACTAACCGCATCCTTGACTTCTGAAGGTTTCTCTCTTTTTGTGCCTGGGCCTGAACAGATAAATATTTCAATTACATTTTTACAGAATATTCATAACATGGCAAAGGAGGTTTTCATGGTTTCATCATGTAATGAGATAAATAAATCAACAGACTGAAACATGGTTAATGCACTCACTTTGTTTCTTTCTTTGCCAAAATATATGCATTTCAGTCCCCTGGAAATTTTTCCCCTTCTTTTTTGCCATTGTTGCAGATGCCTGTAAGAGAGGTGAATACTAGCATTAGGAACTGATAACCCATAATGCTGTATACACTTAACAGTATCTCACAAAAGTGAGTACCCCCCTCACATTTTTGTAAATATTTTATTATATCTTTTCATGGGACAACACTGACGAAATGACACTTTGCTACAATGTAAAGTAGTGAGTGTACAGCTTGTATAAGTGTAAATTTGCTGTCCCCTCAAAATAACTCAACACACAGCCATTAATGTCTAAACCGCTGGCAACAAAAGTGAGTACACCCCTAAGTGAAAATGTCCAAATTGGGCCCAATTAGCCATTTTCCCTCCCTGGTGTCATGTGACTCGTTAGTGTTACAAGGTCTCAGGTGTGAATGGGGAGCAGGTGTGTTAAGTTTGGTGTTATCGCTCTCACACTCTCTCATACTGGTCACTGGAAGTTCAACATGGCACCTCATGGCAAAGAACTCTCTGAGGATCTGAAAGAATTGTTGCTCTACATAAAGATGGCCTAGGCTATAAGAAGATTGCCAACACCCTGAAACTGAGCTGCAGCACGGTGGCCAAGACCATACAGCGGTTTAACAGGACAGGTTCCACTCAGAACAGGCCTCGCCATGGTCGACCAAAGAAGTTGAGTGCACGTGCTCAGCATCATATCCAGAGGTTGGCTTTGCAGAATAGACGTATGAGTGCTGCCAGCATTGCTGCAGAGGTTGAAGGGGTGGGGGGTCAGCCTGTCAGTGCTCAGACCATACGCCGCACACCGCATCAAATTGGTCTGCATGGCTGTCATCCCAGAACAAAGCCTCTTCTAAAGACGATGCACAAGAAAGCCCGCAAACAGTTTGCTGAAGACAAGCAGACTAAGGACATGGATTACTGGAACCATGTCCTGTGGTCTGATGAGACCAAGATAAACTTATTTGGTTCAGATGGTGTCAAGCATGTGTGGCGGCAACCAGGTGAGGAGTACAAAGACAAGTGTCTTGCCTACAGCCATGGCCAAAAGTTTTGAGAATGACACAAATATTAATTTTCACAAAGTCTACTGCTTCAGTGTTTTTAGATCTTTTTGTCAGATGTTACTAACTGTTACTGAAGTATAATCACAAGCATTTTATAAGTGTCAATGGCTTTTATTGACAATTACATGAAGTTTATGCAAAGAGTCAATATTTGCAGTGTTGACCCTTCTTTTTCAGGACCTCTGTAATTCGCCCTGGCATGCTGTCAATCAAATTCTGGGCCACATCCTGACTGATGGCAGCCCATTCTTGCATAATAAATGCTTGGAGTTTATCAGAGTTTGTGGGTTTTTGTTTGTCCACCCGCCTCTTGAGGATTGACCACAAATTCTGAATGGGATTAAGGTCTGGGGAGTTTCCTGGCCATGGACCCAAAATGTCAATGTTTTGTTCCCCGAGCCACTTCGTTATCACTTTTGCCTTGTAGCAAGGTGCCCCATCATGCTGGAAAAGGCATTGTTCATCACCAAACTGTTCTTGGATGGTTGGGAGAAGTTGCTCTCTGAGGATGTTTTTGTACCATTCTTTATTCATGGCTGTGTTCTTAGGCAAAATTGTGAGTGAGCCCACTCCCTTGGCTGAGAAGCAACCCCACACATGACTGGTCTCAGCATGCTTTACTGTTGGCATGACACAGGACTGATGGTAGCGCTCACCTTTTCTTCTCCAGACAAGCTTTTTTCCAGATGCCCCAAACAATCGGAAAGGGGATTCATCAGAGAAAATGACATTACCCCAGTCCTCAGCAGTCCAATCCCTGTACTTTTTGCAGAATAGCAGTCTGTCCCTGATGTTTTTCCTGGAGAGAAGTGGCTTCTTTGCTGCCCTTCTTGACACCAGGCCATGATGGCTGCACGTGTTTCCTTGCAGGTAACCATAGTTAACAGAGGAAGAACAATCATTTCAAGCACCACCCTCCTTTTAAAGCTTCCAGTCTGTTATTCTAACTCAATCAGCATGACAGAGTGATCTCCAGCCTTGTCCTCGTTAACACTCTCACCTGTGTTAACGAGAGAATCACTGACATGATGTCAGCTGGTCCTTTTGTGGAAGGGCTGAAATGCAGTGGACATGTTTTTTTGGGATTAAGTTCATTTTCATGGCAAAGAGGGACTTTGTAATTAATTTCAATTCATCTGATCACTCTTCATAACATTCTGGAGTATATGCAAATTGCCATCATAAAAACTGAGGCAGCAGACTTTGTAAAAATTAATATTTGTGTCATTCTCAAAACTTTTGGCCACGGCTGTACAGTCAAGCATGGTGGTGGTAGTGTCATGGTCTGGGGCTGCATGAGTGCTGCCGGCACTGGGGAGCTACAGTTCACTGAGGGAACCATGAATGTCAACATGTGCTGTGACATACTGAAGCAGAGCATGATCCCCTCCCTTCGGAAACTGGGCCGCAGGGCAGTATTCCAACATGATAACGACCCTAAACACACCTCCAAGACGACCACTGCCTTGCTAAAGAAGCTGAGGGTAAAGGTGATGGACTGGCCAAGCATGTCTCCAGATCTAAACCCTATTGAGCATCTGTGGGGCATCCTCAAACGGAAGCGCAAGGTCTCTAACATCCACCAGCTCTGTGATGTCATCATGGAGGAGTGGAAGAGGACTCCAGTGGCAACCTGTGAAGCTCTGGTGAACTCCATGCCCAACAGGGTAAAGGCAGTGCTGGAAAATAATGGTGGCCACACAAAATATTGACACTTTGGGCCCAATTTGGACATTTTGACTTAGGGGTGTACTCACTTTTATTGCCAGCGGGTTAGACATTAATGGCTGTGTGTTGCGTTATTTTGAGGGGACAGCAAATTTACACTGATATACAAGCTGTACACTCACTACTTTACATTGTAGCAAAGTGTCATTTCTTCAGTGTTGTCCCATGAAAAGATATAATAAAATATTTACAAAAATGTGAGAGGTCTCACTTTTGTGAGATACTGTAAATGTTTTATGCACGTTCTATATTAACATTCTCAAAAACACATTTGTTTTAACAAAAACTTACATTATCATGGAAATGTACAATAGCAAGATTCTTTTCAGGTCTGCAGTACACTCTGTGCAGTCTCCCAAAGCGTCCAAAATGTTTTTTGACTAGGTCTTTCCGGTTGAGATTGGGTGGGATTCCCTTGCACTGTATGGCAGTGAGTTCAGAGGGAGAAAGACTAGCCAGGCTATCAGTGCTCTCCCCACGTTCAGCTCTTCGAGATGGGATAACTTTCTCTACTTCAGGCTCAGAAACTGCAAAGATATAAACAGACTAATTTTAAATATGATACCATAGTGGTGGAATTACTAGGGTTTAGTTCACATCTAAACTTAAGACAAAAAAAAAAAATTAAATTGTAAATCTGGCTTAAACACAACAGACATAAATACAAAACAAATGATTAAACTCACCAGGCTTCTCTCCTTTTTCCAGAACATGTCTTATAGGAGCCTGAGGTCTAGGTGGGGTAAGTGAAGCATCCACATCTGGAACTGGGGGGTCTGGTCTCTCCCCAGGAGCCCTGTCAATGGTTCGCTCTTCTTTCTTAGCGGTGTTGACTGATGCCTTCATTAGACCACTCAATGCATTTATAAACAGTCCGCCTGTAGCTCCTCGACTCCTAATAAGGGGCCGCTTAGATGGATGTCTAGGGCCAACAGATTCACCCTGTGCTTCCTCAACTTTGGAACTTTTTCCTTGACTAGCATTTGGGTCAATGGACTCTTCTTTCCGTTTCATGCCCTTCCCATGACTTCCAAAAGCTGCCTCTCCTGGGCTCTCCTCATTTCTCACTTGTGGGCTCTCCTCAGGTTTTGAACCACTAAATGCAATTGAAGGTTGGCCAAAAGCTGTCTGGGGCTGAATAACTTTTGCAGAGAAGCTAAATGCAGAAGGACTGCTGGAAATGCTGGTGGATTGAGCAGCAGCGGTGATGCTGCTGCTGCTGGAGGGATTGGCAGGTTGAGAGAATGTGAACTGGAGAGTGTTTCCACCAATCATTCCACCTGTGGGCTGAGACATGCTAGCACTTGTAACTGATGCAGAAGGGACTGCTCCAGGCTGGGAGAAACTGAAACCTAGAGTGTTTGGTTTTACACTTGTGAAAAGCGAGACACCAGAGCTACCAGGACCACTGCTATCCGAACCACCTGTAACCGGCTTAGATGAAACAAAAGGCTCAGGAGCTGGAACATGTTGGACACTGGGAGGTACTGGACTCACACTGAAAATAGGTTTGAAGACAGTTTCATTTGGAGGTTTAAAGTTAAAATTTGTCCCAAAGGCACTAGTCTGTGTATTGCTCTGGCCACTAACAGCAGAACTTGTAGTAGCAAAGGCTGATGGCTGACCAAAAGATGGCTGAACAAAACTGGGTTGCAATCCTCCAGTGCTCATGGAATTACTAGGCAGCTGTGAGTTACTTGAGGAAAGGCCAAATCCAGATGTGGTTTGTCCAAATCCAGATGTGGTTTGTCCAAATCCAGACGTCTGGCCAAATGCTTGCACCTGACCAAATGCAGGAGTCTGACTCTGTCCGGTAGAAGGTGGAGGTGCTCCAAATCCAAGTGTTGCCTGACCCAAAGTTGGTTGTCCAAAAGCTGGTGCTTGAGAAGTGGAGGAGAAAGAGGAGGACTGTCCTAATCCACCACCTTGACCAAAAGAGGGTGACTGACCAATTGATGATGTTTGGCCAAAGACAGTTTGTGCAGACCCCTGACCAAAAACCGATGGCTGGCTAAAAGCTGAAGGCTGGCCAAAGGGTGACTTCTGCCCAAAGCCAATGTTAGGTGCCGTGCCACTTGTACCCTGCTGACAAAGTGTCTGGAACAGGCCACTACTCTGACTGACATTATTAGGTGTCTGAAAAGCACCTTGTTGTCTACCAAAGACATTATTTGGATTCATTCTGGATAAATGTAAACAGGTATCGAGACCGTACACTAAAGTACACTATAACAAACAGGCTCGATATTAGACTACTGCATAACAATATGCCCCATGACCTGTTACTTTACACAGATAGGGACTGATCACATTTCAAGTTCAACAATGAAACAGAAAATTTTAAAAACTGTCCTTCGCCGAGTTCATAAACATTATATACCCCCGAGGATGTAATCTGGAATAAAGTTTATGAATATCTCCCAGTAGAAACCATCTACAGTCTTTCACAATAAACCTTATACAGGAGTAAAAGAGGAGGAAAAGCGGCAGTTAGCTAGCTAACCTTATAGTTGAATTATAAGGAATCCTCTTAATATAAAGCCTTGGTAGCTAACTGGCTATTACCTCGCTAACGACGTTAGCTGGCTTACTCACTGTACGCTTCGCAATACAAAGTTGTAGTCATGTCCTTGGTTAAATCCCATACATACAGTCAAAATGACCGAATCCACATAAAATTGGGTTTTTGTTTATCTTATTAGCGACACCTTTTCTACAACGAACAAATTAACAAGGCGCAACAACAGTTTCTTCTTCTTCGTTGTAATGGCGGGTTTGTTCCGTATGACCCACAATACTACTGCCCCCACCTGGAGAAAAGAGGAAACTCTTCCAGCCCTCAGTCATGATCAAACCTACAGCATTAGACCTAGGGTCAATATTCATTCTCACATTAAAGCTGCAGTACGGAACTTTTTTTGGTTAAAAATGAACAAATCATTGAGCAAGTACATAAAAAAACACAGTGCTCAAAACGGTGTCATTACCCCGATTCGCAACGGTAAGCTTATAATAATGATTTATAAATTGAGCTGTCAGGTCGGATTTCACGGGAAATGTCAGTGTGGTAAATTGCACTTATTTTCTGCTAGCTTTGAGAGAGAGCAACTCACCTCTACTCCAAGAAAATATCATATAAAAGTAAATATAAAATATAAAAGTAATATACAACCCATACGAATACCTCTCGCGAGTCAAATAAGCAACTGCGGAAAACAAGCCCAATATTATTATAGCCTGTTATGCCCTCAATGTAAACAGACTCAATAAACGAGCCTGAAACATATTAAACTGAAACCACTCGCAGTTTGAAAAGCAAAAACAGAATTTATTTAATAAAAAATCAGCAAACAGCAACAAAACATACAGGGAGGACAGACACTCTGATCACCTGCGAGCAGAATATGATTGGAGAGATGGAAAAGGAGATTACATTAGAACCATGATGACTATTAGTATATATGAGTGTTATGCTTTTTTCCCCCTTTTTTTTCTTGTTTTACAGTGGGTATAGAAAAGAATCACCCCCCTTTAAAATAATTTTGTTGCTTTTCAGCCTGAAATGAAGACAGACACAGTTTTTGTTTTATCCAGCTGTATTTACTCAGTGCAACTTATAACATCCAAGTGAAAGATATAACACCAACATATCAGAAATAAATAAATAAATAAACAGAAAAAAGCAACAAAATGTGATTATTTTAAAGGGGGTGATTCTTTTCTATACCCACTGTAACCTGTAATAATTGTGGGAGGGCAAAATATACTACAATGCTGATATTATTGTGAGGCTGTGAGCAGACAGTATCAATGCATTGAGGAAAATTGCTGAAAAACAAACAAACAATAGAAACCCTCACAGATTTCTAATGGTTTTAATGGTTTTAATTGGAACTGTATTGGTTTTAATGGAAACTGTAATGGTGCCTGTGGGTCTCTACTGGTAATTTGTTGCCTTTTATTATTGGCATGTTATGTCTAGTGGATACCATTAAGGACCAATAATGGTAATAGGTAATTAGAAATCGGCCGATATAGATTTTTTATAACCGTTGCCAATTTTTTGCATGTTTATGTGCCCAATAACTGATATGCAGAACCGATATTTATTTATTGTTTTACTTCTGTTTTTGACACAATGATAACACCACTGAACTGAACAAACCATTTTATTTATAACAATTTTGTCAATTTAAACTCCTAGGGTTAGGATTAGCTGCTTAAACTACATATCAAGCATTTATGCAACACATCTTATTTGTGCATTAGTGGCTGTTATGTTATTAATTAAAGCAAAGCAAGTATACGTTACCTGTGCTCACCGTTGTTGACTTCTCCCCTCAACTGCAGTGGCGCTGTGCGCAATTCTCAAAATGCCCACAAGATGTCGCCATTTATCGGTGAAACGTATATATAAAAACCGATATCCGATTATGGAAAAATACTTAAATATTGGGAAAACCGATTATCGGTCGATCACTAATGGTAATGGTTTTAATGGGGTCCGTGTACGTTGCATTCATTCGTTTTCAACACATTCGTTATAATGCTGAAAATTAAATTACTAATTAACTATGTTTAAAACCTATTTTTGCTATAAAAAAGCAACATATTTCAAATATGCCTTATTTATACTTTCTTCATGTCTTATTTTTTTGAGTTATTTTGTTTTGTGGCATACTCACATAACCCGAGTGTAATTTAACTAACTGAAAAACGCGCAGAATCCATCAGTGGCTCCGAGAAGTTCATTACGTGCTTTTCAAAGGCAGTAAGAAGGTTACAGTGAGGTAGGATGACATGTCCACCGGGAAAATTAGGATCGATATTCGCTGGATATTCACTTCCCCCTGCCCTTGCTCTATAGAGGCAACAGTGTTACACAGAGATCAGTACGTCCATTAGTGTCACCCAGATGAGGATCGGTTCCCTTTTGAGTCTGGTTCCTCTCAAGGTTTCTTCCTCATGTCGTCTCAGGGAGTTTTTCCTTGCCACCGTCGCCATTGGCTTGCTCATTGGGGATAAATTTATCGATTTAAAATTTAGATCCAAAAATTATGTATCTCTGTAAAGCTGCTTTGTGACGATGTCTATTGTTAAAAGCGCTATACAAATAAAATTGAATTGAATTGAAAAAAATGCCAGCGCTTATTAAAGCTGCATATTTACACCTGAGAAAGTTCTGATGCGATATCACAGCGCAAGCTGCCCAAGGGACCGTCTAATAAGGCATATTTGAAATACGTTGCTTTTTTTAAATAGCAAAAATAGGTTTTATACATAGTTAATTAGTAATTTAATTTTCAGTATTATAACAAAAAATTAATGAAAGCTTCGTCATTTGTATTTTGTTTTTCAATTTTGAAACCAAAAATGAATGAACGCAACGTACGGACCTAATGGTTAGCTTATGGTTTGTAATAGTATTTGTAGTGGAAACCATTAGAAGTTCTGTGATGGTGATTGTTTTTTTTTTTGTTTGTTTGTTTGTTTTGTTTTTGTTTTTTTGAAAAGGAGGTTGAGCTTATGAAACTGGTCGACCATCTTTGGTAAGTGCTGGTAGAAAGGAAATAGTTTCTGAATACTGTTTTGGCAGTATACTACATCATAGACAGGTATAACCTATACTACATCATTGATCAATAAATGAAGTAAAAAGAAAAAAAAAACTTACCAGCTGAAAAAGATGGCCAGCTGGACCAGCACACCCTGTGCTTATTTTAATAGACAAAGCTGAAATTTCCAGCTGGGAAATGAACAACGTGTACTATTTCTTCAATCAAACTACTGTTGCAATCCATTGAGCTAGATAGAGCATCCCTCCATTAGCAAAAAAAAATCAATCACTATATTATACTATTAAGCACTATGAAATAAAGGATGGCACGGAAGTGCAGTGGGTAGCATTGCCACCTTAATACCGTAGCTCCAGGGTCCTTGTTTCAATCCCAAACTTGGGATACTGTCTATGTGGAGTGTCACATTTTCTTCCCATGTCCATGTGAATTTTCTCTGGGTTCTCTGGTTTCCTCCCACCTCCCAAAGCGATGCAAGGAGGTGGATTACTCTAAATTGCCTCTAATTGTGAATGAGCATGCGAATATAGGTGTGTTTATGATGTCCTGCAATGGACTATCATCCTATCAGGGTGTATCCCTGCTTTGCGCCCAGTGTTTCCGGGATAGGCTTCGGATTTACTGCACCCCTGACCAGGAAAAAGCAGTTACTGACAATAAAAGAACTATGAAATAAATAAGCACATAAATGTATGTATGCTGGAATATCTACAAATTAAGCTATAAATTCAATAACACAGTTCTGAATTTTACAATTCTTCCTGTCACAGGTTTATTGTGGTTAAATGTTTACATTTCTCTTTTTATTTCAAAATGGTATTTTTCAATATGTTTTTAAAATTATTATTATTTTGCCATAGCATTTTTCCATGTTACACTCAGACACCAGGATCTCATTCAGGCCGGACTTTGACTCAACTTGGGTAACTGTGGACTTGACTTGGTATGTGATGGTATGATCTGTCAACAACGCTGTGTGTTTAGGTAATTTATTAAGAAAGTACAATTGCTTAATACACTTTATTTAGTGGATACATATTCAACATATTTGCCATGTTTCATCCAAAGATATTTGCTGTAATTGATTGTATTTACATTCTGATAGCTATAACTCAAGCAGACGCACAGCGCAAAGCATTGTCAGTGTTTAGCTGTGAATGTAATTTGCTTAAAAGTAGCTTAAAAAATCCATTGTTATGGGTGCAGACTATTGAGCCAATTAAGCAGTAGCATATCTGTGTTCATTATACAAATTCAATCAGCGTAAGCTGTTCTGGAATCAGAAATCTTGAGACTGTGATACCATTACACTTTGCCCATGCATGTCCTTACAGGAATGGGCTTTGGAGAGAGATGGTAGACTCCTTCTATCACGAAGCCTGGCCAAAGTTAATAATCCTGACTTTAAGCGTATGCATCTTTCCGCTCTAGAAAATGAAACTTGAGCTGTCGGTCTGCCACAAGCACAGTGCGATGAAGAGCTTTGACCTCTCCTATGCTGGGATCCAGCTTGACTTCATGTGATGAAGTCAACATGTGATTATTTTAAAGGTGGGGGATTCTTTTCTATACCCGCTGTAGCTGACCCTGGGAAGGGAAACTACTTTGGTCTGGAATGCCTGCATATCCACTGGATTCTAATTTATAAATACAATAAAACTGTAGCAATATTAAACACTATATGATCACATTGACAAGTTTATTTAATGTATATTTTATTTTAGAATGAGCATGTAAGCCTGTATGAATTATATTGTATGTATTATACAGTATAATGAATATTATTACCAAGAATCTTTATTATTTATTTAAATTTTTATGAGAAACAATTAAAAATAAATAAGTAGGTCACTCTACCAGCTGAAAGAGTCACAAAGAGAAAGATGCAGAAAATGATTTGCATGCTTTAAAAAGTTTTCATTGAATGATATACTATACCTTTATAACTATGCATATATCGCTGTATGTATACACAGTTCATTAATTAACAATGGACTAGAAGAAACAGAACAGTTCGAAAATATGCAAACACTGGGTTCATGTGTTTTGGAGGAAGCATATGTTTGCCCCAGTCTCCCTGGTTGGTAATTGTCATATGATAGAGGAGAGTTAGCCAGTGGGAGGGAAGTGGCAAGACCAAACTGGGGAGAAATTTATGGAAAATTTTAAAAAGTGAAGTGAAGATTATAACGATTAAGATTATGAAGATTTTGATGCTGAACGAATAGTTCATTTTTGTGAAAAAAGTGTGGTCATGTGGTCATAGTTTCCAACTTCCATAAGGTTGATTTTATTGGTTTATTCTTTCACTTGCATGCATCAGTTGCCTTTAGTTTTACTGCAGTGGTAGAAATGGGATTTAAAAATCCATAGATTTCTCTGGTTTCTCATTTCTCATCTATTACCAGCAACAGACCTGCACAAATATGCATCACTCACATCCCACTAGGCTTTTTGTACTTTAGTAATGGAACATTACTTTTGTTTGAAAATCAGAATTGAGCAACACAAGGGATAATATGGTTTAAGATAATAATTATTCATGAAAATCACGAGAGTTGCACTTTACCTTGAATTTCTGGGCAGCCCATTCAGATGATTAAATTCACCCTTGTGCAGTTCACAATTCTGACATTGCCAGAGTTCTCATGTGTCAGACTACACTACCGCATTGAAACATCAGCACTTTCCTTTAAGCCCAAAAAATTCAGAGGATAGAAAATGTGGACTGATTATCCCTTGCTGTCAAATGCCTCACCAATGTCCTGTACTGTTTTCACCTCTCCTTAGCTGTAACCAGTGTTCAGGCTTGAAGAGTCTTGGTTCAGGGAAGATTGTCTCATCCTGACTGATCGTGTAATAGTAGATTGTAAATGCAGTCTGTTCATAAGGGCAGTTTATTAGTTTACTCAAGCAAGTTTAGAGGGCAGGCAGATAGTGTAAACTTTAAAAAGTCAACTTTTTAGGGAATAAGTGTCCTCCAATTATGATGTCACTGTTCATAATCAGAGCATAGTGTAAATAACAGATAAAAATGACCACACAGCTAAACATTAGAGTCTCCATGATGACAGCCTTGAGGTAGGGCATGCAGTTTATGTCCTCAACTGTTGGAATTTTGTCCTCCTTGGTGATGCTGGTCACTTCCTGATACAGTGGGTCCTGTGCCTTTGGATCTTGTGACAGCAGGTATAAGGCCCACATCATAGTGTTGGATGTCTTATGAGACAGGACATTTCATTTTGTTTTATTCTTCATTATACTTATACATACTTATACATATATAGACTGCATCCAAAATGTCAAGGCAAGGAAAAGAGAGGAAAGTCTGGTCTCATATTGGACATATTGTAATATGTGTATTTTGTACAAGATAAAATAAATGTTAAAAAAATATATTTTACACCTGTAATGATGCATTAAACAATCTATGAATGTTCCATCTAACCTATGTATTATACAATATTGAATGCCAGAGGAGAGCCCAGGCAATCATACTGTACATTACAAGTCTGTTGGGAGAGGTTCTAAACACTGCTTACTGTTAACTCAGTCATTTTTGCATATGTACAGTAATAAAGAAATATTATTATGTTTATTATTATTTGTATTGCCTTGAGCAAGTTGGCACAAAAAAATCTTTTGAGATCAATAAAGTTTAACTTATCTTAGCATGAGGATATTTTTTTGAATGTAGACTACAAGAGGATATGTTTTTGATGGAGACTACAAAGAGGATATGTTTTTAATGCCTAAAAAGCACTTCTATAAGTCTCTCTGGATAAGGGGATCTCCCAAACACTGTAAATCTAAAGGTAAAAGTGTTCGACAAGGGTCTGTTTCAAGGCTGCTTTTTCCCTATATAATGATACCTCCGGGTGCAATTCGTAAACATAGTATTAGTTTAATCTAAGCCAGACAGACACAAGATTAATAAAGTTGAGGACTGTATAAAGGACATTAGACAATGCATGCTAAGTAACGTCGTCCTTATGGCATCAGGAATTTTCACTTATGCTTTAATCAAAATATTCTGATTGTTCCTTATTGATCCCGATGCTCTGCTCCTGCTCTGTGCTTCCTGCTTCTGGAGTTTTCTCCACTTGTGACATCCTGTAGCATTGGTAATCTCACCTGGACATAATAAATACTTGCACTCCCCAAAGAGGGTTTATGGCTAAGATTAACCTACCTGTAGCTGTGTATAATCTCACCTGGATACCGTAACATTTTTAACTTCCTAAGAACTGCCGTTGTGAGATGTTTATGATTATCCCAATGCTTATCCCAAGACTCACGTTCACAAGATGATTATACCGAACATTCTGTATCATTTCATTTTACTGTTTGTTTGTTTTTTTGCCTTTTGTATACAAATATACATGGTTGGGAGGGTTACTTTAAAATTGCATTCCATTACAGTTACAAATTACTTCATAAAAAATTTAATCAGTAACGTAATCCAAGTATCACAATATGAAAGTAATGTAATCTGATTATTTTTGGATTACTTCAAGATTACATATGGTTTGGAACAGCACCCACATTGGCAATAAGTCATGGCAGTGACAACCAAGCTCAAGCTAATGATTCAGCTAATATTAGCTCAGTTACTACTTCACCTGGTCCAGACACACAGAGAAGCTGCAGCCATAAAGGTAACGTACTGAGGACACTGATAATGCAGGGGCTAAGTGGCGGAGTGTGTTCTTGGCTCTTAAACTTTGTGACACATTTGGTGCCTCTACTGCAGTGTGCAAAAACTCTTTCTCTACATTAAAGAACATTTTAACTGATAACAGACGTGCACAAGAGTCAGCTTCTGTAGCTAGCTTTTGAGTAAGATCTCACTCGGAAATTGCGAAATGAATGGAAAGAAGTTGTGTTGAGGAGATTCTGCACTCACAGTCAGCGACTCCAGCTGTTCTAGTGTTTGATGAGCTCATAAATCAACTTATGCACCTTGTGAAAATGTCTCCTGTTTTGTACACTATGCTACTAAAGAGTGGTATTGTTTGCACTTTTGTATTTGTGGCTACGTTTCTGTATGAGCGTGTATTTGGTTATAATTATGCAGACCGGTTCTAGATGTGGCTTAAAGGGTGCTGTTTATCCTTTAATTTGCTGTACAGTCTGTGAATGGCCCAGTGTATAGCTTTATCCGTTACACAGAATTGCCTCTTGCAGTGCCGTATTAAATGCAAAACATTCCCACTGTGCGTCTTAGTTTATAACCTCTGGCTTTGTGGATGTAGTAACATGTGTGTGACAGTATGTATGTACGCCTCTCCGTCACATGTTTATTTCTTTCATGAAAGATCATAAAACATAATGTTAATTATATGCGTAATAATGCTATGTGAGGTGAACCAAATGCCCCCTGTCAAAGTTGTTTGCCTGTCCATTCCTTATTCTCTGGCAGCGACCCTGATCATACTGTGTAGTAATGTGGGAAGAGTGATGTCAGGCAGGTCAGCTTCAGTCCTAATGTTCCCAGGAGGTACAGCTGTAGCATTTCCTCCTGCACTTCTCTGTATGTACAGACTGACTGTTATGGGTTTAAGGAACACATGAATAGCCATTGTCTCAGTCTTACACAAAGCTAGATGTCCCGCCATTAATGGAGTTGGAAGCTGGAGTGTGCAGCTTGTGTTTCACTGGGCCGCAAAAGCTAGGAAGGACAACACCCTGGGACGTTAAATCTTGTAATTCAGGCTGTTATAATAGCACAGTGGTTTAGAGTGCACCCTTGAACTGTGAAATGTTACGTTTCCTTTTTCTTGGTTTAACATTTTTTTCTTTGGCTATTTCTCCTATGTTTTAATGTGTGAAATTTTTCTTTTATGTGAAACTGTTTGTGCTGCCATCTTGACCATGACTCTCTGGAAGAAGAGATCTTGTATCTCAATGGGACTTTCCTCAATAAATAAATATAATAATTAAAACGAACATTAACTTGCGTGTTGGGATTACGGTGTAGTTCTCAGTACACAAACAGATCAGTAAAACTGACTCACTCCAAAGTTTTACTTTTAAACTTTTACTGTTAACGATAACAGCACTACATTTAAAAAGAAAGTGAAGGATCTGTAAGAATGATAATAAGAATGATGTAGGGAAAACGATCCCCCCCCACACCCCCACACCCACACACACACACACCCACACACACATACACAAACACACTTAAAGACAGATATGCAGTTGCATTCATGTTTTCTATATTGTTTTTCAAGTTTGTAATGACCTATTGGATTGATATCCAACTACCATACATGATAAACAGAAAAATTATAACCCACTCATTCAAAGTACACTTATAGTTCAGTCACCTCTCCTTTCATGTAATTTGTACTTTAGACAAATACATTAGACAATACATGCTTATACTTATAGTTTATTAGAAAATACTCATATTTCTCTTCCAATTATAGAGTAAATAATCCACCTCACTCATGTTTATTACACACACAGTATTTCATATGTGCTTTCTCAATCACATCACAATGATTACATGTTATGGATGCGTCAGTGAAATGGGCTGAAAAATATCATCCCAATCTGAGATAAAATCTTGAGAGCATTTCACTCTCTAGCCCTAGCCTCACTACTTCTTACAACGCATGTGTATTTTCCTCATGACCATTGGTGGTGCTGTTGTACTTGGTTCCAAAAAAATCCAAGATTATTGTCTGAAGACATTTTTTAACAACAAAAGATCTGATAATGTGTTTTATTGATCTTTGGTCTTTTAATATTTGAAGGGCCTGCAAGCTTATTTATTCCAGCTGCCAATGCTGTAGCCAGAGAATGTACATTATTCATTGCTTATTCAATACTTTGTACTGATTAGCAGTGAATTATTTTGTGACTTCTACATTATCAAGTCAGTACAAAAAGCATTTTAGATTCCCAAACATTAGTTTAAATCTTACAGAAAACTGTTTGTATGTCATTAAAGAAAGCAGCATATTACGTAAGAGACACTTTTCAGACAAAAAACACAATGAAGGCTGCTGGGTTTTGCTGCAACAAGAATAAGAAGCAAGTACGAAAGTCAAAGTCTCCAGAAGAACTGTGTCTGGTTCTGCAACATGCTCAATAAAACTTACCAGCTCATTTCCTTATAAAACTGCACAAATTGTACCGGAGACTAGTATTTTTATTTTTATTTTTTTCTCACACAAAATATTGACTTTGTTTAATTTACTACTGTTTACTGCTCTTTACAGTATATTTTTTGAAGGCATCTTTGCTCTACAGCATTTCTTTGCATGTGCCTAAAACTTTTGCACTGTACTATATATATATATATATACAGGTGCATCTCAATAAATTAGAATGTCGTGGAAAAGTTCATTTATTTCAGTAATTCAACTCAAATTGTGAAATTCATGTATTAAATAAATTCAATGCACACAGACTGAAGTAGTTTAAGTCTTTGGTTCTTTTAATTGTGATGATTTTGGCTCACATTTAACAAAAACCCACCAATTCACAATCTCAACAAATTAGAATACTTCATAAGACCAATAAAAAAAAACATTTTTAATGAATTGTTGGCCTTCTGGAAAGTATGTTCATTTACTGTACAAGTACTCAATACTTGGTAGGGGCTCCTTTTGCTCTAATTACTGCCTCAATTCGGCATGGCATGGAGGTGATCAGTTTGTGGCACTGCTGAGGTGGTATGGAAGCCCAGGTTTCTTTGACAGTGGCCTTCAGCTCATCTGCATTTTTTGGTCTCTTGTTTCTCATTTTCCTCTTGACAATACCCTATAGATTCTCTATGGGGTTCAGGTGTGGTGAGTTTGCTGGCCAGTCAAGCACACCAACACCATGGTCATTTAACCAACTTTTGGTGCTTTTGGCAGTGTGGGTAGGTGCCAAATCCTGCTGGAAAATGAAATCAGCATCTTCAAAAAGCTGGTCAGCAGAAGGAAGCATGAAGTGCTCCAAAATTTCTTGGTAAACGGGTGCAGTGACTTTGGTTTTCAAAAAACACAATGGACCAACACCAGCAGATGACATTGCACCCCAAATCATCACAGACTGTGGAAACTTAACACTGGACTTCAAGCAACTTGGGCTGTGAGCTTCTCCACCCTTCCTCCAGACTCTAGGACCTTGGTTTCCAAATGAAATACAAAACTTGCTCTCATCTGAAAAGAGGACTTTGGACCACTGGGCAACAGTCCAGTTCTTCTTCTCCTTAGCCCAGGTAAGACGCCTCTGACGTCGTCTGTGGTTCAGGAGTGGCTTAACAAGAGGAATACGACAACTGTAGCCAAATTCCTGACACGTCTGTGTGTGGCGGCTCTTGATGCCTTGACCCCAGCCTCAGTCCATTCCTTGTGAAGTTCACTCAAATTCTTGAATCGATTTTGCTTGACAATCCTCATAAGGCTGCGGTTCTCTCGGTTGGTTGTGCATCTTTTTCTTGCACACTTTTTCCTTCCACTCAACTTTCTGTTAACATGCTTGGATACAGCACTCTGTGAACAGCCAGCTTCTTTGGCAATGAATGTTTTTGGCTTACCTACTGAACCAAACTGAGAGACCATTTTTGAAGGCTCAGGAAACCTTTGCAGGTGTTTTGAGTTGATTAGCTGATTGGCATGTCACCATATTCTAATTTGTTGAGATAGTGAATTGGTGGGTTTTTGTTAAATGTGAGCCAAAATCATCACAATTAAAAGAGCCAAAGACTTAAACTACTTCAGTCTGTGTGCACTGAATTTATTTAATACACGAGTTTCACAATTTGAGTTGAATTACTGAAATAAATGAACTTTTCCACGACATTCTAATTTATTGAGATGCACCTGTATATTAAAAATGTCTTTGTGGTTAGCTCAGTATCACACCTAAAATATGATAGATAGCTAATAGAAAGTATTAGAATAGCTGATAGAAAGTTAACTTTACCTTTAACTGAAGTAAAGTTCACTCCCTCACTTTTAGTAACCACTTATCCTGGTCAGGGTAGCAGTGCATCCAGAGCCTTTCCTGGGAACACTGGGTGTGAAGCGGCAATACACCCTGGAGGATGTCAGTCCATTTCAGGGCATCATGCACACACATTCACAAAACATTCACACCTAAGGGCAGTTTAGCACAGTTAATGCACCTACTCCAAATGTTTTTGGGAGGTGGACCGGACAGGGAGGAATCCCACCTGCACACAAACTAAGCTATTAAACTAAGGCAAAGATACCCGCTGTGCCACCATGTGGCCCTAAAGCAAATTTATTCTAGGACTACAAAAAAAAGGGGGTCTTTGGTTCTCTTTCTTGTGGACTCTCCTCTTCAGCTTTCCCCACAGTTTCTCAGTGGGGTTTAAAATTGTCTTTACACATGTTAGGTCAGTGGACTTGTATAGCCATGACAAATGTTTGATTCTGTGGTCACTGTGAAGCATTTCTATATAGATTTGAATGTATGATTTGGATCATTGCCTTGCTGGAAAATCCAACCATAGTCCATGATATTGTGTATCCTAACTAGGTTCCCAGGGCCTTTAATTTGAAGCAGACTGTATACTGTATCTCTGATAAGGTGGAGCTACACTGAACTTTATTATATTACTGCTCATGAAGAGCAATGGAAAAATAAAACAATATACAGTACTGTGCAACAGTTTTAGGCACATGCAAAGAAATGCTGTAGAGCAAAGATGCCTTCAAAATAATGAAATGAAATGTTTCTATATTTTGAAAAAATACCGTAAAGAGCAGTAAACAATAATAATGGAAACAAAGACAATATTTGGAGTGACAAAATAAATAAATAAATAAAAATAAAAATAGTAGTCTCCGGTACAATTTGTGCATGCCTTACAAAATGCATGTCTTACAAAAATAATTATTGACTTTTATGTATATCTCTGTGGGTAGAATTGATTTAGAATTCATTAAAGTGCAATTAATGCTATGCTCAGACAACAAACTGTTCACATTATATTCATGGCTCTTTATAGTAAATCATATTCACAGAATATTCTTAATATTTATACAATATTTCTAAATGAGCATACCATGACACTGATGCTATGTGATTTTAAAAAAAAAAACAAAAATGGTTTTTATATACACAAAAAAGTGAAAAGCTGCTGTAATTAATTTCTATAGAGAATACTTATTGAATTAAATTGTCTTTACATACTAATAGAAATCACCTAAATACATGCTCTGTGTGTTTTTCAATTGCATCAATACATACATATACTAATGACATTGCAGAGTATACTTAAAGAAAGATTGGTAGAAGGACTTAGATCGAGTTCCTTACAGGTGACAGAACAGTTTCTGTGCATTTGGCCACTTTTGCTCAAGCACCTCTCTACACAGCCAAATCCCCAGTGTTGAATTAACAACTAGACTGTTGACTTAACACTTTGTGTCTACTCATACCCAACTGGACACAAATTAACACTGTAGGTCTTAATTCAACACTGTGGATTTGACTGTGGATTCAGTTGCCTAGTTTACCAATATGGCAGGATCATGGTATTACATTGTGATACCATGGTACTGTTCACTTGTATCTCTTTGGAGAAAGGGGCTTTAGAAAGATTTTTATGGAGGGTGTATGGATTTCTTCTGTGGCTTAGTTTGGTTGACATTAAAGCTTAAAGCCGCTTTAAGTGGTTACATGTTTCCGCTCCAGAAAATGAAAATTGACTGTTCTGTCTGCCACAAGCACAGTACGACTGAGAGCTTTGACTTCTCCCACACTGGGATCCAGCTTGACTTCAAACAGCTTTATCATCTAGATCATAAAAAAATATCAGATAAGATATAAAAACATAAAAATATGTACACACGTACAGTATACAGTGGACATGAAAGGTCCACACACCCCTGTTTTTATGACGCAAAAAATATAACCAAGATCAATTATGTCAGATCTTTTTCCACCTGTGATATAGCAACCAACAATTCAAGTGAAAACAGATAGACATTTTTTAGAAAGCACCTTCTGCTTGTAATACAGCACTCAGTCTTTTTGGGTAAGTATCTACCAACTTAGCATATCTTGATTTGGCTATTTTATTCCACTCTTTCTTGCAAAAATGCTCCAGATCTATCAAATTGCAAGGGGATCTCCTGTGCACAGCCCTCTTCAAACAATTCTACAGGTTTTTGCAGATTTTGTGCCTAATTAGAATGGTATTTGGAACTATCTATGATTCCCTCTATGACTAGAGCCCATTTTTCACAGGGATGTGCAGACTTTTTTATCCATTGTAACTGCTGAATAACTGCTATTAAATAAACATATAGATAACATTTGTTATATGATCCAGTAAGGTTCTCTGGTTTCTTACCCTTGCCAGAGCCAAGTGCATCTCCAGTTCAGCAATCCGTTTACCAACACACCCTCTCACTCCAAACCCAAATGGAATGGATCCGAAAGGGATAGGTCGCTCCCTCCCATCTCGTAACCAGCGTTCAGGTTTGAAGACTCTTGGTTCAGGGAATATTGTCTCATCATGACTGATTGCATAATGATTCATTATAAATGTGGTCTGTTCATGAGAGTGGTTGATTAGTTAAATAGTGATTTATGGAAAAGATACATTTTAGAAATAAAATATGTGAGGAAAAAAAAAAACAGTACCTTCTTAGGGAAGAAGTGTCCTCCGATAATCACGTCATTTTCTGATAAAAGGCGTGCGTTCATGGGAACAACTGGGTGCATTCTAAACATAATCATAAAATAGTCTTAATATAATGGATAAAACAACCAATTTATATAGAATGGGTAACAGATAAATGACACATTTACTTTAATGCTAAATATCTGTACTGCCCAGGAAATGATATAAGTACACCTCTGCACTGCACTTGTCTTTGGTGAAATACAGTGAAAACGGCCTAACTAACTGCATACCCTGTGCTATATGGATCTTAAATACAATGTGCATGTACTTATAAATGTTGTTTTTTTTTCCCTATCCACCTTAGAGTCTCCTTGATGACAGCCTTGAGGTAGGGCATGCTGTTTATGTCCTCAGCTGTTGGAATTTTATCCCCTTTGATGATGCTCTTAACTTCCTGATACAGTGTGTCCTGTGCCTTTGGATCTTGTGACAGCAGGTATAAGGCCCACATCATAGTGTTGGATGTCTTAAGAGACAGGACATTTCATTTTGTTTTATTCGTCATTATACTCATCACAATAGGTTTTCTACTAATTAACAAAGTTATATAGTATATACTGTCATCCTTACTGTGTCCACTCCTCCCAGGAGCAGTTCAGTAACGCTCCCATACACATCTTTTTTGCTCATGTTGGTGTTGGAGAGCAAGTAGCTGAGATATTCTCCTCCAACTTCCTGACCTGCATCCAGGCGCATCTGAATGTCCTCCATCTTCCTGTCAATTAGCTTGTAGGCTATTCAAAGCCATGCAGATATTTCTCTCAATTTAAATAAACTCACATAAGAGGCAGAATATTACTACTAGATAAAATCATCATTTATATGTACTAGAGAAGAGGGACAGGAAGAGAAAGGGAAAACAAATTGTTACAGCAATGTCTTCATAGTCTCACCGAATCTGAAGATTCCGTCCCAACCACTTATGTAACGCCGCCAGAATGGCAAGTAATTGCGAGTCCACTTGGGCAATAGAATCAAAGCCATGGTATAAGTGAACATCTGGCCGATGGAGTCGATAAAGTTTTGAGTCTCTGCTGGAATCTCATTCTCAAGACAGCCAATACGAGTCTCAAACAGTATGCGGGCGATTCCTGAATATGCAGGCATATGTCTCATCTTACATTTGTATCAACAAATACAATATAAAACCTGTAAGTATATGAGCTATCTATATATAAAAAATCCATCTATATATAATTGTCGAGCAGTTATAATTAAGACCTAACAGGCCATACCTTCTAGAGCAAAAAGGTACAGCTCATTGGATATGTTGGGTACCAGGTCTCCAGTGGAGCTCATTTTGCGTAAATGGCATATACGTTTGATAAAATCTGTTACCACCTCATTAACCACATTCTCATACTTCACAGAGTCCTTTGGATGCAGCATATGCTTGTTCAGCACAGATCGGAGTTTGTACCATTTCTCTCCTTCTCTAGGGGAAAAAATACAACATATTTCTATGTTTTGCTTTAAAGAAACAATCATTATTTCCCACAACTGTAAATTGTGGGTAGAAACTAGGAGAAATGTGCATGAATGATTCAGGGAGCCCAGAGGTAGACAGGGGCCATAGAAAACACCTAGGATGTGGTTCATTAAGAAATGATCAAGACTATACCTTACTCCTTGCAGTGTAAACTCTGAAAGGTTTCTCTTTCTAGAGGGTGAATTTTGCAGTCATTCTGGGTCTACTTCAATGTCATTGTTTTTATCCGATGCATCCCACTTGTCACATAATTGCTGATAATTATGTATAGAAGTATATTAGATAACAAATAGATCTACTTGAAAAAAAAAATTCTTTGCCTAGTACATCAGTTAGTCTAATTTACAAATGTAAAGATGTGCAATTATATGCTATTGTGTAGAAATGTATGAAATAATAAAAAAAAGGATTATATTTGTGTTTTAAGGATTTAGCTTTAAGCTGTAACCTAAAACAGCAAAGAATATAGTCAAAAACATCGGAGTATAATTATACTGTCCACTTTTTAAACAATTTTTACCATTTGGTTAGTATCGCAAGTGCATCTCTAAATCAACACTCCTCAAAACAAGTTGTCTCATTTGGCCAAGTACTGGCATTTGTACATAACATTCTGCATAAAAGTGCCGAAAATGTCCCTATTACAAATATATAAAATGAATTGGAAATATACTATTATGTTATAATCCAAATATACAATTTAGTCTTTCGAGATGTCAGTGAATGCGCCAGAAGCTCTACGAGTCACCGAGAGCCAATTCAAAGAGCCGACTCATTCGTGAACGACACATCATTAGTAAAGAATGTGACATCATTTCCTGAGGCCTCAATGCAGAACAGGAGGACGGTCACTACTGGGATAATCCAATGCTAGACTGGGCCTGTTGCCCATCTGTGAACAGAGAAAGTGACTCAGCTCATGATTAAATCAGGTTTCTTAGAGTAAGCCTTAAAATGAAATAAATTAGCAAGAACGTACAACAAAGCACTCGTGCACACACAAAGAAATGCAGTGTGGCTTACTTAGTGACAGGACCATAACCCAAACCATTCATTTCTCGGTATTCAGTCCAGAGAGTCATGTCTCCTCTGATAGGGAATTTATCATCCTTCCTCATCAGCTCCTCCAGCAGCTCCACACTACTCAGCGAAATTGTATGCACGTTGCCACCTCTTACTTTAAACATGGGTCCATAAAGCTGCTTTTCATATAACTACAGAAATTACAAAAAGAAACAAAAAGTATTAGGCTTTTGTAAATGTCATTAGAGCTTCAGTATGGGAGACATGTTGAACAATCACAAGCTGCACAGAACATCTTTCACTTTTTTTTTTTTTTTTTTTAGTTGTGCGAAGTATCATGATGCCTACCAGCACAGCAAATAAACCACACAGCAGTGAAATGTCCCCACATGTGCAGAGCCTATATCACTTAACATACTGTACCTGCAGCTCATGCATGCGATTGTAGTACCCTTTAAAGATCATCCTGTACAGTATTGTGGGAAGAGTGATCACAGGGAGGTCAGCTTCAGTCCTGATACTCCCAGGAGGGACAGAAGTTGTAGCATTTCCACCTGCATTTCTCTTTAAGTCCAGACTGGTTGTGGTAGACCTAAGGAACACCCGAAAACCCATTGCCTCAACTGAACGCAGAGCTAGACCTCCTGCCATTAGTATGTTAGGACCTGAATATCTAAACATCAGCTTGTGTTTCACTTTGCAGCAAGAAGGACGAAGGAACTTGAACTCTTTACTTAACAGAACACAGACTGCTATAACAACACTGTGGCTTAAGAGCACTCTTGAACTTTGATACCTGATGATTCCTGTTTATTGACATAAACTGCTTACAGTGCAGTTTTGGTAGTTTTTGCGCACATAAAAAGTAAATTATACCAAATTTGCACTTTAGAAAGCTAAACAAGTTAACAAACCTACCATTTAGGTGCCTTTCTAAAACCATTAAATGTCAGAAATTTAAAATTATTGTCAAACAGCTCGATTTAACTTGTATATGGATAATGGAACAGGGTGCTACAGTAGTGTACTTTAGCCATAATAGTCCACTCAGCCTTATTTTAAAGAACATATAACATATTCTCTGCAAATGAAAATGTTTAAGAAAACTATGCTTATTTCAAATTCGCCTACACTCCGTAAAAAATAAGCATTTTTTTTTTTGGTTTGCATATAAAAAGTTTAAGGTTTACAGTGTTCACTTTATGATTTCTGGGTCTTTCTATCTCAAGTGGTCCAATAATTGCAAAGTTGGTTGCTCGACTGTATTTAATTTTCCTCTTATTTATTTATTTTTATTTTTTTATGGGGGCGAGAAAGTGCAATTCCCCTCACTTTCAGCTTGAATATCTCTGGTGGGGGGCCAGATATGAACCTGAAATTTTCACAGAAATAAGTCCTCTATAGTAGCATTCTGCTGGGAGAAAAAAAAGTTTGAGTTTGAGATTGCACTGCTTACACGGCAAGTGCTAGTAGAAATCTGGGGAAAAGCCTACTTTATTAATGCATTTTGAGAAATGAACAGATGTAATATAAGCATAACAAATAATAAAAATGAACAGTATTTCACAGTAATTATGGTTATGATTGACATACAATAGCTTATGAGGTCTATATTGGCAACAGTGAAGCATGATCTATCACAGGGTTCTTCAAATCTGCAGAGTTTAGTTCCAACCTCCAAACTTACCTGACTGTAATTTTCTAGTAATCTTGAAGACCTTGGTTAGCTTGTTCTGGTGTGTTTGATTATTGTTGAAGCTAAACTCTGCAGGACAGTGGACTTTGAGGGCCAGATTTGAAGAACCCTGATCTAGTATGTTGGTACAGGCGTACAGTTGGTATGGGTGAATAGATTTGATCCAAATATGTATTTACAGTGTTCAGTTGGGTGTTTTACAAATGAACAATGTCCTAAACAGAGCTGTGGTGTTCTTTCTCCTGTGATAAAAGCAGTAAGTGACTTCTGAGCTATAGTCACTTACTGCTTTTATCACAGGAGTGACTACAGATCAGAAGTCACTTACTGCTTTTATCAACTTTTTCTTTTTATCTATGAATGAGTAATATCTAGGAATCGTGATTTATACCGTTGTTTATATTTGTATATATATATTGAGTCACATGCAGTTTCTTATATTAGCCGTTACTGCCTGTAATGACAGGGTACAAATGGCGCCCATCTTATCTAATGCCATGGGTGCGGTCTAGTTGCCATCTTGTGGATAGCCTAAGAACTGCAACAGGCTTTAAGTCTTTAAAGTAATCAGACTCTATTACTGTAGAGCTTCAGAGCCTAATTGAACATTCACACCCTGTTGCAGACCTTCAGCGAACTACCTAACCATAGGAACATAGAGAAGTGCCTGGAAAGAGATCCCAGCAAAGCAGCCACCTAACAAGAGGAAATGAAGAAACTAGAGACCTTAGGTTATGCTGTCAAACTCCCAGCTGAAACAGTTAATACACAGAGCGAATCATGGATCATCCTTCACCATATTGTCCAGCACAACAGTAAGAACCATGTGGTTTTCAACTGTTCATTTGAATTTGAATCTGAACTTGAACAACTTGAATAACTGCCTACTGCCAGGACCAGCCTTAGGCCCATCCATCCTTGTTAGGTATATTCCTACGCTTTTGTGAACACCCAGTGGCAATAAGCGGTAACATCAAGGGGATGTTCCACCAGGTTTGTCTTCTCCCAGAAGGAATCTTCTCCTATTTGTATGGTGAGACCTGAACAGATCTAAACCCCCAGATACTAGTGGCAAGTGTTACCATTTCGCACCACTTGTAGTCTGTGTTGTTCCATTTATGCTGTACCGAGGCATGTTATGGATCACAGTACTCCTGATGACAATGTCAGAACCACTGTTGAAAGGAATTTTTATGTGGACAATTGCTTGCAGGGCCTACCATCACCTCAAGAGGCAAGACAGCTAGTAGACAAACTCTGCACCCTCTTTGCCAGTAGAGGTTTTGAACATCGCCAATGGCTTAATATGCAATTTATGATTCTGTTCTTGCATGTTATATTGTATATTGCACTGTATTATTTAAATATTGCAAATTGTGTTTAGTGTACATTGTACTGCATATACATAGCACACAGTATATAATATATACTTGTATATTATGGATGATTTTGTTTCAGTTCTCTCCCTATTGAATTATATACAGTAATGTAAAAATGGCAGGGTTACACTTTTCCCCTATACTACTAACCTACTACTAACTTAAACTTCTGTATAACGATTTAAGTTATTATAGCAGCCTGTTATGACTCAGTCATTGAATTTATAAAATGAAAATGTCTTCTATTCTATAATATTTGTATTAATATTTAGCATCAACATAGTAAAAGAAACCATTATGTAACATGCAACACTGCATGATCCAGACATCTATAATCCATGCAAATCCGAATTCAACATTAACAATACACAATTCATCGTATTCTAATGTGAAGGACTCAGATAACACATCTGTAATAAAAAATAAAAGACGTTACAAATGAGTTAATAAGTAAAATAAGAGTAAAATAAGTGCACATTTGTGCGGGACTGCGGGCAGGCTATTGTTACCACTGGGCGGTGGTCGCTCAGAGCTGGGCGGTGGTCACTCAGAGCTGGGCGGTGGTCGCTCAGTGGTGGGCGGTGGTCGCTCAGTGATTAAGAAGTTGGGCTACTGATCGGAAGGTCGTCAGTTCAGATCCAACGAATGATATAACGGTCTGCTCTCATGCTGCAGTTTCAAAGCGAAAATGGATGAGACTTTACCACTTTAACCAGCAGATGTCCTCAGCATGCTAATCCACCTAAACAGTGGATCAATCTAATCCACCTAAACAATGAATCTATCTAATCTACCTAAACAGTGGATCTATCTAATCCACCTAAACAGTGAATCTATCTAATCTACCTAAACAGTGAATCTATGTAATCTACCTAAACAATGGATCTATCTAATCCACCTAAACAGTGAATCTATCTGATCCACCAAAACAGTGAATCTATCTAATCTACCTAAACAGTGGATTTAGCTAACGAAGACAATGTAGTGGAATAAAAACAACGCCTAGTAACTTCAACTAGACTACTGCAACTTCGCCTAGCCACTGCAACTTCAAAGGAAGCAAGTCAATGTTGTCGAAACTATCGCTGGATATTTGTGGTAATTTTATGTTTGCTAGCCTGGCATTATGATCTCATCTCAGTTAATATCTCTCACCATTCATTCCCAGGGTATAAGCAATTGTTTTCCATCAGGGTCGGACTGGGACTGAAAAACGGCCCGGGACTTTGAAATGCAGACCGACCCACGATTGTGTACAGTTCCCAAATACAAATTCACACACCATCCACTATATAATAATAAATTATGACGCAGTGCTGGCTGTTAACAACATTAGATCTAATAATACAGTGTTTAAAAAAAAAAAAATTGGCTCCAGTTTGATTTTGCAAAAGAACAATAATCAGTTACCTTATTTATAATCAAAGATCAAAATCAATTGAATGAACTAATTTGCATATAATAACCCTGTTAATTTATACTCTATTGTGCACAGTATCATTGCTGCACCTGTCATAATCTCTGCACTGGACCCTGTCACCACCGTCACAGCTGCCTCCATCTCTTTCTCAGTCTCCTCATTCCCAGCGTCACCTGTGGCTGCTTTCATATCCAGACCAGAAAAATTATGACAATTGCATTTGACCCACATAGCACTTTTTATATATATATATATATATATATATATATATATATATATATATATATATATATATATATATAAGGCCAATAAAACCACATTGTGCATAGATATATATTAGTGTCCCTTTCTCTTGGGCATATGTTTCTTAATTAAAAATAAATTATATATATAGCCTATATATAGTTAGAACCTATAGCTAATAATGTCCCACAGTATGAACCAAATAGGCTAACAGTAAGTAATACCAAATGTACAAACTTTTTTTTTTTTTTACTGTGACAGTACGTACTGGATTCGATGCATTACCTAGTGTGTATTATGACTACAATCCCGGACATACTACATCCGCCATGTTAGCATTGTCATGCGACCTTCGAAGTTAACAGTTTATTCGGGTATTGTTAAATAAGTCCTGTTTAACAAAGGTTCAGTACATAAAAAGAGCCGACGCTGTCTTCCGCGTTTGTTTTTTGTTTTGTTTTTTCTGAGCTCGTCCACACCAGTCCCGTTGCATTATGGGATTGTTTGATTCGAGTAGTGTCCATCGGTTGCACACTGCAAAATCTCGCCCGAAGCAGTACGCCATCCGGGTATTTCTCGCCTACTGAGAATTCGGACATACTACTCCTCTGGCGTACTGCATTTCGCCTACTGTGTAGTAGGTAAGTATGCGATTTCGGACACAGCCTTAGACATGCACATGTATAGAAATCAAAGATACACAAATTGGCCATGGCCAGTGAAGAAGTGCGGGGGACGAATTTATGTTTTATTAAAAGTGCAGGGGACACGCCCCCCACGGATTCTACGCCCATGTCCTTCTATCAAAAATAGTTTTCCTGATGAGTACAGGTTACTCGAAACTGGTAAGCCTGTACAGTCCACTAGTGTCACCATCAAGCCAAATGTTCAGTTTGTGAATACAGCAACTCGTAATGGTTCTGATTCAGATATTTTGAATTTGGCAATTGTATATGACCCTAGAGGAGGATTGAAATTTTGCATAATTTTACACTGTTTTTAGGGTATATTTTCTGTTAACTATAGTTGGGAGTAGATATAATTATTGACATCAGTGAGTAAATAAAATTGGGTGTCATTTTTATAGATCTGTATGATAAAATATATTAGTCCAAGTATGTATGTGAGTGGAAGCAGCATTAAACCAGTCTGTTAGCTCCCTGTGGTAACACTATTTGTCATCCCTTTTTTTTAGGTGGCGGCTTATGGGATGGTGGTGTAAGCTCTGCATATTTGTGGCTTCATCAAAAGACGCAGTTCTCAAGCATTATTGAGTGAAGCATGGTACCTTTGGTCGTGGATATTCAGTACCGTCTTCATTTAAATGGTCCTTGTCCTTGGGGTGGCCTGGACACACACTTGTATAGATCTCATAATTCTCAGGAAACTGAAGAGTGTGAAGTTGTGCAGTCAGATAAATGTTTAATTAAAATGTTAATGTGTGTTAATGTGTACTCCTGGGGTAAAGGGTAAATACAGTTTTTTTTTGTTTTTTTTTTTTAAAGTAAATGTAACATTTATTTTGATAGTTGATAGTCCAGTATTAATTAAATTCAGTTAAAAACATTTAGTAAATGTAGCACATTTGTTTTGTTAAATAATAGTCTCATTTTCAGTTATATCTACCTAGCATTTCAGTTATATGGACAAATTGCATTGACTTAGGATTTGAATTATATTTACTCGATTTTATATGTCATGGTACTAAATATAGTTATTCAGATCTACTTAATATTTTTTTTTACTTACACACACTTAAAGACAGATATGTAGTTACATCCATGAATTCTATTTTTTTCAAGTCCATAATGAACTTCTGGATTCATATCCGAATACCGAACATGGTAAACAGAAAAATTATAACCCTTTTGTTCACATACAGTACTGTGCAAAAGTTTTAGGCGCATGCAAAGAAATGCTGTAGAGCAAATATGCCTTCAAAATAATGAAATTAAATGTTTCTACATTTAAAAAAAAATAATAATAAGAGTAGTAAAAAAAATAAGAGTAGTAAAAAAAAATAAGCGTAGTAAAAATAAATAAATAATAATAAAAAAATAGTAGTCTCTGGTACAAATTGTGCAGTTTTATAAGGAAATGAGCTGGTAAGTTTTATCGAGCATCTTGCAGAACCAGCCACAGTTCTTCTGGATACTTTGACTTTCGCACTTGCTTCTTATTTTTGCAGCAAAACCCAGCAGCCTTCATTGTGTTTTTTGTCTGAAAAGTGTCTCTTACGTAATATGCTGCTTTCTTTAATGACATACAAACATTTTTCTGATTTAATTTTGTGCTAGAAAACTAATGTTTGGGAATCTAAAATGTTTTTGTACTGACTTGATGATGTAGAAGTCATAAAATAAAAAATCTATAACAAAATTTGTACTAAAAAAAAATAGGTTGCCTAAAACATTTGCACAGTACTGTATACTTATAGTTCAGTCACCCCTCCTTTCATGTGATTTGTACTTTCATTAGACATTATATGCTTGTACTTGTAGTTTACTAGAAAATACTCGTAGTTCTCATCCAATCATATATAGAGGAAATAATCCACCTCACTCATGTTCATTACATACACAATTGTATGTCACATGCGCTTTCTCAATCACTGCTGATGACATGTTATGGATGCATCAGTGAAGTGGGCTGAAAAATATCAGCCTGATAATGTGTTTTAACAATGTCTTTTAATCTTTGAAGACCTGCAAGCTTATTTATTCCACCTGCCCATCCTGTAGCCACAGAATGTACATTATTCATTGCTAATGAACTTTGTTCTGATTAGCAGTGAATCTTCCCTTTAAGGAGACAAGTGGACCCAAACAATGGCAGCAAAATGCCCTCCACATTTTCCTTTCATTTGTCACTCATCTGTATATACATTATATACATATATAGTCAGCTTCAGAATTAGTGGCTCCTTTGGTAAGAATGGGTAAAATAGGGAAATAAAATGCCTTTGTTGTTAATTATCGTGGTATCAGACTAATAATAATATTTTATACAATATTCCTGAATGAGCATACCACACCATTGATGCTATGTGATTTTGTAAAATCTAATGTTTTTCTATACACACTGAAAAAGTGAAATTGTCTTTACATACTAATAGAAATCACTAAAATACATGTGTTTTTCATTTGCATCAATACATACACACACCAATGAGATTACAGAGTGTACTTACAGAAAGATTGGTAGAAGAACTGAGATCCAGTTCCTTACAGGTGACAGAACAGTCTCTGTGCATTTGGCTACTTTTGGCCAAGCACCACTCTGTTCAGCTGCCTAGTTTATTAATATGGCAGGATCCTGGTACTACATTGTGATACCATGGCACTGTTCTTTTTGGAGAAAGAGGCTTTAGAAAGATCATATATGGAGGGTGTATGGATTTCTTCTGTGACTTAGTTTGGTGGACGTTAAAGCTCTGAGCAGTTTTAAGTGGTTACATGTTTCCGCTCCAGAAAATGAAAATTGACTGTTCTGTCTGCCACAAGCACAGTACGACTGAGAGCTTTGACTTCTCCCACATTGGGATCCAACTTGACTTCAAACAGCTTTATTATCTAGATAATCAAAACAAAGTGTAACATTTAAATGCTTCAGATATCAGATAAGATATCAAAACATAACAATATGTACACACATACAGTATACAGTGGATGTGAAAAGTCCACACACCCGTTTTTATGATGTAAAAAATATAACCAAGATAAATCATGTCAGATTTTTTTCCACCTTTAATGTGATATAGCAACCAACAATTTAAGTGAACAACAGATAGACATATTTTAGAAAAAAAAAAAAGAAAAAGAAATAACCTTTGTGTGCACACCCCTTAACTGAAATTTTGTTAACACACCTTCTAATACAGTACTCAATATTTTTGGGTAAATGGTATATGGAACTATCTATGATTCCCTCTATGACTAGAGCCGATTTTTTTACAGGGGTGTGTAGACTATTTATATATCCATTGTAACTGCTATTAAATAAACAGATAGATAACATTTGTTACATGATCCAGTAAGGTTCTCTGGTTTCTTACCCTTGCCAGAGCCAAGTGCATCTCCAGTTCAGCAATCCGTTTACCAACACACCCTCTCACTCCAAACCCAAATGGAATGGATCCGAAAGGGATAGGTCGCTCCCTCCCATCTCGTAACCAGCGTTCAGGTTTGAAGACTCTTGGTTCAGGGAATATTGTCTCATCATGACTGATTGCATAATGATTCATTATAAATGTGGTCTGTTCATGAGAGTGGTTGATTAGTTAAACAGTGATTTATGGAGGATGATACATTTTTAGAAATAAAATAGTTAGGGGGAAAAAACAGTACCTTCTTAGGGAAGAAGTGTCCTCCGATAATCACGTCATTTTCTGTTAAAAGGCGTGCATTCATGGGAACAACTGGGTACATCCTAATCAAAATCATAAAATGGTCTTAATGTAATGGATAAAATAATCAGTTTACATAGAATAGGTAACAGATAAATGGCACATTTACTTTAATGCTAAGTATCTGTACCGTCCAGGATATGATATAAGTACAGTAAAAAGGTGAAAAACTGACTAACTAACCTAACTAACTGTATAACGTGCTATATGGTACTTAAATACAATGTGCATGTACTTATAAATGTTGTTTTTTCCCTATCCACCTTAGAGTCTCCTTGATGACAGCCTTGAGGTAGGGCATGCTGTTTATGTCCTCAGCTGTTGGAATTTTGTCCCCTTTGATGATGCTCTTAACTTCCTGATACAGTGTGTCCTGTGCCTTTGGATCTTGTGACAGCAGGTATAAGGCCCACATCATAGTGTTGGATGTCTTATGAGACAGGACATTTCATTTTGTTTAATTCTTCATTATACTCATCACAATAGGTTTTCTACTATTAGCAAAGTTATATAATAGTGTACTGTTATCCTTACTGTGTCCACTCCTGCCAGGAGCAGCTCGCTAACGCTCCCATACACATCTTTTTTGCTCATGTTGGTGTTGGAGAGCAAGTAGCTGAGATACTCTCCTCCAACTTCCTGACCTGCATCCAGGCGCATCTGAATGTCCTCCATCTTCCTGTCAATTAGCTTGCAGGCTAAGCCATGCAGATATTTCTTTCAATTTAAATAAACTTACAGAAGACTTAATAGACTACTCTAAAAAAAAAAAACATCATTCATATGTACTGGAGAAGAGGGACAGGAAGAGAGATCATTTATGTCTTCATTGTCTCACCGAATCGGAAGATTCCGTCCCAACCACTTAGGTAACGCTGCCAGAATGGCAAATAATCTCGAGTCCACTTGGGTAACAGAGACACGGCCACGGTATAAGTGAACATCTGGCCGATGGAGTCAATGAAGTTTTGAGTCTCTGCTGGAATATCATTCTCAAGACAGCCGATACGAGTCTCAAACAGTATGCGGGCGATTCCTGAATAAGTAGGCATATGTCTCATCTTACATTTGTATCATCACAAACTGTATAAAAACTGTAAATATATGAGCTATCTATATCTATATCTATATATATAATCCCACTAAATATAATTGTCGAGCAGTTATAATTAAGACCTGACAGGCCATACCTTCTAGAGTGAAACGGTACAGCTCATTGGATATGTTGGGTACCAGGTCTCCAGTGGAGCTCATTTTGCGTAAATGGCATATACGTTTGATAAAATCTGTGACCACCTCATTAACCACATTCTCATACTTCACAGAGTCCTTTGGATGCAGCATACGCTTGTTCAGCACAGATCGGAGTTTGTACCACTTTTCTCCTGCTCTAGTGAAGAAACAACACAACATATTTCTATGTTTTGCTTTACAGAAACAATCAGAATTTCTTACAACTGTAAATTGTGGGTAGAAATTAGGAGACATGTGTATGAATGATTCAAGGAGCCCAGAGGTAGACAGGGGCCGTGGAACACACCTAGGATGTGGTTAAGAAATGATCAAGACTATACCTTACTCCTTGCAGTGTAAACTCTGAAAGGTTTCTCTTTCTAGAGGGTGAATTTTGCAGTCATTCTGGGTCTACTTGAACGTCATTTTTTAAAATTGTATAAACAGATGTACTAGGCAAAGAATTTTTTTTCAAGTAGATCACTTTTTGATTTACATATATGTGTATTTTAAGTTTACATATGAAAATATGTGCAGTTACTGTATATGCTATTGTGTAGAACTGTATTATATATTTTTTATTATGTATTTTTTGTGTTTTAATGATTTTGCTTTAAGCTATAACTTATTAAAACAGCACAGAATATGGCCAAAAAAATCTGTGTAATTATATTGTCCACTAGCTTTTAGTTAGTATCGCAAGTGCATCTCTAAATCAACACTGCTCAAAACAAGTTGTCTCATTTGGCCAATTACTGGCATTTGCACATAACATTCTGCATAAAAGTGCCGAAAACGTCCCTAATACAAATATATAAAACGAATTGGAAATATACTATTATATTATAATTCGAGTTGTCAGTGAATGCGCCAGAAGCTTTACGAGTCACCGAGGGCCAGTTCAAAGAGCCGACTCATTCGCAAACGACACATCACTAGTAAACAATGTGACGTAATTTCCTGAGGCCTCAGCGCGGAACGGGCGGACGGTCACTGCTAGGGCAATCCGATGCTAGGCTAAACCTGTTGCAGGCCGTCCGCGAACAGAGAAAGCGACTCAGCTCACGATTAAATCTGGTTTATTAGGGGAAGCCTTAAAATTTAATAAAACCGCAAAAACGTGCAACAAAGCACTCGTTCACACACAAAGAAACGCAGTGTGGCTTACTCAGTGACAGGACCATAACCAAAACCATTCATATCTCGGTATTCAGTCCAGAGAGCCATGTCTCCTCTGCTAGGGAATTTATCATCCTTCCTCATCAGCTCCTCCAGCAGCTCCACACTATTCAGCGAAATTGTATGCATGTTGCCACCTCTTACTTTAAACATGGGTCCATAAAGCTGCTTTTCATATAACTACAGAAATTACAAAAAGAAACAAAAAGTATTAGGCTTTTGTAAATGTCATTAGATCTTCAGTATGGGAGACATGTTGAACAATCACAAGCTGCACAGAACATCTTTCACTTTTCTACGGTTTTGTTTTCACTCTGCAAATCGTAATCACTCACAAATAGTGCCAAGTATCATGATGACTACCAGCACAGCAAGTAAACCATACAGCAGTGAAATGTCCCCACATGTGCAGAGCCTATATCACTTAACATACTGTACCTGCAGCTCATGTATGCGATTGTAGTACCCTTTAAAGATCATCCTGTACAGTATTGTGGGAAGAGTGATCACAGGGAGGTCAGCTTCAGTCCTGATACTCCCAGGAGGGACAGAAGTTGTAGCATTTCCACCTGCATTTCTCTTTAAGTCCAGACTGGCTGTGGTGGACCTAAGGAACACCCGAACAGCCGTTGCCTCAGCTGAACGCAGAGCTAGACCTCCTGCCATTAGTATCTTAGGACCTGAATATCTAAACATCAGCTTGTGTTTCACTTTGCAGCAAGAAGGAGGAAGCACACAACTCTGGGATGTTAACTCTTTACTTAACAGAACATAGACTGCTATAACAACACTGTGGCTTAAGAGCACTCTTGAACTTTGGTACCTGATGATTTCTGTTTATTGACATAAACTGCTTACAGTGCGCAGTTTGCCACATGAGCACATACCTATAAAAAATTAATTATACCAAATTTGCACTTTAGAAAGCTAAACAAGTTAACAAACCTACCATTCAGGTGCCTTTCTAAAACCATTAAAGGTCAGAAATGCAAAATTATTCTCACGCAGCTCAATTTAACTTGTATATGGATAATGGAACAGGGTGCTACAGTAGTGTACTTTAGCCATAATAGTCCACTCAGCCTTATTTTAAAGAACATATAACATATTCTCTGCAAATGAAAAAGTTTAACAAAACTATGCTTATTTCAAATACTCACACAGCCAGTAAAAAATAAGCATACTTTTTGGTTTAAATATACAATGTTTAAAGTTTACAGTGTTGATTTTATGATTTCTCTAAAATGACCTATTTGGGGGCATTCAAAATTAATTATGTTAAAATGAACCACATTAGATGATCAGTGATCCTTTTCAGGCAGAAGGATAAGACTGTTGTAACCAAGAGTAATATTTGCAGGTTCAGTCCTCTTCTCTAGTTTTGTCATGGTTGGCAGTCGAGTGAGTATGTGAGAGATCAAGTAAACATAAATGTGGACTTTAGGAGCAAAACTTGCTCAGAAATAACTGTAATCTGATGCAACTTCATTTCCAGATCTAGATGTTTATAAGCGTAAACCGGAGCCCCCACCTCGGCTGCTCGGACCACATGTCTGTTATGCTAATCCCAGCATACTCCTGAAACGTGTCCAACCGTTTCAGAAACAGGTGAGAACCTGGTCTGAGGGAGCCATCTCAGCACATTAGGACTGTTTTGAGTACACAGACTGGAATAGGTCCAGAGAGGCTGCTACGTACCACAACACCACAGACTTGGAGGAATACACAGCATCAGTGACTGGCTACATCAGTGCATGATGATGTGACTTTCTTCAAGACCATCACCACACGCCCAAACCAGAAACCGTGGATGACTGCTGAAGTGCTCTCCCTGCTGAAACCTGAGACACTGCCTTCAGGACTGACGACAAGCAGCTCTCCGCACAGCAAGGGCCAATCTGTCCCAGGTTATTAATGAGGTGAAGCACTACACTGAAAGAATCCACAGTCACTTCATAAACAACCAAGGACACAATGTGTATGTGTCAAGGCATTCAGGCCATCACAGACTACAAAGCTATACCACTTGTCTGTGATTGTGACGCCTCGCTCCCAGATGTACTGAATGATTTCTATCCATCCTCAACATTTCCCTAAGCCAGTCACTCCTGTGTGCTTTAAGACCATCATCCCTGTACTGAAGAAATCATGTGTCCTGCCTGAATAACTGCCAGCCTGTTGCACTCACACCTATCATCATGAAGTGCTTTGAGCGGCTAGTCATGAAACACATAAATAACACATAAATAACACATGATTACACTACATTTGTGGACCTCATCAGCAACAATGATGAGTCAGCGTATAGAGAGGACGTGAACCAGCTTGCAGAATGGTGTAGAGACAACAATCTCTTAATGTTGAGAAGACTAAAGAGATGATTGTTGATTTCAGGAGGACCCAAGTGGACCACTCACCACTGCACATCAATGGAACAACTGTGGAGAGAGTTGAGTAAACCTCTCCTGGACTCTGAACACCACCTTCCTAGCCAAGAAGGCCCAGCAGTTCCTCCACTTCCTGTGGAGGCTGAAGAAAGCCAACCTCCCCCCTCCCATCCTCACCTCTTTCTACAAAGGGACAATAGAGAGTGTCCTGACCAGCTGTCTCACTGTGTGGTACGGGAAATGCACTGCCTCTGACAGCAATACCCTTGCTTTGAATTGTCAGAACTGCTGAAAAGATCGTCGGAGTCTCTCTACCCACCATCAACACCTCATTCAACAACTGCTGCATCCACAAAGCCCCCAGTATTGTGAAGGACCCCTCTCACCCCTCTCATGGACTCTTCACCCTTCTGCCATCTGGCAGAAGGTACAGGAGCATCCGTGCCACCACCAGCAGACTCTTCAACAATTTATTCCCAGAGGCAGTCAGATTACTCAACATCCTGCTGCCTCCCAATGCTCACCTGACACTTTACAAAGCTGCATCAATCACTTTTATATTATGAAACTCATTTTTGCTGCCAATATTGCTGCTATACTTGTGCTGCTACATTACACAATAGTTTACAGCCCATATTCTGTGTATTTATTGTCCTGTTCTGCGTATTTATTGTCTTGCACTCGTCTCACACTGTTGTGTATTTGCACTTTGTGCAGTCTTGCGTACGGTTCTGTGTTGCACCATGGTCTAAAGAAACAACATTTCATTCCAATGTATACAAGCTATATAGCGGAATGACAAAAAATAAAAACCCACATGATTTGACTTGATTCCTATTTTAACATACATATCTCAGTGTCCATTTCTTCCCTTACCCAGAAAGTGGCAACTCGTGTGATGTACGTAGGTGTTAAACACTTCTGCGCCATGACAGGAAGTCAAGAAGGGCATTTAAAAAACAGTACTGAAATGGGCATTTGATTCTTTAGATCCACCATCCAGAGAGGTGTCCAGAAACATTGTGCAGCACCATAAACATGTCGATGACCTCCTCTTACAGCAATTCACACTCATGGTTTCATACGGTCACTATGTCTATAGAAAGATATAATTTTTTGGCTAATAAAAATTACATTCATGTGGTAATACTAACACAGACAATTAATAATCCTACACATCTACAATAATCATACAATATGACAACATAATGGACAAAAGAAGCTGATTTTGCCATTATCCTTTCTTGCATTGATCATAATAATAAAAAAAATAATAACATTTATCATTAATCAGCACTTTTCACTGATGCTCAGCTTACACAGTAAAAAGTTAGTAAGGGTTTAGTTGTCTGACAGATTATCTGGAACATATTCTTGTCTAGTGGGCTGGTTTTCCAGCATGTTGGATTCGTATGATTAAAATCCTAGGTCTGGTTTTAAACAGGATGAAAAACTCCCACTGTATGTATGCTGTACACTTCAGCATTACTTCCTTGTTTATGTGTAACAGTTTAAAATACTGTCAAATATGATTTAAATACAAGAGTTAAGAATTTCACAGCTTTAGTTGTTTTTTTTTTATTTCAAATATTGTGCATGTTGAAAATTCAAAATGGTCACACACCATCAGAATTCACTTCCTGTTTGACATCTATTGAAGTCTGCTTTGTCCATTTTACATATTATTTCATTTGTAGTTCATGTCATTGCTCCCGTTACCCTTCAAGGATCCTCATTTTGAAATCTTTGCAACATTGTCTATAGCACCAGCAGGGTCCATTTTATAAAGCATAAAATGTCCCTGCACTTGAGCCGCGCTGAGGTCTGTGTGTGCTGCCAGTGCATGTGCTGCGAATCTTTCCCCCTCAGCTGCAGGCTCCAGTGGGTAGAACCTCTGGAACATGTGAGTGAGCTGATAATGTGTACAATGTCCAACATACTGCTTCAGATCCACACGACCAGGCCTTATTAGAGCTGGATCAAGTCTTCAGTCATAAGGGAAAGAAAACAAAGCAAACATAGTAGGTTAAGTCTAAACAAACAGCGAATGGTTAATTCACACTGTTAGACTCTAAGTGTTAGTGACATGAATGGCACTATGAATAAATGTGGCATGAATGAAGTTTACAGTATGATAATTGTAGTTACAGGTGCATCTCAATAAATTAGAATGTCGTGGAAAAGTTCATTTATTTCAGTAATTCAACTCAAATTGTGAAACTCGTGTATTAAATAAATTCAATGCACACAGACTGAAGTCGTTTAAGTCTTTGGTTCTTTTAATTGTGATGATTTTGGCTCACATTTAACAAAAACCCACCAATTCACTATCTCAACAAATTAGAATACTTCATAAGACCAATAAAGAAAACATTTTTAGTGAATTGTTGGCCTTCTGGAAAGTATGTTCATTTACTGTACATGTACTCAATACTTGGTAGGGGCTCCTTTTACTTTAATTACTGCCTCAATTCGGCGTGGCATGGAGGTGATCAGTTTGTGGCACTGCTGAGGTGGTATGGAAGCCCAGGTTTCTTTGACAGTGGCCTTCAGCTCATCTGCATTTTTTGGTCTCTTGTTTCTCATTTTCCTCTTGACAATACCCCATAGATTCTCTATGGGGTTCAGGTGTGGTGAGTTTGCTGGCCAGTCAAGCACACCAACACCATGGTCATTTAACCAACTTTTGGTGCTTTTGGCAGTGTGGGCAGGTGCCAAATCCTGCTGGAAAATGAAATCAGCATCTTCAAAAAAGCTGGTCAGCAGAAGGAAGCATGAAGTGCTCCAAAATTTCTTGGTAAATGGGTGCAGTGACTTTGGTTTTCAAAAAACACAATGGACCAACACCAGCAGATGACATTGCACCCCAAATCATCACAGACTGTGGAAACTTAACACTGGACTTCAAGCAACTCGGGCTATGAGCTTCTCCACCCTTCCTCCAGACTCTAGGACCTTGGTTTCCAAATGAAATACAAAACTTGCACTCATCTGAAAAGAGGACTTTGGACCACTCGGCAACAGTCCAGTTCTTCTTCTCCTTAGCCCAGGTAAGGTTCAGGTAAGGTTGTCTGTGGTTCAGGAGTGGCTTAACAAGAGGAATACGACAACTGTAGCCAAATTCCTTGACATGTCTGTGTGTGGTGGCTCTTGATGCCTTGACCCCAGCCTCAGTCCATTCCTTGTGAAGTTCACTCAAATTCTTGAATCGATTTTGCTTGGATACAGCACTCTGTGAACAGCCAGCTTCTTTGGCAATGAATGTTTGTGGCTTACCTAGTGAACCAAACTGAGAGACCATTTTGAAGGCTCAGGAAACCTTTGCAGGTGTTTTGAGTTGATTAGCTGATTGGCATGTCACCATATTCTAATTTGTTGAGATAGTGAATTGGTGGGTTTTTGTTAAATGTGAGCCAAAATCATCACAATTAAAAGAACCAAAGACTTAAACTACTTCAGTCTGTGTGCATTGAATTTATTTAATACACGAGTTTCACAATTTGAGTTGAATTACTGAAATAAATGAACTTTTCCACGACATTCTAATTTATTGAGATGCACCTGTATATCACAGCACTGTTGAATTCTCATTCTCTGATTGGTCAGAAGGTGTTTATTAATGTTCTATAATAGCAGCTCTTACAGTACTGTGGACTGTAATTTAAATCACAGGTGTATTAATGCGCTCGTTCTAGTACGTTATTGTTTCTATAGCAACAATAATTATAGTAAACAATCCTAAAACAAAAAAATGTGTTGTTATTTAAAAAAAAGATGTATAATCTTAAGCTTTCCTGCTTTCTACTAAAAGGCGTATATTTGTCCTGTAGACTTTCCTATACGACTACCTCCTTATAGAAAACTTCATATCAAGGAGTTTAGGCTTTTCTTTGTTAAAGAACATCTTTCTTAATTTGTCTATTATTAGACTTAGTTTATTTGGAGTGTCCACCATACAAGTCCCTGTGAAAATCGTAACATATTAGAATGAACGCATTGATAATAATTAAAAAAAAATCTGTATTACAGCCTGAACTATTGTCAGAGCTGCTCTTACAGAAAACCCAGAAAATCAACACCTTCTGATCACATACTTTTTCATGCATTCAACGGCGCTATGGTATAAAATAGGAATAAAACACTTGGTGTGCTGTTATAGGACAATAATCAACTTCAACCAATGAACCAAAATGAAAGTTAAGCAATGACACGTTTCACTGAATTAAACACAGAAAAAGCAGTGACACTGTACATTAACGTTCCCTTAACTAACATAATTTGGTAACAGCATTTGGTAACATTAACAACTATGAACTTAATGCCATAAGTTAGAAAAGTAATTCTTGCTTGTATCAATCAATATTTTAACCAAATAAGCCAAACAAGAAACACCTGTTTATTCCATCCATGAGTAAAACACATTGACAACCACCAAACTGAATGACTTGAATCAATTGCTTGTGTCAGGCAAACTCCTACAGCCACAACAGAACTCTGTTTCCCAGAACACAACGTGGCCTACAAATATGGCCGCCATGGACTACACTTCCCAACTATGGACTTTGACAGATTCACACTCACCTGAGAACAAATCACACCTCACTGTATATACACACCTCAGTTTCACATTTTGCTTTTCCACTGCACGGTTCGGCTCGACTCGGCTCACCTCACGTCACTTTGAAGTAATGCTCAGTGTGTTTGTACCTGACTTGCCAAGCTGTTTGCTGTTTATTGCTTATCCGGTTTTTGATCTTGTTCTCTCCCTGGTTTTTGCACTGGCTGTATGGTTTGCACATCACACAAAGTGTTTTTGGATTATGACCTTGCCTACCGATTTGGATTTGTTTGCCTGGGTTTTTCAAATAAACTCTATATATATGCATTTGCATCTGTTTCTGCTTACCTGTGCTGACAGATTACTTTGCCTCCAACATGGATGCCACAGGAGAATGAGACTGGTAACCGGCAGTAGCAGCTCAAGGTGAACTGGTGGGCGAGCATCGACAATGTCTGGTGGATCTCGACGCAAAGGTAAACATGCCCTCACCACCACAGTGGCGCCACTGGCCTGCTCGTCAGCTGCTATCTTGCTAATCCCTCAGCCTGACAAGTATGCAGGTGAGAACACCCTCTGCAAAGGCTTTCTGATGCAATGCTCCCTCCATTTTGCCAGTAAAGGGGGGCTGACGGAGCAGCAGAAATTAGCCGCCTTCCTCCTGCTCCTTAAAGGCAAAGAACTAGACTGGGCTATGGCAGTGTGATGTCAGCTGACTTCTTATGACCGGTTCATAGAGCACTTCCAGTGCATCTTCGACCATGCACCAGAGGGAAAGGAAATCGGGGAACAGCTGCTCAGCATGACATAAGGCACGTGGCTGAGTATGCCCTCGGGTTCCGCGTTCTCGCGGCTGGAATGAGCCGGCCCTGAAAGTGGCATTCCGGTGGGGCTTGAACGCTGACGTCATCACTGAAATGGCCTGCATAAATGAGAAGCTGACTCTCGATTCCCTCATCGACCTGGCAACTAGTAGACCCGATTGGACCACCTGCTCCCACGTAGAAATGAGCTACTGGTAGGGCCAAGCACCCCCTCTGAACCCATGGAGCAGGGCCGGACCCGCCTCAGTGAAGACGAACAGGCGAAACGTCACAGAGGGATACCGGATTTATACTGCAGGCAATCAGACCACTTTGTATGACAATGCTCTGTGCTCCGCCCTAGGGCCATGCCCAGCCCCTCAGATGGCAGGAGCAATCCCCCTGCTCTTCTACGGCGAGTCATATTCACGCTTTGTCTCTCCAGTCATTTACCAACCCTTTGAGAATACAGCACTCAGAAGGTTTTTCTGTTTTGGCAGCACTCATCAACTCACTCAACCGTTGCAACACCACCCATGCCATAGACAGAGGACCCATCGGCAACGGAACCAGTACCCACTGCACACAACCTCCCTACAGCCAAGTCAGAATACTCCACCTGGAACAAGTCTCTTTCTACATCATGGTAACATCCAAGAATTCCATTATACTGGGGTTTCCGTGGATGCAATTACATGATCCCCGCATCTCCTGGGCAGACAAGGAAATCACTCACTGGTCCTCCTACTGTCACCAACACTGCCTACAAGTGCCGCAACTGACGATGGCATACACCACTCTGGAAAGGCCCGAGGACTCCCGACTACCAGGAGTTTTTAGTAAAACTAAAGCCAGTGGGCTACCATCGCATCGCCTGTGTTTTTCAAATTCTCTCTCTCGCTCTCTCTCTCTCTCTCTGTGTGTGTGTGTGTGTGTGCATTTGTATCCATTTCCAATTGCATGTGCTGACAGCTTGCTGTTTACGTGAGGCTGGGTTCAAATATTTACACCCAGAGACTTATGTTTAGCTGACTAACATATGGTAACATGCTGTAATTTACTTAATGCTAATTCACGAGGACTTTTTGTCATGGATGGAATAAATGTCAGTAGGCCTTCCTAGTTATTCAAGTAGGTGTACTTAGTTAACATTGGAGCGAACATCAATTAAAACATGTGCTACCTTTTGTTAACATTACTTGATTGACATTAAGTGTATTTAATGCTTGTTTATGATGATCATAGCTCTATGATGAAGTGAATAATTTTAGTTAAAGGAATCCCAATGCAAATCTATATATTTTTTTACTAATGAACTGTATAAAGTTAATTGACCCTTACCTCTCAATAAAATTAGTAGTCATGAAGACTATTCTAGCTTCTGAAGAAGCAACTCCGTCCAGTGCGTTAAGAAGTCCGCTAAATGTGAGCCTCCCCATGCCCTGGTAGGCCATTGGGTCTGTGAACAGTATGCAAAACATAGACATTACAAGCAAGACAGTACAGAATCTTGAAGTATGCAAATAAACTAACAATACCTGTAATTAATGTATGATTTTAAGGTTGTTTCAGCTACAAGTTGTAATGTTGAAATTATTTTATTTTCTATTTTAAGTCAATTTATTCTTTTCAAAATTGGCCCAACTGGCTTCAGTGAAAATGTTGGCAGATCAGACATTCAGACAGACAAAAACAGGAATGTGTTATTTATCAAAAATCACTGGCAGACGTACTCTCAGTTGGCAGCAGCTCTCGGCTGACAAAGGCAGCGTCCACATCCTCCAGAAGAATGATGCTCTGCTGTGGAGCCACACTCAGCAGGTGATTCAGTCGGTCATCAGAAAGACTGCGGTCACTCAGACTCATCAAACAGATGCTGTAACCCAACTCACCAGCGAGGGCTGTGCTGAAAGATTCAACCAAAACACACACACTTCCTATAATAACCATGCTAATAATCACACACATGCCGTATAATACTCATGCACCCATGCCTACCTGTAAACTAATCTGTAATTAATATTAAATAAAATATTTAAGAATAATATTGTACTTTGTCTTTATTTTAACATATTTAAAATATTGTTGAGTAATTCTTTGGCTTTTCCATGGTATGTTAAACTATAGCTGGACGATATGGTAAAGTATATTTTAATATTTGGACATTAAAATATATTTGTTTTCGAATGTTTTATTTCCCTCCCGTTTTATTTCAGATAAACGTCACTGAACATTTGGAAAAATAAATTTAAAAAAAGCAAACAAAATTATCATGATATATATTGTGTCTAAGTATCAGTTTAAGGTAAGATACTTGCCACTATCTTAATATACTATTGTATTACACTGAGGTAACTTAGTTATTAATGAATGATGCTTTTTACCAAGATAAAGTAAGGCACTAGTCTTACATGAAGCTGCTCTTTCCACAGCCTGGAGGGCCATACAATAAATATCCCCTTCTGTATGGGATCCCTACATAAAAACAAACAAAAAAAACACCAAATATTTCTTAAGGACTCAAAAACTGAAACATACTAATATTCAGAGAGTGATTCAAGCTAATAGATTAAGCAACTGTAATGGAATACCTCTGTCAGTATACCACTTTGGATTACTAATAAATTCCTTCACATCATCCACAATCCTCTCAGCTACTCCATTCTCCAGGACGACAGAGGATAAAGGGCGCCGACGACGGGGGAAGCCGAAAGGCCTCCACTCAGCACCCATGGCAGTGTACATCACAGTGCGGCCTTCTTCCTGCTTCAGAGCCAGCTCTCGTGCTACAAACAACATATGAATCAACGTTCTGGTTATTAAAAGTAAATACCTGACTGATGAAAGGTCAACATTACATGTAAAGCAAAAAATCACTGTACCAATACTTTTGATTGAATAACTTTATTTCTTTGAACAGTTTATGATTTAAAGTCTATAAAATTGTGGCCCAGTTCTTGAAGTATAGAAAAAAGGTTATTGTAGCCTACATGAGATTTTCCCTATGGAAGTATCCGATGAGAACGCCCTTCTAAGGAAGTAGGGACATGCTTTGTGTCTGTAAATCAACAGATCTTACAATAATCAGGATGTTGTTGAGATTATCTCTAAGAGTATCATGGAAATAGAATGAGTGTGGTGCTGATGCCCTCAATACTAATACTGATGCTAATTACATTAATACATTAATTCTAATGACAAACAACAGAAAACTGTTGTAACAAGTCATTGATTCCTAGCACATGAAACAATTAAACTACACCTTAGATCTTCTGACTGACTCTCCCTACCTTCCTGTAGTATGTTGAAGAAAATTTGCCGGTCCCTGCCAAAGGCTGTAAAGGTGACGGACTCCCATGGTGTTCCTGTGTGCAGATCTACCATCTGCTTCTCTCTGGTCCTCTCCACTCTTATCCATTTTCTGCCATACCTAATAAAAAAATGTGTAATTTATTACTTTATTTGTGCATTCGTTTCATTTTCCAGCCAGGACAGTTAACTCAGCAACATGAATCTGGCAATTTATATCCCAATTCAGTCCTGGAGACCGCCCCTACCTTGCATGTTTGAATGTTTTCCCTTCTCTAACATACATTCTCCTAACAATTCAGCTAATTACCATTTGTTCCTGAGCTGCGTTTTAGAACATGGAAAGCAACAAAATGTACAGGACAGCAGGTGCAACAGGACCAGAGTTGGGAACCTGCGTGGTAACAGATATAAGCTGAAAGCCAGATACAGATATTTTGTGCTTTTACTGCAGGAATGCCATACTTAATGTGTCTGCTTTCGTTAACATTTTATATTCACAAATGCCTTAAAATTCTGTAGATAAGATGAAGTAAATATTGTTAAGACAAGCCTGATGATACCTCTGACAAATGTGATGCCTCACCAAATTATGTGATTTCCAGGACTTGGATGGAAGTCAAACTGTGTGTGGACCCTTCCACTCTCATGCTGCATGTATGAGGTCTCCACACTGAGATGCTGCGTATGCTTGGCATGTTTGGTAATCCAGCTCAGCAACCAGTGGTAACTCTTATCTCTGCTGGGAACCTCCAGGGTGATCATATAATTCCGCCTGAAGAAGACCATGCCAATCTGTGCCCCCTTTCTTGCAACTGCAAGTGCTGTGCCCACACCAACTAGTCCAAAGCCAGCCCCAAAGTAGGGGTTGTCCTTCAAAGCTCCCAGAAAGTCTGAAAAGGTCATTATTTGACGGTGAAGAATCTCTCTCTCAGAAATCAGGAGCAGTATTGCTTCTCTTCTCCACTGTGCATTCTGCAAAATATTAGGACAAATACAAATACAATGCAAATACACGTTTATAATTGCTAACAAAATACTGAAATAGTCTTGAGAGGGCTTCTCGTGCAATGTATCTCGGTTTAAATAAATTACAAATGAAATAATCACTTACATTAATAAGATGGGCATTTCATCGGATCGTTTGCATCTCATTACTTACGACGGATAACTTCAAATCATTTTAGAGTGTTGTTACAGCCATTGAATTACAGATAAACAGCATATCCCTGTTACACCACACAAGTGCGTTCTCATTGGACAAATGCGGAGGACGAATCACATGGCGACCTCCATGACAGTTCCGTTGTTCAGGAAAATATTTCCGCCTGAAACTTCTGCCACCAAAATAGTTCCATGTTACATGCTATGTAGAGGAGCTTTTTTTTTTTTTTTTTTTTAAAGAGAGAGAAATACAATCAGATGCCTTATATATTAAAAAAAAAATACAAACCGCTTCATTTTGTACATTAAGCCGTTGTGTAAAAAAATATACATACTCTTCAATTTTTATAAAACAGCGGAAAGTTAGTATGGCGCCGCTCACGCGAAATTTTCAGTATTGGGTAAGTATTTGTTGGTTAGCTGCTACAAATATGATCACAACATAACCGACGTGTAATATTCATTCCTTTAATTAACTTAATCAAAGTATTTCCAATTAAAGTACGCCGTTAATGTCCATGCCTGAACGAGGTTAGTATTAGGGGCTACCTGTCTTAGCTAACAACATAAACTGTGCTAACGTTAGACTCTAGAAAAATGCAGTGTTTTCCGGAGTGAAAACGGTTGAAACCTTCAAGCAGTAGGTCTCAATTCTGTTTCGATAGAAATGAACCATACAATTTACAGGCCGTTGAATTCCTCACGTCTAATATATTTAAATGGGTTAAAATACAGTTATTTATCATATTCCTTTAGTTAACACAAATATTTCAGCACAAAAATGTATATCCCATAAGGAAAACCTTTTGGAAAATATCTACAAAACATTCCACATGGATGTGTCCTAAAAACAAAGACAACAGTCAAAAACATAAGGCAGAAAATAACAGAAAGACATTTTGGGAATATTACAACTGAGAGAACTCAAGTTGCTCAGAGTATGTGTGAAGAAAGACAGTGTTCACCTGTAACCACTTTATCCAGGTCAGGGAGTTCCCCAGTGAACACTATCTTTCTTCACACATAGTGTTAACACTGTGTGAGGTGGGAATACATCCTGAATTCACACCATACACACATACACACTCGCAACTTCAGAAATTTAATTTAAACCCTCATTTACTCCTGGTCTGGTAGATTATGCTACAAAAATTGCATTTAAACCACGACTAGGTTTAATACCTGTTGAAGAAAACCATTCATCAATGTCTTGCTGCTATAAATTACACTTCTTTGTCTTCTTCATTTTGTCCTAAGGGTATGCAAACTTTTGCACTCATTTGAATACGTAGTTAAACACACCACATGAGCTGAAAATATTTTATTGCTACTTTTAGTCCACTGAATTTAGATCCTGATGAAAGTAATCCCAACTTCTTGTTTTCTCAAGTTAATGTTGTATTATCAGTCTAGTGTAATTATTATTATTATTTTTTTTATTGCAGTTTTGCCCCATAGAGCACTATCATATGGACCTTTTTGTCTCCCAGAGACTGGCTGATAATTTTAACACACCAGTGGACCGAGAAACATCTTGAAGATTTACCAGCTGGTGTTTCATAGCTATAGCAAGATGGAAGAGCAAAAACTAGACACGTGCAATGAGGAGCAGCTTTATAACAGTGTACAGAATGAGACTGGGACAGAGACTTTGAACAGGGGTAAGAAACACATGAGGTCAATGTCCACAAGCCAGCAAAAAGACCTAAATCAGTTTATTAGGTACAACGAATGACCGCATGGGTCCCTTCATAGATATACAGTTACTGACTGTAGCCAATCTGAAGCTACGGACAGCTTCCCTTTAATGAAAAGGGACCACCATTGACCAGTGGTGAAATTGTGTATAGCAACAGATGTAACTGTGTACTTGAAATATGACTATGGAATTTAATTGTTCAGTAATTGAATTGTTATTGAATTACCTCTAATGCACCTGTGTTTTTTTTTTAATTAGCTGGTAATGAAGAGAAAGACATAAATAACACAATGTGCAGTAAAAGGTCTCGCAAAAAGAGAACACTCCAAAAAAATATTTCTCCAGCTTTGTCTCAAGATGAGGCATTTGATCCTGAGAGTCCACAGCCTCGAGCAAAAAAGCAGTGCAAAGGAGAAAAAGCTTCAGTTCGTAAGGGGAAAACATCTGTGGTATCAGTCCAAGGTGAGCAATCCTTTGTACTCTTATTTTATAAAATGTTATTTTTGCTTTATACCACAGCACTGTTGAATTCCTGATACTGTTTGGTCAGAAGCTGTTGATTAAATTTCGCTAACAGCAGCTCTGACAGGAGTTTGGCTACAAGGCAAATTACAGGTTTATATTAATGCACTCATTCTACACTATGTTCTATAATAACATATAGTGAACTAAACTCTCCATGAATGGATTAAAAAAATATATTTGTCATTGTTGATTTGGTGAAGCTTTCTGTGAAGAGACATTTGCATTTTTGGAAGGCATCTCCAGTTCTTGGTAACATCAGAGGGAAAGCTGTTTCATTTTCTGACATGGGAAAATCTTCAGGATGGAGGGCTTTCTGGTTTCTGGAACAACTATTTATAGCTGCTGTAATGCAAATGTTAACAAGAACTGCAGTTCATGTACATTGCACAACTTTAAATGTAACTAGAAATAGAAAATTGTACAACGTCATTCTTTAATGAACACAAAATTGTCATTTTTGGCAAATTGCTGTGGTATAAGAGGAATAGAACACTTTGGGATGAGATGTTATTGGAAAATAATCAAGTTTAGGGTGGTAACGTTCCTTTGCTTTACATTGTTATTTTCCTGTAACAGATGTGGGGAATTTTGTTACAATTGCAATCAAAATTATTCAACCCCCATTGCAAATCGGTTTATTGTCAAAATTATAGACTTTCAGCTGTTTGCAGTGAAAAAAATCAAACAAAAGCAATTGAAATCATTCAAAACAACGAATGCTTCAAGTGCTTTCCCCAAATTCAATTGAAAATGCAACTTATAATGACTTCTCCAGTTTCAGAATTATTCAACCCCTTCACAGCAAGCATCTTTAGTATTCAGTAGAGCACCCTTTTGCTGTTATTACCTGCTGCAAATGAGATGCATAGCCAGACACCAGCTTCTGGCAGTGTTCCTGAGAAAATCTTAGCCCATTCCTCATGAGCAATAATATTCAGTAATATTCAGTAATATTCTTGGGTTTCCATGCTGCAACCGCCTTCTTCAAATCAAAAAGTCAGGTCACTGTGAAGGCCCTGTAGAATCCTCCAGGGATTCTTCTGCAACCAAGCCTTGGTGGAATTTGAGGTATGCTTGGGATCATTGTCATATTTGAAGGTCCAATGATGCCCAAGCTTCAGCTTCCTCATAGATGGCATAACTTTTTCTCTTAGGATTTCCTGATACTTCAATGAATCCATCTTGCCTTCCACACGCTGCAGGTTTCCAGTGCCAGAGGATGCAAAGCAGCCCCAGAGCATCACCAAGCCACCACCATGCTTGACTGTGGACAGAGTGTTCTTTCTTCATTCTTCTTTCTCCAGACATATCGCTGATCCATCATGCCAAAAAGTTCCAGTTTTGTTTCATCACTCCACAGAACAGAATCCCAAAACTGCTGTGGCTTATTTATATGATTTTGAGCCAACTTTTCAATTGCTTTTGTCTGATTTGTTCATTGCAAACAGCTGAAAGTCTGTGAATTTTGACAATAAACCTGATTTGCAATGGGGGTTGAATAATTTTGATTGCAACTGTAGTTAATAATGCTTGTTAGCACCTGTAAAAGCTGTAATATACTCCTTATTAATTAAAGCAGGTGTAATGTATCCTGGATATCCATGTCTGTGTTGCTTTGTTGTAGATCTCGTGGCAGAGGGCACAGAGCACATGTTTCGCACTCACATATGTACAGAATGCCGGCGCTGCTTTAAGACGCGTTCTCACCTGATGGAGCACATGCGTCTCCATTTTCCCGACCCCAGCCTGCAGTGTCCCACCTGTAAGCACTACTTTACCAGCAAAAGCAAGCTGCGCATTCACATGCTGAGGGAGTCTGGTGAGAAGCTGCATCGCTGTCAGCTGTGTGAGTATGCTGCCGTGGAACGTAACACCCTGCACCGCCACATCACCAGCGTGCATGGCCATCAAGGGGAAAAGGATGCTCACGAAGATCTCTACACATGCCCCACTTGCCAAAAGAGCTTTGACCAGAGTCAGGCATTAAAGAGTCATATGAAGTCCCATCATATCACACAGAATGGGCAGCATCTGCCATGCTTCCACCAAGGTTGCTCCTTTCAATCCACAGATAAGAAGCTGCTTCAGCAGCATGCGCTAGATGCGCATGGTATCAAGGCAATAGAGTGTCATCACCACGCCTGCTGTGCACTGTTTGGAAGCAAAGAAGATATGGAAGCTCATTTTCGCACACATCAAGCCTTTCACTGCACACAGTGTGACTTCTCATGTTCCAACAAGAGCCGTTTCCAGCAGCACAGAAGACAGGGCCATGCCGGAGAGACACAGCTCAGATGTAGCTTCTGTCCTTTCACCACTTTCAATCCAGTGGAGTTTGACCAGCATGTAGGACATCTTCATGCCAATGAGAAAACACACAAGTGCCCAGAGTGCAGCTTTATGACCGCTCACAAAAGAGTCCTTAAACGACATATGCTGATGCATACTGGTAAGTTGACCTGTAATATTCAGTGTTTGTTAATTGCTATATCATGTAGAACAGTGTTTATTTTTTCCACATCCTAGAGTACCACTGTCCTAGACAGTTCAGTATTTCTCCTCTTCGAACTCATGTGGTTCAATCCAGTTTAGGCCTGTTAGTTAGCTGAATGAGTTCATGTGCATTAGTATTAGGGAAAACATTAAAATGTACAAGGCAGGGGTACTCAAGGACCAGGATTTGGAAACACAGATGTAGTATATTTAAGTGTAATGAATGATCATGCATTTCTTTATTAATTTTTTCAGGTGAAAAGCCACACAAATGTTCACTTTGTGAATTTAGATGCCGGGATGAGACGTATCTCTCAAAACACATGCTGACGCACTCTGAAGACAAGCAGCACATGTGTTCAGAATGTGGTTATGTTACCAAATGGAAGCACTACCTAAATGTCCACATGCGCAAACACACTGGTGATCTCAGGTGTGTATTGGCCTTGTTTGTTTGTTTGTTCATTTTTTCACTAACTTGATGCATTTAGGAATACCCAGACACTCTCTATTAAGCCTATAGTAATTAATCATTATAACTGTGCTAATTATCCTTTGTAAGTTGGTATAAACTCTAATAATGCCCCATAAAGCTCTAATGATGTCCTTTAAAAATAGTTCCTTGTCATAAACTTATCATGCTGTAATACTATTCACTATTATAATGTCACATAGTGTACTGCCCAATCTTTATAATGACCTGTGATAATTATAAAGCAACTGTGATATTTTTTAACAGTTATGAAAACATTACAAACCTTTAAAATATCATGACTGGGTGCTTTAACTAAAGTGCACGTTTATGAATTTTTGTAATGTAATATGGAAACACTTAATTCCAGATTAATTACAAAACCACACAGACACATTATTGAAGTTTGGAAACTTTAATGTCAAAATAATAAAGCTAAACATCCAAAAATGACAAGGACACACTTAACTTTGGTGGGACGGGAAGCTAGATCCCACACATGTGTGTCCTTGTCATTTTTGGAAGCAATTGATAATGGTTTTCATAATTGTTAAGAAAAATGCTTTAAAATAAGGGATTAGAATCATTAGAAAACAAACAAGGTTTTAATTGAATGTAATTGAAAACGTGAACAAAATCACTCTAAATTGTTCCAGAGTGAAAGCATTATTTTGAAAAATGCTTAACCGGTTAATAACGTTATTTTCCATTCCATTGTGATTTCAAGAAAGTATATCCTAAACCTAAACATTTTCTCAATAGGCCTAAATTCCTGTCCAGCAATTATGTCCTGCACACTACAGGAAGATACAAGTTTGATAGCTGCTATAGCTGGGTTTTTGAAGATGGGAGAGGAAAATCTGTGTAGAAAGTATTCTTCCTACAATGCAAGAAATTGTTTCTTATCACTGTTTATAATCTTTCACAGGTCATTTGTTATAACCACCTCACATATGATTATAATGAATAGTGACACTTGCATTACAACACGATAAATAATCAAGGAATTATTTACAGCACATTGTTAGAGCATTATGAGGCATTATTAGAATTTATAAAAGGCTTACAATGAATCGTTACCAACTTAGAAAGAATTATAAGCATAGTTTGTTTTTATTTATGCATATGGGCTTTATTGAAAGTGTTACCCTCTCTTTCAGGTACAAGTGTAACCAGTGCATGTATCGTTGTCACCGCATTGACCAGCTGAACAGCCACAAGCTCCGTCATCAAGCAAAAACCCTTATCTGTGAGGTCTGTGCTTATTCCTGCAAGCGAAAGACTGAACTGCTCAAGCACATGCAGGTCAAACACGCGGTTGGTGAAGACCACCAGCTTCCTCTTTTCCAGTGCAAGTTCTGTACTTACACAACAAAGTACCGCCAAGCTCTACACAACCATGAAAACAGCAAACACACTAGAACGAGGGAGTTTCGCTGTGCCCTCTGCTCCTACACCACGTTTAGCAATACTGCGCTCTTTCTACACAAGCGGAAGGCTCATGGGTACATTCCTGGGGATGTGAAGTGGTTGGAAACATATGCAGAGAAAGAGAGACAAAACAATTCTGTGGATGTGATTCAGAATTTTTACTCCTCAGTTGAAGAGAACTCTGGAGGACAAGTGGATTCTTGTAGTGATTCAAAAAACAGTAAGCAGGCAGAGTCACAAAATATGACTAATGATGTCATTTCCCAAATTCCCAGTAGCTGTGAAACAACAAATGGTTCAGAAAATGTAAGAACTGTAGAACACCAGGTCATTTCTGATGCTAATGCATTGGGAGAGGAGATGAACAGTGTGACTGAAGATCAGCCAGTTATCCAATTAACCTTATTACCAAACCCTGAAAATGCCCATAGACGACCTCTGGAAAACCAGGAAACCACACCCACAGTTATCCCAGTTGATGACTCCCCAATATCTCACACCACATACAAAGCCCCTCAGATCCCTAACGAACCTGTAAGTCCAGAGGAAAATAGTGCTGTGTCAGACTGCGAGGAAGGCAGTGTTATTGAAGAGCAAGCAGTAAACCAAGGAAATGAGATGTTGACCAGAGAATCCCAAACCTCAGCAGCCCAACAAGCAATTTCCTCAGAGGCTCCCTTAGCTGAGGCAGCATGTTCAGAGACTCTGCTCCAGGTTATGAGGAGGCAGGACAAAGACCAAGCCAAAGCTCTGATTCTGGAGGGTCGAGTGCAGATGTTGGTTGTCCAGACCCAGGACAAGGTCTACCGCTGTGATCGCTGCTCATATGTGACCCGTAAGCATGCAGCCTTAGCACGCCACTGCAGATCATCCTGCCAGGTGATGAAAGCAGCACTTCAGTGCAAGGACTGCGGTTTACACTTTAAACAATTACGCTCCTTTAACACCCACCGTCTCACAAAGTGCCATGCACTGCAAAGGAAGAAGAGCATGCTTTCAACTTCAAGAGACAATGAAATTGCACAGGAAAAGTATAAATCACATAATCAAAATTCTACTAGATGTCTGATATCTGCTGTCACAGCGACAGATCCATGTGAGGAGAATGTGCAAACATCCACAGTAAAACAAAGTGCAAAGACTGTCCAAGAAGAAAAAAACACATACAGTAGTTCTTCTGTAACTGATTCCAAGAGCTTGGTAATTCGTGAATCCTGTGAATACCAGGAAGAGGATGGAAGGTTCACCTGCATAAAATGTTCATTTTCTTGTAGCAGGAAAGCTGCAATTGCTCGCCACTGCACAGCCTGCTCCAGAAACACACCTAAAAGAAACCTGACTGTAAATGAAGCAGCCTCTGAGGCAGATGAAGAACAAAATGAGAGAGACAGGGAGCTGGAACAACGACATGGAGACTCAGGAGAGAAAGTAAAGACTACAAAACGATTTTCCTGTTCAAACTGTCCATTTGTTTGCCAACAGACAAGAGCATTAACAAGCCATGTGAAACGGGGTTGTTTAAAGCCTGGCGAGATCCAGTGCCAGCAATGTTCATTTGTGGCCAAATCAGAGAAATCACTGAGTCAGCACATCCTGGTTCATGGTAAGGATAAGAGCCATAAACGTGGCAAACAAACTCAACTTTGTTGCAAGCTTTGCTGTTTCACCTGCAAGCAGGAGCGCCGCATGAGTCAGCATGTTGCACTAAAGCATGAGGGCGTTCGCCCATTCTGCTGTCGCTTCTGTGATTTCAGCACAGCACGCCGTCACCGCCTAGACGCTCATGAGTCCATGCACACGGGTATAGGCAGGCATCGATGTGAGCTGTGTAATCAGACTTTTGGAACCTCTTCCAAGCTACGCCTGCATCACCAACGCATTCACGACAAGCAAGCCACCCACTTCTGCTCGCTGTGTGACTACAAAGGCTACAACCCAACTGACATCAGCCGCCACACCCTCAGCTGCCACACGGGTGTGCTGAGCCACAAATGCAGCCAGTGTGATTACAGCTTCAGCTCTGATATTGCCTTTAAACAGCATTGTAAGCGAACACACCAGACTGTTAACACCCACTGCTGCCCTCAGTGTAGTTTCAGCTGTGACCATGACACTGTCCTTAAAGCCCATTTGCAAAGTAAACATCCTCAAAATGAGACAGCCACTTTACTAGAAACTGATTCTCGCACTCAGCCCGACCCTGAAAAGCGCAGCAAGGCCTCCGTCACCCAGCAATGCCCAGATTGCCCTTTTACAACAGCAAAAAAGCTGTCGCTCATCCAGCACATCTTGGATGAACACGAGAGCGGACACGATGAAGGACAAATTCTCAAGTGTGATATCTGTGGCTTTTCTTGCTTCCATCAGTTGGTGTTTGACCAACATGTCCGGTCACATGGAGGAACCTGTCTTTACAAGTGCACTGAATGTGACTTCTCCACTCGAAACAGACAGAAAATCACCTGGCACATTCGCATTCACACAGGAGAGAAACCCTACCGCTGTGAAAAGTGCAGCTACACCTGTGCAGATCCTTCTCGTCTAAAGGTATGAAACATATGAAACACATCTCGATATGGTCATCTTGAGGTAACTAGAAAATAATGTTATTCGTTGACTCTTTTTGTTTTAGTATCATATGAGGATTCACCAGGATGAGCGCAAATATCTCTGTCCAGAATGTGGGTACAAATGCAAATGGGTTAACCAGTTGAAGTATCATATGACAAAACATTCAGGTATATGTAATATCTTTCTATGGAATTACATTAACGTTTACTGTGAAGTATTTGTAGTATGTATTGAACATGTGATATGAATTGAATATGTTAATCAATAAAAACTACTAATTATATGTTTTTAATCCTTCATGCTGCCAAAGGAACCAAATCGTATGCATGTGAAGAATGCGCGTACCGCACAAACCGCGCTGATGCGCTACGTGTCCATCGTGAGACACGGCATCAAGACACGCGCTCCTTCATCTGTGAAAAGTGTGGCAAAGCTTTTAAAACACGCTTCCTACTCAAGACACACCAGAAAAGGCACAGCGATGAGCGGCCCTATGTCTGCTCCGAGTGCCAGCGAGGCTTCCGCTGGCCAGCCGGGCTCCGGCACCACTTCCTCAGCCACACCAACCAGCTGCCCTTCTGCTGTCTCTACTGCTCCTATCGTGCCAAGCAAAAGTTCCAGGTGGTGAAGCATTTACGGAGGCACCATCCGGACAAGTCCATGCAGAGCGGTGTGGCTAAAGACCCGAACAGCTCCAGTGTCCCACTGCAGAAGGCCCGGCTTGGGCCAAAGAATGAGGAACAAACAGAGAGTAAAGGTGGCATTGAGGGAGAGAAAGAAACAGAAGATCTTTAATCCTTGAGAGATGAAACAGGGAAATAACAGTGCTTTTTAATTTCTACAGTGACCATGTAGCAGTCTTGGCATGAACATTACTTTCAGTAATGAACTCTATTTTCTAATATGGTTTGGGGGAACATTGTGGACATCATGTACAAAGCATAATATTGCTTTGTGTCATAAATAAACCTGATTCATTTAACCAAAGTGAATGAGTAAATGAAACGGGCTGAGGACTACATGCAAAATATATCCCAGATGCATTCCTTCCATGCATTCAGATGCAAGTATTTGAAAGGAGAACAGAACAAAATACCATATGTGAGAAAAACACAAGTCATTATGAAATAGTGTTGATATCTTGAATTGTGAAAACTATAAAACTAAATACGTTATAAAACAACAATTTTATAAATCATACCATTGTTCATTATTTTTTTCTAAGAAAAAAAAGACTATGTATATTATAACTAAACTTTTCTTTATACATTTTTTTTAAAAATGATAAATTATTGCCTCATAGATATATAATACTCTGCTTTCTAGTTTATTTATTTCAGGATTGTCTTTTTCTTAACTTCACTTTGACACAAAGCTAATTCCATAGGAACAGAAGTGTACAAAATGACTGGTACGGCTAACATTTAACCGCTTTAGCATGGATACACAAACCTACTACTAAACAGGTTTTAAATGGAAACATCATTAACATCGTATATTAATAAAGTAACAATTAATAATTGTTTACTAAACAAACAATGCATGTCTAAAATAATCATTCTATAATTGCAGTATAGCTCATTTAAGAATGCACTCTTGCAAAGATTGTACAAATTCTTGAATAATCCTAAAAGTAGCCCAAACAGCCCAACATATTCCATTAAAGAATGTATTCAATAAAATGGGTCCTGCAAGAACAATTTGGATGTAAAAAAAAAAAAAAAAGATGTCCGAAGGGAAATGGTTAAGAAAGGGTAAGACATGTGAAAGTAACTGAAAAATAGAATGAGTAACTTGAGAAGGGCTAACATTACTAACCCATCCCTTTTTGAGGCCTACTTAGTTGTTGTTGCCTCTCAATTCATGCCCACAGGAATGTAATCAGAGCTGTAGAGCATGTTGCTCCTCTGCCTTTATCCCATTACAACTAAGAGTCTGTGCCACCACACATCTCTCTTACATCTGTTTCTCTCTGGCTTCTTTTTTTCACCTCTCTTCCCCTCCAAAACATGACCATGAAGACCACTAATCGCCCCCTGAATCTATCCTGTGTGCTTAATTTCCTTTGACGTCTTCACATGTTTAGGCCTTGCTCATTATGACCTTTTTATCTCTCAGATGCTGCAGTCCTTGACACTAACAGACTCTTATTCTTACAAAACGATAAGCATTTCTGGAATGTTTCCTAAAATTCCAGAGTTATACTTTTAATACTTGAGAGAATAACTTTTATTAGTTGAACATGAAGGCACGATACATAGATAGATAGATAGATAGATAGATAGTAGACAGATAGACAGACAGACAGGTGTCAACATAAAGTCTCTTAGTAAGATGTTGGGCCATTATAAGCCTTCAGAACAGTGTCAGTGCATTGATTCTACAAGTCTCTGGAACTGTACAGGAGGGATGAAAACCGTTCTTCCTACAGATTTTCCCTCAGTTGATTTATCGATAATGATGGTTGTTGAGAGCACTGTCTAACATGTTGGTCCAAAAACCCATAGTTGTTTAATTGGGTTGACCGCTAAGGCCACAGCGTATGATTTACATCATTTTCATACTCATTACACCGTTCAGTAAGCCCTTGTGTCCTGTGGATGAGGGTGGAGTCATCCTGGAAGAGACCACTCCCATCAGGATAGAAATGTTCCACCTAGGTGATCAGTCAGAAGAGAGTTGTATTGACTTGCAGTGACTATTCCCTCGAAGAGGACAAGTGGACAAAAAAAACATGCCAGCAAATTGCCTCCCACAGTATAACAGAGGCACTGGTGTATATAAATACACTGCATATTTTAGTCTTTACCTTCTAGTCTTTACTAATATGAAGTTCAATAAAGCTTGACTGCTAAACGGTTTCTTTTGGTGGGCAGCTACAAATGGCAAAAACGGTAATGTGGTATGATTAATAAAATATGATGTGTGTACATGCAACAGCTTGTAAAGACAGCCTTCCGATGGGTGGAGGTAGTTCCCAGTGCAACATCAGGATGCTTCTTGTCATGCTTTATGTTTCTGGAAAACAGTCTAAGATGCCTTTTTAATTTTAATATGCACAAACAAAGATGATGGGCAAATGCTTGTGCCATCTTTTGATAAAAGATGGATATGACAATACCCTGAAAAAGAAACAAGGAAAATCACTTAAAGTCCTTAATTCACTTAATTTCCTATTTAATAATTTGTAGCACATTTAGCACATTATTATTTTGAGTGGAATTATTCTAACATGAATAGGTCACCTCGTTGAATGCAGGAGAATGGGAGTGTGTATTGCCCTATAAAATCATTCTTGGATGTCTTGTCATAGTCTTCCACAACATAGCGTACTATTGCCAGCTCAGGCGTATGGACCACAAACTGCAGTGTTTCATTCCAGTATGGGTTGAATCCTGTGCAAATGAGAGACACAAGAGGAAATCAATCCTAACACAATCTCTGAGAGTCAAATCGAATCAAAAGTTAGCAGAATTGCAAGTAATTTCCGAAAAGTATTTCCGAAAAATAACAAAACACAGCTAACATCCCTTATGCAGTGAATTTAATGTTCTTTAGATGGGATGACATCACATTTTTACACTTACCGTTGTTCTCTATGTGTTTGGTCTCCTGTTGGGTCTGGTCAAGAGGTACACCATAGATCTCCACCCTTACCAAAGGGTCTACAATGGACCACTCTTTTTTGCTTACTTTAGGGAGTTGTTGGCCACTTATTATCTAAAATCAATGCACAGATTTTTCACATACTTCTAGTCAATAACATTGTCTCAGATTTTAATTAATTCTCAAATTAAGCTCAGATTTTAACATATTAACATTATTAAATTAGTAAGTGTTTCAATGCCTGGATAGTGAGGCTGAGAGGACAGTAATCCTTCCGGTCACTGGGCCTCTCTGGGTCGAAACATTGTTCACTGTTGCGCAAGATCTCAGGTTTCAAAACGTATCCACAGCGGTTATTCTGACTGTAGAGGCCGTCATTAAGATCCATCTCCAGTCCTGCTGTCTGGACATTCAACGCCACTGTGGATTAGATACATTACAGTTTAATGCAGAAGGTGGCACGCTATATACAGTGGGGGGAAAAAAGTATTTGATCCCCTGCTGATTTTGTACGTTTGCCCACTGACAAAGAAATGATCAGTCTATAATTTTAATATTTTAACAGTGAGAGACAGAATAACAACAAAAAATCCAGAAAAATGCATTTCAAAAAAGTTATAAATTGATTTGCATTTTAATGAGTGAAATAAGTATTTGATCCCCTATCAGTCAGCAAGATTTCTGGCTCCCAGGTGTCTTTTACACAGGTAATGAGCTGAGATTAGGAGCACTCTCTTAAAGGGAGTGCTCCTAATCTCAGTTTGTTACCTGTATAAAAGACACCTGTCCACAGAAGCAATCAATCAATCAGATTCCAAACTCTCCACCATGGCCAAGACCAAAGAGCTGTCCAAGGATGTCAGAGACAAGATTGTAGACCTACACAAGGCTGGAATGGGCTACAAGACCATCGCCAAGCAGCTTGGTGAGAAGTGGGTGCGATTATTCGCAAATGGAAGAAACTGTCAGTCTCCCTCGGTCTGGGGCTCCATGCAAGATCTCACCTCGTGGAGTTTCAATGATCATGAGAACGGTGAGGAATCAGCCCAGAACTACACAGGAGGATCTTGTTAATGATCTCTAGGCAGCTGGGACCATAGTCACCAAGAAAACAATTGGAAACACACTACGCCGTGAAGGACTGAAATCCTGCAGCGCCTGCAAGGTCCCCCTGCTCAAGAAAGCACATGTACAGGCCCGTCTGAAGTTTGCCTGAATGATTCAGAGGAGAACTGGGTGAAAGTGTTGTGGTCAGGTGTGGTCAGATCTCTCTGGCATCAAATCAACTTGCTGTGTTTGGAGGAGGAGGAATGCTGCCTATGACCCCAAGAACACCATCCCCACCGTCAAACATGGAGGTGGGAACATTATGCTTTGGGGGTGTTTTTCTGCTAAGGGGACAGGACAACTGCACCGCATCAAAGGAACGATGGATGGGGCCATGTACCGTCAAATCTTGGGTGAGAACCTCCATCCCTCATCCAGGGCATTGAAAATGACCTTAATGACTTGGAGAGGATCTGCAAAGAGGAGTGGGACAAAATCCCTCCTGAGATGTGTGCAAACCTGGTGGCCAACTATAAGAAACATCTGACCTCTATTATTGTCAACAAGGGTTTTGCCACCAAGTACTAAGTTGGAGGGGTCAAATACTTATTTCCCTCATTAAAATGCAAATCAATTTATAACTTTTTTGAAATGTGTTTTTCTGGATTTTTTTGTTGTTATTCTGTCTCTCACTGTTAAAATACACCTACCATTAAAATTATAGACTGATCATTTCTTTGTCGGTGGGCAAACGTACAAAATCAGCAGGGGATCAAATACTTTTTCCCCCCACTGTGTGTGTATGTATATATATATATATATATATATATATATATATATATATATATATATATATATATATATATGTGTGTGTGTGTGTGTGTGTGTGTGTGTGTGTGTGTGTGTGTATATATATATATATATATATATATATATATGTGTGTGTGTGTGTGTGTGTGTGTGTGTGTGTGTGTGTGTGTATACATATGTGTACAATTCAGTGCTGATTTTTACTTTACTTCAACAGAGCTTAATTCACACTTGATTAAATTTAAATATGCAGCTCTGACAATAGTGCTGGCTGCAAGACAAATCACAGGTTTACAGTAATGCATAAGTTCTAATACATTATTGTTTCTATAGCCACAACTTACACAGGTACTCGTATGCTCGGACACTCCACATAAACTTAAAAAAAAACAACAACAAAAAAAACAAGTTAATATGGCTAAGTTTTCTGTAAGGAGTCATTTAGTTAGCATTTTTGGAAGGAGTCCCTAGTGTCAGCATTTATAATGTGTTTATAACAGTCAAAGCTGTTCCATGAACTTTTCCAACATGGGAAAGTCTTTAGGATGGAAGTATCAAGACAAGCTGAATTTAATGTCATTAACTTCAAGAGAGAAAGAAGAGAGGTTGGCATAGCATGAACTATGTAAGTGAACTTATTTCACAACATTAAAAGTAACTATAAACATAAAAATAGGTCATTTTTTAAGGAATGAAAAAATGTTGGAAGTGGTATAAAAGGAATAACATTACAGGATGTGCAGTTATTGGAAAATAATCAACTTCAACACACCATCAAGTCACTGATTATTTTTCTATAAAAGCACACAGACAAGTTTTACTTGGCTGTATTATTGTTCAAGTTAGTTCAGTGTCTGCTGAATTTAAAAAAAAGGTCATACCAATTTGGCATCCCACATTCCACATGTCATGGGGGCAATAATTTGAAGAGTCTGTCCTCAGGCCACTAGGATACACTCTGCTTAGATGTCTTCTGTTATGCTGAATAAAGTCAGCTCCTGGTTCAATAGACAGAAATGATCACATGGTTTGTGGACTATTTATTATCTTAGAATAATTAATTCATTATTATGTTATACAGATTAATGGCATTGATAAATCATCGCGATTTTGTCACAAAAAGGCAAAGTGAAAGACACAAATTCAGAGCTTTGGAATTATGTATTTTAATGAAACTGTGCTTGTACTAAAAAAAGAACAGAAATCCTTGAAATTCACTTATAGAAATTGATCAACCAATAAACAACTAAAATACATGACTACATAACATGAGTTCAAAGTCGCGATTACATTCTAGAGCAACGCCTATTTTGCAACTGTTTCATTTTGTTTCTGCAAAAAACAAAACTTTGTTATTGTCTATAATTTAATTATATTGTAAGCACACTTGATATTTTATTCTTAATAAAATGAATAATAATTGAATTGAGTAATTTCATAATTAACAATCATTTTCTATATAAAATGATAAAGTAGCACTGACCATTTTAATGCATTTTTTACATTTTATGAGCCTACCAGCTTCTTTGATAAGTTTGCGGGCCTTGGACTCAGAGAAGGAGGACATCTCATAAGGCTTGCTGTGGGCACGCGCATGCTCAAAGCTGTTGAAATGAACATTCTTGCAGTATATGACAAGGTCTGAAAGCTCCTTGGATAGAGTTTCCTTTGGTTTCTGATCAACAACACACAACATTTCCACATTAAACATCAGTGCACTGGTGGTGGCTCAGTAGTTAAAGTTCTGTGCTAGTGAGCAGAAGGTTGTGAGTTCGGATCCCTGACTGTCAGAAACATCAACTACTGCTCAGCTCTGTAGTTGCATTGTATACTGTCTGAGTTTTGGATAGAAATGTCCTAATAAATAATCGTAAATGTTATCTGGGGTTTGATAACCTTTCAGGCACAGATCAATCATTTAAACCAAGAATTTCTTCCTGAAATGTACAATATATACAAGTGCATCTCAAAAAATTAGAATATCGTGGAAAAGTACATTTTTCCTTAATTTAATTCAAAAAGTGGAACTTTCATATATTCTAGATTCATTACACATAAAGTGAAATATTTCAAGCCTTTTTTGTTTTAATCTTGATGATGATCATGGCTTACAGCTCATGGAAATGAAATAAAATATTAAAAATATTAGAATAAAGAATTTATAATACAGCAATGTGGACCTGAGCTCTAAGCAGCTAATTAACTCGAAACACCTTTTTACTCTAAACACTGTTGCTAAATTTTGCACTTCATTTGGAAATCAAGGTCCCAGAGTCTGGAGGAAGAGTGGAGAGGCACAGAATCCAAGTTGCTTGAAGTCCAGTGTGAAGTTTCCACAGTCAGTGATGATTTGGGGTGCCATGTCATCTGTTGGTGTTGGTCCACTGTGTTTTCTCAAGTCGAGAGTCAATGCAGCGTCTACCAGGAGATTTTAGAGCACCTCATGCTTCCATCTGCTGACAAGCTTTATGGAGATGCTGATTTCCTTTTCCAGCAGGACTTGGCACCTGCCCACAGTGCCAAAACTACTAGTAACTGGTTTGCTGACCATGGTATTACTGTACTTGATTGTCCAGCCAACTCGCCTGACCTGAATTTTGTCAAGAGGAAAATGAGAGACACCAGACCCAACAATACAGATGAGCTGAAGGCCGCTATCAAAGCAACCTGGGCTTCCATAACACCTCAGCAGTGCCACAGGCTGATTGCCTCCATGCCACACCGCACTGATGCGGTAATTCGCGCAAAGGAACCCCGACCATGTATTGAGTGTATAAATTATCATGAGCCGTAATCATCAAAATTAAAACAAAAAAAGGCTTGAAATATTTCACTTTATGTGTAATGAATCTAGACTATATGAAAGTTCCACTTTTTGAATTAAATTATGGGAAAAAATGAACTTTTCCACAATATTCAAATTTTTTGAGATGCACCTGTATAGAGAATAAATCACAATGGTTCAAGGTCAAAAATAATTTCTTGAACTGAAGGGTAAATCTACTATTTAATTGTTTGATACTCCAAACAGTGATCAGTCCATTACAGGGCAGTATGCACAATCATTCACAGCTAGGGGGCACATTAGAAAAGCCAATCCACCTACTGCCATGTTTTCTGTTTCAGTAACAGAACAGTAACTGGGGTCCAGGAGCTACAAGGTGGCCACTGTGTGACAGTTTAGTGTACAACTATTGTACAGCTGCATCCTCAATCTGTACCACGGTCCACTAAGCATTCCTTTCTCCCTCTACCCCATATAATTCTTAACTGTTTAATATTTAAAACTGTTTGAACATGCAACCAGTGTGGATGTGTGCCTGGCTACAGAGAGATAAGGAAAATACAGAACCTTTTTACCCTCCCTGTATGTATAAGATTCACGGTAATATATCATTACAACCTCACATTTTGTGCAGATTAACATACCCTGCTCTCTGTGGCCTGACTGTCCTTGTCCACAGCCTTATCTTCATCACTCACATCACTGCTTTCTAGATTGTCGACATTTGAGCACTCCTCCAGTTCTCCAATCTTCTTTCCTTTCAACAGGATTTTCCCCTTAAGTTCCTGAAAACATTTGTATAACAGTTATTTTTGTAAACTCAAAGAATCTGATTGTTATTAAATAAAGTTGGGACATTATCAAAACATATACTTATTTATTTAAGAGCTCTGAGTGAAAAGATTTCCATGCCAGGCTTCTCATAGGTGTAACTGCTCTCTAAGTCAAAGTCCTTAAATTGTTAATGTTGCGGAAATCCATTATGATACATTAGAATATTAAAACATGCTTTTTTTATTGACTTTATACCAGATCAGTGCATCACTACTGAAATGTATGTCACCAGTGCCTGGATGAAGCTTACCTCAGATGTCTAACATTAAGTTTTAAAAAAAAAAAACCTAGGTAACAAAAGATGCTGAACCCTAGCTCACCTCTGGTGATGGCAGCACACTGGGCACCTTTCCATCTATTGTAGTCTTCAGTAACATGTCACCAAGGATATTCTTTAAGAGCTCAGCCATGACTGTCTGTTGTTCAATGCTGCAATGGTTTTCAATTGTCAGAATGAGTGGGTATTCTGATGCCTAAAATGCAGTGGATTGAGAACAATACTCATTATTTTAGCTTGTACAAGTGCCAGACCATATTCTTGGTTTGATTGAATTCCCAAATCACCTCAAAGGCATATTTTGCCACTGTGGAGATAACGTCTTTAAACAGAATCTTGGATGTGAAAGTGTGTCCATGGTAAACAATGGGTTCTCCATTTGCGCCATCCCAGCAGTCCACCTCCACACAGCGACAGCCTCGTTTCAAAGCCCTATATAGAGGAAACCAGCTCTTTCAAAACAGGACTGTTACCTTTGACTGAGTTTAATTAAAAATTTTATACTGAATTTTGCTACACACTCATTGGCTACTATAACAGGAACACCTGTACACCTGCTCATTTATGCAATTAGACAATCATGTGGCAACAGCGCAATCATGTAGATACAAAGCAAGAGCTTCAGGTAATGTTCACATCAAACATCAAAATTGGGGGAAAAAAATCACTGGCAGATCTCTAACTAGGGCATGGCTGCTGGTGCCAGATGGGCTGGTTTGAGTATTTCAGAAACGGCTGATCTTCTGGGATTTTCATGCACAACAGTCTCTAGAGTTTACACAGAATGGTGAGAAAAAACATACAGTGAATGGCTGTTCTGTGGGCAGAAACACCTTGTTGAAGAGAGAGGTCAGAAGAGAATGGGCAGACTGGTACGAGCTGACAGGAAGGCTACAGTAACTCAAATGACCAGTCTTTACAATGCTGGTGAGAAGAAAAGCATCTCAGAATGGGATGGGGCGAAACATAAACATAGGTTTGCCAAAACTGGACAGTTGAAGATTGGTAAAATACCAGGTGAAGTTTTTCCAATCTTCAACTGTTCAGTTTCGGCAAACCTGTGCCCACTGTAGTCAGGTTCAAAGTCACTGAGATCACATTTTTCCCCGTCCGATGTTTGACCTGTATCTACGTAATTTTATGGATTGTGCTGCTGCCACATGAGTGACTGATTGTACAACTGCACGAATGGGCAGGAGTACAGGTGCTCCTATTAAAGTGGTCAGTGAGTGTTTATAAAAGTATAGTGTGTTATTAATAAATATTCTAACTAATACTTTTACATTTATACACAAATATTGATACATTTCTTCCCAGAGCTATTTAAACATAACCAGCATGCAATAGTACAGGTGCGTTTTTACTTAATGTATGCTTCCACACTGCTCCTCCCTTTCAGCTGGTCATCTAAGAGGTATGTGTTGTGTGAGGAGGAGATGAAGTAATGATTGAGAGGCTGTGTCATATCCTGACAGAGATGCTCGTGTTCTGAGTTGAAGATGGAGCCTTCAGCAGAGGTCAAGTACATCAGAAATCCATCAACTGACATGACATGGTGGGTTTTAGCTGTTCAGAAAAAACAGTGACTTAGACTTTCAATAGACAATAGACTTTCATGATACGTTAAAAAAAATCAACAAAGCACTTCAGCTAAATACATTATGAAGTGTTCTGGCTTAATGGAAGAGAAAACAATACTGCTGTTTACTCTAAGCTCTCACATCATGTAGTACATAGCATTATGCCTTATAAAGTATACAGACTTTAAAAGTTTTGCAAATGACATCATGCTAACAGGTTTCTAGCTATTTTTTTTTTCATTTGCAATATTTTTCTTAACTATTGCTTTCATTTGCATTCATTTACATTACTATAGCAAGTCACGCAAAGATTAAAGCTAAGATGCCCTTGGTTGTCAGTACCGGTATCTGAGGGTTCATATTGGCGGATCAACTCAAGCGCATGTTCATGACTCCTCTCGCCCTCCAGCTGCTCCTCTCTCAGGAACTCCTCCAGGTCACAGTGGGAAAGCACCTGTCCATTACTGGAGTATTCCTGGAATAACTCCAGAATTTCCTTCCTCTGTGTAAGCATCTTATAGAAGTGGACAAATTCCTCTGCATCCAGCATGCCTGTCTGGCTCATATCAGCCCTCTGTATCAAGAGGAATAAAGGAAAAAACACAAATATGGAAAAATCATCTCTAAATAGTATAATAACCTTGCAGTGTTCTGTAAGCATTTGTTAGGTACAACCCCAATTCCCAAAAAGTTGGGACGCTGTATAAAATGTAAATAAAAACAGAATGCAATGATTTGCAAATCTCATAAATCCATATGTTATTCACAATAGAACATAGAAAACATATCAAATGTTTAAACTGAGTAAATGTACCATTTTAAGAAAAACATAAGGTAATTTTAAATTTGATGGTCTCGAAGTTGGGACGTGACAACAAAAGGCTGGAAAAGTATGTGTTACTAAAACAAAACAGCTGGAGGTTAATTGGCAACAGGTCAATAACATGATTGTTCACCAATCTGTGAAAAAATGTGTCTACAATTTGTGGAACAATTTCAGAATAATGTTTCTCAACATAAAATTGTGAAGACTATGAATATCTCATCATCTACAGTACATAATATCATCAAAAGATTCAAAGAAACTGGAGAAATCTCTGTGCGCAAGGGACAAGGGTGAAAATCAAAATTGCATGCCTGTGATCTTTGGGTCCTCAGGCACCTCACTGCATTAAAAACAGGCATGATTCTGTAATGGAAATCACTGCATGGGCTCAGAAACACCTCCAGAACTCATTGTCTGTGAACACTCGTACCATGTGAGCTCGCCGTACTATCCACAAATGCAGGTTAAAGCTCTATCATGCAAAGAAGAAGCCATATGTGAACATTATCCAGAAATGCTGCCGTCTTCTCTAGGTCAAAGCTCATTTAAAATGGAGCAAAGTGGAAAACTGTTCTGTGGTCAGACGAATCGAAATTTGAAATTCTTTTTGGAAACCATGGACGCAGCGTCCTCTGGACTAAAGAGGAGAGGGACCATCTGGCTTGTTATCAGCACTCAGTTCAAAAGCCTGCATCTCTGATGGTATGGGGGTGCATTAGTGCCTATGGATTGGGCAGCTTGCACATCTGGAAAGGCACCATCAATGCTGAAAGGTATATACAGGTTTTAGAGCAACATATGCTTCCATCCAGATTCCTTCCCATCTTTACTTCTGAGAGACTCTGCCTCTCTAAGATACTCTTTTTATATCCAATCATGTTACTGACCTGTTGCCAGTTAACCTAATCAGTTGGAAAATGTTCCTCTAGCTGTTTTGTTTTAGTAACACTTACTTTTCCAGCCTTTTGTTGCCCTGTCCTAACTTTTTTGAGACATGTTGTGACCATCAAATTCAAAATTACCTTATTTTTTTCTTAAAATGGTACATTCCTCAGTTTAAACATTTGATATGTTTTCTATGTTGTATTGTGAATAACATATGGGTTTATGAGATTTGTAAATCATTGCATTCTGTTTTTATTTACATTTTACACAGCGTCCCAACTTTTTTGGAATTGGGGTTGTAGATGAGTAAATTCTGCTAGTGATGTGCCAAGTGTATTAAGGAATAGGGAGTGTTGTTAAAGGACAATAATATACGACAGGGTGATGTGATGGAGCCCAACACAAAGATTCATACATTTTATCCATTTATGTTTAATGTTGTGTAACATCCATGAAACAAGCTATAAACAGTCGTTCCCAAACTAGGCTCTCTTTTTTACTCTCTTGTGAAGTTTGTAAGAATAAAATGCAGCTTGTCATGTTACAGAGAAACTGCAAATCCCTTCACACTGAAGGCTGAAACATTTACAACTTTATGTCTGACTTTTAAAAATCTCTGACACTCGAGACCCCTCCCATAAATCGTAAATAAATGCTAAATCTTTTCCAAGAAAACTTCACCGTGTCAGCAATTGCACAAATTTAAAATGTTGTTTTTTTTAATGTAAAATCTGCAGCATACACCATATACTATAAGTTCCTGTGAATGAGAAGAAATGCATTAATATAAACCTATTTTTTGAACTGCAGCTGGCACTATTGTCTGAGCTGCTGTAATACAGTCAGGAATTCAACAGCACTGTGGTATAAATTATGTATTTCAATCTATATTAAAGTCTCAGTAGTCAGTAACCTATTCATATTATACAGTACAGGATAATATTCTTTCTTGTGTTTAATAAAATAGAAATCATTTTTAATGATGCCATATCTCCTCACCGTGAAAAGAGCATTTGCGTGGAGCTCATTCATGGCTATGTTCATAAGCTTCAGCAGCCTTTGAACCTCCTTAAAGCTTATCCTTCCATCTTTGTTTTTGTCTGCTGTCATAAACAAATCAGAGACCCATCTAGAGAAATTGTTCAAGGAAAACAATTTAATCTGTCTGACGATATTCATATTCAAATTACTCTTTAGATTTTGGAACGGTGTTCATTCAAAATGACTGTGCCTCTGCTGAACATACCAAAAATAGATGAGTATTGGATGTAATAAAAAGGATACTGGTCAAGTTTTTCACACTCATCCATGTTCTGCAGATTCTCTATGAGCATCCGCATGCCCTGAATCCAAGCCTGAGCTTCCTCAGCTGATGAGGCCACAAGGTCCAGGTTCCCACGGCGGCCACGAAACACCAGTGTGAAGCAGCATTCTGGAGGGAATTCATCTGGCATACTGAGGAACACTTCAGACTGATGGCCCTCTCGCACTGCCTCCACATCACCTACAGAGACTGGGTGGAATAGCACATTTACATTTACTCATTTGGCTGAGTAAGCAAGGGTCCAACAGTGGCAGCTTGGCAGAACTCACAAACTATTGATCAGTAACCCAAAGCCTTAACCACACACCCGCATTCCGGAGCCAACTTCTATGGTGGGGATGGTTGCTAATAAACTGCCAACAATATAGGAACAACGCTGTCCAATTTTAGTGTTATTAAATGCAGTTCTCAACGATGGTATAAGGAAATGTGACTGAGCCTTAAACACTTAATTAAACTGTAATTAATTAATTATGAATAAACTATAATTAAGTGGCCAGAACTGTCTGTTTTCCTTGTTTGACAGATCTAGCAATGAGAGGTAATACAGTAAGACTTTAAACTAGCAAAATGAAAATATTTTTGATTTAATAATAAATCCACAGTACATACTCAGCAGTTATTAATGGCCTTGTGAAATAAAATCATTTCACAGTATTGCTTTACATTAAGGTTCCCTTAACCAAAATTATTTACTACATTGGTTAACATTAACAAACAGTGAACTTCAGCATTAATAAACTGTGAGTAATGATAAAGTAACAAAGTAAGTTAACATATGCTAACTGATATTTGTCTAAATGTCATCTATACAGTCGTGAAAAATTAAGTACACCCCATGGAATTTAAAAAAAAAATTTTTTTTAATTTAATTTAATTATTTTTATTTTATTTTATTATTATTTTTTTTTTTTTTTACATATTTGGACAAGCAAACATTAAGCAAACATCCTCTTTGAAGCAGTGCCTATTACATAAAATCAACATTTTGTAGTCATTTTCACAATTTAAATTAACAAAAAACAGATCAGTCACATGAAAAAAATAAGTACATCCCTACATTTATCACACCTTCAAATCCATAAAATTAGAACCAGGTGTTCAGGTTCTGGTGCCAGTGATTAGAGCTTGCTTAGGGAGTGCTGGTGGAACCTGTCTTATTTATACCCCACTCATATCTAGTGTCTGGTGTTCCCTTAGCTATTGAGGTGTGTGGTGTCATCATGCCAAGATCTAAAGAGTTCTGTAAGACCTTCAGAAAAAAAGGTTGTGGATGCCTATGAGTCTGGCAAGGGATTTAAAAAGATCTCCAAATTATTTGAAATACATTATTCCACTGTAAGTAAAATAAGCTACAAATGGCGCAGATTTCAGTTGACTGCCAATTTGTCCAGGACTGGCCGTCCCAGCAAATTCAGCCTAAGAGCAGACCATCTGATGCCAAAAGAAGTCTCCAAGAATCCCAAAATTTAATCACAGGATCTGCAAATAAGTCTTGGTGTTAAAGTGCATGCTTCTACAATCAGTAAGAGATTGCACAAATTAGACCTGCATGGGAGACGTGCCAGGAAAAAGCCTTTGCAAGACTACAGTTTGCCAATGAGCATATAGGCAAAGACCAGGCCGTTTGGAATAATGTGCTCTGGACAGACAAATCAAATGTAGAGTTGTTTGGTCACAGTAACAGCAGACATATTTGGCACAGACCAAAGACAGCTTTTCAGGAGAAGCACCTTATACCAACTGTGAAGCACGGTGGTGGAAATGTTATGGTTTGGGGTTGCTTCACTGCTTCAGGGACTGGACAGCTTGCATTCATTGATTCAACAATGAATTCTGCATCATATCAAAGGGTGCTTGAAAATAATGTGAAGCCATCTGTCCAAAAGTTGAAGTTGTACTGAAAGTGGACCTTTCAACAGGATAATGATCCTAAGCACATTAGCAAATCCACCAAGGAATGGCTCAAAAAGAAGAAATGGAGGGTTATGTAATGGCCTAGTCAAAGCCTGGATTTGAATCCCGTTGAAATGTTATGGGGGGATTTGAAACAGGCAGTACATGCATCTTGCAATTAAAAGAATATTGTATGGAAGAGTGGTCAAAAATTCCAGCAAGCCTGGTGGACAATTATGCAAAGCGAGTACAAGAAGTTATTTCTGCTAAAGGGGGCAATACTAGCTTCTAAGGCCAAGGGTGTACTTACTTTTTCCACAGAAGAATATCACCTCTATTGATATATCTGTTGAATAAATGATTGCAAAAGCTAATTTTCCTTGTGGTTTTGCTCAAGTATATCAACTTCATTAATAGGCACTGTTTCCAGGATGATCAAATGTTTGCTTGTCCAAATACGCCAAAAAAGCCAACAATTTCCATGGGGTTTACTGTTTACTGTTTTCCATTACTGTTTCACATGACCGTACATCTGCATTAGTCAATATTTATTCCATTCATCAGTCAAAAATAAATCCATAACATTAACATAAATTAAATTATACCGTGTTACTAAATGTTGATAATCAACTTAATTTAGGGCTCTACTGGCACCTACCCATCATTCATTATTATCACCATTTATTATGCCATGCCATGATTTACATTTGTATCATATAGACACATCAGAGCTAAAGTTCACATAAAGCAAAGGTTGGGGAAGCCTACCCCACCACATTTGATGGTTATGTAATGTGCCATGTTGTAATTTGCATAATACAAAAAATAGTACAGTATTGCTTGCGGGGGAAAAACAATGAAAGGAACCCTATGAATCCAGTAGTAAGCCATGATGGTTTTCAGCATGCATACTAATAATAACCTTCACTGCTGATGAAAATTTGGCATGCACTGTGAGTACCTACAGGTTGAATAAGAGGTTATAGCCCAGCTGGATTTGTACATGACAGTCTTGCAGTCATCCTGCAGTTTGTAGTGGCGGTGTCCTTTCCACATGTGAGATGTTGCTTTTCTCAGGACACTTCCAGCTTTCATGATGTCAAGATTGGCATTACTCTGAACACCTGAAAGAGTACAGAATAAAATATGTTCATAAAGCATTTTTGACACTTCACATTACTTATATTATTGGATCAATAATGCCAAAAAGGAGAGATAATGAATGGGGTGGCCTTTGGTGGGACAAACTTACAGACTTTCTGTGGACATTCCATTTCCTAAATATGAAGTACCTGCGGGCATTAACATACATCATCAACTTTCATATTTATAATGTAAGTTCTGGGTCACATTGGTAATGCAAACTTAAATTAGTATGAATACATGGTTGGCAGGAGGACACATAATCACAGCTTTAAGCTATGTATGACTTGTCAAAGCATTTTCAGGGATAAAGGAATTATTTCTGGTTATTTATGAATTAATATATATTCAGTTTATCTAAACCCTCAGAATGACTACCTAGAACAGAAGCATTGATGGACATGAAGAATTCATGGAGAATGTGCATACACCATACTCATTACAAAGAGTATGGTGTATGTTTACACCCTAGAGCCCTACTATAAGTCAATATTTGGTGTGACAAAAAAATACAAATTAAAATACAAATAGTAGTCTCCGGTACAGTTTGTGCAGTTTTATAAGGGAATGAGCTGGTAAGTTTTATTGAGCATCTTGCAGAACCAGACACAGTTCTTCTGGAGACTTTGACTTTCACACTTGCTTCTTATTTTTGCAGCAAAACCCAGCAGCCTTCATTGTGTTTTTTGTCTGAAAAGTGGTCTCTTATGTAATATGCTGCTTTCTTTAATTACATACAGACATTTTTCTTTAACATTTAATTTTGTGCTAGAAAACTAATGGGAATCTAAAATGTTTTTTGTACTGACTTCTAATCTGAAATCTATAACAAAGTTTGTACTAAAAAAAATAAATAAAAAAAAATAGGGTGCCTAAAACTTTTGCACAGTACTGTAGAGCTATAATTTTGTCTTCTTGTTTCATACACTACAACTCATCCTGTTCATTGCAAAAGAATCACATTATTTGCACTAATATTCTGTCTTGGGCAAAATATTATGAGTTTTATAACTGAATTTGTCTAGAATTTAAAAAGAAAGCAATTCAAGGGTAGATGTAGCTAGCATATCAAGCAGAAGAGTGCAGAGTCATAGGATCAGACTAAAAATATCTCTGAAACAGAGAGACAAGTAGGAGGCAGAAACCTAACTTTCCAGTGTGACCCAAATATTCCAAACCAAGGCTGAATGCTAGTGTGTTGTGTCTACAGTAACCTATGTCATCACATAGTGTACCTACTGTACCCCTGTACTTCTAATTATCTCCACCTGCACCCCATCTGTTTTTTTGGGGACTGAGAATGACTTTGTTCGATCACAAAGTGTTTTCAAACCCTCAAAAGACACAGAAATCTATGGCTGATTTTTGTATCCTTACAGATGGAAGTGAAGGACAAACAGCTAAAAGGAAAAACAGCAAAAGTACTCACCGAGTGGGAAAGCACCCTCTTGATGCAGTTATGTGTTGGAAGGGAAAAGAAATTCAAATTTGTGTTGGAGCCAAAAAAACAAACAAAACAAAACAAGGAGAGCCTGTCTGAGTGCACACACACCCATACATGGAAGGCTGAGAGTGCTAAGGGTGCTCAGTGACGCTTTCCTCTCTTTGCAGTCTTTCTTCATCCCTTCAACCCTCCTCCTTTTCCTTCACACTCCATCCTCACCACTCCCACTTTCCTTTTTTTCACTCATCACTGAGTCAGCAGCTTTTCCTCCTGTAACTGTGCATGGATTACTACCGTGTTACTAACCATAGCTTTTTAAATATAATATGACCAGCTGTTGTATTAAAGATGCACCTATAAATACATATAATTTAATTCTGGTTGTTTACATTTATTTAGGTGTGAGACTCCACTGACATCTAGTGGGTAAAGTACCCACTAGGGTAAAGTAGTGAGTTATAGCCATGCCCCGGAGGAGCAATACAATCCATCAGCATACATCAAAAACGGCAGGTAACCTGAGAGCAGGTGGAGAACAAGGGCTTTTCATACTTATCTAGGGTTAGTTTTTTGACCAACAAACCAAGTGTTTCAACCTGATATCAGACTTTAACTATGCAGGTTGCACAAAAATGCAAGACAAATAGGCACAACCAAGGGCTGAGTACATACATGTACAGCATCTTATAAATATTCCCTTAAAACATCCTTCTTATCTAGAATCTCTTTACATTAACTGTACACTGTTTTATGCCAGATCATTGGAAACAGCTGGCAGACCAGATAAAAGTGAAAAGGGAGTACATGGACTCCCTACATTACTCTGGGAAACTTATTCATTCATTCATTTTCGTTCATTTTCATTTAGAAGACGCTTTTATCCAAAGCAACCTACAAATGAAACTTAACAGTGCAAACTCAGTGAAGGAAAGTTTCCAAGGGCAGATAACATGTCACCTGTGCCAAGGCAAGGACTACTGCTGGAGCATTGCAATGCCAAATGGTTCACATTCTATTCACTTTATCTATGTATACAGACTAAAAGTTAAAACCATTACAACAGTGAAGCCATTGAAAGGCTACAAAAGTGCTTCTGCATCTCTGCTCTGTTCTCACATGCTTCATATCCTTTATAACCATCCCAGTCCCTAAAATTAGGAGAACTACAAGTCTTAACATCTACAAGTCCCAAACCTTTAGTCATACAGTCATGAATGTAGTCATAAATGCCTTGCTGGATCTCCTTCAAGGCATTTCTCAGTGATGCAGCCAATAATGAACTTAAATAGTGAAATGCTCCCTGCTGACTGTGCTACTTCTGATCAGTCAATGGAGCATAGATTTCCTAATAGACAGGAAACAGGTGGTGTGTCTAGGAAAACACATTAGACCCCATGACATTCAGTACTGGCACATCACATGGCTATGTGCTTGCCCCATCTCCTCAGAAGACTGAAGGTCATCACAACTAGATGCATGAACACCCACCAGAGCTGTGAGAGCTATGGCCACCATTTATCACAGATGAAACTTTACATTTTAGCTAGCACCCACCATTGCTGTGGCCACATTGCACAAAATGAATAATCTGTACTTAAATGAATTGTCATATTATTGTATACACGTCCATATTCCATTGTTCTATAATGTATATACTGTATTATGTCTTCTCTGAAGTTTTGTGCAAATTCACTATTTCTTTTATGCGCTACACTTTCAGAAAAACAGAAAAAAAGAACAAAGTTCCTCAAGGGGGCTTTGGATGGTTAACAGTTATAGCTATGGTGCCCTCCACTAATATTGGCACCCTTGGTAAATATGAGCAAAGAAAGGCTGTGAAAAATTTTCTTTATTGTTTAACCTTTTGATCTTTTGTTAAAAAACTTCACAAAAATACTCTGCTCTCATGGATATCAAACAACTCCAAACAAAACACAGGTTTATCCAAAAAAAAAAAAAAATCTTTGTTAAATATAGGCGTGCAACAATTATTGGCACCATTTTAGTCAATACTTTGTGCTACCTCCCTTTGCCAAGATAACAGCTCTGAGTCTTCTCCTATAATGCCAGATGAGGTTGGAGAATACATGGCAAGGGATCTGAGACATTCCTCCATGCAGAATCTCTCCAGTTCCTTCACATTTCGAGGTCCACGCTGGTGGACTCTCCTCTTCAGTTCACCCCACAGGTTTTCTATGGGTTTCAAGTCAGGGGACTGGGATGGCCATGGCAGGACCTTGATTTTGTGATCAGTAAACCATTTTTGTGTTGATGTTGATGTATGTTTTGGGTCACTGCCCTGCTGGAAGATCCAACCATGGCCCATTTTAAGCTTTCTGGCAGAGGCAGTCAGGTTTTCATTTAATATCTGTTGATATTTGATAGAGTCCATGATGCTATGTATCCTAACAAAATGTTCAGGTCCTCTGGCAGAACCGTGGGCATGAGGTACTTTTCCATATGGCCACCTCTCTGTGTGCGCCAAAACCATCTCTGGTGTTTATTGCCAAAAAGCTTTATTTTGGTTTCATCTGACCATAGAACCCGATCACATTTGAAGTTCCAGTAGTGTCTGACAAACTGAAGATGCTTGAATTTGTTTTTGGATGAGAGTAGAGGCTTTTTTCTTGAAACCCTTCCAAACAACTTGTGGTAATGTAGGTGACTTTGGATTGTAGTTCTGGAGACTTTCTGACCCCAAGATGCAAATAACTTCTGCAATTCTCCAGCTGTGATCCTTGGAGATTTTTTGGGCACTCGAAGCATCCTCTTATTAGGTTCTCTCTTTCTCCCGCTCTCGCTACACTGCAAAATGAAGCGTAGCCTACTTCCGCATTCCACGGAGTGCATTCCGCCTCCTGTCAGAAAGACTCTCGTTTTGTTTACCTTGGCCGTGTGCACGTGTTATTGTGTTCACGTCATGTCTCTGTCCCCGCCTCCTTGTTTCCTCATTCGTTTAATTTGTGATTATCATTTCCAGGTGTCGTGGATCTAATCTTGTTTAATGTTAATGAACTCCGCTACTTAAAGCCCTGTTTGTGTCCGCTTCAAGGGGGTGTATTAGCTTGGTTTAGTTTAGCTTTGTAATAGTTTAAATTCCGTAGCGCTTGGATCCGTAGTCTTTGTTCCTATGTCCGTAGTTCAGTATTTGTGGTTCCCAGACCACTTCCTCGTTTCAAGTGCTTTTTTTCCCTGTCTTTTGGATTACCGCTTTTTTCTCGAGTTCAGTATTTGTGGATTACTGCTCCTTTTTTGTTTGTGAAAATAAACTTTGCTGCATTAACTGATGTCTCCCCAGCGCATGCATCCTGACGACTACTCTCCTCCCCTGACTTTTCAGCCTGCACCGGCTATACATAACACCTCTTCACAGTGCGTTGAGACAATAGAGACACACATTCAATTCCAGGTTGATTCATAACATTTCCAGTTGATTGGAACTTCTTAATTATTGTCCTGATGGTGGAATTGCACATTTGTGCTATTTTCTTATGACCACTTCCCATTTTGTGAAGCTCAACAACCTTTTGCTGCACATCACAGCTATATTCCTTGGTCTTACCCATTGTTATGAATGACTAAGGGAATTTGGCCTATGTGTTACCTCATATTTATACCCCTGTGAATCAGGAATATCAATGGGAATATACTTCAAATATATTTTTCTCATATGAATTCATAGGGGTGCCAATAATTGCTGCACACTTATATTTAACAAAGAATTTTTTTTAATTTTTTTTTTTATTTTTTACAAAAGATCAAAAGGTTAAACAACAAAGACAATTTTTGACAGCTCATATTTTGCTCATATTTACCAAGGGTGCCAATATTAGTGAAGGGCAATGTAGTTGGAATAATTAAACAATACTTCAGATTGACACTTTTAAAAAAAAATAATTAATTTTTTTTATGTGTATTATATCTTTCCCACAAAGCTGGAATGATCCAGCTTTGTGCTGAGACTTACCAGGATTCACTGCGAGTTCTGGATCCATGCGACCTTAATCTTGATAAATCAGTTATTTAGGATTAATAAATGAATGTACTAAAACCTCTATTCTATCACTGTTTTATTTTGTATTTCTCAAATAGTCTAGTGCTTGGCTAGTTTATGTAATATGTTTTCAATCGATGTAAATGGGGCTTTGTGTAGTTAGACTGTGGAACATTAAACCATTGTCTAATATATCTATAGTAATAGACCTTGTTTATTATTACCTTTTAGAATAGTATGCAGCACTTTATAGGGACGGCATGATGGCACAGCTGACAGCGTTGCTACCTTATAACTCCAGAGTTCTGGGTTCAATCCTGATCTCAACTTACTGTCTGTGTGGTGTTTCACATGTACTTCCTGTGTCTGTATGGGTTTCCTCTGGGTTCTCTGGTTTTCTCCCACCTCCCAAAAGCAAGTGAGTAGGTGCACTGGTTAAGTAAATGAGTGTGTGAATGTATGTGCACATCGTGCTCTGCAATTGACATCTCATCCAGGGTGTAAAATTCATCTGAGTGTTCCCAGGATAGACTCTGGATCCACTGTGAGCCTGAACAGGATAAAGCAGTGGAAAAACACGTTATGGATGCATTTTTACCAGCCTTGATTAGACTCTAGAGGAAAAACCCTGATACAGTGAAAAGACTGAAGTGCTATACGGTTGTTGTTTTTTAAAATTTTTTTTTATCCAGGAACCTGAGGAAATTGCACTGACTACTTTATTAAAGTTAATTTAAAATGCCCTTTGTGAATGCTGTACTCAGGGTTGGTGGACTAATGTATTGGATAGTAATGATATTTTGTTGTTGTGATATCTGGTGTAATGACAATACCACCTAGATCATACCACCTGGGCGTAAAAACGTCCTTTCTTAATTAAAGACATGGAATGGACCTGCTATTAATCACCCATTTCAATTCAGAAAGAGATGAGAATTAGCGAATTGGCTTAATCAAGTGTGTTGGGAACAGAGAAAACACTAAAATGTGCAGGGCAGGGGTTCTCCAGGACCAGAAACAACAAAAGGAAAACCCACGGTATAGTTCAATAAACCAGCTGTCATACTATTACCTTTTTCCTACGCCCCATGATGCTTTGCGCGAATTATGGGAGTAACATCCGTTAAGACGTAAACAAACCTCTCGCTGCGAAGTCGCAAGTCATTCATTCGTGGATGTGGAATCACACGCTGTCAGAAGCTTATAAAGGACATAAGCATACCCGTTCCTTTCTTAATAGAGGAATGTGAGGACGATTTAAAAGGTGGCCATGGATCATTTACAGTAGCATATTTAACTATTTTGTTGAACCGGTTGCTTCTGACGGTAAGCCAATGAGCAATCTGAAGAGCTCGGAGGCTTACCTTCACAGTAATAAAGTCGGTCATGTGTTACTGAAGGATGTGGGAAATGACTTTTGTGTACTTAAAAGCTGACGTAGAGCCAAGTCAAAGCCTGAACGTGCCACACCATAGTGTCAATGTCAGGTGTCACAGACATCGGGGTGCTCATGTATAGCAGGTCCAGGGCGCTCTTGCAGTCACGCAGCTGCACTACTGTGGAAGATCAGTATATTAAGGATAAAAGAAAGATGATGATGATGATTATTAATATTATTATAATCATTATTACTAGTATTAAGCACTATCTGAGCTCCACTACTGTTTTATAGCTACACCCAGAGAGAGGGAAGTTAATAAAGAATATGAAAGACTGTTGTTTCCTCTATAATTGTAGAGAATACAGTCAGGCAAAGCAAGACAGGCATGACTGTACAATCGCTCACAGGAACAGTCCGCCTTAACTTTAGGTCTGTGTACAGTATGTAGCACTTTTCTATAAGCCACAAATTAAGTTTCGCCTGGTCGTAAGTCACTTGTTGTTCCTGGGCTTCGTAATGATATTCCCGCCTGAAGCAACAAACACTATTAATTTTTAACGCACACGAATCACGACATAAACAACACTTACTACCATCAGAGAAAGGCAGTTAAAGCTACTGCTACTATTACTACTACTATTACTACTACTTCCGCCGGAAGTTATACCCGTAATCGTTTTTACAGCAGCACCCCAGGGCAAAAGATGGATACTTTCCTTACGAGCGGCGAAAATCTCGCGTGACCAGGGGCACGTTTTCTCGCCGCCTATTTCCGGCGTGAATTTTCACATTCCCGCCATTACTCCAACAACAACATAACACTGGGCCGCCGCATGCCGGCAAAATTTAGTCCACGGCACATAGCGAGACCATTTGGGAGAGTTATTTGGACTTATTTTTTTTAAAGCCCGGAAGAAGGTAAGTAATTATTTTTAAGCTAAGGAACCGGGACAAATTTCCAACTCAAATTACTAGCAAGCAAATGAAGCACCAATGAACCACTTAGCGCGAAGCTAACTTCTCTGTCTTCTCTAAGGACTTAGCTAGGGAGCTAACGCTAACAGCTAAGTACTCATCCGGGATTTAAGTCCTGTCACTTCTGACTGGATTTCTTTAGCTGGGATGTGGAATGTAATTAATTCCGTGGAACACATCGAGGATAATTTCTCACTAGTTGGTTGACAAGCGTTTGCGTTTTCTTAAGAAAAAAAAATATTTCATAGCAAAATATTCTTCGAAGCCAATATTCCTTATATGCTGTAAGTGTGGAGTTAGCAAGACACCAGGTAGATTTTTTTTTTAGTTAGTTGTCTAGCTGACTCTCTTTTTTATTGTATGTTTTGGAGCAAATTATTATGAAATTTGAAACCTACAAGAAATAATGTTTACTTCAGTTTCATAATAGGAACCGCGGACGTTAGTCGGTCTCTCCGTTGTGCTGCAACGTCACTAGTCGACTTGTTATATTTCTTATAGTTTTATTGAACGAGCAGCCTCGTGTATTCACGTCAGTTGCGTATGACAGCTTTATAAGGTTCATAGTACATTAAATAAAAGCAGCACAATGTTATTTGTGTGAATGGACTCTTAGTTGCAGTTAAAACTCTCCAAGAACATTCACTATAGGACAATTGAGCAACTTAATGTTGAATGTTTTTATTATTTAATATAAATGAATGCTTTTCTGTTGTGGGTTTGCAACATTATTGAAATGTTTGTTCACATCACTTTTGAGTCTGAGTGCAGTTACTAGGCACGTTTGCTTAAATTCCGTTGTGTGAGTATTTCATCACTGGACTTGCTTATATTTGTAACTAAGCCCGTTTTCTCTCCATTGTTAAGGGGTTTTTTTTTTTTTTGGTGAGGGACACTGGACTCATCTGTTCATCTATTCATCTGTCCACGCCGCCGCACTAATGGCTGTTGCATTGCCGAAACTGAGTAGTGGTGGTGCTGTCCGCATCCGCTTCACCAGCCTGGACGTGGGCACGACCAAATGGAGAGAGGGCGTGTTTGAGGTCCACGAGAGAGACAACAAAAGCAATCTGGTGTTGAAGTTTAGCAGTGGTGGAGCACCGAAACATTTCCAGGTACAAATGTCGGACGGTACGCTTCAGAGTGTATAATCATAATCTCAATTTTAGTACGCCGACATGTTTATTGTTGTCTTTACAGTTGAACCACAATGTGAAGAATGTTGTTTTGGGGCCCATCCACAGTCAAAACCGCTTGTCGTTGACACTGAAGGACTCGAGTGTTATCATTTTGGAAAGACTGTCCATCACGGTCGCCAAAAAACTGAAGGAATATCTGGAGGTGATTAAACAAGGGAAGCAAACAGGTGTGTTTAAATATGTGGTGAAAATTAGAGTTTTGTTTTTTTTTTTTTTCTTTCTTCTTTTCAGCTGTAGATGCTATTTAAAAAATAAGAGAATTTCATCAGTGTAATTTATTTATTCATTTAGCTTATAAGAGAAATCAGGGAAGTGCCAGTTTTGGATTAGTTCTTGGGAACCGAACAACACAGAATGACCCAGGTTTATCTCCATCAGAAAAGCAGGTATTGGCTATTTACTGACCGTTTTTGAAGGCAACACATGTCCGTTACTACATACTGGTTTACCCATCTTCTTGTCCCCCCCCGCCCCCCACCCCGGTAATGTCAAGATAACCCCACGCAGGTCAAGTTTGGACAACAGAGAAGAGAGCACACCAAGAAAGCCTCTTGGGAGTCCAAGCAGAGTCACATCAACACCTGTTCGAGGTGGACTATCAGAAAACAGGTTTGTAGTGCTCCCTAGCGTGATGTCAAAAGTGGGTGACAAGTTTTCTTATGGTGCGAAAATACACAGGCGGCTACTGCAGGGTTCCCGGGCTATACTTATACAGAGGAAACATTGTCAGCCATTCAAAAGTGAAAACTAACCATGCCAAATTTTGTGTTTGTTTACATTACTGTTAATTTATTTCTCGGTTTAATTGATTCTTCCCCATTTTCTCACTAATTCAACCTTGGCCAATTCCCACTCTCCAGCCAACTCTCCCCTATCATATAACTGCTATGGATTTTGAGGCATGCTTTGCAGCAGTTCAAAAGATGCACTGTCCCCTGACTTGAACATCATTGAAGAGGTGTGTGTAGATCTGTGCATGCAGGATGGCCTGAGAATGTATCAGAACTAGAAGTGTTCTGTGAGTGGGTGAAAGTTTATTAAACAAGAATAGATAGGCTGCTAGCTGGCTATAGAGTGTTTGCAAGCTGTGATATCTGTCAAAGGTGGTGTTGGTGAGTAACTGGCTTAGGTTTTACAAACTTGCACAAGCCACAGTTATGATTAGATTTTTTTTTTCTATTTGTGAAGTTTGTCACATATAAAGTGACTGTGCAGGAGCCTTCAGTTTAATTTCTTATGCTGCCATCACACCCAGCTGCTTTGAGATTATCTTTATTACATGTGTTATATAATTGAAATAACTGTCATTGTTTAGAATATGGTATGATTGCATCTCACTGCTGTGATGGATCACAGAACTTATCACAGCATTCATCATCCTTATTAACTCATGTCTGCTCTATAGAAATGCATACAGTGCCCTCCACTAATATTGGCACCCTTGGTAAATATGAGCAAAGAAGGCTGTGAAAAATTCTTTATTGTTTAACTTTTTTGATCTTTTGTTCCAAAAATTCACAGAAATCCTCTGCTCATGGATATCAAACAATTGCAAACAAAACACAGGTTCATTTAAAAAAAAAAAAAAAAAAAAAAAAAAAAAAAAAAAACTTTGTTAAATATAGGTGTGCAACTATTATTGGCACCCTTTTAGTCAATACTTTGTGCTACCTCCCTTCGTCAAGATAACAGCTCTGAGTCTTCTCCTATAATGCCTGATGAGGTTGGAGATGGCAAGGGATCTGAGACCATTCCTCCATACAGAATCTCTCCAGATGCTTCACATTTCAAGGTCCACGCTGGTGGACTCTCCTCTTCAGTTCACCCCACAGGTTTTCTATGGGTTTCAAGTCAGGGGACTGGGATGGTTTATGAAGATCCAACCACGGCCCATTTTAAGCTTCCTGGCAAAGGCAGTCAGGTTTTCATTTAGTATCTGTTGATATTTGATAGATTCCATGATGCCATGTATCCTAAATTAATGTCCAGGTCCTCTTGCAGAAAAACAGCCCCAAATTATTATCCCATTAAAGAGCCACCACCATATTTAAACCGTGGGCATTAGGTACATTTCCATATGGCTACCTCTCTGTGTGCACCAAAACCACCTCTGGTGTTTATTGCCAAAAAGCTCTAATTTGGTTTCATTTGACCATAGAACCCGATCCCATTTGAAGTTCCAGTAGTGACTGACAAACTGAAGACACTTGAGTTTGTTTTTGGATGAGAGTAGAGGCTTTTTCTTGAAACCCTTCCAAACAACTTGTGGTTGTACAACTTCGGATTGTAGTTTTGGAGACTTTCTGACCCCAAGATGCAACTAACTTCTGCAATTCTCCAGCTGTGATCCTTGGAGATTTTTTGGCCACTCGAACCATCGTCTTCAGAGTGCGTTGAGACAATATAGACACACGTCCAATTCCAGGTTGATTCATAACATTTCCAGTTGACTTGAACTTCTTAATTATTGCCCTGATGGTGGAAATGGGCATTTTCAATACTTGTGTTATTTTCTTATAGCCATTTCCCATTTTGTGAAGCTCAACAACCTTTTGCTGCACATCACAGCTATATTCCTTGATCTTACCCATTGTTATGAATGACTAAGGGAATTTGGCCTATGTGTTACCTCATATTTATACCCTGTGAAACAGGAAGTCATGGTTGAACAATTTCCTGTTTCTAGTCACCCAGGTGAACTAAAAATGTAAAATATCAGTGGGAATATACTTCAAATATGTTTTTATTATATGAATTGAATAATTGTTACACACCTATATTTAACAAAGGTTTTTTATTTTGGATAAACTTGTTTTGTTTGCAATTGTTTGATATCCATGAGAGCAGAATATTTTTGTGAATGTTTTTTTTTTTTAAAACAAAAGATTGAAAGGTTAAACAATAAAGACAATTTTTCACAGCCTTCTTTGCTCATATTTACCAAGGGTGCCAATATAGAGGGCACTGTACATGGGTAGGACTTTGCCATAAGATGAAAAACATAAAAATACATGGGTATTTTAATAGATAATACAGGTGTACATTGCACATTATGTACATTTTACTTTCTGGGATCAATGTAGTACTTATCATACTTGATACAGTGTTGTTGTATCAAGTATGATAAGTAAGGAATTTATTTTTTTGCATAATGTTCATATTGACAATATCTAACTACTTTCAGTTGTAGATAGTTTGTCATGTGAAATCTGACAAGTACTGGATTGTAGACCGGACATGAACTTCCTTTCATTTAAAAAAAAATTTTTTTACATAAGCTTATCCATTCTGCTAGTTTTTAATAAATCCAAAAATCTCTGCAGATTTCAGTTCAACAAACATGTTATCACTTATACTTTTAGCATGGAAGAGTCCTGTGCACTGATGTACACTACAGTTTTTGTGGTGATTTTTTTTCCCCCTTCTTTGCCTGTTCAGATTTGCCTGTTAGCAATGATATTAGCTTTGTGAGATGTGATTCATTATACTGAACAAATTGATTAAATTATGGGTAATTATAAATGAATCTTTCTTTTTACACGGTACTAGGACTTGTCACAGTTAAGCTTGTGGATGTGTTTCTCTTCAGGAATGAGAAAAGGAAGCGGTTGATGAACTCTGATACTGATTTAACCGAGGACTACCCCAAAGAAAATGACTCCTCTAGGTAGTGTGTGCTTTCAAATTGCAGATAGCAAGATCTAGAAAACCTTTTTCAATGTTGCTCAAATTTGAATATGTTTAATATTGAGTGAAAGTCACTTGTAGTACTTATACTGTAATTCTGTAGACACATCCACTCTTATGTTAATTGTGGCACCCAGTTCTAATTAGGGTTCTCTTTTCAGCAACAATAAGGCAATTTCAGACACTTCCAGGAAGTTTCTGCTCAGTTACAAAGAAAAACAGAAGCAATCTGAGGAGAACAGGGCCTCAGGTTGGTGCATGTTCACATTATGGTCATTGCAAGTCTCTGTTTGTTTGGCAACCATTTTTTTTTTCATCTTTCTTCTCTGTGATGTTTGTTCTTAAACAGCTCCCCTTGGCTCTGCACCCCTTCAGCCATCATCCTTTTATGGCAGCAGAACAGGAACTAAAGATTACACACAAACACATTCCCTACTGGATAGGTAAATATAGTTAGATTTTTTTAAAATTGTTCTACTGTCACATGTATTACCTGCTAGTCTTTATAGTTCGGGGTATTATTGTGTTGGAAAGTAAATTCTTGCAGCTTTGAAGAATAAGCTGTCCTTTGCTAAAGGCCTGCCAGTACAAACCAATCACCTGCAGCTAAAAGAAGCCTGGTGCTGCCCAATCACTCCACTCCCTTTAAGAAAGTCCGCTCATCTCTGGATTATGGAGGATGGAACAAGCTGAGACCCTCTGCTCTTACTCAGCCTCAGCCTCCATTGCAAGGGTGAGTCTCCTTCAGCTCCCTCACTTTACCAGTTTCTCGAGTTTCCACCGCATTCTTAATTATTTGCAAATCTGTCTACTTTAGATTCTCCAACCTGGGAAACACTTGCTACATGAATGCCATACTGCAATCACTGTTCAGCCTGCCGTCTTTTTCAAATGACCTGTTAAAACAGGGTATTCAGTGGAAGCGGGTTCCTATGAATGCTCTTCTGAGGTATTGTTACGTTGTACAGTCTTTGTTAATCTTTTTTATGGCTGTCGCAGACATCCTGTGTTATAGTTGTTTATCTCTCCATTAGGCGCTTTGCTCAGCTGCTTTTGAAAAAAGACATTTCATCTCCAGACGTGAAGAAAGATTTGCTGAGGAGGGTGAAGAATGCCATTTCCTCCACCGCCGAACGTTTTTCTGGGTACATGCAAAACGTAAGAAATTTTTATTTATTTTGCTTTTTCCTCTTTGTATTATTTTAAATTACATGAAAACTCCCATCTTTTACATGAAATATAAATGTTGAGAGGAAAGAAGTGTTAAGACAGTTTTTTAAAAAAAAAAAAAATTTTATTTAATGTACTTCCAGTGCATATATTCACTTCAAATGTACCCATTTAATGTCTTATGACTTTACATATAAATATGAACACAAAATATGTGCATTCCTAAGCATAAACACAGACATGTTGTTTAAAAAAAAAAAAAAGAAATTGATTGGGGGGGAAAGGTATTTGGACACTACAAATTACCAACATTAGTACTTTTTGCAAAGCTGATGTAGGCAATTACAGCTTTGAGACATCTATGGCAAGAAGAAATTATCTTTAGTTTTGGCCCATTCCTCTTGACAAATCGTCTCAATTCCCCAGGGCTACGAGAGGATTTGCAAAAATGTTCCAGATCTAACATAATCATCACCTGTGCACAGCACTCTTTAAGTCAGTCCACAGATTTTCGATAAGGTTTAGATTTGGGCATTGACTGGGCCTTTCCAAAACATTGATCAACATCTTCTGAAGCCATTCCTTTGTTGACATGGATTTGTGAAAATTTTCTTCAGCTGTCTATCAGAGGCCTGCAGTTTTTTTGCTGAAATAGCTTGGTATTTTGTGCTGTTAATAACTCCCTCTATCTAGACTAGAGCCGCATAGCACAGTGCTGCCATCACTTTGCTTCACTATGGGTATGGTGTTCTTTGGGTGATGGGCTGTCTTGTAGTCATGCTAACTATATCTTTTAGACTTTTGCCCTAAAAGTTCTACCCTGATTTTATTAGACCATAACGTATTGTAGTTATAGATAACCTTTACATATGAAATATTTTAATATAGGGTCCCAATGCCTTTTTCCCCATTCCTTTGAAAATTTTTATTTATTTATTTACATCTTTGTTTATATTTATGAATGCATACTTTTTTGCTAATATTTATAAATAAAAAGTCAAGAGACATTAAGCTTCTAAAGTTGAAGTGTTGAACTATATGCTGTTTTCGATTTGTTTGAAAGTAGGCAAGAATATGACTTGCATCACTTTTAAGAATTGTCATTCTTTGCTTCCAGGATGCCCATGAGTTCCTGAGCCAGTGTCTGGATCAGCTAAAGGAAGATGTGGAGAAGGTTAATAAGAGCTGCCGGATCGATTCTTCAGCCTCGGATGAGCCCCAGGGCACGCGACTTACAGAGGAAACGGATACGTCACGCATATACACGTGTCCTGTTACTGTCAACATGGAGTTTGAAGTGCAACACACAATCACTTGCAAAAGGTATGAGGTGTTTGGTGTTAAATAGTACATTAGTTCTGTAATCTCTAAACAAAATGAGCCAGAAAACTGCATAAGTTTAAGACATTTGAGTTTCTAATGGTTGCTAATCAGTACAATCTTGTCATAGCTAAGGTATTGAAACACAGTAAGAAAATGAAATGAAAACAACAAAAGAAGTTTGGGGGAAAAAATGGTAATGATTAATTGGTTCAGAATAGCTTTTTGGAAGAAAACATTTGCACATTCGTTTTTGCTGCTACCAACTTCGATTAATATTAGAGGCATAAAGCAATTTTTTACCATTTTTTTTTTTTTTCCTGTGCAGTGCGTGCATTTTGTAAATGTGGCATTAAAAAGGGGGTAATTCAACTCGAAATTGCTGTAAATGTCTGTTATGATGTTTGTCAAGTTAATGTGCATTTTTAACACTGACACTTTATACTTGTTAGTTTTTCTAGACCTCTTCCAAAGCAAAACAGAACTGGATTAATTTTCCATGTTGTGTTGCTCTATCCACATGAAACTCAGCTGTGGGGAAATGATAATAAAACGTGAACAGTTCAATGACCTGTCAATTGACCTGCCTCGTAAAAAGAAAACCCTTCCTCTAAGATCCATCCAGGATTCACTGGACCTTTTCTTCAGGGTAGGGTTATATGCTGTCACTTGCATATATTTACAAGCTATTGCAGAAAATGTTTCATCCTCCATAACACTTTTTTTAGTGTTGTATTCCAGTACTCTGGAACGATTTAAGTTTAACTTAATTTTCTCACATCAAATGGTTAGATAATGTGTTGGAGTTTAGGTAGTTATCTTAAACTTATTTGATTGTTCTGACCGCTTCTTTTAGATGGAAGAAATTGAATATTCATGTGAGAAATGTAATGGGAAATCTGCAAGTGTCGCACACAAATTCAGCAGACTTCCCAGGTAAACTATATAACTATTTACAGTCTATATGAATCAGTGAATACAATCTAATTGTGATAATTGCTAGAATACCAAGCTTTAAGTCGTCTTCATCTGCCCTTTCTCAGGGTGCTGATACTTCATCTGAAACGGTACAGTTACAATGCACAGCTGTCTCTGAACAGCAAGCTGGGGCAGCAGGTCCTAATTCCAAAGTACCTCACTCTTCTCTCCCACTGCACAGAGAATACGCGGCCCCCTCTCAACCTGGGCTGGAGAGTCCAAACTGCCTTGTGAGTATCCAGGCATCAGTTAGTTTACTAATTACCAATAGGCTGTCTTGTAGGCATGTGCCACATCTCTGAGAAAATAACTGCAGTGTAACATTTGTACTGTATTAGTATTGGGTTCACACTTTTGGTGTCTTGTACTTGAGTTTCTATTATTTGTGCTGTACTTTTCTTTATAGGTCTAGAACACTGAAAACGGCACAATCTGTGAACAACTCTACGCTACGGTGAGGCAACAGACCTGCTATTTTTTTTTCTCCCTTTGCATAATGCTTGAAATGCAAAGTTGATTGTGCTGAATTAAACCTTGGATACTGTTTGCACAGGAAAGGTTCAGTAAAATGTGAAAACTCGGGAAGCATCATATGTGACTCGGACAGCGAAGAGGAATTGACTCGGAAAGTTACCCGCAAACATCGTCTGAGTGAATGTCTCACAGATGATGACCGAACAGAGGAGGTGAGCTATCGGGCAGCCAAATATGTAATGCTTTACTTTCAGTTAAATATGTTGCTAGAACGTAGCTGTAGATTGTGTACATTGTGATTTGATTAATGCTAGGATATATAGGGTATAATTACTTCTTTCAGGTTGTGTAGACACTAACGTGTTCCCAAGTGTCTTAGCCTTTTTGTGATTAAAATGGCTGTCCTGATGTCTAGGTGCAGCTGAGTAGTCACATGGATCAATCAGAATTCACAGGCATGAACGATGATGAAATGCTGGCTGCGGTTCTTGAAATGAGTCGTCATGATGCTGGCCCCAGTATTGATGAACCAACTAGCAGCCCTGACACAGGGTTTGGAGATACAGATGCTCAGGAGCTCACTCAGCATTTGGATCTTCTGGAGGGAGACAAAACATCTGGAGGTACAGAGAATGTGCAATTTCACTGAACTAATGTTTTGAAATGTAGTATGTGAGAATGCTCAGTGTCTAGTTATGAAATTATACATAGTACAAATGTTAGCACCTTACAGCTGGATAGTTTGTTGTGCACAAAAACACTTATGAATTTGTGATTGTGTAACTCAGACATGCTGGGCTCTTTGGACCTGACCATGGATGACAACAAAGAGAACCAAACTCCAGATGGTGGCCAGGGTGAGTTGGACTGGGCGCAGCAGTACAGTTTGGACCAAGAGCGTGAGGAGCAGGAGTTACAGCAGGCCCTTGCTCAGAGTCTGCAGGAACATGTATGTCTCTTTACCATTTTGACTTCTCACTCACATGACTCTTACTGTTTGGTGTTTGATACAAGTCCTAAGTAGAAAGTAACAAGCCAGTATTAATCTGTTGCATGCACAGGAGGCAAGGGAGATGAGAGAGGAGGATGATCTGAAGAGAGCAACAGAGCTCAGTTTGCAAGGTAGAGAAGTACTGAATAAATAATATTGTTGTTAAGATGGCCTGAATGCATGCTCACTGTTCAGCATGAGGAATTATTTTTTTAATTTACCTGACATTTTGGTTCTCGCAGAGTTCAACAACTCCCTTCCTGATCTACTGTGCTCTGATGATGACTCGGGAAATGAGGATGCTCTAGAAATGGAGTATAGTGAAGCAGAAGCTGAGGAGTTGAAAAGAAATGCTGAGGTATATGCTCACCAGTTACAAACACCAAATTTCCCTCCTGCTTCAACCAAACAAATTATTATTTGTGATATCAGTGGATGACCCAGTGTTTTTACTGCAGAGTGGAGAGCTTGCCAACTCCTTCAGGCTCATCAGCGTGGTCAGTCACATCGGCACCAGCTCATCATCGGGTACAAGCAACCTGTGTACAATTTGGTTACCATACTAGTGTGTTACTCTACTATGGTTTCTATACTATACTAGTATATGATGCATTTAGATCTCATAAATTATGTCAGCAATCCTAATATGCTTTCACAAGTAGCTCCTAAAGCCCTAGTCTCTGTGTCTCTAATGGTGCGGTGAACTTCACTTTATTCTGAGCATCACTAAAATGATTTTACGTCCGTTGTTCAGGCCACTACATAAGTGACGTTTATGACATGAAGAAGCAGTCCTGGCTCACCTACAATGATTTAGATGTGTCCCGTACACAGGAGTCCACCGTTCAAAGAGACAGAGACAGGAGTGGATACATATTCTTCTACATGCACAAGTAAGGCTTTGCGCACGCACCCATTATTTCACTAAAGAGTGCCAGTGTAACAGTTTTCACTTACAAAGCAACTCCAGTGGGGATTGTAGCCTGTGTTCCAACACCATCTGGGTCCCCTCTAGAAAGACTCTCCATGTTATTTATTGTAGACAAAGGATGTAAACTAGTATTTTGGTCACTTCCACACCTTGAATACTTGACAAAATATGTGAGTCCATTTAATTCCTGGGAGAAGGTGACACCGTTATAAAACAGTGTTTGCCTTGACAAAACTTGACGGCAAACGGTTCTTGGCTGTTCTGTACAGCACAGCCAGCCTGTGTTTTCCATTAATGACATTTGGCAGAGGCCCTAATCCAAAGTGACTTGCATCTCCTTTACACAACTGTGCAGTTGAGAGCTGAGGGCCCAGCAGTGGCAGCTTGGCTGTGCTGGGATTTGATCTCAACCTTCTGATCAGAAGTCCAATGTCTTGACCACTGAGATCTCACTGCATGTGTTGAAGTTAAAAAAACAAACAAACAAAAAAAACGCTGAAGCATTGTAACTGTTGCTGCTTTACTGAGCATTCCTTTTAATGTGACCTGTTGAATGTGCTCATTAAGCTGATTTTGTCAGTGAATAAAGGAGTTGTGGCCAGGGTGATTAGAAGAGCACGCACAAAAAATAAAGATTACGACTGCATTGTTGTATGGTGTTGGGCTTCAGTTTATGTTGCACATATTTTACTCGACACTCAATGCATACTACTAAGCATACAAATACCAAGTTGTGTGGGCTGCATTCAGAAATACAACAACATATAGAAAACTTTGTATGCAAAACAAACAAAGGAAAAATCAGCCTTAAAGAGTTTGGAAGCAACAACCATATGCACACAAATTATGAATTAAGACCTGCATCCGTTGCTATATCTTGGTAGAAAATGAACTAAAAATCTCCACTGTTTTCTCATTAATAGCAGTACATCTCTCATCATCTGACCTATGAAACTATATTATAAAATTATATTACTGTAAATCCCTCATCTGTTTACAAGGTCTGATTTTTGGTGTTCTCTCCATAGTGTAGTATTGAAAAAGTGTGTTTGTTAGGTAGACAAATACATGTGTTTTGATGGTGTGGGAATAAAATAAGCTAATGACAGTTAATGTTGCACTTTAAAAACCATGCAAAACAAAAATCATAATACTGGGGTTGTCTGTTCACATATTTCCCAGATGCTACAATATTTCTGTTAAAGCTGTTTATGGACTTGCATATTTCTTTTATGTGTGCGTGTTCCATGACTATTTCTGTACTGTCTTCAGGAACGTGTTTGAGGAGTTGTCAGAGTTGGAGAAAGCGGGAGGAAGCACTGATGCTAGCCGCACAGTTCTGCAACCTTTATAAGTAGCTTTGTACATCAGCCTTCAGCTGGAGTCCTGTGCTGTGGCGATGAATGGATGAGCTTAGTCTAGGGTGGAAATGACACCTCCGTCCAATACTACTGATCACCACACACACACACACACACACACACCTCTCTTTCAGGCACTTCTATTTTGTTTTCTTTTCCTTTTACCTTTTGTGAGACTCTGTCGCTGTTTCTAGAGTGTCTGATAATGTCCATGTAGATATAAAGGTTTATGGGAAAAGGTAAAGCACTTAAAGTTAAGAAACAAAGCATTTTAGGTTGCTGAAAGGTTTTGACATTCAGCCTCGACTTTTTTTTTTTTTTTTCTCTGTTTTGCCAGTTATTTGCTGAATATTGCCTTCAATAAAATCCCTTAGTGGAGAAGGAGACTTTATGCATTAAATTCAGAGCAAATGTCTGAGGGTCAGGAAGTTTGTCCTTCTTGAGCAGTTTCTTTTTCAAGTTTTCCAAAATTCTTTATTGAATCTATTGAATATAAAGATTTATTCTTGTATGTTTGAGTGATGTTGGGTGTCTGTTTCATGTTTTATATGCAGCTAAAAATGTGGTGCAATAGTTACTTTGCCTGTTGGCTTTTATATGTTTGTCCTATAGCGATGAGTGGGAGGGGAGGTCCAGTTTCTATTCACAGCTTTACTGATGACTGTTTCTTTCTATTTTAATCTTATTTTATAAATACAATTTAACAAGTTAAATGACTAGATTGTCTTTTTTTTCCTTTTAAGAAGACACTTATGGAGGCTTCTTTGAGACCCTCTGATTAATACAGATATTTCTTGCCCTTTGACATAGAGCTTTATGTTGTGGATGTTGCACAGCTAGTTTGTGTAGGATCTTTCCTCAGAAAGAAGACTGAGACAATGCTTAAGCCTTTAAGCTATTCCTGTGAGGTCAGCACATGTGAATATTTATTTTATGACCTTCTAATTTACGGAAGTCCTTGTCTCTGATTATACTGTCTCCTGTTTTACTATGTTCATTAACTTCATCTCCAGAACATGTACTTAAGCTTTCTGTTGTTACCTTACCTGTCAAGGTGATCTGCATATTAACAAGTGACCTCTGTATTATATTTTTAAGGCATGGTTCTCATAAAAAAAACAAAACAGTGATCTAAACTTTAGTTGTTCTGTCATTGGCTTCCTACAGCACATTTTAAAAAATAAAATTTATTTATAAAAGGAATACATAATTGTTTTAATGTTAACTAAATCATGCTTTAGTAGCACAGCAAGTTGGATGAATGTGATTGTCTTTTATTCTTTGCTTTCAAGTCCAGTGTCCTCATCGCAAGCTTTCCAATGTCACCCGTCTCCTGTGCATCTCTTTGTTAGAGGCTCAAGATGACTGCCGGTTAGTCTGTTGAACTCATGCAGGATGTAATTTTCTTTCTGAAACATCTGTCAATAGAACAATTTAACATGTAAAATATTGACCTTGTCAGACTCATTTCTTGAATTATAGAACATGTAGCACCAGTTGTCATGTTTCTCAGTGTGGCCAATCACTTTGTTACCTGCCATTTATTATTCACTTGTACTACAGTGCTGTTGAATTCTCAGTTCTAACAGCAGCTCTGACTGTAGTTCCAAGTAAGTTTGCAAGGCAAATCACAGGTTTATATTATGCTCAATCGAATACTGTCGTTTCTGTAGTAACAACACCTTCACAGGGATATGTATGGTGCATGGTCCACGTGATCTACGGCTATAAACATATGAAATATGTGCTGTTATTTAACAAAGAAATGTGTATAATCAATACGATAGTGTTCTGTAGGTAAATGTCAACCACCACTTTGAGACAGTACGTTTTCCCACCTTGGGAGTTTTCAGGACAGTGGCCTTTTCGGTTTTTCAGTAATATGTAGGCTGCTTTTCGTCTTGTTCACTTCACCGTTTATAGCTGCTATAATGTAAGCGATAGCAGGAACTAACTCATATTTGTGGACATTCCACAACATTAAATGTAACAGTTTAAAAGCATGACATGTCATTCATTAATGAATTAATTTGTTTTCCATCTGCTTTTCCTGAAACGGTTGTAGTAGTAGCAGGCTGAGAAAGTCAGTCCAGATTTCTCTATCCCCCACAACAGGTCCTAGCTCTTTCTGTGGGATCCCAAACCAACTGTGAGATGATCTTACAGCAGGTACTTTGTCTGCCCCAGTGTCATTATGGAGTGGGACATGATTGATACAGCTCTACCAGGAGCCAAATAGGGGCCATCATTGTAAGGTGCCAAAACTACCACACCTAGCTCCTCTTGATCATGAGAAGCAGCAGCTCAGCTCCAAGGCTTTCCTGTATTGCCCAGCTCCTCATCCTATCATGGAGAGTACACCTAGCAACCTTGCAGAGGAACCTCATAACTACCACTTTTTGTCATGATTTATTCTTCGGTCACTAGCTACAGTACTAGCACAGAAGGCTGTGAAAAATTGTCTATTGTTTAACCTTTTGTTAAAAAAATTCACAAAAATACTCTGAGCTTATAGATATTAAATAACTGCAAACAAAACAGGTTTATCTCATCCCCCCCCCACAAAAAAAAATAAAATAAAAAAATAAATAAAATAAAATAAAAAATCCCTTGTTAAATTTAACCGTGGACATGAGGTACTTTTCCATATGGCTACCTCTGTGTGTGCCAAAAAGCTCTATTTTGGTTTCATTTCACCATAGAACCTGATCCCATTTGAAGTTCCAGTAGTGTCTGACGAACTGAAGACACTTGAGTTTGTTTTTGAATGAGAGTAGAGGCTTTTTTCTTGAAACCCTTTCAAACAACATGTGTTGATGGTGACTCTGGATTGTAGTTTTAGAGACTTTCTGCCCCCAAGACGCGACTAACTTCTGCAATTCTCCAGCTGTGATCCTGAGATTTTTTGGCCACTCAAACCATCCTCTTCACAGTGCGTTGAGACAATATAGACACATCCAATTCCAGGTTGATTCATAACATTTCCAGTTGACTGGAACTTCTTAATTATTGCCCTTATGGTGGGATTGCGCATTTTCAATGCTTGTGTTATTTTCTTATAGCCAATTGTTTGAGATCCATGAGAGCAGAGTATTTTTTTTATTTATTTTTTATTTTTTTAAAACAAAAGATCAAAAGGTTAAACAATAAAGACAAATTTTTCGCACTGTAGATTGACTGGTAAACAGGGGCAAGCTCTCTCCTCTTACCTGAAGGGAGCATCCTACACTTTTCTGGCTGAGAACTATAGCCTCAGACTTGTAGGTGTTTTTTCATTCCAGCATTAATAAATTGAAATCTGTAATTATTATCAAATAACTGTGATACAGCTATTGGACATCTGGATGGTAACCCACAACATTGTCCTGTCATTGATTTATTTTCTTGTTACAGCAAGTCTTTATTTGTTTTATTCTTTACATAGTCATGTTTAGACAGATTATATGTTTGCACTGAAGCAAGATTTTTGGTGACATTCTCTGGGAAAGAATCTTAAATAACTCCTTGTCATCATAACTTAGTAACTCTGGTGCAATCTGTAAACATCCTCTAAAGCTTTGTCTGGAAGATTTTTTATTTTTTATTACCTCATCCCACTCCTCCTCGGTCTCATGTCTGTACCCAAGCAAGTGACAGATTCCATGTGCAGCTACTACCTGTTGGACAATAACAGTAGACAAGCTGTCTGGCACTCTATAAACTTTTACTATAAAATGAAGTTGAATATACTTACTGTGAGGGTTCCTTGAAAATCCCAGGATCTTTCTTGACACTGTTGCATTACATATTCTACTCCCAAGAAAATATCTCCTAGATTATACTCATCTCTGTGAAGGGCGCATGGGAGCTTGCCTGGCCTCAAGTCCTTGAGGGGAAAAATCGCCTTTTTATTTAAGGAAAGTGACCTTGGCATTTGCAAATGAGCATTATTTTCGTTTTGGGAGGCTTTACCTCATAAAAGGGGAATGAGAGCACATCTGTGGGCATGTTCTTTTTCCTGTAGATGTTGTTGATGTGTTTGATTTTGCGGTTGTCCACACACACGATGCCCATGTCAAATCTCTGAACGCCCAAAATGCGTTTCAGCGTCTCCACGTCTTTGCGCAACCTGGCACGTCGAATCGGAACAACGTTTTGCAGATTTCTCAGAAGTACAACCATTATAAAAAATTAAACGAACGCATTACTTTATATATATTTAATGTTATCAGAAGCCGGTGTTCACAGTGAAGTGTTTATTGCTCGGTATATTACTCGTCCGCCCGATGGCTCACAAGGTGACTAACTCGATAACGTTCAGCTTTATATATCTATTTTATAGAAATATTATCTACACTGTATTAAAGAAAACAAATCTACAGCGTGTTCGCTTTCATTCAGCTAAACATTAACATTTTAAAATCCGGCATGTTCATTCGGTATGACTGGAACGTTCATCACAGAGATTCTCACACTTTGTTTCCGTCAGGGCCTAAAAAAACTAGGGACCGGAAGTAAGACTTGCCAAATATTGTTGCCGTATTTTAAAGAGGTATCATATAATTTTTTTTTTCATAATTTTGAATAACTATTTTCATAATTTTTTTTATGGACGTGAATGAAAATTGGTAATGTATATGAAATTAAAATATACTCGAATCAAAGCTATTGTAATACAATAACCCAATATAGTATAATAAATATTTACTAGTCTAAATCTGTTGCCACCGCGAACCCACCAGGAAAAGCAGAAGGAAAATGAATAAAGAAAGCATTTACTAATGATAACCTTTCATGTGCCGTTACTAAGGCAATGGATCAAGATCAAGTTTGTATTGTTCTGGTACACTCACTGTAACCAGACCGTTACTTTGCATTACAGTCGTAAAAGAAGGATTACTCTGGTTGTATCTGGCAACCCTGTTTAGAACCATTGAATTGCCACATTGATGGAAATGAACCTTGCCACCGAAACAGTTTTGATGCGCCTGATCCTGAGACGCTTCTGTTATGTGACTCCTCTCGCCCTCTGGATCTCCCTGATTCACCATGAGCTTTCTTCTGCTTGGAGCTTCCGCACTTGTGACTTAACTTATGCTGATGTGAATGGTCTCACGTGGATACCATAAAGATTTACACTTCCCAAAAACAGTTTATCCCCAATCTCACTCTTGTTTCAGTGGATCATTTCACCTGGATTCTATAGACTTATACCTTAGGACTGCTATTGTAATCATAAACACTGTCCTGTGCTTCCCCCAAGGACTCTTATTCATTATAAGCTCATCCTTTCAACACATTTAGTACTGTTTGCCTTTTTTATACAACTGTGAAAGAGAAATTATTTCGAATCCCATTAACGGGTGTCTCCCTGAAGAGATGGGATCCTTTTTAGTCTGGGTTCTCTTAAGGTTTCAGGGTGTTTTCCCTTCTTGTCGTCATCTCTGGCTTGATCATTAGGAAACTAAATCTACATCTGGATTTCTATAATGCTGCTTTGTGAGAATATCGATTGTTAAAAGTGGTATATAAATAGAACTGAATTGGATTGAATTCATTAGACAAAAAAGGCAAAACATCAGTGGAAAGGGAACACCAGTAGATCATTACCTATGATTATGTCATGAACCTACACTTTATTATACATAGCTTACGGTGCAGTCTGTAAATTCCAAAGGTCATTTTGGAAGTTGGCAGATAACTTGGATAGAGAAGTGCAAACAGTATTGTTCATTGAAATCTTATGTAAGTACCATACTTATAAGTTAAACAAATTACAAGGTGTAATAAATTGTATGCCAAGAGTAAACCTTAATTTCCATTTCTGCTATAGCTGCCTTAAATAGCGAGTATGAATACTGTATCCAGAGACGCTAAGATTGTGGTGGTGGGGGCAGGATTTGCAGGTTTGGCTGCAGCAGCCTCTTTGGTCCAGGCTGGATTTCAGAATATCAGGATCCTTGAGGCTAAAGAGCGAGTCGGAGGAAGAGTTTGTACTACTAAACCATTTACAGAGAACATTATTGAACTTGGTGCTAACTGGATCCATGGACAGGATGGGAATCCCCTCTACCAGTTAGCCAAAGAGCAAGACTTGCTGGTTGAGGGTATAGCAGTAAGCAAGATGATGTGCCTGCCCCACTCCGTTACTCCACGTGATTACTTTTTCATGGAAGGTGGGAAACAGCTTTCAACTAAGACTGTTGATCGGGTGTGTTCCCTGTTCAGTAAACTCACCTCGAAAGCCTTTGAGTCAGAGCTGGAGGATAAACATAGAGCCCTAAGTTTGGGAGATTATCTTGATGTGTCCTTTGCTGAATCACCTTTAGCTACCTCAGAAGATGGATCAAAAATTTTTGAATGGTGCAAGAGAAGTGAATGCACAGATGAGGCTGCATCCTCTCTATATGAAGTGTCTGCATCGCAGATTGGTTACTACATTGCTCTTGAGGGAGGCTTTTTTAACTCCCTGGGTCCTGGGGGTTATCAAGCAATTTTAGACATTCTTCTGATAGCCCTGCCTTCAGGAACTATTCTGAGCAATACAGAAGTAAAACGCATCCAGTGGGACTCCCAGGGAAACAAGAGCAAAGAACAGAACCATCCTGTAAGAGTGATCTGTGAAAATGATCAGATCATTGAAGCTGACCATGTGATTGTGACTGTATCTCTGGGGGTTTTAAAACAACAAGTAAGAACCATGTTTGAACCTGTCTTACCAAAATCAAAGCTGGATGCTATTGAGAGACTCGGCTTTGGTACTGTGGACAAGATCTTCCTGTGTTTCAGTGAACGATTTTGGCCAGAAGACTGTGCAGGAATCCAACTTATTTGGGATGAGGGACCTGAAGATAAGGCAGTCTATAGCGGTCAAGATGAAGAAGATGCCTGGAAAGAGACATGGTTTAAAAAGATCTGCGGTTTTGATACTGTGGCCCGTCATCCTACAGTGCTCTGCGGCTGGATCACAGGCAGAGAGGCTCTTCATATGGAGGCACTGCAGGACAGTGAGGTTGGAGAAATCTGTGTAAGGTAAAATATGTGAAAATATCTTTCAGAAATTTTACTATTGTTACTAGTTTATTTATAAACATTGCTGAAAAGTTGTGCTATTTTTTATTCAAAGATTGCTCAGGTCTTTCACCGGCTGGCCTGTTCCTGATGTGTCCCAAGTTCTGATCTCTAGGTGGGGTCATGACCCACATGTACTTGGCTCCTATACATTCGTTCCTCACTGCGTGAACGGGGTGAAAGAGCATGAGGCACTGGCAGCACCTCTTCCTTCTTGTAGTCAAGTCCCAGAGAGCAAGGTACAACTTCAACTTTTTTTATTTAGCACAATGTCACAATGTCACAGTGTTACAATGTTGGAAATACTTGTATGTAGCTATCTTTGGCTGAGCGAGTTTTAAGTCCAGGGACTGGGATGGTTATGGCAGGACCTTGATTTTGTGGTCAGTAAACGATTTTTGTGTTGATTTTGATGTATGTTTTGGATCATTGTCCTGCTGAAAGATCCAACCATGGCACATTTTAAGCTTTCTGGCAGAGGCAGTCAGTTTTCATTTAATATGGATGATGCTATGTATCCTAACAAAATGTCCAGGTCATCTGGCAGAAAAACAGCCCCAAAACATTAAAGAACCACCACCATATTTAACCGTGGGCATGAGATACTTTTCCATATGGCTACCTCTCTGTGTGCACCAAAACCACCTCTGGTGTTTATTGCCAAAAGCTCTATTTTGGTTTCATCTGACCATAGAACCAGATCCCATTTGAAGTTCCAGCAGTGTCTAGCAAACTGAAGATGCTTGAGTTTGTTAGTAGAGGCTCTCATTGGAGATGCAACTAACTTCTGCCATTCATCAGCTGTGACCCTTGGAGATTTTTTGGTCACTCGAACCATCCTCTTCACAGGGCGTTGAGACAATATAGACACACGTCCGATTCCAGGTTGATTCATAACATTTCCAATTGACTCATAACATTTCCAATTGACTGGAACTTCTTAATTATTGCCCTGATGGTGGAAATGGGCATTGTCAGTGCTTGTGCTATTTTCTTCTATAGCCACTTCCCATTTTGTGAAGCTCAACAAGACGTCCTATCTTTTGCTGCACATCACAGCTATATTCCTTGGTCTTACCCAATGTTATGAATGACTAAGGGAATTTGGCCTATGTGTTACCTCATATTTATACCCCTGTGAAACAGGAAGTCATGGTTGAACAATTTCCTGCCCAGGTGTACTAAAAAAATGTAAAATATCAATGGGAATATACTTCAAATATATGTTTCTCATATGAATTCATAGGAGTGGCAATAATTGAGGCACACCTATATTTAACAAAGATATATTTTTAGGACAAACCTGTGTTTTGTTTGCAATTGTTTGAGAGCAGAGGATTTTTGTGAATTTTTTTTTTTTTTTTTTTTTTTTTTTTTACACAAGATCGAAAGGCTAAACAATAAAGACAATCACAGCCTTCTTTGCTCATATTTACCAAGGGTGCCAATATTAGTGGAGGGCACTGTATCTGACCAATACTAAGCTGGATGATTGTATGTGTGTCTGTTTGAAGCCTCTGCAGGTGCTGTTTGCAGGTGAAGCAACTCATGTGAACTTCTACACCACCACCCATGGAGCCTATCTGTCAGGGGTCAGAGAAGCACAGAGACTCATTAACCACTACTCTCATTAAGCACTCTGTCCATAGGACCAACACTAATGCAATGTTTTCCTTCCTGATGACCAGATTGAAAATTTTAAGTAAACTGTGTTATATTTGAACCAAATTCTGTTGCAGTGTTCTATCCGTTTAGGCAATTCCATTACTTATTGATAGCTATTTGATTGAAAGTCAGGATTTTGACTCCGTGAAGGTCTGAATGTACACAACTGTGATGCATTTTGCAGTACCTGGATTGTAGACATGAGGTTGCATTCAGGATACTTGAAAGAAAATGCAATAAAGTGCTCATTCTGTGCATTTTTCTGAGTCATTATGTAACAGGTAAAAACAGTTTTTTTTAAAAACAGAAGATGTACAGTATGTGACTATTATTATTATATATATATTTTAATGCTGCTATCTATGCCAGTCATTTATTTATCATCCATTTAATTCTATCTTTAAGGTTCTCTCTTGATGTGTTATGGTCGGTTACAGTTATACTGAAACACGTAATGTGGGATCAAGAGGATAAAATTCGAATATAGTGTCAAAAAATGCTGAATTGTCTCTGATGTTCATCATTTCACTTAAAAATGTAAGTTTTAAATCATTTACAACAAATCACAGCAAATGAATAAATTAAATAAAAAGATTTATTTAAATCTTTGTTTGCTGGTTTCTTAGTGTTTTGAAGACGCACAAATATGACATTATACTTGATGGACAGTTTTTACCTGGGTTTTGGACCAGGGGGTCCTAGGCTGGCCATATTTAATTGAAAAAGTCGGTCTGATGCTGAATGTCAGTTGTATCTAAAACATCTTTGACTGGATGGACCGTTATTGCTACTTTTTCACCTTTCTTACAATTACTAACATATTTAAGAACACCAAAACATTATACATGCTGCAGAGACCAGAACACTGTTGAATGGAATGACTTGATGTGAGTAGTATTTACTAGTTCATATGTAATTCATATATTAATCCTCCCAGCCATATAGAGAAAATAAAAATGACATGTTCTGTCTACATAATGCATTGTGCACAAGCTGTGAAAAAGACTATGAGTTTAAACCTCATATTTTTATATTATATTATTGCTCATAAAATGCCATGGTTACTGACAATTGGTAATATATACTTTCTATCTAAATGCCTATTTCAGATAGTCATAATGAATGTTTGAGATAATGAATCAATGTATGACTGTGAAATAAAAAAATATATTTAGTAGTCATATTATAGTAATTACTTATCCTTAATTTTATTAACAGGGTTTGCTACAGCAGGACTTTTGATGTCACCTTTAGGAAATGCTCTTGAGAAAATGTCTCATTCATTTATGCCACATTTCCTGTTTGCACTACATGACATATTAATTGATTTCCCTGCCATACCAATGCTGATCCAGATCTCAAGAGTTCTGTCCCAGTTTAATATCATGGGTATATTGACATCATTCTGACTATACGTGTTATGACTCTTATCCACACAATAAGAGACACATAAGGTTTGTTTTTTAGCCTCAGTTTCTGTAGCCAGGTGGAGGTGCTTGGTCGATGACTTACTAAATGCATGCCAAATACATGCTCCTGACAAGAGGCCAACCTATGCATCTTTTCAAACTGCTGCCCATGCTGCATCACAGGACAGCATAACATACTTGGAAGAAAGCAGTATCTTCCCTCTTCTGCATAAACAAGCTCTTACAAAGTCCCAAATTACCAATGACTGATTCTACTGGCCAGATTACTACTGCACAGAAGTTTCTCCTGTCAATCAAAGGGACATGACATATTAAGTGTCCCTTTGATTGAGAGGAGAAACTTCTGTGCAGTGGTAATCTGGCCAGTGGAATCAATCATTGGTAATTTGGGACTTTGTAAGGCAGAATTCTAGTGTTGCTAATAAATATGCATTTATTCTTCTACTGTTATTATTTCAGTCAAAGAGGAAAATTCTAGAGGAATGGTTGATCGACTTTATATGGCGTTTTACTACAGTGACTGTGAACAAGGTTCTCTAATTCCGTTCCTGGAGGGATTGAGCTCCCTATGTAAAGAAAACAGATTCACCAGTTAATTTCTGGGAATAATAGGCATTACAGAATTAGCCAGAGCAGGGGAAAACAATCTGTTCAGGGCTTTGGTCCCCCAGATCTGCTAATTGTATCACAGGTATAGAAAGTATCTCAATATTACATTTGTAAGCTACAGTATAAACATTTAAGCATGTGACCTGTCTTTTAAAAAATACTTGTCGGGTTTCATAATGAACATAATCAGTGCTACATACATATAGTACATCTGCACACAAGCATAGTGGATGCACTGTTTTATTGAACTAGCTGACTCATGTTGATGTAAGGTGTAGAATCTTATCATGTGACCTTACTGCAGTATAATATATAACAAAGGTGAGTTTCTCCCCTTGTTAAACAGGTTTTAACTCAGCGTAAGAGCACAAAGTCAGTTAACATGCTGCGAGACCAGAACACTTCTGCTGTTGAATAAAACAACTGGATGTGAGTAATATCTTTTACTTCGGAATTCTTTCATATATTAACCTCCCACACTGCATTGCAAAGTTTAAAAAAAAAAAATCATAACATATCTTTACTGTTCATCAGTGATTACTGCTTCAAAGCAAGAGTGCATTCTCTGTCATGTCAAGAGACGCCAAGATTGTGGTGGTGGGTGCAGGATTTGCAGGTTTGGCTGCAGCAGCCTCTTTGGTCCAGGCTGGATTTCAGAATGTAAAGATCCTTGAGGCTAAAGAACGAGCAGGAGGAAGAGTTTGCACTACTAAACCATTTACAGAGAACATTATTGAACTTGGTGCTAACTGGATCCATGGGCAGAATGGAAACTGCCTCTACCAATTAGCAAAAAAACATAATCTGCTAGCTGGAGAAACTTTGATAGACAACTCTGAGAGTTCTCGAGACTACTTTTTTAAGGAGGGTGGGGCACGCTTGCCAGATGAACTTGCTGAACGGGTCACCTCTCTATTTGACAAATTCATCTCCAGGGCATTTAATACAGTGTTGGCACGCAAGTACAGAGTCCTTACTTTGGGAGATTACCTTGATGTGTCCTTTGCTCAATCTACTTTAGCATCTTCAGAAGACGGATCAAAAATTTTTGAATGGTGCAAGAGAAATGAATGCACAGATGAGGCTGCAGCTTCTCTATATGAAGTGTCTGCATCTCAGGCTAGTGATTATATTACACTGGATGGGGAGTTCTATAATTCCCTGGGTCCTGGGGGTTATCAAGCAATTTTAGAACTTCTTCTGAAAGGTCTACCTTCAGGAACCATTCTGAGCAATACAGCAGTGAAAAGCATCCAGTGGGACTTGAAAGCAAACTCCCAGGGCAATGAGGGCAAAGAACAGAACCATGCTGTTCAAGTGATCTGTGAAAATGATCAGATCATTGAAGCTGACCATGTGATTGTGACTGTATCTCTGGGGGTTTTAAAACAACAAGCAAGAACCATGTTTGAACCTGTCTTACCAAAATCAAAGCTGGATGCTATTGAGAGACTCGGCTTTGGTACTGTGGACAAGATCTTCCTGTGTTTCACTGAACGATTTTGGCCAGAAGACTGTGCAGGAATCCAACTTGTTTGGGATGAGGGACCTGAAGATAAGGCAGTCTATAGCGGTCAAGACGAAGAAGATGCCTGGAAAGAGACATGGTTTAAAAAGATCTGCGGTTTTGATACTGTGGCCCGTCATCCTACAGTGCTCTGCGGCTGGATCACAGGCAGAGAGGCTCTTCATATGGAGGCACTGCAGAATTGTGAGGTTGGAGAAATCTGTGTAAGGTACAATATGTGAAATTATCTTTCAGAAATTTTACTATTGTTACTAGTTTATTTATAAACATTGCTGAAAAGTTGTGCTATTTTTTATTCAAAGATTGCTCAGGTCTTTCACCGGCTGGCCTGTTCCTGATGTGTCCCAAGTTCTGATCTCTAGGTGGGGTCATGACCCACATGTACTAGGCTCCTATACATTCGTTCCTCACTGCGTAAATGGGGTGAAAGAGCATGAGGCACTGGCAGCGCCTCTTCCTCCTCAGATGAAAGACTCACACAATAAGGTATAAAACTATTGGTACTATGGATATTAAGATGTTTTATTTAATACAAAACTGTTTCAAATTCCATGTACTGCTTATTTTTTGAGTTCCTTATCTTAGAGGTTTGAAGTAGAAAAATGTTTTGAAAAGAAAACAGGTTTCAGGTTTTGTGCAAATACAGTCTGAGGTTGTAAATACACTATATGGCCAAATGTATGTGGACACCTGATCATCACACCCATATGTGGCCATTCCAAAACCATGGGCATTAACATGGAGTTGGTCCCCCCCTTGCTGTTATAAGAGCCTCCACTCTTTTGGGACGGCTTTTTACCTTTGACTAAGATTGCCTGAAGAACTGCTGTGGCATCAGTAAAGTTCTGAGTAGAAAACATTCAGCTTGGAAACTAAAAGGTTTTTTTTTCCCTTCCAAGAAACCGCTATTGTAGGGTCCACCATAAAACATTTAAGGTTTCCTCCAGAAGGACAAACTGAAGAACCATATTGAAAATCTTTTTTTGTAGTAGTGCGCTCTTCTGTTGACCTTTCTTCTAATCGTACTCTAAAACCCCTCTACACCCAAAGTATGTTCAGGCATATCTGAACATCAGTTCTAGTTGCGGACATGCTTTTTTTTTTTTTTTTTGGTCTCTTTTTTCTTTACCTGTTAATGTTAATGTCAAGTCAGTGGTCAGTGCTCATTATCTAAGAGAATTGTTAACACTATCACTGGTAAAGAGCCAATAATTTAAAACTTTCATACAAAAAAAAAAGTGGGGGGGGGGGGAGGCTTTACACTAATTTATTGTGTATTTGTAGCCTCTGCAGGTGCTGTTTGCAGGTGAAGCCACTCATGTGAACTTCTACACCACCACCCATGGAGCCTATCTGTCAGGGGTCAGAGAAGCACAGAGACTCATAAACCACTACTCTCATTAAGTCATTAAGGCATCTGTCCACAGAGAACATGATGCGTGAGAATAATTGTTGGTGCAGTGTATAGTTTGTAATGAAAATGCAAATGTTCCATTGGTTGTGTTTATTTTCAAAGATACAATGAAAAGATATAAGAAAGATCTTGGCCAACAACAGGAAGCTTTCAAAAGGAAGTATTGCGGTGCATAAACTGACAGTGATTAGAAAGCCAAAAATATACTGTATTTCACCAGATGGCGCTATTGTGTAGTCCACCCTTACTTGCGCAGTATGAAAGTAACGTTTCTAGTTGGTCAACAGCAAGGTTCATAGTATGTAAGATCCTAAAATCACCCAACCAATTTTCATTAAAAACATAAATAAACAAGGTCTCAGCCAATAAGATGGGAAATGAAATAAAATAACAATCCAGTTAGTTGAACACTTAATTACAGACTAGGAGGTTTGGAACTAGATTTTCAGGAACTGGGCTGATGACTTATGGAGAAAAAAAAAGAAGAAAAGATTAACAGCGCAACTGTACAATCAATGTATTGAAGGGTGTGGTTTTGGTTGCAAAATGACTGAGTGCAGTGTGCTGTTCACTAAGTTTACATTTACATTTACATTTATAGCATTTAGCAGACGCCCTTATCCAGAGTGACGTACAAGAGTGCTTTAAATTCTCCATCAATGAATATTTCATTTCTGGTTCATACGATTACAACGAAATGCACTGAACACAAACCTGTTGAAAAGAGAACAACTGCTAGCGGTTTGTTTTTTTTTTTTTTTTTTTTTTTTTTTTTTTTTTTTGAAGAAAACACTAACTATCAAGGTGTAAGTATTTAAGAAAGAGGTATGTCTTTAGGCGTTTCTTGAAGATAGCTAGCGACTCAGCTGTTCTGACATTGATGGGAAGTTCATTCCACCACCTTGGTGCCAGAACAGAGAAAAGTCATGAGGCAGATCTACCTTGTATCATGAGAGAGGGTTGGACCAGTCGAGCAGTGCTTGTTGACCTGAGGGAGCGCGGTGTGGTGCGTGGGGTGATGAGAGCTCTAAGATAAGAGGGTGCTGTTCCACTTTTGGCTTTGTAGGCAAGCATCAATGTTTTAAATCTGATGCGTGCAGCTACTGGAAGCCAATTAAGGGAGCGCAGCAACGGGGGTGGGGTGAGAGAACTTAGGGAGGTTGAAAACAAGTCGTGCAGCTGCATTGTGCAGTTCTCTTTTCTAACAGTTAATCTCATGAAATGCTAGATGATTTATTAGTGAACATTAAGTGATTTAAACGCTTGAATAATGCAAGGTAAGATGTAAGGAGCTGAACATGACGAGGCTGAATACAGCAATATTTGCCAACTGTTCAAAAAAAAAAAAAAGCTAAATATGGTGGCCATCTGTCCGATTTTAGGTCGGACAGTCTGGATTTAAAATACCATGTCCATCTACCGGCACAGCCTTGAGCCGGACGCTCATTGGTCCTCCTTTTAAGATCATCGGTATTGTATACTTTATCCAATGGTAGCCTATATAATAAATAAATAAATAAATACCGGGTACTGTGGGCCACTCAGTGGGAAAGTCAATTCCAGTTTAATTTTCCTAATAAAAAGATGATTCTACTCTTAATATTTTGTATTTATATTCTCTCCTTTAATGATTACATCATTCCTATATTTGATACTGACACAAAGGAGAGGGCACAGGCCTACAGAAAGATTTTATTGTCATCAGATATAGCTTTGCATACTGCCAGCATCTAGAATGATTTTGATCAGCATTTTAGTGTTCATAGCAGAGGGCTCTCTCAACTTGTTATATTTTAGTTTGTCAGTTGATAAGATTTTGTAGGCTTTGCATACACATGTGCACCCCTCGAAAGCCTGAAACCACAGAGCCCCCCACATAACTAATCCCAATTTAACCCCTGTATATAGCTATACACCACATGCACATACATTCAATTAATATGAGGGTGTGTAACTGTGGTAGGAAGGAAGGAACTAAATATGTGCTAAATATGTGTGTGCACTTGTGTTAAAAATGTCAAGCACAGTAAAGAATAATTTTTGACATGAGATATTGACATATTAGTATATTAGTATTAATATTTTTATTGGCAGTTGTATGGGAACATATTGATATCCTTTCAATATGTGTATATTATACATTTATTTGGCATAACAATCATTACAATCATATTCCATAGGTTCATGGCCTTGAAATCTGTAGGGAACTGATGTGAAACTGCAGGCTTATCCTATATTTCAGCATAAATTCATGAATATAAGAAAGACAATACTGTGAAAAAGCTGCCTATCAACCAAATAGTTGTTAAATAGTCCATGCAATTACTAGCCATTACTCGCATATCTTATTAAATAATCTATGTAAAAGTCAAACTAGTCATAAAGCTTTATTACTTTCAAATTTTCAGAAAAGTAATTCATATCGAAATAATTTTCGATATGATACTTAAAATAAAATGTATGTAAACAATTTATAATTTCACAATAGGGGCAGTCATCTACAACTGTCATGTAATGTCACTGCCCTGCCAATTAGACATTCATACTGATGAAGGATTCCTGTTGTCTCTCTTAAAACAGGCCCTTCTCTTTCTTCAGGTTCTTCTGTTTCCACAAGGGCATGCAGTAGAAATCCATCCGTGAAACCCCCAAGACTAAAGCGAAGTCATCTTCTGAGAGATACTCCTGAGCACAGAGACAAATGGGAGACCATCTCATTGTCAGAAGAACCGTTAAATTATTTTATTCCACATTGCTGTTGAATTCTCGAATCTGATGGGTTGGGTGTTGATTAATTTTCTATTACAGCCGCTTTCAAAGTAGTACCGCTTGTAAGGAAAGTCACAGGTTGCATTCATTCTAATACGTTATTGTTTTCATCGTAATTCACAGGGACGTGTATTGTGGAAAAAAAATCATTGATCTGGTGAAGTTTTCTTAAGGAGGCATTTATTTAACATTTATGGAAGTGTCAGAGCTAAAGGAGGGGGGATTCTGTCTGGGGACAGAATGACTGTTTAAAACATTTCTAGACATGCGGTTATAGGAAAAACTTTGGGTGGTAACGCACTGGGGCACATCACATCACCCCATCATTGATTATTTCCTTATAACAACATGCTCTGTGGTGTTTTATTACATACATAAAGGTTGCCTGATCTGAGAATGAAGAACACAAGCAGTAGGATTTTATTCAGTTATGGGTACTTCATGAAAATACCTCTCTTCTGGCAGGATCAACGCCTTCAGGCAGGTCCTCTACTGAGCAGTTCACCAGCTTGGATTTTGGATATTTTGGCAGTGTAGTGGGGGACATGGGGACCTTTCCAGAATTCTCTGAGATGGTGTGAGAGTTGGTCAGGTCCTAAATTTACAACACACAGTCTGATGGTCACCAGAGCCAGCTACTAGTCGAAACTTTCATTGGATAAGTTTAATAATGAAAAACTACATTATAACCCACCACTGTAATCTTAATGATGTCTGTTGCATCTCCAAGCTCAGATTTCAGTTCCTCATAGGACTTTCCACTCTGAGAAAGCAGAGCACCTTTCAGTTTGAGATTATTACTGCTGTGGGATACATCATGTATGGCAAAATGAATAGTAATCTTAGTGAGTTTTAAACTTATTCAGATGTGCATACACTCCACATGTGAGGGTCCCAGGCAAGGAACCAGCCAGTGAAGGTAGGTGGCTCGAACCCCTGCTTGACCACTAGTATTGGTGTGTCTGGGTCACGTCCAGCAGGATGGCTTTTCAGGTACTCTTGTGCTGTAACCACAGCTTCCTTCTTCTCTATGTCATTGGATCCTTTACCAATCCACAAGAATATCTGATCAATGGAGAAGTGCATTCAGTTACAGCCTGATGACACATGTTTCAAGCTATATTTTGGTTGCTTAATTTGAAAGCTGAAAAATGTATACACTGAAATAAAAAAAAAAACAAATATACACACAAAGCTTTTTTAGTGCAAAAGTTTCTTTTTACTAAAATCAACCAAATTTATTTTCTTCTTTTTTTCAGCTGTGTCAAAGGTAACAGACCAATTACTCATACTCATGACGTTGGGATAATAATGGCTGTTGTTATGTTCATGGTCTTTTATCTATCACTATCAATATATAGCACAAGCTTATATTCTATGATGATTTGGTTAGCTAGTTGTTAGATGTTTTTGCATCTGGTGTAAACCCTAGAACATTTGTGTGAAAAAGCCTTGATCTACGCAGGACTATAAATTCTCGAGGTTTAATTCCCTCCAGAAAGGAGCGAGACCACGTACCTGGTCCCAGGTATCTAGCAGCATGATGTCATCCTCATCCAAGTCAGTCTGGTCAAAGTTTGTAATCTCAGTTGCAATGAATGTACCAGTCTGATTGGAGCACTCAAAGAGGCGGGGGGTAATCTGACTGGTTTCATCCTGCAGTCTAATCATGAAAACAGAAAGTAGAGCTTAATTAAATTGTCAGATTTTAGGAATGCTGATATTTGACTATTTTATGTCATTTCACCTCTTGCCACTGGCATACTGGGACTTTCCGCCAAGGTTCAACCAGAAATCAGCAGGTTCCTGACCCTCTGCTATGACTTGCTTCTCTCTCTTGGAAATGATGTCAGCTAGAGATTTACCCATCTCTCTTTCATCTCCGCTACAGCCCTAGAGGAAAAGAGCATCATGTGATTACACTTAGAGGTTACTATTCAGTTATCTTCATTGACCGTTTTTGAGTCATGGTGAATCAGGAGCCTATCCTGGGAACACTGGATGCAAGGCTGGATGGGTGGGATGGCAGTTCATTGCAACCACTGCACACACACTCTCATACACTAATTTACACTTAGGGTCAATTTGGCATTGGACCTAAGAATCAAATGGTGAAGCTGTGAGGCACAAACAATAAATTCTTGACCATACAGACACTACGGATGGTACCTGAAAGGTTTTTTTTTTTTTTTTTTTGTGAGAGAAGATACTCGCTAGTGACCAGGCCTTAAAACATAACATCTCAACGTAAGGTTCAACTTGACAAAAGCATTTACTACACATATCACAAAAATGGAATCTGTATTTCTCTATATGGAAGATCATTTCAAACACCTAATGTTCTAACTTAAATGTTCCTTAGTGTTAGAAGTAATACACCATCCCACCCTTTTTGCCGTTCTTGTTAAGTTGGAGTTGAGACAAACTTGGTATTGACACTGACCTTTCCGTACCACAGGTAGCAACAGTTGGGGGTGCTGAGCACAAACACGTCATTGGAGTTGAGTGAGGAAGAGCGAGCAGACACCTCGACTGCACGTGTGTTGAACTCATTTGTGCCATTAACCTGGAATAGCCTTGGTCCTGATGGACCATAAGAAGAGTCGTCTTTAGAACTGCCTTCCTATGAATCAATAGAGAGTAGGAGGCAATTAAGACTACATTTTAAGTAAGCCAGACTGGTGTCAGAGAGAGAGAGAGAGAGAGAGAGAGAGAGAGAGAGAGAGAGAGAGAGGGGCGCAGACAGAGAGATAGAGAGAGATAGAGAGAGAGAGAGAGAGAGAGAGAGAGAGAGAGAGAGAGAGAGAGAGAATGAATATATAAAATATACGGTATACAGAGATATAGAATATACACATAAATATATTAAATATCTTAAAACCAAAGCTGGATTTAATGACACTAACCAGAAGGCTACAACAGTTTTAATATTTAGTCACATCAAATAAAACAAAATGTTGATACCGATTTGCCTTCTGCATTGCCACTGTACATATTTTTGCCAACAATACCTTTGATATTATTTGTTAATGATGATTATACACCAGTTAATATTGAATATCAGCACTTGGCCTGCAGCCTTGTGCCTACAGCTGAATCACAGCTGTGCTGTTATTCAAATGCAGAGGAAAGTAGTGAGGCTGCTGAGTTGAGTAACTAATACAGTTATAGTTACAGTGCAAAGGTTTGTATATCATAAGGAATACTTTTTGTTCATAAATTGTAAATTAGAGGCGATTTTCCATGTCTGCCCAGAGATCATGAGGGATGCAAACATTTACACTCAACTGAATTGTATGCATGCATTTGTGTTGTATAATGAAACATTCAAAATATTCAGTAAAAAACTTCAATAAAAACTCAGCAAACATCCTATCACTTAATAAATAAGTAATCAATTTTGATGTGCAGGAGGGATTTATGCCCAGTTCATGTAAAAAAAAAATGAGGGCTTCATATTAATCAATTTACAAACAAAATGTAAAACTACTTTATATTTATTTTTTTGATTCTATGGAGATACCACAGACAAATGTAGTTATTTATTTCACCATCCTCTTAACCACACCTGTGGAGGTGCTGAGGCACAATGAGTCATTCTGGTATTGGAACCTCCAAAACGCTAGTCAGCCCCCATGCCCACCTCATAAATCACCATCTTGCCCTTGAAAATGGCCATAAGGTGCATGGGCTCCTTCCCCATAGGCACTCGAACTTGCACTGGTTCCCCATTATACTTCTGGTCCAGAATGACTGCTTGATATGCAGATGCTGTCACTTCTGCCGTGCTTGCATGACGACCCTGAAACAATACATAAAAGGTACAGTATGTAAACGGCTTGCAAAAATATGACTGACCAGTGATTGTGAAAAGTAATATAATGAAAACTGCACTGTGAAAGGTATGGGATAACATGTGCACATACTTGCCAAATGTAAAGAATGTAGTGCATTTTGTTGTTGACTTCATATTTGTAGAGGATGAGGTAGCAGTCACCACCATAGAAGTGCCCCAGCCACTTTCTCTCCACAGGGACTAGTTCATTGTCCTGTATTCTCCATACCTGAAAGAGGAAAAGGACATCTGCTTTCTTAAACTGCTTCTGGGCTGATTTTATAGCAGTGCTTAACACATCCACTTTCCCTTCTGCTAATGGCACATGACGTATTAATGAGTATGATGACACGTACTGTGATATATTCAGGAGATCAGATAGAATTATAAATTATATATGCAAGCTAATTGAATGAAGCCTGAACATGAATATAAACAGGACGGTGCCCTTGAATTTGATCAAAATTAGGTTTAAAAGAAGATACAAGTACTGTTTTATGAGATACAAGTACTGCTAGACCTGACCTGCTGTTCCTCAAGATACAAGAAAGAGCTACATAAAGACTCTTCTCTTCATTGTAACTGGAGTTTAGTTTAATGGTATTCTTAGACCACTGGAGAGTACTGGATGGTGGCATCTGTTAAATACTGTAAATATAAGTCTAATTGTAATTGTGTTTATTGTGCACTCATGGTCTGGATTCACTATTAATTCCTGTAATTTCCAAATAAACATTGTAATCATTTAGAATGTTGAACACAGCCTGTACTTAATGGTTGTATAGTCTATTGTATAGTGTTGTGTATAGTCTATTGTCTGACTGTTTGCACTGTTGTCTGCTGCTGGTTCATGTTAAATGTAACATCGTGTCCTGGAGAAACTATATTTCATTCCTCACTCAACGTGTCTGTGATAAGAATGTATGACAATAAAGATGACTTGAATAGTTAATAAATATACAAGATTTCATGTGCTAAAAGTCATTAATATTGTAAAACTATCTTCTTTCATTCATTTCTTCATTCATCAACTTGTTGCTTAATATCATTACGGTCCTTGGTACATGTTTGTTCAGAGAAGCAGCTTTTTATCAGCTGTTTTTTCCAAACCAGGTCAGACCAAGCTTCTTGCTTCAAGTTTACAAAGTGTCTCACTTGCCTGACAGGAGGCCTATGAAACCCCCAAACTTCATCATCATTGATTTTGACTTTGGTTCCAAAGAAGTTCACCATTTCACTATATCATAATATTTGCTTACAATTTTACATTTTCATAGTGGGCATTAAATTCAAATACAGCTCTGTATAGAAAATGCAGTATTTTAGAAGGTCTAGTTTCTAGCACTTGATGTTTATTAGATCATCTATAGACTACCAACTCATCCTTAGATTTAGGTTTAGTAGCCACATATAAGTTGTTGTAATATTTTGTGTCTAATATATTAATTCTTTGTATTTAGAAGTCAAGTTGAGTACTATTTACACTGACTTGTGAAGGCGTAAGTAGTCCACAAAAATCAGATTGTAAGAATAGACACAGGACACTTACACCTTGAAAATGAATGAAATACCATTTTGCCCTTGCATTTGCATTAAGATGAGGGACCAGGATGAGCTATAAAATCCTGCTGCTCCAGCACATTTTGTATGTTACACAATTGTGTTTTGCTCCACTAATGTCAGTGCAGGTACTTTAATTTTTAACCACAAAAATAGAAATTATGACGAACCACAGCAAATTGGCAATATACCAATCTGATGGTCTATAAATTATTTTTGTTTGTAGAGTGTCGAGTGTCTAAAGCAGACTATCCAAATACAGTATAACTCAATAATTTGTGACTGATAGCACAAATTACACAGATTAAGTCACTTTCTGGACAGCTATAATCTAAGTAACAATGATAAAGGTTATCTTTTATTGAAGATCTAACTGGTTATTTTTTTCAGTGGTTACTAACCTCGGCTTCACCAGACCCATCATCCACCATTTTCTGCTGAGCTGCTATATCAGGCCTGGCATGCATTGATGTGGCATCAAACTTTATCTGTTCAACCTTGGCTACAGAGAAGAATTAAAATGCATATAGAACATTTTGGTTATATTTGTACATTAGGTATCATTTTCTGTTAAATAATTAAGCTGTGCTTTGCTTACCTATTTTGCCTACAGTATGTGTTGTGCCCAGTCCAGTACTTTGTCCCTTCACTGTCCATTTCTGGAAGAGCTGCTTGAACACTGAGGACTCCGAGCCATCATTTACTGTCTCCACATAAGTGGATGGAGGATAACCTTTGGCTTTTTTGTATGCCTGAATGTGTAAGGATGTAAGAAAATACTATATATGTCTTTGCATATTGTGGGATTGTATTTATTTAATTTATTAAAAATTAAGTACTGAAAGTTAACTCCCCTTTAAGGGCATGAGACATGATGCTGAGATGTGTCTCTCACCTCAGCTTTCTCTAGTGCTTCTGACCTCTCCCTTTTGGATGACTTCCGGCCCTTCCAGATAAAGATACGTATTCCACCCTGATCCAGCAAATAGCAGTCCTGTCAAAAGAGATTAGATATGTCTTTAATGTAATATGATATAAGCTCAGTAATCAAGGACCATATTTATACTATGTCAATATTGTAGTGGATGGCAGGTGCTTATCTATTATTCAGTCAGCCTTGTGGATCTCCTTTAAGATTTTGCAACATATTTATGGCGCTAACACTTGCATGGAGATACAAGTACATCACTAAGTATTTAATGTGAATGTGCTTATTCCTTTTGTCTAGTTTTGCTTCCCTTACTTCTTAATTTGCCACTCTTTTTCACTGAAGACCATAGAGTTCAACTTTGACTATAACTATCACAACACTGCCTTGAAGGAGAAGTATGTTTGTTTCAATTCCTGCCCATTGAGAGTTATCTTGGGAGACCATCTATCTTTTGTAACTTTACAATGATCCTGTCATTGATTAAGGTAGGGTTCTTATCTCTCTGCTCATTACTTTATGACCCTTGGATCCCTAGAAAATGCATGTGCATCTTCAGTTGGTTTGACTTTTATGCAGTGTTACAGCCATTTATATCAGCGTGGCCTTTGCACTGGGTTGTGCCCTCTCCGAGTTGGTGAAGCACAGTGTATAGTATTGTTGGCTAAGTAGGCAAAGTAAGTTGTTGCAATTTGTAATCCAATCCTTAAAAACAAAACAGAAAACAAAACAAAACAAAAAAAACAAACAAACCAAAAAACCAAAACAGCTAAATTGTGGTAAAGTGGTTTCTCTTCAACAAGTTTGTGCATCTAGAATTATATTGTGAAATGTTACAAACACACAGGTCCCAATTTTTACATGCTCAAAGGCTAGGATATTGTCTTGAGCACATAAAATTGCTTCATACCTTGCTCACTTCCTATTGCATGAGGCTGGGATGGTTGGCACAGAGAAATGTGAGGCCCATGTAAATGAGACAGCACAAGGCAAGGTTTATTTTTTTCATAACATTTTTTTCTTTTTTTTCAGGACTTTGCCACTACCTCTACTTTCTAATATCTAAAACCTGTAGTGCAGTCTGATACTGGGCCTTATTTTTATGATCTTCATGCAACTGCAGGCGATAACCTGCCAATGATAGTAAAAAAAAAAAAGTGGCGCGGGGGAGGGTTACAATGAATTAGATTACATACAAATTACAATGAAACATAAGGAGGCATGTTAGGCATGTTACTGTGATATCCAATCAAATCAGCTACTCACAATCCCTTAAAAAGGATAGTGAGCTGTATTTTTTTTTTACTTTCACAATTATATTTTAGTGGCGGAGATCATGTAGCTGACAACTTGCAACAAATGTGCTTCCTGTTTTTTTTTTTTTAGCCATTTTGTTGGAGCTTACATATCCATGATCCTGTACAACATAGTGTTTATAATGGTTCATTCCTCATATCTATTATGGTAATACTTTTGGTGAGTCTAGGTTTTAATTAGTTAATTAATGTTTGACATTTTACTATCAATTCTACTATCATGGAACATGTATAATATAATATTCCGGAAATAATTATGTGCCAATTCCTGGATTTATGTTTACATATAAGTTGTTCTAACATTTTACATCTAATAATCCAGTCATTTGTATTTAGTAGTTGGGTGAAGTAGCCTACTTATATTGAGCTAGGGAAACATAATTAGTTCACAATCAGATTGTAAGAAGAGATACAATACTTTCACTCCCCTGAAATTATTAAAATACCATTTTGTTCTGGCTTGGACATTCAATTGACACCATCCATCCATTTTCTGTACCGCTTGTCCTACATAAGTTTGCAGAGAGCCTGGAGCCTATCCCGGGGGACTCGGGGCACGGGACATCCTGGACAGGGTGCCAACCCATCGTAGGGCACAATCACACACACACACCCCCATTCACACACTATGGACAATTTGGAAATGCCAATCAGCCTGCAATGTATGTTTTTGGACTGGGGGAGGAAATCCCCGAAGCACGGGGAGAACATGCAAACTCCGCACATAGAGGGTGGAGGTGTGAATCAAACTCCCAATCTTGTAGGCGTGAAGCAAACGTGCTAACCACTAAACCACTGTGCCCCCATTCAAGTGATACATATGCAGTATATCCAAAAAGACAGCATTATTGTCAAGTCCAAACAAGTTGAGGCCAGTCACTGTGACATATATTGCATTTTGTATATTTTATTGTTATTGTAATTATTTCATGCTATTGTGTGTGTGTGTTTGTGTGTGTGTGTGCATGTGTGTGCGCATGTGTGTGTTTTCAGTTCATATAGCTCCTTTTAAGCTCTTTAAACTCTTTTAACAGTTGAACACTTTTAATAATGTCTTTTTGTTTGTTGTGTGATTTAGTTTCTTACCTCCGGATTCAGCAGGTCTTGTGTTAGTGGCTTCACAGCTACTTCCTGTACCACCAGATTGCCTTCAGCATCTGAAATGCTGCCCAACACAATTGCACATTTTAGTGCTCATGTAACACAGGCTTTAATGAGTGCCTGCTTTGGAATCAAGAATAATAACTATGCAGTAGTATAGTAAGTGGACCTTTAAAAGGATATTTGTAAATAGATTTGTATGTAAAGTGCAATTTTAATGATCTTACTGAAAGAGTTTGATGCTGGACTTCAGTTTTTCATCCACCACCTCATCTGCAATGGCTTCTTTAATGTTCCTTTTTTCACCCAAGGCCTGTTTCATCAGTTTCATGGCCTCCTCAGAAGAGCTCTCATTATCTCCCTCCACCACTGTTACCTGTGCTCGACCCCCCCTCTCTCTGTCACGGATATCTTTCGCCAAATTCATTCCCTACATGAACATAAGCAGTTAATTCACTATCATTATCTCACCAGAGATTGAAAAGGCCTTACTTGATTTCAGCTCTTCATATTCTTTCTGTTTATACTGTTTAAATCTACTAACCCCATTTCCATAAAAGTTTTTTCTAAAAACAAAAATATGTGATTTGTCAAGTCTCTTGGAACTTTAATTAACTGACAAAAGTACAAAGAAAATATATTCAATGTTTTCACTGACCAACTTAATTTTTTTGTAAATATAAACAAATTTTGAATTTCAGTCCAGTTTCAGTCCAATTTCTGCCTTTCAGTCCATCTGAGATGAGCTCGGGCCCAGAGAACACAGCAGCATTTCTGCATAGAGTTTCGGGTTGCATTTCTGGATGCAGCGGCGGACTGTGTTAAGTGACAATAGTTTTCCGAAGTACTTCTGAGCCCATGTGGTTATATTTATCAAAGTAGCATGACGATTTCTCAGGCAATACTGCCTGAGGGCTCAAAGGTCATACACATTCAACAGTGGTTTCTAGCCTTGCCCTTTACTCAGTGAGATTTCTCCGGATTCCCTGAATCTTTTCACAATATTATGCATTGTAGATGGTGAAAGACCTAAATTCTTTGCAATCTTGCATTGAGCAAAGTTCTTTTTAGAACTGACTGACAATACTCTCATGAAGTTTGTCACAAAGTGGTGAGCCACGACCCATCCTTGCTTGCAAAGACTGAGCATCCTTGCTTACCCTCATCTGTTACCAATTAACCTGATCTTCCAAAATGGTGTTACTTGAATACTGTATAAACGTTTCAGTCTTATTTTGCCTCTGTCCCAACTTTTTTTTAGTGTGTTGAACGCATCAAATTCTAAATTTGTTTATATTTTCAAAATACAAAACAGTTGGGCAGTGAAAACATTGAATATGTTTCTTTGTAATTTGTCAGTTAATTAAAATTTCAAGAGACTTGACAAATCACTGATTTTTGTTTATACTGCATTTTTGAAAGAATCCCAACTTTTATGGAAATGGGGTTAGTACTATACTGTATATAGCTAATGCACTTATTACTTACTGAGCTAATAGTAATTGTTTACCTTTAGCCTCTCCATCCGATTGCTATGTGGGCCATTCCACTGGATAATGAGGTTCCCCAGATCCAATAGGAACACATCGCCTTTATTAAAGCTGTTCCAGTTCATATCCACCTGAGCACAGAGCAAAACAGCTTTGCACTGAATGTCCTCCATTTTATTTTAAATATCTGTTAGATGACTATTGGATTAAATAGAGGATTAAATATAATTATCTGTATAATTTTAGCATTCATTCTTCACCCCATCGTTTCTCTTATTTTTAAAATCACTCTTCTTTGTGGCCTATTTTTCTTTATGTATGTAAATAAGTGGAAACAGTGTAGAAAAAAAAAAGCATATGTGAATTCTCAAGACATTCTGATTAATTCTAGTGCAATTAGAATCATTTAACCAGAAAATCTTACTGTATAGAAAATTTCACTAATAGCATGCTGTATCATATGTGTGCATATGTGACTACAGCATGATTGTTTATTTATTTATTTATGTATTTATTTATTTATTTTTTACAATATATGATCATAAGCTCATGGATTGCCTTTGTAGCTTATGTGTCTTATAGCTAGTCAAAGCTTTAAATTTTTTTTTAGTCACTAGAAATTAGGGGCTTGACTTGAAGCAGCTCTTCTGATGTTTACACCATTTGAAATGATCACTCCTCTGGTGAAATACCACAAAGTTTTCACTTCCTGTGTAACTCCTAAGATGGAGTGTGAAACTTATCTCACCTCCCCTGCAGCCACATTCTTCTTGCCCTTGACATGCAGCAGTCTACGGACATTGTACGTGTTGGTTTCTACTTGCTTCATCCCCGAAGCTACTCCACCCTTCTTATAACTGTGGAAAAGAGGATGTAGTGTGTCTTAATGTGATTATTTTAACTTTTAAGTAATAATCTCTAACACGTTTTGTCACAGTGATGTAAATGCATCATCTTAGAACACCCCCCCCAAAAAAAAAAAATAGATTGTGGCCAACTTGACTTGTAGTTATAAAGTTCATCATGATATATAAGGCTACTTCTTGAAACAGTAGTGGTCATACTTATGGATCTTGTCAGTGACTTTTTCAGTAAGAGCTGGATGATCTACAACTTCTCTTTTTCTCAATCCACTTTTTTCCCCCTCAATCCAGTTCTTACAAAGCATATCGGACTGACCTTCTCTTTCTGACTGGAGAGCAATACATTGAAACTCAGCAATGACAGAATAGAACTGAGGTATTGCTGGACCTTCCAGTCACCAGCACCAGTCAGCCCAATTCCTCTAATCACAATTCATCAGTTGCTAGATCCTGCAGATTTAATCTTTTCAATAACTGAAGAATATTACTTTCTGGACTATGGAGATTCTATCTCAAATTCTAACACAACGTTTAGTCATCTCCAGATTGGATTACTCTCTACTTCCTAGTATCCCTTCAAATCGGATGGTACATTTTGCCAAATAAAAAAAAAAAAAAATTCACTGCATTATCTAAACATCTTGATTCAGAACTATGCACCCACTCACTATCGGAGTGCTAATCTTTGAAAGGCCTTACATGATGCCTTGTTTGAAATAGCCTTGGAAGGTGGGGCTCTCATAGCCCTGGGTCTCCCGATGTTGCACTGCGACGCCCCCCAGGTGGTCATCCATCATGGTAGTGTAAATGGCTGCAGCCCCTTGCTCATCTACGGAGGTCGCCTTGCCCAGCCAGTAGTGAATGTCATAGGTGAAGGTGCTGCTGGTCTTTTGTGTCTGATTGAAGACATGTCACAGTCAGCACTCTGTTTGAAATTCTACATGAGTGAGTTTTTTTTTTAAAGGTTTTATGTAGTGTTTAATCATATTCATTACTTGACTGATATCTTGCAATAAATACATACATGTAGTATTAAATAGCTGTCTCCCTCATAAAACTGTCCATGTGTTTTAGGTGGGCAAGGCACCAGTTCCATTTTCTAAAAAACAGAGAAAATATAACTGATAAGTGTTGTGTTAAAGGTAACAAAAAAACCAACCAAACAAACACCAAACACGACTAAGCAGACTTCTGTGCTGAAACCTCACCTCTACTCTCCATATCTGCAGTCCTGGTGTGGTTTTATTGAGGACTTTTTTAACTTCGGTCTTTGTTTGGACTTGTGGCATGATGCCCGCTGCAGAATCAAGGACCTGAGATAGGAGATGAGAAAATCATTACACTGATAAGAAATCTTTTTTTAAGAAATAGAAGTTCCACAAAATAAGATAATTATTATCAGGCTGACATTTTACTCTAGTAGTTTTCAACTGTTTGTACATGAGGCCTTTCTCACTCCTCACAATGACAATCCTGCTTCCACTGGTTGTAATTGTAATTCATTTAAACCACTGTCTGTGCAGAGATTCTGTGGGTGTTCTCTGTGCCAGTCCATGTGGGTTTCCTCCAGGAGTCCTGGTTTCCTCCCACCTCACAAGAACATGACACTTGGTTGACGGGCTAAGATAAATTGTCCCTTGGTGTGAATGAGTGTGTGAATGTGTGTGTGCATGGTGCTCTGCAATAGACTTGCATCCCATTCAGGGTGTATTCTTTAAAGTTATATTTTTGTCTATAACTGTTTGGATCATGTGTGCACATGATGTTGGCATTGATTAAAGCACTGCGTTTCTGATATGCTTTTATTTATATAGTATTTTAAACAATAGACATAGTCACAAAGCAGCTTTACAGCAATCCAGATGCAGATGTAGATCCCGAATGAACAAGCCAAAGGCGACTTCTGGGTGACATTGGATAGTGTGATTATAAATCATTACAGTACACGTGTGAAAAGAGTAAAGGCAAACAGTACTGAGTGTGTTGAGAGGATGTTCAGTGTGAGCATATTGTAAACAGGAGACTGAAGATGAGCACAGGAGAGTCTTTATGATTACAGCAGCAGTTCCAAGGCACAAGTCTACAGTATACAGCTGAGATTATCTGGTGAAGCTAGGGTGAATCTTGGGCTTCAGTTTCTGTGATGTCTTGGGCTTCAGTTTCTGTGATGTTCCAATATTTATGGTCTCCAAGGTGGAAGTTCAGCTATAGCAGAAGGTCAAAAGTGCAACTCAAAACAGAAGTAAGACTATAATCTTCAGTATTACTCTTCAAAGTCTATTCTTGAAATGTATTTAACAGTTGTAATTTTATAAAAGTTATTTCCAAATTACAGCACAGTTAGTGTTTTGTGAGTCACAGGCACAAAAACATGTGCTACTGGGCTGACTGTGGAAATACTCTTTTAACTTCTGCATTTCAACCATTGCTTTTCTGCAGCTGTTTTACTGTAATTATGATTGATGTAAAGGATGAGCAATGGTCAAATGTGTGTGTATCATGATACTTGTATAATGATAAATATAAAAATAGTATATATGTAAATATTGTTTTTGAAATGTAGTGCTCTTTTTTGAAAAAAAAAAAAAATAGGAAGGAAGTTAGAGTTTGTGAACATCTTTCACAGGAACTAAAGTTGATGATAAACTGAAAGCTGTAAAGTGTTACCACAGTGTTTGTTTAGTGCGTCCCTTGTGTGTGCACACACCACCCAGCTGTTTCAATACGCTGTGGCTCATATATTTCGTATTAGATAATTTAATTTAGCCCATACTGCATCTCTTGTGTAGCCTCATGTTCTCTCTCACCCGCCCTCAGGCCTCAAAACCACAAACAACGCCCAGTCTTTTCCCTAATGTTCTCTGTTTTTGTTGATGGAACATTTGAGACAGTTGAGTTGATAGTGTTTGAGTTTGAATCAGTCTACTTTTCTATTGCATAATAGACCTACAGTAACTGTTCTTTCTGTCACAGTGTTAGTCAGAAGCTTGCAAGAGACGGCTGTCCAGTATTGTCTTGGACATGTCTAACCTCCAGGTTTAAAAGTTTGAGGATGGTATCATGTAATAACGTCTAGCTATATTATTTTCTATTTGATGAGATTATATAGTCCAAAAGACAAAATCTGATCCAAAATGATATAATCAAGCAAAAGGATGCTGCTAATTTAGTCTTGGTAAGTGCTTATTCACTATGAAGTGTCACAGGCTTTCAGTCAAGCTAAACTAAACCATCACTGACTACATCTGTGTTTTTGACATTGGACATTTGGGTAGCATAAATTACAGCTAGTCTCTAGGAACGCAAGAACAAAGATGTCATGTTCAGCTTTAGAATTATGATAATGTTTATGGTTTAATTACCCTTCAAACTATTTGTATACTACCCTGGCTGCAGTGACTCACTAGTGGGCTGATCTTATGGTTGCATTGGAAGCCTCTCTTTAATGCGGGAGGGACCGAGCTGCTGATGTAATGACAGATGAACTTACTGACTTCAGCTTGACAGCCTCCCTACTTAAGAAATACTTAAAACAACGCAATGTCATTCCATCAAACATATCGCTTAATTTTTCATGGTGTTAAATGGTATTTGTATAGCTATATCAGGTTACTTTGTTTGGAGATTGACGTGATCTGGTCTGATTGCCACTTAGTTGTCATTCTGCCACCTCCATCTTGTAGTCCAATCTTTCTCAACTGGACTCTAAATAAGCTCTAAACTTGGGTTCTTCCTAAATACACATCATTAGTTTCTGTTGATGTCCAAGCCCTTATGTACAAGAGATATTAGGTCTTTAAGATACAATCAAGCTATTTTTTTCCTGTTCTTCATTTGTGATTTTATGTAGACTTTGTAACAACTGCAGCATAGCCACACCCTTAACAAATGGCGTTCAAAAACTGTCGGTGCTGACAACAGGATATTTATTCGTCACCACAACAAAATGTAGACTAATATAACAATTTCAGCACAATGCTCAGTTGGCACAGCCACATAATTATTACAAAACATAGTTCTGAGTCATTTTCTATGGATGTAAGCTCCACACAGATGGTGATCGTTATTTTATGATTGCAATACTGAGTATACACTGATGCGACATTTTGCAACCTTAAACAAAATGGAAATAACTTTTAAAATTTACTTCAGTTTTCCTGAACAAATACCTGAATACACATGCAGAATAAATATTCCAGTAATTTGTGGTGCATTTACATCAGATACTTATGTAATCATGCACATATCTTTAGCTGATTTGAGTGATCATTAAGCTAACTAGAAACTATTAGAAATGCATCTTTTGGAGAGCACCACACAAGTGAACTCACCTGCAAACAGACACTTACCTAAAAAGAGACAGACAGCAGAGAAGTGCTACAGGATTGAACAGATGGCGTTAGAGTGGCCGTAATGCTCGCTCCCTACTTTACAGCCCCTGTACTTTGCCTCTCGGCCTGGCTGTCTTTTTCCAACCACTCAGGGTGATGCTTGCCTTTTATGGTGAGTGTAGGGGATCTGCATACAGGTGTGTGTGTGTGTGTGTGTGTGTGTGTGTGTGTGTGTGTGTGTGTGTGTGTGTGTGTGTGTGTGTGTGTGTGTGTGTGTGTGCATATTTATTGACAGGCATTACCTAGGAGCCTTATAGCCTCTACTGTAATTGCAATTAGCAATAGAAGAAATAGAGCATTTTTTCCAATTTAAAAAAATGTTTGTTCAGACCCAGGATTCGATATTGATAAACAGCTAAATATTATGTGCTGGAAACTGTGCTATCTTGCTATCTTTGTTTGATGTAGTTTTGGATGAGATGCTATGAAGCACCAATAATGGATTTCTTAGGTGTAAAAGTGAAGGCAAATAAATAAATAAATAAATAAATAAATAAAATAACAAGAACAAAAAAAAAACAAAACAAACAAAAAACCCCAGAAAAGATTTGTGCTTAAATCTCGAATGGAATGCAGGAATGCATAAATGCTTAACCCTTCCCCTACTATACACTTCTTGAACTTGACAGTGAACCTAATCATGTAACTGATTGTTTTACATTTGTCATCCATCAAAGTTTCTTCAAGGTATGATTAGTATTAGCAGCTATTCTTATTAGCAATGTCTGTAAACTACATTATTACATATTATAATCTGTTTAGCACTATTCTAATGAATAAAGTCAGTAAGTGATCACTCATTCCACATAATTAAAACTCTTGCATGGTAAAAGCATGGTTCAAGCTTCAGATGGGAAAACAGTTTGTCTAAAATGGACTGGTTGTGTGTTTGTGAGACGTACAGTGATGCAGTGTGTTTGCCTCAGCTTTTGCTCTGCCCAACTCATGCAGCAACATGAACATGACAACACTGGATCCCTTGTGAATGACGCTGTTTACGAGAGGTGCGTTGGAAAACATATTGAGAGTAACTTTTCTGATTTATAATTTGCAAGCTATTCAGCAACCTCTGACCTTACCACACACACATACACAACCTTCTGATGCTTGGCGCAAAACTTATAATGATCACCTGATAACTAATCACATCTACATGGGCTTCCTTTGTTGTTCTAAAAGATTACCTAAAGAAATTGCTTACTGTACCAAACATTTTTGTTTACCTACAATTTTAAAAAAATATGATATGAGAATAATTTCCTACCTGCTTCTGGGACGTGTGTGTGTGTGTGTGTGTGTGTGTGTGTGTGTGTGTGTGTGTGTGTGTGTCTGTGTCTCCTTGGCAGCAGAGTCTCAGCTTGTTTCACTCCCTGTTTGTGAACTTCAGCCTTCAGTACACCACGTCTTTTCTGATCCTTAGATTCATTAACCAGTTCTGCCATGGAGGACTGCATGGGCAGGGCTCATAGCTGAGCTCTGGCCACTGGTGCCTCAGATACCCGCTCCCCTTTCATTACATAATTCACTCATTATCTTGCACTGAGATGTGATCATTAATGTACCAAATGAAACCAAACGTGCACTTTATTTCTGCTAAACAGTAGGTAAATCAATTCATCAGTGTATTTTTAACCCAGCAAACTTCTCATTCTTCACCTTTCTAATTAGTTTTCACTGGCTAATTCATAGTAGTTACTGAATAATATGCTCTAAGATACAGAATATTAAACCGTGAGTCAACATTGAATGACTTTCTGACTTCTGTCATCTAAGAACTACAACTTTGTCCTTTTCCTCTGGAGTTGAAACATCAACCATCTTTTAAGTAGGACATTTTATTTAGATTTTCAATGTGCTTTACATACACATTACTAGTACACACATTATATAAAAGGAACTGACACTAAACAGCAATTTTGCAACGCAAGTTAAACCATTAAACTGTTGAAACCAATCTAGCAATGCACATTCAAATGTTAAACCATTGAATAAGAGGTAAGCAAAATACAATTTCACAGCCACAGATAAATCCTCCAAGGATCTCAATCCAAGTCCCTGAGAAGCAATTGTGGGCTACAGAACACTGATTACTGTGCTCAGTTGTTCAAGTAACAGTGTTAATTACCCAGCACAGAGGATGGTGCAAAGATGTGGACTGGACGAGCATGCTTGAGTGCTGGATTAGAAATGTGTAATGCATTTACAGTGGATTTATTTTACATAACTCAGTTTTCTTCCACTACTAATTTGCTACTACCTTAAGAGTCTCCAGTAAATGCTGGATTTGCAACAGTTGTCGTTGCCTTTTGGAATAATGGATTTTCACCCTGGAGAGAGAGAGAGAGAGAGAGAGATTGAAAAAAAAAAAATGCATGTCCAAAGTGAAACATGGAATCAGTGCTTTCACACCACATGTGCAATTCAATATGGTGATATTCAACTGTATTTCAAATTATAATTATTATTATTATTATTACAATTATTATTAACATTGCATTACACCCAGAGAAATATAGAACATACTTTTGCCCACTGACGGCGCTGCGCTTCCTTTTCAAACCTCCTCCACTCTTTGAGGTCTTTGAAATAGAATATTGCCTTAATGAGGATGAGGAGTAGAAGTCCAATCAGTGCCACAGCAGCCAGAGACCCACCCATGATGAGTCCAACATTCGGCCCCTCGGGACATTCTAGCATACAGCATGTACATAGATTATAAAATGACAAGTCTTGGCATATGTTACTATATGTTATATAACATTTATATATAACATTTGGTACATCATTCTTGGAAAATGTAACAAGCCACCATTTGATGAAACTAAACCACAATTACAAACATGGTCAGAGTTACTGATTTGCTTTACCTCTGTCCTTGAGGACGTTCACAATATACTTGTCAAATCCATCTTGCTCAGTCATTGAGAAGATCATCCGGCAGCCTTCTTTGTCCTTCACTTGGCACTCCCTTTTTGCCAGTTTTTCAACTACTGTAACTTCAAGGTGGGTGCAGGCCATGGTGCAGTTCTTCTCAAATGGTCCCGTCCCAAATGCCTTGCATTCAACACAGTTCCTAATATTTAATAAGGGGATGTGATTATCAGCATATGAAATGAACACATAAAACATTTGTAGAAATGAAGGCCTTTGGATGAGTCCAGTCCATGAATCTTGATTTACTATTGTTCAACATTCAAACTAATCTGAATGATTGGACACCTTATAACAGTGACATTTTATTTGGATAGTTCACTTTAGATACTCTACAACCAATCTGCATCAACTCAACAACATGTCAACAGATACTGATCTGTCTCAAAACATCATATATACAGTATAATCAATACTCTTCACATTTCCTATTAAAACTCTATAGAAAGTACAATACAATGTCATTAATTGGGCTACCCAAATAAAGTGAAAGCAAAAGGGGCAAGTTGATAGTTGATAGATTCCGTACTATCTAATTAATAAAGTCCCTACTATCCAAATCAAGTGCTATGATTTTAATATGTAAGAGGCTGAGAGGTCTGATGTTTCTCTTACCCCGACTCTTGGCATGGTAATACACATGTGTCACATGTCTCACATCTGAATCCACCGTATCGCCTCTCGCAAACACACTCGTTGCACACACACTTGCCACGTCCATGACACACGGTTTGTCCCGTCAGGCAACCTTCATCAGATTTTACGCAACTACAGGCTGGTCCTTCATAGCCATCATTGCATTTACATACTCCACATCTGCAATCCCCTTCACCTGAGGAAAATCCATAAACCCAATGTAAGTGCATGTTTGAAGTGCTGTGTGTAAAACCTCTTTCGGCACGTGTGTGTGTGTGTGTGTGTGTGTGTGTGTGTGTGTGTGTGTGTGTGTGTGTGTGTGTTTGTGTGTATGTGTTTGTGTGTGTGCGCGTGTGAGCGCGTGTGAATACCTCCACACAGTTTGTTTTTGAACTTTTCGCAGTGCTCATCATCACATTCACAGTGAAGACCGTGGTAGGATTTGCCCCCCTCTGTTTGGTGGCACTTGCACACTCCACACTCACAATCTCCACGGCCCTCACACTCTGTCCCATTGTCTTTGCGGCATTGAGCCTTCAGAGTGGCCTCATCTTTCTGACCCAAGCTGCACTCACACCGCTGTCCCAGGAAGCCAGAGTTGCAGCTATGGGGAGAGAGAATCATAAAGTATCACATATATGCACTGTTGTGTAATTTAGTTTGCACATTGTGAGTAAGCAGGTGGTGGTATACAGGTGGTTTTGAGAATATATGATGTACTTACACTGTGATGATATTATAGTACACTAGTACAGATGCTCAGGATACAAAATTAATCTCCAGTGCAGTGTTATTATTGAAATGTGCTCCATTTATTGATATATGATTTGGTAAAGCAGACCATGTCCTCTACTAAATAACATGGAGAGTAACTGTGGTACTGTTAAAAGTGGGTAGAATTTGAATAATTTAGGCTGGAGTTCTCAGAGGCTTCTGCTTAGTGCTAGATAGCCAGGCCCCCTAATAAAGACTCTTGTTTAGGAGTTGTTGAACAGTATGGAGGGGAGGGGGAGGCATATCTTTTTCAAGGTCTAACCTACAATTAAAAAAAAAGGTTTCTTAGAGGTTCCTAAGTTAAGTGCTCATAGTTAAGCTCATAGGTTCCTAATGGACTTGGAACTTAACTGAGACTTAATTTTCCTTACTTTTCCTAACCTAGTCATTTTATACAGATGTTACAGTCCCCTGTAGTCCTGCAATAGTACTGGAATGGCAAGGCCAGTTCTTTTGTTTTTGCTATACACTAAAGACATTTGGGATCAATATCAAGATCAAAAGATGAACAAGAGACGACAGATCAGAATTTCAGCATTAATTTCCTGATATTTACATCTAGATGCATTAAAGAACTTAGAACATGACACATTCTGCTTGAACCCACCCATTTTTCAAGTGATCAAAAATATCAGAACATGTGACTAACAGGTGTTGCCCTGTTGGTTTGATTGTTTAAACAATTAATACTTCTGAATGTCTACTCTTGGTTTGAGCCCTGGTATTCGCCTGTGATGACTGCATTTGTTGTTAAAAAGGACAAACCAACATGAAGACCAGAGAGCTGTCTATGGGAAAAAAGCAAACCATTTTGAAGCTGGGAAAAGAGGGAAAAAAATCAGAGCCATTGCACAAGCATTGTCCTGAAAAATAAAGAAACCACTGGTGTACTAACAACCAGACACTGAAGAGATTTCAAGAGCAGAAATATAGAGGCCATATTGCAAGATGCAAACCACTCATCAGCAGTAAGAATCAGAAGGCCAGATTGGAATTCGCAAATACTGTAAATACAGAGATGAGCCACAAAAGTTCTGAAACCAAGATTAACCTCTACCAAAGTGATAGAAAGACCAAAGTGTGGAGAAAGAAAGGATCTGATCATGATCCAAAACATACAAGCTCAGCGGTCAGGCACTTTGGAGGTAGTGTCATGGCTTGGGCTTGCATGGCTGCTTCTGGATGGGTTCACTAATCTTTATTGATGAAGTAACTCATGATGGTAGCAGCAGAATGAATTCACAAGTCTACAGAAACATGCTGTCTACCAATTTACACAGAAATGCATCCAAAATCATTGGGAGGAACTTCATCATGTAGCAATACAACGATCGAAAACACACTGCCAACACAACCAGGGACTTCATCAGAGGAAAAAAATGGAAGGTTTTAGACTGACCAAGTCAATCAGCAGACCCAACTGAGCATGCATTTCACCTCCTGAAGAGGAGACTGAAGGGAGAAACCCCCCAAAACAAAAACAAACAACAACTGAAAGAAGCTGCAGTATAAGCCTGGAAAAGCATCACAAAAGAACAATGCAACAGTTTGGTGATGTCAATGGGTAACTTGCTTGATGCAGTTATTACAAGCAAGGGATATGCAACCAAATATTAAGTGTTATTTACTTTAATTCACATTAAAATCTGTTAATATCTGCTAATATTATCTGTTCCAGTTTTTTTGGTCACCTAAAAATTGGGTGGTCTGCAACCAAAGGTACCATGTCCTAAGTTGTTTAACACATCTACAGTTGCAATCAAAATTATTCAACCCCCATTGCAAATCAGGTTTAAGTATTGACTTTCGGCTGTTTGCAATGAACAAATCAAACAAAAGCAATTGAAATAGCTCAACACAAAGAATGCTTCAAGTGGCTTCCCCAAATTCAATACAACGTATAATGACTTCTTCAGTCTCAAAATTATTCAACCCCTTCATGGCAAGCATCTTTAGTACTTAGTAGAGCACCCTTTTGCTGTTATGACCTGCTGCAAACGAGATGCATAGCCAGACACCAGCTTCTGGCAGCATTCCTGAGGAATCTTAGCCCATTCCTCATGAGCAATGGCCTCCAGTTCAGTAATATTTTTGGGTTTGTGTGCTGCAACCGCCTTCTTCAAATCCCACCAGAGATTTTCTATGGGGTTCAAGTCAGGTGACTGTGATGGCCCTGTAGAATCTTCCAGGACTTCTTCTGCAACCAAGCCTCGGTGGAATTTGAGATATGCTTGGGATCATTGTCCTGTTGGAAGGTTCAATGACGCCCAAGCTTCAGCTTCCTCACAGATGGTATGATGTTTTCTCCTAGGATTTCCTAGAGCATCACCAAGCCATCACCATGCTTGACTGTGGACAGAGTGTTCTTCTCAGTGTATGCTTCATTTTTCTTCCTCCAGACATACCACTGATCCATCATGCCAAAAAGTTCCACAGAACAGAATCCCAAAACTTCTGTGGCTTATTTATATGATTTTGAGCATATTGGAGCTGACTTTTCTTGGGTTGGGTCAGTAGTGGTGTACGTCTTGGAGTGCTGGCATGGAAACCTTCTGTGTTTAGCACATGCCTTACTGTGCTCACTGAAACCTCAGTGCCTGTTGCCACCAAGTCCTGCTGCAGATCTTTTGCAGTCACTCGAGGGTTTTTCACAACCTGTCTTCTCGGAAATCTGGTTGCAGCCATTGATAGCTTCCTTTTTCTGCCCCATCCAGGTAGTGTAACCACTGTTCCCTTAAATTTGAACTTGCGAACTATGCTTCCAACGGTGTCTCTAGGAACATTCAGTGCTTTCGCTATCTTTTTGTATCCTGTTCCTTGTTTGTGAAGGGCGATGATCTCTTCTCTTAACTTTTTGGACCATTTTTTTGATGTAGCCATATTTCTAACATGCAGTCAAACGTGACACTCAACAAACCCCTAGCCAGTTCAGGTATTTCATGTGTTCTAGCTCAAGCACACCTGGTGCAACTAATGAAGCCGTTGAGGTGTACTTGAAACAACTCCTGTTTTGCATATTTGTGCTGTTGTGAGGGATTCTATTCAGGGGGTTGAATAATTCTGAGACTGGATAAGTTATTATAAGTTGCATTTTCAGTTGAATTTGGGGAAACCACTTGAAGCATTCGTTGTGTTGAACTATTTCAATTGCTTTTGTTTGATTTCTTCATTGAAAACAGCTGAAAGTCTGTAAACCTGATTTGCAGTGGGGGTTGAATAATTTTGATTGAATCTGTAGATGTGGATAAAAGCGTCAGCCAAATGAGGTAAATGTAAATACCATTAATTTTGCATTACCATAATTGTACTAACGCCATTTCCATAAAAGTTGGGATTTTATCTAAAATGCAATAAAAACAAAAATTTGTGATTTGTCAAGTTTCTTGAAACTTTAATTAACTGACAAAAGTACAAAGAAAAGATATTCAAAGTTTTCACTGACCAACTTAATTGTATTTTGTAAATATAAACAAATTTAGAATTTGATGCCTTCAACACACTCAATAGTCCTTGGTCACCACTGTCTGATTCTCCTCTTCATGATGTGCCATAGGAGACAGATCTGGACTGCTGGCAGACCAGTCAAGCACACACACTCTGTGTCTACGAAGCCACGCTGTTGTAGCAAGTGCAGAATGAGGCTTGGCATTGTCCTGCTGAAATAACCATGGACTTCCTGGGAAAAGATGTTGCCTTGATGGCAGCATATGTCTCTCTAAAATCCCAATATATGCCTCCACATCAATGGTACCTTCACACATATGCAAGTCCCCCATGCCATGGGCACTGATACACCCCCATACCATCACAGATGCTGGCTTTTGCACCTTTAGCTTATAACAGTCTGGTTGGTCTTTTTCATCTTTGGCACTGAGAACTTGACGTCCGTTTTTCCCAAAAACAAGCTGAAACGTGGACTCATCTGACCACAACATTTCCACTGCCATTCAGTCCATCTGAGATGAGCTCAGGCCCAGAGAATCCGGCGCCGTTTCTGCATAGAGTTGATGTGTGGCTTCCACCTTGCATAATAGAGTTTCGAGTTGCATTTCTGGATGCAGTGGCGGATTGTGTTAAGTGACAAAGGTTTTCCGAAGTACTCCCGAGCCCATGTGGTTATATTTTTCACAGTGGCATGATGATTTCTCAGGCAATGCCGCCTGAGGGCTCGAAGGTCACGCACATTCAACAATGATTTCCAGCCTTGACCTTTACGCAATGAGATTTCTCCAGATTCCCTGAATCTTTTCACAATATTATGCACTGTAGATGGTGAAAGACCTAAATTCTTCGCAATCGTGCGTTGAGCAATGTTCTTTTTGACCTGACTGGCAGTTCTCTCACGAAGTGATGAGCGACGAGCCATCCTTGCTTGCAAAGTCTGAGCTTTTGGTGGATGCTCCTTTTATGCCCAATCCTGATACCCTCCCCTGTTACCGATTAACCTGATCCTCCAAAATGGTGTTACTTGAATATTCTATAAACTTTTCAGTCTTATTTTGCCTCTGTCCCAACTTTACTTTTTTTGAGTGTGTTGAAGGCATCAAATTCTAAATTTGTTTATATTTACAAAATACAATTAAGTTGGTCAGTGAAAACATTGAATATCTTTTCTTTGTACTTTTGTCAGTTAATTAACATTTCAAGAGACTTGATAAATCACAGACTTTTGTTTTTATTGCATTTTAGAAAAATCCCAACTTTTATGGAAACGGGGTTAGTAAAATGGCAGACCCAACAACAATAATGCCACCACCACCACTACCACCAATAACAACAACAAATGAGCAACAGGAGCTCAGAACAGATGAGGAATTTTCCTGTACCTGCATGTTCCACAGACAATTGTGCCTTGTTGATTACAGTATGGGTTTACACCAGGCTGATTGTCGCACTCACACTCACATCGTGTCTTAACCAAAACCTTCAATTTTTCATTAATCCCCAAAGGATTAATGTGGAAGGTCTCTGCCTTTAGACATTTTGCTGCCTTTACAGTTACTACGAAAGTCACCTAGAGAGAACAACAACAACAAAAAAATCAAGAACACCGCTAAGCAGGATGTGCTGTAAAATATGCAAGCACACACATAATATATTTATTGGACAATACAGTGTGTGCCTGCATATTTTATTGCATATATTTTTTATCACTAACTGCAATATGTACACTATCACTATAAAGGTAACTGGGGATATAAATTCGTTTGAAGCTTGAAACATTTCATTACAAATAAACAATTTAATTACAAAGATTTAGATCAAAATTAAATGTGATACCTATTAATAGCTTGTATTGCTGGTGTGCGTACTGTGCGTTATGGTACCTCTTGATCGACGCCGACATTGTTGCATGTCCCCTTCTCACTAGGCCTCCCTCCTCCCTCACAATTAGATGTGAATGTTACTGATATGTCTTCTGGGAGTCCATCATGGCTCACAATTATATTGGAGGTGAGTTTCTGTAAAAAAAAATATAATCAGAAAGATGCAAACAAAACACTTGCACTTGCATTCAGTTCATTTAATTACATAGTAATTGCAAAGAAGTGTCACTAATTCTGTGTAAAGGTTTGTAAAAGAAAAAGTTCCTCACTTTGTATGCATCCACAATTAGGTTTACCACATTGCTTGAATCTGTACTTAGTACTCCAACTTCCGATTTAGGAATCAGTCTACTCAGGTCCTTGAGAAGAAAACATCCTTATATCACAAAGGGTATTCCTTATATCACAAACATCTTTATATCACAAAGGATTTTCCTTATATCACAAACATCCATCTAACCATCTATCCATCCATTTTCTGTACTGTTTATCCTACACAAGGTCATGGGGCACCTGGAGCCTACCCCAGGGAACTAGGGGCACAGTGCCATGGACACCATGGACGGGGTGCCAACCCATCGCAGGGCACAATCGCACACACATTCACACACGATGGACAATTTGGAAATGCCAATCAGCCTACAACGCATGTCATTGGACTGGGGGAGGAAATCAGAGTACCCAGAGTAAACTCCTGAACCACAGAGAGAATATGCAAGCTCCGTGCACACAGGGTGGAGGCGGGAATCGAGCCCCCAACCCTGGAGGTGTGAGGCAAACGTGCTAACCACTAGGCCACCATGCAACTCTCCCCCCACCCCATAACAAAGATCATTATATCACAAAGGATACTGCTTATATTAATATGATGTACCGTTAATTCTAATAAATATTCAGAGAATAACACTCACTTTGTATATTTGTGACACATCTTCAGTTACAGCAAAAATAGGCTGTATGTTGTGTGCTTCCAACTTCCTGGCTATCTGGCCAACAGATGGGTAATCCTGACAGGGACAGTTTAATAAAGACATTTATTTTATTTTAGGCAATACTTTCAAGAAAGCTATGTAACATCAAAGTTTTAGAAACATTTTCCTCTATATTACTTCAGAAGTATTCAGACATACCCAAGTGTTGCTCATGCTGTATATGTTTGTATCATCCAGCTGACAAGTCTCTTGGTTGGGTTCGAGGATGCCGGCAAGTTTCCCATCACCTGCCATGTGGAAACCAGCATCAGTGGCCAGCACCAGCAACCGCGTGCTGTTTCTCCAGCCGATCTTATCCTGTGCATGATAAAATCTTTTAGCCAAGCTATCAAATTTAATCAAAAGAACAGAACTGACTAAATTATCCAGTGATTATTTCCCAAGCAATGATAGTGTGAACAGAAATCAGTCAAAGAGATTATGAGGCTTGTGTTTAAAAGCAAGCGACTTTTACCTCAGGTAATGAAACTGATGAGGATGATGCTGATAATCAAAGCGAGAACTCATTACCCACTGTAACCTTATAACTATTTAAAATTTGGCAGTAACATTGTTTATCCATAAGTTGATTAGGTTATAAATATAGATAGGGTATCTTTTAGCAGACTTGTAATGAAATCATTACTGTTTTAATTTTTGTCTGGTACTGTTTATTTTTGAGGGTAACCAGAGAGTTATCGGAAAGCTACTGGTTAGCTATCTAACACGAGACTAGGATAGTTTGGTGTCACTAGCCAAGGGGAGGCACAACTAAGCTATCCTGGTATGGGTTTAACTGCTACAGTGCCATGCAAAGTACGTTATCAGTATTTATGCTCTGCTTATATCATGTTCATGTAACATGGACCTCATATAGACATTTACACACCTTGTTCTCCAGGCTCAGCATGAGAGGATGTTAGTGTTTCAGTTTCAACCCCTTTACTGGTAACAGTAAATAAATGAATCGGCATATATAAATTTTTCCCCTCACACTAACTGACTGTGTGCACTAGCGTTTGGCAGAATTGAGACCTGTCAGCCAATAAAATGCGAGTATTTCCACATATTTTCCTGTAAATCCTGTCTGATTGGTCTCACCTCCGTTCACTGAAGATAAAATACAACACTCCATTTACTGAAGATAGAAAATTACAACACTGCCATCTTCTTTTACTGACGTTCAGAAATGTAGTGACAAACAACTTCAAGTGGAGAATTATTCGGGGCTAAAGAAAAAATCTTCGGCACTACAGCCCCTAATGCCCAGGCCAGCCTACGGCCTGGGCATGGATGTTTGTACCAGATGGGCTGGTTTGAGTATTTCAGAAACTGCTGATCTCCTGGGGTTTTCACTCACAGCAGTCTCTAGAGTTTACACAGAATGGTGCGAAAAACAAAAAAACACTGAATGAGGAATGGTAATGTGGGTGGAAATGCCTTGTTGATAAGAGAAGTCAAAGGCCAGATTGGTTTGAGGTACCAGGAAGGATATAGTAGCTCAAATAATTACTCTTTATAACCGTAGTGAGCAGTAAAGCATCTCAGCATGCACAAAACATTCTCAAATTTACAAATTCACAGGAGATCAGCAGTTTCTGAAATACCCAAACCAGCCCATCTTGTACCAACAACCATGCCATGGTTAAAGTCACACAGATCACACTTTTTACCGATTTTGATGTTTGATGTGAACATTACCTGAAGCTCTTGACTGCAGCACAGAATTACTAAGTCTACATCAGAAAAACTAACAAACGTGATAACTAAGTGGATTGCTACAGAAGCCCTAAGTGGCCATGCATTAATGTTTTTCGTGATGTGGATTTAATTTTCTTGTGATATCGACATAACAAAAGTTGTTTTTTTGTGATCATGACCAATTTCTCTGTGCACTTGACATAACAACATGTTTTTATTGTTCTGGAGGCAGCAGAAACTTAGCGCAATCCTGCAACATCATGGATGAATTGATTAATATCTGTCAGTGTCAACTTCCACATTAGTATCCGACACTTGACCGGACACCCCCCGACCGGATAACCCTCTCTCGTAATGCAGAGATAAAGTTAATCTCTACAGCAGGCAATTATTAAATTTATGATGGCAATGGCAAAGACACTAACGTGCATGCAACACCAGTCACATTCACAAGGGACAAGATTTTCTTGTGATAAAATGACATCATGAGAAGACAGCTTTTTAAGTCAAGATCACAAGAAAACAGCTTTTGTTATGTCAATATCATGAGAAAACAGCTATTATGTTATGTCTAGATCACAATAAAATTAAGTCATGATCATGAGAAAACAAGAAAGAAAAAAAAATAACGCATGGCATCTTAGGGCTTCTGTAGATTGCTGTGGATTATAGGCCTGTTAATATGATTCTATGTTGAATCAAATATAATATATTTCTTTCTAAAGCTACTTTTCATAATGTCTGTTGAATGCTTTTCTCATCTAACACAATAATGATTATCTTTTGGGGGGTCATTTCTCAGCCAAAATTGATGTGCGATTACTTGTGTGTGTGTGTATTAGAGATGCACCGATACTAAATTTCTCAGCCGATTATTCAGAGTGATATCAGCCGATACCGATACTGATACCGATAGTTTGGTGGTTCTGCCTTTTATACCTTCTTTTAAATGAATAATAATTAATTCCACAATTCTGAAAGAAATGCAAATAAAAACAAATAAATAAATTTAATTAAAATGAATATATATATATATATATATATATATATATATATATATATATATATATATATATATATATATATATATATATATATATATATATAATTTTATTTATTTCTGCAGGTTTGGTTCTCCATTATAAATGTCCTTTCGCTATCTACGCTCGTACAAGGCACAGACAAGTATTTTCTCGTCATATTCCTTGGCATGTCGGCATCTAAGGTGTGTAATCAAATTAGTTGTGTTAAAAGATTTAACGTAAGTTCCACCTCGCGAAATTGTAGCAGTGCAGAGCTTACAAACTGCAGTTTTGTCATTGTCACCCAATTCAAAGTAATTCCACACAAGAGACATCTTTACACACAGCACAAATTCGATGTGTTTTCCCGCCCTCTTTTGATTGACAGGATATAATCGGCCCTGATCATCGGATGTTTTTAAACTATCGGCCGATGGCCGATGACCGATAGCATGAAAAATTTTATTGGACCATACCGATTACTGGCCGATACATCGGTGCATCTCTAATATATATGTATATATATATCTTCTTCTTTTCCTTTCGGCTGTTCCCTTCAGGGGTCGCCACAGCGAATCATCTGCCTCCATCTAGCCCTATCCCCTGCATCCTCTTCTCTCAGACCGACCACCTTCATGTCCTCCTTCACTACATCCATAAACCTCCTCTTTGGTCTTCTTCTCGGCCTCCTGCCTGGCAGCTCTAACCTCAGCATCCTTTTACCGATATATTCACTCTCCCTCCTCTGAACATGTCCAAACCATCTCAACCTGGCCTCTCTAACTTTGTCTCCAAAACATCTCACATGTGCTGTCCCCCTGATGTACTCATTCCTGATCCTATCCATTCTCGTCACTCCCAAAGAGAACCTCAACATCTTCAGCTCTGCTACCTCTAACTCTTCCTCCTGTCTTTTCCTCAGTGCAGCTGTCTCCAAACCATACAACATCGCTGGTCTCACTACTGTCCTGTACACCTTTCCTTTCATTCTTGCTGGTACTCTTTTATCACACAACAGACCTGACACTTTTCTCCACCCATTCCAACCTGCCTGCACACGCTTCTTCACCTCTTTTCCACACTCACCATTGCTCTGGACTGTTGACCCTAAGTATGTGTGTGTGTATATATATATATATATATATATATATATATATATATATATATATATATATATATATAGAAAGTGAAGGTTTTCCTGGGCTGACACACATAAAGTGATTGTAGTACACTATCATAACATGAAAAGGCATTATAAGTGAAGTCTCACCACACAGGTGACAACTTGCATGATGGCATCCAGTCCTCCCTCTGGTGTGTCCAAGTTGCCAGATATTTTCTGTTTAGAGACCATTTCACTGAAAAGTTGCTCATTCTCTGTCAGACTGAGGACATGATGATAGCCAAATGCTGGCTGACATTCCTGTGCTTTGGCTGGACAGGGCTTTTTTAACTTCTCTTCGGTTGTGTCAGTGAATGGAAGAAGTGTTTTATCAACAAATGAGCCGAAGCCTGCATGAATAAACCAGGTTAATGCAGCAGTCATCTTAGGATTAAAACATATATAGCAATGTTAAAGGAAAAATTCACCCTGAACAAGTTGTGTATTAATTTTTAAAATTAACATGTAAACTTTAACTTCAAGATTTATTTTATAATGAAATTCTGAGTTGAACATTTAAATTTAAACGTCTTACATCTACATGTTGGTCTATTTTCATTTGGTTAATGGTTTCCTGTATTACCCGCAATACCACTCAGCCGCATGCCGATAGTGGCGTCAGTGAGATTTGTGGGATTGTGTAAACTCTGCTAAAGAAACTGGTGCAGTAGAGCTTTAGTCCTTTAATCTGTGCATCTCTCACATCCTCATCTGTACACTTCCAGCACTTCAATTTTCATGCTAATATCACTGTGAACACTATCATGCTAGTCATCTCATAAACTGCTAATGAGCCGAGCTGAGTCTCTGCTGTAACTCCGTGCAACTGTGTCATATATCTGCTTTGCATGGGACCCTGGACAATAATCTATGTCTCCACTACTTCTATGTTGGATTTCTCATTAATGTGACATTGAAATTGTGAATGAGAAAAGAAACTTTTTATTATAAGTGTGTTATTTATTATTAAGAGCAAAACCTAACTGTTATCCCTTATGTCTGAGATCACTGAAATTTTTTCCTCCTATTAATCACTATTGTAATGTTGCTAGCAATATCTCCATGTGATGTCACTGCAGCAGACAACTGTGATGTCACTGCAGCAGACAACTGCTAACTTGTCACAGGAATAACAAAAATACAGTACCAACCACCAAACTTGCACCAGAGTTGCTAACCACATCACAAATATTTGAACATTTTTAATGTGTTACAGGGTGAAGTCTTCTTTTACTGTCCTCATCATATATTCTTTTACCTATCCTTGCATCTCCAGTGATTTTCTGCAGACTTTTTAATATTTGTATTCCCAAGTTTTTCACATTCTTCAAGTCATCATCCATTGAGTAGGACAAATCCATCAGATAGTACAGATCAACAGGGTAACCCACTGCCTTTTTAAATTTGAGATTGAACGAGTAGGCTTGACCTGAAAAAACATAGTTTATAGCACATGTTTCATTTTAGTGTTAAAAATAGTTAAAGCAAGTTTTTCTTTCTTTAATTACAGTGGATCTAAAAAGTCTACACACCCCTGTTAAAATGGCAGGTTTTTGTGATGTAAAAAAACAAGAAAGAAACTAAACTAAATCATGTCAGAACCTTTTTCATCTTTATTGTGAAATTGCAACATATAAATATCAAGTTTATTAACATTAAAATAACTGCACCAATTTTTGGTAAGTACTGGTTGCTCCCTAAATGTGACAATAATCTCCCGAATTCTTAATACCTCTGGGCTATGGGGTAGGGTGGCAAGACGGAAGCCTTTTTTTTAAAAAAACAAAACAAAACAAACAACAACCATAAATAAATAAATAAATAAATACCCCCCACACATATATATATATATATATATATATATATATATATATATATATATATATATATATATATATATATATATATATATATATATATATATATATATATCATATTTTGGGGCTGTTTTTCGTCAGCTGGGGCTGGGGCTTTAATCAGGGTAGAGGGAATAATGAATAGCTTCAAATACCAGTCAATTTTGGTGTAAAACCTTAAAGCTTCTGCTAAAGCACTTAATATGAAAAGGAATTTCAACTTTCAGCATGACAATGACCCAAAGCTAACCTCCAGATCAACAAAGGAGTGGCATCACCAAAACAAGTTCTAGGTTTTGGAATGGCCCAGCATGAGTCCAGACCTAAATCCTATCAAAAATCTGTAGGGTGACCTGAAGAGGGCTATGCACAGGAGATGCCCAGTTAGAATGCTTTTGCAAGATAAAAGTCAAGATGTGCCAAACTGACTCTTACCCAGAAAGACTGAATGCTGTGATAAAATCTAAAGGTGCTTCAACTAAATATTTGTGTAGGGGTGTGCACACTTATGCAACCAGGTTATTGTACATTTTTGTTTTTCATCCCCCCCTCCAAAAAAAAAAAAAGATTCTTATTGTTTTTCACTTTAATTAATAGGTTAAAATTTCACACTAAAGGTACAAAAAGTTCTGACATGATTTATCTTGGTTTCATTTTTTTATATCACAAACCTGCCATTTCAGCAGGTGTGTGTAGACTTTTAATACCCACTGTAACACACCTATATTCCAGATAATCAGCTGAGGTTTGGATTTGGCTTTTTTTTTTTTTTTTTTTTTTAGCAGGGAACACAATGATTACATCAGTTATTAGAATAGGATGCCCCTAATTTTATGGAAATCTATGTATTGTTCTATCATTTTAAGTTAACATACCTGGTCGTAGATTGAGTTCAATTTCTTGTGGCTGCACCTGAACTGGATTTTTTGTCCTGTCTGAGCCTGACAGTGGCTTGTTCTGAATAGTGTACGAGGTACTGATTGGGTTGATTATCTTTCCCTCTGGGCAGCCTTTTTCTATAAGCTTGTTCACTGTATCACATCGTACTGCTTCCGGCTCTCCAGGCTTTGTGAAATTCTGTTTTAGGAAAACAGCAAATCAGTATACAAATTTTGATATTTCTGTTGTGTTTAGTGCAAGACCATTGGCATATAAAGTAGTTTGTAATATGTCACTGAAATGGCTGTGCTCCATGTGGATTTTTAGAGCACTGTAATGTTAGCACTATGTTTACTGGCTCCAGAAAGTGATTGGGCTTGGTATTGCTGGCATGCATGATTAGAAAAAAGCTTTGATACAATGTTCAGTGACACGTCTATGATGAGGTCATTTTGTGGCTCTTCTTATTCATAATATCAATGCAGTTCAGTTAGACTAAAGTAGAAATTTCAGTAGAAATCATATTTTTATTATATTTTATACTCTCCAAGCAGAATCATAAAAGTTTTATTAAAATTGCGGTTTGGTTAATTTGTGTTTAATCCAGAGGAAGTTAAATTTATTTTATTTTTTATGTTAATATTCATTAGACATGTTTCAAATCCTATCATCTTAACAGAGAATGTTTATAAAAATAAAAAAAGGCCTACATAAAGTTAACACGCTGGTGTTCAAGGTGGTAAATCCATTAGTGGTTAATTCAGTACTATTTCCATTATAGCTTGGTAAGTTAATGTTAGCATATGCAATAGAAATGAGTTATTGGTTTAATGTATGTAGCCTACTCACCAATTCCTGGCACCAGGTGCATCCTGGTCCAGACTTAATGCAGTCATTACATGACACCACTGATGATTTTATACATTCGTTCTCCTGAGAATAGACTGGCACAAGAAATCATGGATAATGAAATCAGCCTTGTACTCTTTACATGAAATAATATGCATTTCTTCAGTTAGTTCAAATAAATCATGCATTATGCACTGTATATGAATACATAAATTGTCTCACTCATTGTCATATCAATTTAAATTTACCATATTGTCCAAATAACACCAGGAGAATGATCTTCGCTGCCTGTGGCATTTTCTAATGAAAAACATCACATTGTTTTATTATTAATGATTCAGTAACAATGGCAATTTACAGATGTTTAACCGACCACGATCTACACAGAAATATATTTAAAAAAGCAAAACTCTTCCCAGCTAAGGTGCATTTGACCATTTATTTAATTTGCTGTAGTAAGGAACACTTTTCTTATTGCTTATCCTTTTTTAATGATCTTATATAATGAAATTTATTATTAGATGAGATTCTTTTGCTTCATAATATTCCATCAATTTTTAACATAAGGCTCTTGAGGATGATAATAATATTAATGCTGTCATAGGAAAACTGTACTGGTCTATTATTTATATTATATTTAAACAACAACAAAAAAAGTAATGATAACATTTTCATAACATTTAGTTAAATTGCATTGCATCTAATTTCAAATGTTTAAATTTAAAAGTCATTTCTTCTATCTTTAGGTACAAAGCACCTCATAAGCTTCACATGTAACTCCTTCACTTGACATTTAGCTGGCTCAAGCCAACATTTCTAATAGTAGAACTAGCTAGTACAGCCCCCTAATAAATTATTGTTGTTATAATAAAATGATATTCTGTAGAAATGCTTTACAACATTTGGTTTAAGGTGGTGTAGAAGTAAGGTTATGACACAGCATATACAAACAGCGCCATCTACACTTACATACGTGCCATTTACATTTTACATTTACATTTTATTCATTTAGCAGATGCTTTTATCAAAAATGACTTACAAATGAGGAAATGCAAGCAAATTGATACAGTACATCAAGCACAGTACAATACAAGTAGTGCTACCATACAAGATTTTTAATTGAGTGCTAGAGGAGTGCACAGAGTAGAGGTGTAAGAGCAGGTGCAAGTATAGATTATTATTATTTTTGAGTGGGGAACGTGTTCATAAAGAGGTGGGTCTTTAGTTGTTTTTTGAAGATGGATTCTGCTGTCCGGATTGAGGTTGGAAGTTCATTCCACCACTGAGCGCCAGTCAGTTTGAAGGTTGTGTAAAGGGACCTCATGCTTCATTGAGTAGGTACTACCAGGCATCGGTTGTTTTATTAAACCTTCATTTTAGTTTTTTTTTTAATTACTTCTTTTTTTGTTTTCTTTCTTTTTTTTTTCTTTTTTTTTTTTGCATTATAGGAACAACTGGACTTTAACTCAACTAAGCAGCTGTTAACTTATCTTTTTTTGTGGTCGTCATTTTGTAAGAGGAAGCAACACACTTTCAAAAACAAGACTTATGAGTATAAGAAAAATATAAAAATATAAATGATATAGCCAGTACACACCTAAATTTCTGTGGAGATCAACACTGAGAGAACTCCAGGGCCAACAATATGTGTCTTATGTTAATATTGATTTAATAGTAACAAGTCCTTTCGAAAGTTTGTTTCGACTGTTGAAACACTGTTTGCAATCTTCCCATTCCCATTTCCTCATAATTTGCATTTCCTTTTCCTCTATTTTTTTTTAAAAAACATATCCTAGCAATGAAATATGTGTACAATGATGTCACTTTATGTCTAAGCCTAAGGTTTTGCAACAAACTGTTGCACCCAGGAAGTGTTAGAATTGCAGGTTACGAAGAAGGGTGTTAAAGTTCTGCCCAGCACATCACAAGTGTGAATAACTGACTGCCATAAATGGTCAGACCTTCACAGCTTTATAGTTCTTGTATTGTCATTATTTCCAGTGATCATTTCCTACCACAGAATGATATATTTAGACACAACTACAACCAGTGAGCATGATCTTGCAAACACTATTCATGGCAATTAAGAAGTAGTGGTTTAATATATTTTAATATGCATACTGAAACATGATGAATGTAAGGACAAAATGAGATATACTGAAATAATGAAATATACTGCACGTTTTTCTTCTACCGTGTACCAAATAATATTACATGTAGCCTATGTGAATATGCACTGAATTGGGGGAAAGGTAAATAATAAATAATAAATGAATACATAAATACATCAAATAAATAAAACCTTAACATTAAATAATGTATATAATGTATACCACAGAGAGAGAGAGAGAGACAGAGAGAGAGAGAGAGAGAGAGAGAGAGAGAGAGAGAGAGAGAGAGAGAGAGAGAGAGAGAGAGAGAATTGTTTATCACAGTTATTAGTAAGTGGTCACAGGACCTTACAGGATCACAGGAGCGGTCTTGTTCCTCTACATTAAATCTCTTCGTGTTCAATAATACATTTAACATGGTAACTGTACGCAAATCACTGGTGTATAAGCGGAACAACACACTCTATACCCCGTTGTGGATTGTTTTCATATAACGGTCTTCTGTGTTATTCCTTACGCATAAACCCATACTAACACCAAGCTGTGAAATGTTTTTCTTCTACTTCTTCTTTTTTTTTTTTTAAAGCTAAATTGAAAGAACAAACGTGCTGAATAAACCAATTTTCTTGAGCTATTACACCACCTATCAAGAATGTTGAAAGTGTTACATGAGAATTAAATCAAATTCCTAGCTAAAACAGAAAATAAAATAACAAGCAAGCACTTAAGCTACTATCACTCATTATTCTCACGAAGTATATAATTAAATTGCTTTCTTTGCTTACTTACGGATGCTGAAATGCCGTGTTTAAGACAGAAGTTCACACGAAGTGTTCACTTCCTGTCACAGATGGTTGTTACTTCAGCACCCAAGAAGAAACTTGCAGAACTGCAGCCCATATGCCAAAAAGGCAGTGGAGGAAGCAGACCGCCCTATAACAAAACACGGGAGGGAAACGTTACAGAGAAGTGAAAGAAAAAGAAAGCAAACAATTTTCAGACTGTTAAACAACCAAAAACAACCACAAAGACACACTCTTTAATTCCTCAACATTATCCGGTTTGCATTATCTTTATGCTCTATGGACACTTGATCTTAATGCACATTTCTTTTGGACTATTTAAAAGTTATTTGGTTGTGTAACAGCAACACAATCCTCTTCTCAGGCCACATGATGTGAACGTGTCTGGAGGCAAAACTCTAGAGGAGCTTCAGCAACAGTGTAGATGAAATCAAAAGCAAAGCACTCTTATGTATAGTCTAATGTCTGTGGCAAATCATTGGTAAAATGTAATTCAGAATACATTTTGCAGAATACATTCTGACCTGAGCAACAAACAAGTCGCCTGCAAGTATCCTTGGCTTCAGGCAATTCGGAGCAGACTGGCAAAAAGTCCATCAGGCAGGAATTTAAATTATATTACGTCCTACATAATCATAGGCATCTTAACGACTTATAATAGTAGTAGTAGATCCTTGGTGTGCATTAAGTCTGTCAGAAAGAATTTCACTATTTGCATAGTATTTTCAGGCTAAATATATTTATTAATATAATAATACATATGGGGGAAAAAAAACATTCTAGTTTTCTACCAAAACCTGCATTTCCTTTACCTTTTTGTCATTTGGAGTAAATGCAGGTAATTTATGGTGATTTCTGATTAAAAGTGAAATTAAAAGAAAGTATTTAACAATGTTTTCATGTTTCTTTAAGTCATGTTTCTTTGGTTTCATCTGTAATACTCTACTGGCCACATCGTGTACAGATATACAGTACTGTGCAAAAGTTTTAGACATCCTATTTTTAGGCACATTTTAGATTCCCAAACATTAGTTTGAGTAAGAGACACTTTTCAGACAAAAAACACAATGAAGGCTGCTGGGTTTTGCTGCAAAAATAAAAAGCGAGTGCGAAAGTCAAAATCTCCAGAAGAACTGTGGCTGGTTCTGCAAGATGCTCAATAAAACTTACCAACTCATTTCTATTTTTTTGTCACACCAAATACTGACATAATGTTTACTGCTCTTTACGGTATTTAAAAAAAATGTAGAGACATTTAATTTCATTATTTTGAAGGCCTTTTTGCTCTACAGCATTTCTTTGCATGTGCCTAAAACTTTTGCACAGTACTGTTTATACAGTTGGTTCTGAATTCACAGCCAATAGTGCATTGAGATCCACTGCTGTTAGCCAAGAACAGGAATCCAGGCTACAGTGAGCACAGACTCAGTGAAACTGGACAGTTGAAGTCTGGAAAAAGACCAAATGATGGTTTTGCAATCTTCAGCTTCACAGTTTCAGTGAGCCTATGAACATTGTAGCCTCAGATTCCTGTTCTTGGCTGACATTAACACAAGTCATATGTTAATGATTTTTCAGTTATGTTTGAGGAGGAAGTAAAAAGATGGAACTTCTCTCAGAAACCTATCCAGTTTAGGATAAAAAAATAAATTAAGACAACAAGATGCAGCCTTTATTATTCTCCCCAAAGTCTTCAAACTCAAATGCGATAGAAAGTTGCATTTATGTTATTTTAAAACCACAATCACCTTAACACATGTATACCATTTGAGTATTTAATGTTAATCCTTATCTTAAAGTGAATAGTGTGGTCTGCTCCAGTTCCTAATTTTTCACCCCATAATACTGAAACAAGTTGAAACCCCATGGTGTAAAAGTGGCCAGGCTTTTGCTCTTGCGATAAGCTTTGCAGAAGTACATCCTACACATCTCATCAAACAAACCATTCACACACCACTCATATACATATAACGATTCAGAGTTATGTGGAACTATTCATGATGCATTTTTATTAGCAAGTTCCTATTTTTAGGAACATATACAGTATATAGCCTAGTAATATAACCTATAGCCTAGTAATGTCTAATGCTGTAACAGTCACATTAACATTATGACATGGGGGCCAAAAGTAATAGAAGGAGGTCAGTGCTTAGACATGGTCTCTTCCGAATCACCTGTTGTCTAAAACCTTGTTCATTTTCTCTCTTTCTCTTACCCTCTCTATCCCGGCAATGATATGGAGTAGTTGGTATTTGCCAATTACAGTAGATCACTGCTGGTAGAGAGCTGTTGTAGATATATTTTCACATCTGCCACCAGATGGCAGAATGATAACAGGCAACAACTCGTCGTTCGTTTTTAAGGTATGATCATAAACATTCTGGTAAGAATTATTATTTGTATGATGCATTTTATGCAGTATTAGCAATGTCACTTTGACATGTATACATGAAGGGTGATCTGATATAAAGGTATACAAGAATAACTTTTTCTACACTGTAAAACATTATACAATACACTAAATTATCTGAACACTTGTTTGTCCTGCATTTCTTCTTAAAAATAGGATAGTAGTTGTGCCTCCGACCGCCCCTTTCCACTCGACATGGCACATTACTGCAGTGATTTTATTCCAATCACATGTATTTGTGTTGCTAGGGACTAATTTTAGTTTTTTCCACTCTTGTAAGGACTTCCAGTTCTGTAAGGACTTTGCTTTTTGTCATGTTAAAACTTCCCCAAAGGACCTTCTCCAAACTGGTGATAAAAAAAAAAAAAAAAGCACCAAGATGTCTGTAATGTCACAACAATGCAGTGTTTTCACATGGTTGGTCCTTAAATATTACAATACTAACAACACTAATTAGAATTGTATCTGGGTATTTTGGGGGCAACTGGGGCTTGTGATAGGTTATAGAGCTCATCTTCTTGTCAACATTAATGTATATAATGAAAGAAGGTGTGATTCTGAAGCATCCTTGGTCCTCAAAAACAACAAGTCTTTCTTTCTTTCTTTCATAACACTTTATCCTGGTCAGGGTCTGAGTGTGAGGCAGGAATACACCCTGGATGGTATACCAGTCTATACCAGGGCACCATGCACACACACTTATACACATATTCACTTCTAGGGGCAATTTAAAATAGCCAATCCACCTACTGGCATATTTTTGGAAAGTGGAAGAAAACCGGAGAACCTGGAGGAAACCCACAGGGACATGAAGAGAACATGTGGAACTCCACACAGACAGAAACCTGAGCTCAGGCATGAACCAAGGACCCTGCAGCTGTGATGTAGCAATGCTACAACAATGTTTCTTGCATTTTCTAAATCAAATTTCAGTTTTGAAATAAAATCAAATGAAGGAAAACCATGTTTAACTTTACTCTAATTTCCAGTTGTATATCAGTAGTATAATGTTGTACCCTTACAGTAAATTCTGCTGGTGTGTATTGTTGATACAGTAATCATAAGACACTGACAGCAGGTACTGTTGCCGCCTCATAGTTCCAGGGTCCCAGGGTCACTCCTGACCTCGGGTTACTGTCTGTGTGGAGTTTTGTATGTTCTCCCAGTGTCTGCATGGGTTTCTTCTGGGTTCTCCCATCTCTTCCCACCTCCCAAACATGCCAGTAGGTAGATTGGCTGTGCCCCTTTCGGGTGAATAAGTGTGTGTGTGTGTGTGTGTGTGTGTGTGTGTGTGTGTGTGTGTGTGTGTGTGTGTGTGTGTGTGTTGCCCTGAGATAGACTGGTCCATTCCCGCCTCATGCCTAGTAGTGACCCTGATCAGGATAAAGATGTTAAATGAATGAATGAATGAATGAATGAATGAATACACAATTAAACTTTTCTGATCTATATTTTCTGATCTACTTACATATTGTATTCTGTGAACATGTGTAATGCTGACTACCCCAACACTGATGTGAACACAGAACACAACTTGTTTTACTGATTTTTACCGTCAACATAACTCAGACAGAGGGTTAGCTCGGTTATTAAGAGGAGTTTGGTACTGGATCAGCATTAGGTATCAGGCCATACTCCAGCTATAATGCCAGTATTTTGTTGAGAATCGGGAGTCAAACTCGTGCATCTCTATAAAATAATAAAATATGGTATACTTTAGATTTTTCCATAAATCTATCTCGATAACATGGGCCTGATGAATTATGTATACTGATATTCATGTTCTGTGTTTCATTTGTCTGTTGGACTACAGACTTGACATACTAATGTGACAGTTAGATCATGTGTGAGTGTTGGCTCTTGCTTTCACTTTTGGCATTCTGAGTGTTTGACTGTTCGTGATGCAGGCAGGTCCTAAGCAGCAGCTCTTGCTCAGAAAGGATGTGGTTGCACTTACAATTGGAGGTAAATTCATTCCCTCAGGGGGGGAGATCAAGGACATGGAGAAGTGTGGCAAGCCTTAACTGAGATGCTCATAAAGGCATGGAGAAAGCATGGAGAATCCTCTGGGTAATGAAGTACTGTCAGTGGGATACTTGTTCTATTCCACGGATTCTTCAAGATGCTAAAAAATGCTGAAGAGGTTCTAGTCAAAACAGATGCAGCATCCTTTAGTAGTCAACACTGTTTCTTTTCCTTAGTCTCCATCTCTTGTTTTCTCCAGTCTTTATCCCTGTCCTTCTATTTCATTTTCCTCATTTCTTTAAATAGCGAGTACTGCAGCAGTGTGTGTGTGTGTGTGTGTGTGTGTGTGTGTGTGTGTGTGTGTGTGTGTGTGTGTGTGTGTGTGTGTGTGAACAGAGCATGCTGCAGGCCTGCAGTAGGAGAGCTCAGCAGTGCGCACGCGAGGGACAGTGCTATTAATAGCAGGCACTGTATAAATAGCCCATGCGTAAAGCGAATGGTCTAGCTGTAGACGGATTGCGACTCTGCAGCTTGTGCATTGCAGGAACCTCATAGAACAATTGAATACAGGAGCTACTACTGTGATACTGTAATTTTGTTCAAATGTAGGGTTTATCTACCATCAGTGCATGCCTCTTTGTACACTCTTCTCGCACATTTGTAACTAATATCTAGGTAATTAATCTGTTGTGAAAGGTTGCAGTCTGATGAATCACGGAGGTGATTTATATTGATTTGTAATCTAATAATCACAATTCACTTTCTTTCTCACTCATTCATCCTAATTCAGTGCTTGTGTTTTGGTGTTTGTGTGCTTGTGTATGCTGATATTTGTGCATATTTTTTTCCCCTCTTGCTGGTTGTGCTGGCTAATGGCAGCATCTCACTGTGCTTAATACAGATGGTGGTTGTTGCCTGTAGCTACTAAATATGATATAAATAGCAACAGTTTCATACACAGACACTCAAATACACACAAATGCACAAACATGCTGTCCTCTATATGCAAAGATTCCATCTTTTTACATCATAATCTGTCATAGCATAGCTTTAATAGTGACACATTACGTGAACCAAATGTAAAAGAGTTATGGAAGATGTCATGTTTATCTACAGTGATATAAGAGTGCTTCGTTGTCCTTACAGATGTCTGATTCCATGACAGCCTATTTCTCATGCTAATTACTGGTAAGTGTATTCTTTATTACAGATGTGATAATACAGCAGTTTATTTGGATGGTACCTATGTAACCATTTGCTTCTTCACTCTGCGTTGTGTTGTTTTACATGGAAATGACGTGCTGAAAGAAGGAGACTGGACTACGACACTCTGGGTCTGTATAAAGAATATATTTTGTACAAATCATCACTGCAACTTCAGCTCACATCAGTTAATACTCTTCCTTTCGGGAGAGAGAAGAGCAAAAGAAGAAAAAAAAAGACACCGCAACCACATGTAACCGTACACATCGCTACATACATGAAACAGCAAGATATTTATGTATGTTAGACTTATGGGGATCAACTACTATTGGCACAATGCTTCAAAAAGTAAATTATATCAGGGTTGCCAACTTTGGCTTCCTGGCTGGAGTGAGATTTCTGAATCAAATAACCTTTTTTGCTGTGTGGAAATGAGAATTATGGTATAAATGTGTGTAACATCATACATCACTTTTTTCATTTGACTGTTTCTATTTCTTCCTCACCATGCCCTTGTCTTTGCCCTCCACTGCCCTCACTACTGTTCATAAAAGTCCCCATGAAATCAAAATTGAAGTTTTGTGGCTTTTAGTATGAATATTTCGCCTTAAGGTTATCTATATGCTAGTGTGCTCCAAAACAATGACAAAATTCACATTTAGAAGATATACACATTCAAAATTTAGGTCTCTCTACCACCTATTTTGATGACATCATTCTACACTCTAGCTTCTCAATAGATTATCTGTCCAATAAAATTCTCTCTAGAATCTGAAGTGTCCTGCCCCCCAACATTATAAAAATCCATGCTATTAACTGAGGTCCACTCTATTTCACCAAGGTCCACTCACTTTAAAATTTCTGGCCTCACCACTGAGTTGTGGGGCTTCATTGGTCTAATTAAACCCTCTCAATTCTGACAGAAAAAAAAATCATATGAGCAGATTTGTGACTCTGCTGTATTTTTACTTTGACTTGATATTTAACGCCCGGTTCACACCGCACACAACGCGGAAGCCGAAGCAGTGCGCAATTTGAGTTGCGAGTGATGCGTGTGCTTTCACACCAGCAGCATTTAAACTGCAGCGCGCTTCTCAGAAAGGTTCTCGGGTTCCATAGTTAATTTCCTTGAAAAGCAAACCAAAAAAACCCCATTATATTTCACAGACCCTTTTTATGATTAAACATATTTATGAACAAGGACAATAGTAATTACATAATTCACATGAGAAAAATATTAACTGACGAAGAAAAAAAATAATAAAATAAAATAAAATCAAGTGAAATAACATTATTGGCCCTGTTACACCTACACGGGGCCTTTATAACACATTACTTGTATAAATCTTGTATAAAACAATGATGGGGAATTTAAGAAAAGCTCATGTCAAAATTCATAAGGTAACATTTGAGGTTTTGTGTGACTTTGTCTTTATGTTTATCATCCTTGTTATTTAATGTCATGACAGTTAATGTTGCAATATGATATAACCTTTTATGAAGTTATGTATGTGAAATGATGTCTTATGAGTTTTGTCAAGCACAAAATAATATTTGTCAGTCATAAAGCATGCAACAAACACATGTTAACCAATACATATTCAGCAAAACTTGACATGTGATGTAAGACGTCACAACATTACCGGCTTACATGTTTACATGACCCTTTAATGGTGACTCATGACAGCATCGTCCATGAGTCAGTCTAATGATGCAATACAATACAACTGCACACAAAACTGTCATGACAAAGAGTATGACATCTGCCTGATATATTTGTGACATGGCGATGTCTGTTTTATGATGCAGAGTTCAACTACAATCACCCATTAATGTGCATTGTATTGCTGTTGAACACTGCATAATTATTGTAACTGAACAAATCTGGCGCAGTGTTTGCTATTTTGTGTCAAATTACTCTATATTAATTACAGTGCATTACATGTGCATTGTATTGCTGTTGAACACTGCATAATTATTGTAACTGAACAAATCTGGCGCAGTGTTTGCTATTTTGTGTCAAATTACTCTATATTAATTACAGTGCATTACATGTGCATTGTATTGCTGTTGAACACTGCATAATTATTGTAACTGAACAAATCTGGCGCAGTGTTTGCTATTTTGTGTCAAATTACTCTATATTAATTACAGTGCATTATGCTTTAGTGTATTACATGTTCATATGTCTTCTTAATGTTCAGTATCATGATTCAGATGCGTATTGGGTGGACAGTGAATGATAAATCCAGTTATAATCGTCCAGTAAGCTGATAATGTGTGTACGGTCCATTTAGCAGGTTGTTCATTTGGTTGTAATACTTAGAAATCTGTTTGCAGACAAAAGAGTGATGCTATTTTTGTCCCTGTGCTACAAAGCTGAAATGGGTGTTTTATGTTGTGTCTCCACGTGGAGCGAGCTTCAATCATTGATCAAGACACACTTGTAAGAGTTCATCAATACACACATTTGCTGACTGACCTGATGATTGGTGTCCGACAGTGCCGCAGTACTGAGGCCAATTCGCTCAGCATCTGTGACAGAGATTTTTCATTACAGCTGATGTGCTTTAGATGAGCTGGTACTCTTTTAGTCATGTTCTGCCAGTGCTGCAGATTACCCAGAGGTGCAGTCAATATGTCCCAAGATGACAGCAGAGTGATGAACTGCTTCAGATGCTGCCTGTTTACCCAGATTGAAAGTATCCTCATTATAGTACTAATTATGACTTGATTATCAGGAAGTCAACTAATTAGTGCTGCACGCAACAACATTACCTTAATTTAATTGACAGTACTGATAGCAGCAATGCATTTCCTATTTTTCTTGGGTTTTGCTGTTTGAGAATATATTGAACTACACCAGTGCAGGTATAGTTGCATTGTATCTTTGCAGATAGCAGAATCATCACTTAACATTAATATTATTGGTAAACATTAATTAATGCTCTAATAAATGCCTTTTTTTTAATGAACTATGACATTGGTGACAGTGTAGAAAGTTACCTGATTAAACTACAAAACTTTTTATCTACCTGACCAGATAATGAATAAATGAAGTCCTAAAAACATAAGTGAAAAATTTTAATAATCTATATTTCAGAAACACCCTGTCTCTATTCTGGCCCCAGAATCCTTCATGCTGACGTTAGGAAAACTTGATTGTTTTGGACTATACTGGAATGTAAATGCCAAGCCGGAAAAATAAAATATGGTTTTAGTGGACTGATAATTTTTTCCCTAAGGAACAGTCTTTCATGTGAGTATGGTTGTGAATACTATAAAAGTGGAACATATGCTTATATGCCAGTGTGACCAAGAGTCTTGGCACTAACGTAACCCCTTTAACGTAATTATTTATTGACTGCTGTTGTACTTTATTACCCTTTTAAACTGATAATTCAGGTTGTCATCTAAGCCATTCACTATTGGATTTATAGCTCTTTTTTGAGCTTGAAAGATTGTCTATTTACTTCATGGTAGTCAGAAGCTCACAGTTCAGCCATGTCCACATTGTACTCTTTCCTGGAATTATCTTACCTCAGATGGGAGGAATGAAGCTTATTTTAGTGTTTTGCTCCATAGTGCACAATAAATGCTCTACACCTCATAACCGACCATCTCATGATTGTTTTTCCATTTTAATGGACTGTGCCAAACTTTACCTTGGAAAAGGATTTTGCATAGCAACAGCACCAGAGCAGAGATCTTCTCAGCTGACCGTTACACAGATGGAGTGGTGTGGATCAGGGTTTTTATAGTTTTTAAAATATTGCTAGTTTTTATTTTTATTTCATTTTGTTTTTTTGGTTTTCAACTTCAGTTTCGTTTCAGTTAGTTTTAATGGTGCATAAATAGTTTTGATTTCGTTTTTATCTTTTGAAAATCATTACTTTTATTTTGTATTTCGTTTTAGTATCGTTTTAGTTTTTAATATCATGGTCCTGTGCCAAGGAGTTTGAATACACATTACTCTGCCAACTACTGGTCATTTATGATTTGGGGCGGCTGTGGCTCAGGTGGTAGAGCGGGTTGTCCACTAATTGTAGGATTGGTGGTTCGATGACATACTATCACTATTAGACTTTTCTAAGGACTATCTCTGCTTTTGATTTGAGGAAAACAGAACCAAATACAAATATAACATTCATTTATACAGGGTAACAACAGACCATGTTTTTTCCTTATAAAAACTGATGTTGTAGTGTGTTGGCATGCAAGTCTTATTCTCAGTTGTATTTGTCCTTATTTAGGGAGGATTCCAATAAACTGGTCAGGAAGGCCAGTGCCATCACAGGACTGACTCTGGAGAACATTCTGAACACCGTGTCCATCTCCTTCTTGGTGTGAGATCCAGGAGTACCTTTAGCAACAGGCTCATTCTACCAAGGCACTTGAGGAAATGCTGTTGCTCACTGCTGGCAGGTTCTATAATGCTTCTTTCCAACATGATATTTTGCCCTCTGTTTCTCAGGGTGGACAATTGAGTAGAACGTCATTCATTCATTTATCCATCCATCCATCCATTCCTTCATTTTTAGTAACCTCTTGAACTTGGTCAGAACTCCATCCCAGAATATCACATAAACACACACACACACACACACACACACACACACACACACACACACACACACACACACACACACACACACACACACACACACACATTCATACACGTACAGTATTTACACCTATGGCAATTTAGAATTACCAGTCTACCTACTGGGTTGTTCTTGGCAGGACCCAGAGAACCCTTAGGAAACCCATTCATGAACTGGGAAAACATGCACAGAATCCTCAGACAGACAGTAACCCAAGTTCAGGATTAACTGCTGCTTAATTTTTGCACACATTTAAACCATAACTTCACATCGCCCACACACTGAATGCATTTTGCTGTGTTGTGTTTTTTCATTTTGTCCTGTTTGTGCACCGATGACTTTGCACTGTGCATATGTGTAATCATGTGCATTTATTCTGTGTATTTAATAAAATGTACAGTAGCCCATGTACCTGCCTATTAAACAGAACAAGGGAGGTTTATGGCAGTTCGCATGTCTTACTTGGGATTTGTTCTGCTTTATTCAGACACAGATCATATATAATGTTGGGGTGACTATCTAGAAGTGTTTCCATAGGGCACATATGCACCTTTTGGGATCATATAGTCGCATTCTTAATGCATCCCTGCACCCAAAATTGTGTATTTTTTGAGAAGCTTGAGAAAGTAACAAACAATCTAAACATGGTATTAACACCTAAGTATGAGATAGATGTGCTGCTTTGTTTAGGGAAGGCAGCATGTTTTCATATGTGGCAGACATGTGGGTGGTAGAGAGTGGTAAAGAGTTCAAAGATGTGATGGCAGGTTGGAGATGGTGAGAGAGAGATGACAATGACAGGATGCACAGTGAGATATTGAGCATCAGCTTACTGCTGCCACCCGCAGCAGGAAACCGTCAAAGCAATCTACTGCTGAAATGAAAACCAGGATGGGGGCATTTGAAGGGGCTGATACACACTATCATGGATAAGCTCCTCTGACTGAGCAGCTAAACTGGGTCAGCAAAGCTTGACTTTTTAGTCATATTGACATGAGAAAATGAGCAGAAGAGATGCTGGAAACATTTTGCATTCCTCTAGGACCGGGTCATACCATAAGGCAGACAGTCAGACAGTTCAAAACCAGAGCTCTCTACTCCCAGAAGTCCCATCTAGCCATACATTTTTAATCTCAGGTATGTGGTTGAGTGTAAGAAATCAGGTCCTTTCTTCTATTCGGTTTCATACTGAATGGGTCTTGTGTGCTTGTTACTGCCCAGGAGATAAACTCCTATCAGGGAGGTATAATTGGATCAATTCAATTACTGAGAGGGGGATTCACTTTACGCATAGAATACCTATTGACACTAAAGTGAATTTTACCTTGCAGCAACACAAGGGGGATTGCTCTAATTTTAACAATGTAGTTCGAAGTAGTGTCTCTAACTAAAGCCTAGCATCAATAGGTTTCCTGCCTGGACACTCTTCTTTAGGGATGTAACTGAATACAAGTATATTATTTGGAATGAACAGATAATGTGTTCTAAACAAATCTATTTTATTTTATTTTATTTTATTTTATTTTAGAAAACTTGCCAGACACTACAATTTTTTCTTTACTTTCATATGGGATAGTGGTCAGATAAAGACCACATTCATTAAAGTGAACATGAGTCGCTGCATGACTGCATGTTGTGTTTACTGATTCATCCTTAGTAACTGCCTGGTCAGTGGTTTAATTGGTTCAAATTAGGCTACTAGTTTGTTTATATTTTGGGAAATAGGACCAACTAAATTCATTAGAAAATATTGTGGGCAGGTACAAACAAAAATAATAACTGCATACATCTCTAGTTGAGACCAACTATGAACTTGAGTGGTCTCGAGTAGCTGAGGTTGAGGAATTGTCAATTCACAGTCTGTGTTAACAATGCTGGCATTTCCAGAGTGTCCATAGGCACAGTGATAGGTTTCATACTTACTTAAAAAAAATAAACCAAGAAAAAAAAAAATGTTCGCCTTGGTCATGCCCATTTTGGGTTTAAATCTGAATACAGATATAGATATGAATAATTGGCTAAACATATACAGAAACAGGCACACATTGTGGCATTGTGTTACTCCCCTACTCTTCTTAGATGCTTTGGAAATGTGCAGGTTTTTAGGCTGTTTATGTTGCAAATTAACACAAGCATAGAGAGCAAAACTTATTGTAAAGTTTGTTACAAGCAAACTTGTAATGAAAAGCTACCCAGATGTTTCTGTTCTTACAGGTTTTCACAGCCGGCTCATTTCCTGTGAGTAGGTCACGCTCTCAGTGCACTATGCCTGTGGTCTGTCACTGATTAGCATATTGAGTTGCTGCAAAGTGCCCCTCACTCTGCTGGTTATGCACAGAGTATGCTTTGTCTCAGGCAGCAACTGGTATCCAAGACAGGCAGCTAATTTACAGCAGAGAGCTGCATTAGCCTAGGCCAGAGCTTGGAACATTGTCTGGTGCTGGAGGTAGTGATGGAGCAAAAGTAGTGCAACAACCATAGGGCAGGGTTTTAAGAAAAAATCTTTGATTTAGAGACAGCGATGTCTTTAGGAGGAATGGCAATTGGTTTTGCTAATCGATGAAGAAAATTATTTTTAGCAATCCAACTAACTATCCTCATACAAAAGTAGGGATCAGTAGAGATCAGACAAAATGATCTGATATTTTGTACAGGTTCAGATTTGGCTCATTCATATGTGTGATGAAGTGAGACTGGACAATAGGATTGGATATAAGGTCATTTTCACACTTGTGTTTTTCTCCAGACTCTGGGCCATTTGCCCCAAGACTTTGGTATGTTTGGTGAAGTGTGAAAGCTGTTTTAAAGTCTGGGAGCGGTCCAGAGAACTGATCTGGTCCAGTTGAAAATGGCGATCTGAGGCTTGCTTCAAGCAAACTGTGGGTCAGTCTGCATCATGTGAAAACTACCTGCTCTTTGTACTGCATGATGAGTAACGTGATTGGTTCAAATTACGTCCTGTTTCAAGTTTCATGAGTACAGGAAAAGGGTTGGTATGGTCAGCAAAGGAGACTTTTATAGAACTAGAGCACTGTCGTTAGTTCCCCTTTGTGATGCAAGTGCTTATTTATAAAAAAAAAAAGCCTGCTGAAATCTAAAACATAAACCAGGTTAAAATGTAATATCCATTTACAAAAACAAAGTTGGAGTCCAAAAGACGAAATTGGATAACAATGCCAAAAAAGACACCAGAAATATCATGATACACACCAGAACCCAGCTCACACTTGTAAATTTAGTGTTTGAATGCGCTACCAGGCAGGCGTGGACTGGCCAATGGGAAGTTCAGGGATTTTCCCGGTGGGCCGGTATTGTGAGGGCCGGTCTTTTTCTCCTTAACCCCGGCATTATGTAGCCTATATACAGATATTCAATAGGTCATCTTAGCTGCAGCGACACGGTTTCATCATTTTACATATTAGTCCTGGGTCTTCTTTGTCGTATTTTTCATTTCATGATGCGCCAAATGTTTTCAATTGGTGAAAGGTCTGGACTGCAGGCAGGCCAGTTCAGCACCCGGACTCTTCTACTATGAAGCCATGCTGTTGCAATAGATACAGTATGTGGTTTAGCATTGTCTTGCTGAAATATGCAAGGCCTTCCCTGAAAAAGACGTCATCTGGATGGAAGCATATGTTGCTCTAAAACCTGTATATACCTTTCAGCATTGGTGGTGCCTTTCCAGATCTGCAAGCTGCCCATTCCATAGGCACTAATGCACCCCATACCATCAGAGATGCAGGCTTTTGAACTGAGCGTTGATAACAAGCCAGATGGTCTCTCTCCTTTTTAGTCCAGAGGATGCGGCGTCCATGGTTTCCAAAAAGAATTTCAAATTTTAATTTGTCTGACCACAGAACAGTTTTCCACTTTGCCTCAGTCCATTTAAAATGAGCTTTGGCCCAGAGAAGACGGCGGCATTTCTGGATCATGTTCACATATAGCTTCTTCTTTGCATGATAGAGCTTTAACCTGCATTTGTGGATGCCACGGCAAACTGTGTTCACAGACAATGAGTTCTGGAGGTGTTTCTGAGCCCATGCAGTGATTTCCATTACAGAATCATGCCTGTTTTTAATGCAGTGCTGCTTGAGGGCCCGAAGATAATGGGCATGCAATATTGATTTTCGCCTTTGTCCCTTGCGCACAGAGATTTCTCCAGATTCTCTGAATCTGTTGATGATATTATGTACTGTAGATGATGACATATTCAAAGTCTTTGCAATTTTACACTGAGGAACATTATTCTGAAATTGTTCCACAATTTATAGACGCAGTTTGTCACAGATTGGGGAACCTCTGCCCATCTTTACTTCTGAGAGAATCTGCCGCTCTAAAGCACTATTCGGACGGGACTAGTTTTCCAGGAGGACATTAGAAAAATTTGTGTTTCACAGAAGCTCTTAATGCACGCGTTTTCCGCTTGCTGCGTGCAATTCAGTATGGATGTACATGTTTTTACTACTTGGCGAAGAAATAAAAAATAAAATCAAAAAGAAGATCCAAATCACATAAGTTGTTAAGACTGGCCACTGTAATATCAGTGTCAGGTGATTACTCACCTTCATTTCTGCACTCAATTATATAATGTTTTAATTAAGTAATCATGTATTTATTTCAGTGGGTTTATTATAATCAGCCAGTTCTATCATGTTCATTTTATTTTAGTAATTTTTTAAAATAAATCATTATAATAAATTGAAATTAAATCAATAAATTAAGAAATGTCACTTTTTAAATTTAAAAGTACTTATGCATGCATCCAGAGCACATGATCCTCTGCAATGCCCAGACACTCCCACCTCTGTAATAAACACGGAGATATTAGTCCCGTCCAAATCGGTACATGGAATCACAGACTTCGGGTGATAAGAATCGTAACTCAGACTACGTTTAGAAAACTAGTCCCATTCGAATAGTGTTTTAGATACTCTTTTTATACCCAATCATGTTACTGACCTGTTGCCAATTAACCTAATTAGTTGCAAAATGTTCCTCCAGCTGTTTCCTTTTAGTAACAGATACTTTTCCAGCCTTTTGTTGCTCCCGTCCCAATTTTTTTTGATACGTGTTGCGGCCATCAAATTCAAAATTACTTAATTTTTTTCTTAAAATGGTACATTTCCTCAGTTTAAACATTTGATATGTTTTCTATGTTGTATTGTGAATAACATATGGGTTTATGAGATTTGCAAATTATTGCATTCTGTTTTTATTTACATTTTACACAGTGTCCCATCTTTTTTTGGAATTGGGGTTGTATATAACATGTAAGCAGGCTCTAATTATTGCAATAATTCACTACTTATGGCAATGGGGACCTCTGCTGGGAGGTGTTCCTTTGTTATGGGTGTGACAAAATGCTGCTATCTATGAGTAGTATACAACCTGCACACATTTTTATTAAGCTTTGCCAAATTACAACACTTAGTTTATCTTCATGAGGCTGATGTTGTCCTTTGAAAAAAGTTCATTTTTGGAGATTGTCCTACTCTACTCCCTGCTCTACAGAACAAGTTATTTCTCTCAGGGCAGCTCTAATTAAACAGGTTAGTACATGATATTAAAATGTATGATATTAAAACATGATATTAAAACATGTTATTAAATAACAAATCAACAGCAGGTTTGAAACAGCAACAGGTTATATGAGGCTAATTTAAAAGAAAACATGTAAAATGCTTCTCACTTCATTAAGAAAGCTGTTAGCAAGCTAATAAATATTAATGACCGTTCACTTTATTAATATTAATGACTAGTGGGGAGTGTCAGGGTGAGTCGTCTGTAAGTGGGAAAGCCAGGAAAAGGCACTCTACAGCTTTTAAAAATATATAAATGTGATTTTCAGATTATAAATGAAAATCCAATATATGATTCACTTGATATAGACACCTATGAATAATACAAATATGCGTGAAAGGATTAAGACACAGGCTCTTTAATGTGTGCAAGTTGTCTTGTAGCTGTAAACTGTGAGGTGTTTCTGCAGGTTCAGCAGTGAGGATTCGTCAGCCATGTGTGGCATCAAGCACATTATTGCAGACTCAGCAACTTTCTTTTAACTGCTAGTGCCTGGATTTTACTGATGTGTTGTGCCATACGTTTAATCACTTTTATCTAAGCGCATCTGTGCCTTTCCTTTGTTGCCAGGAAAACCATGTATTTGCTAGGTGCTTACAAGGATGGCTTATCTTTTATTTCCACACTGGGATTTGAAATCCTGATTGTAGAACACACTCAGGACAAAACAGTTGTATAAATCCCTGGAAACATTATTGCTTTCTGACCTCTGTCTGATCTCTCTGTACATGTGAATGGGTTCTGGTAGATGTAACCTTTTTCTGGAATGAAAAATGTTTTAGTCTTCTCACTGAAGGGATCAGAATGTGATACAATGAAACAGTATGAGATGCATTTTTTGCTTTGTTTTATTTTTTATTTTTTAAACTTATCAACATCAAGCACATTTCTCAGCCCCAGTGTTCACTGTTTCCTAAATCAGTGGAAAACTAAAGAAAGTAAAAAATGAAAAAAAGGTACAAGTACAAAGGATAACATTTTACTTTGAGCGGTGTTCATAAGACGCCAACATGACAACCGACACAAGCCTACATAAACATTTATAAAAATAATTCCAACTGACATCAGCTGAGAATTGGTCAATTTTGATGTCAAGTTGATGGCAGACTTATGTACAGTATATTCATTAAGTTACAGTCCACTCTGAAAGTATTGGAATGGCAAGGCCAATTCTATTGTTTTCATAATACATTGAAGACATTTGGGTTTGAGATCAAAAGATGAAAATGAAACGACAGATCAGAATTTCAGCTTTCATTTTCTCAAATTTACATCTTGATGTGTTAAACAACTTAGAACATGGCACCTTTTGTTTGAACCCACATTTTTTCAAGTGATAAAAAATATTGGAACATGTGACTGATATGCGTTTCTTGCTGCCCAGGTCTGCCCTGTTAAATTGATTGTTTAAATAATTAATAGCTCTGAATTTCTACTCTTGGTTTGAGCCCTAGGTTTCAGCTGTGAAGATTGCATTTCTTGTTAAAAGGATAAACCAACATGAAGACCAAAGTGCTGTCTATGGGAGAAAAGCGTCATTTTGAAGCTGAGAAAAGAGGGAAAATCTATTAGACCCATTGCAAAAGCACTGGGCATAGCCAATAGAACAATTTGGAATGTCCAAAAGAAAGAAACCACTGGTGTACTAACAGGTTGGCCAAGGAAAACAACAGCAGTTGATGACAGAAACATTGTGAGAGCTTTGAAGAAAAACCCACAAAAAACAGTTAGTAACATCACCAACAACCTTCACAGGGCAGGAGTGAAGGCATCACAAGATTCAAGTGCAGAAATATAGAAGCCATACCACAAGATGCAAACCACTCACCAGACCCTAACTGAGTTGAGCATGCATTTCACCTCCTGAAGAGGAGACTGAAGGGAGAAACCCCCCAAAACAAACAACACTTGAAAGAAGCTGCAGTAAAAGCCTGGAAAAGCAACACAAAATAATAATGCAACAGTTTGGTGATGTCAGTGGGTCACTGGCTTGATGCAGTTATTACAAGCAAGGGATATGCAACCAAATAAGACTATCTGTTCCATTACTTTTGCTCACCATGAAATTGGGTGGTCTGCCACCAAAGGTGCCATTTTCTAAGTTCTTTAACACATCTAGATGTAAATATCAGGAAATGAAAGCTGAAATTCTGATCTATCATCTCATATTCATCTTTTGATCTCAAAACCAATTGTATTTAGTGTATAGCAAAAACAATAGAATTAGCCTTGTCATTCCAGTACTTTCGAAGGGGTCTGTAAGTGAGTTTAATATTCATGTAGTAACTTACAGACTTATAGGAATGCTTATGACAGTGTCATGAATTCAATTGAAATGTTTTTTGCTATTAATGAGATTTTTATGAAGGCGTTATGTTTATGTCAGTTATGACACAAAGGTCTTATGACGTAGCTTATTAAGACAGGAACACATGTCAGTTATTAAGGTTAATCTATAGAAAATCTGCTATTTTGGATAAAGTAGACTAATGGATGTGATTGAGCAACAGTTTGTATAAAATTATATATAAATATTTAAATGTAGAAAAATGTATAGCCATATACAGTAATTGCACTAAGGTACTTAGTGAATGGGAAAGTGAAAAAGATTTTGTCATTTTGAGCTGGAATTAATTGCTGTCTTTCTAATGCATGATTAATCTCTTCTGTAGATTCTTACAACAATTTTGTACTGTCAGTGATGGATGTAAGGTGATCCAGTTCCTTGAAAGCACCCCACATGTCCCATTTCATTGAATAATAGATGCCCTTTAATAATGAATTATAACCTTTACATAGACATTTTCAGATCTATTTGCCCTACAAGAAGCTCTTGTCTGCTTTGTCCAAGTATCATAGTGGTTAGAAAACTTGGCTTGGACCAAAATGGCACAGGTTTGAGCTCAGCTTGTAACATCTTGCTACAGCTACAAAACATAATAATTATGGAAGATGCTGTCTGTGCATTTATGAATTAGTTTAGATATTGAAGTTAATAGAAAAATAACATTGAACTTGTTTTAATCAAGGCTTGACATATGCATGTCAGTATATCATATGTGCATACACATTTGAGAAACCATGTAAACTTATATAGTTTTACTGCCCACTTAGAGAAAATTAGGAGCCATCTGGAACAGTTGACCTTAGTGTAGTTTTAATTATCATTAGCTATGTGACCTTCTCTACGGCCAGATGCCCTCCACTGCCTGACCCCTTTGATTAGTGGGTGTTCTGATGGATACCTCAGTAAGATACATCAGTAGCTGCTCTTAACCCCTGTAAAGCCTCCATTTAACCTCTGCTCCACTGGGGAGAAGGGACCACTTCTCTGTAACAGCCCATCAGTGACAGGAAAAAAAGAATGAAAGAGAGACACAGACAACAGATGAGTAGCTACAGGCAGAGAAGGACAGCTTTATAGAAATAGAAAGCTATTGCTTTTCCGGTCTACCCGTGGTGGCCATAATTTAAAGCTCTCAGCGGTGTGTGAAGAGGATGTCTGATCAGAGAAAACACTGCCTGGGAGCTGGATCAGGTTGCATACAGTGGTCTGTGATAACAGTTGTCTCCAGATTCCTATCGCTCCCATGGCGGAACACGACAGACTGATCTGTTATTTGTGTGGCTGTGGCTTTATCGTTGGGTTGATAAAGAGTAGCGTCTGAGTGCCTGCAGGAGGCCTAAGACCTCTAAATGTTCTGAGTCACAAAAGCAGCTGCAGTCTGGTTAGTAGAATGAGCTAGATGGCTAATTGGTAAATCACATTTCATGGTGATGTAATATGCCAAAGCTGTTTGAAGGTCAATAAAAATTATGATAACCAAGCAGATTAAGTCAAAACGATGACAACTCACCAGGACTGAAAAAAAGAAAATGTTACACACCAATCTACACAATAAGGTGAATGTATTAATTTGCACAACATTAAGCTCTGCTGTACTTTTCTCACCACATTAAACTGATCTCATGAGAAGGTTTGTACAAATTTGAATTACATATGTGGATGTGGTTGGATTTCCTTTGATTGCATTCATTTAAGTTATAGGAAAATCTTCAGCCTCTCAGCCTCAGCACTGCCTACAGCCACCAGAGAGTATTTATTGTACAGTTTTCTGCCCATAAGCTTCAGAATCTTCAGAATATTGTTCACTTTTCTGGCCATATGCTTCAGAATCTTCAGAATATTGTAAATTGTTCACGCATAAGCTTCAGAATCTTCAGAATCTGAAGATTACAATCTGATTGACTCTCTGGATTTCTCTCTGTGTGCATTCATGCACTGATTTCTGACAGAAAAAGAAACATTTTTGATGCTGTGCCTTACTGAGATTTTAAGAACAAGATTAGTCAATGGATTAAAAACTAGTTCATGGCATCACACCTTTAAAGTTTACATAAATGTGATATTCCCATGAGTTTGCCAACAGGCTTTGGAAAAAATCTGTGATTTTCAATCAAATGGCTCCTTCCTGTTAAAGTAGGCAGTTCTTGGCCACGTTTATTGATGGAAGGTACTAGACTCTCTAGTGTAATCTAGAAGTCTAACTTGTGAGGCTATAAGAAAAGGTTCGAATGCTAACCCCGTTCAAAATCATGAACTTCGTAACTTTTCATACGCAATGTTATATTTTTGTGAGACCATGTTGGCTGCCTGTAAATCAGAAAAATAATGCACCACTTGGTTCTGGCAAACTGTTAGTGAAACAAGTACAAATGGACACATACTGTAAGATGTCAGATATGGCATGTAAAATTTCCACAGTTCAAATAGAGACTTACAGACTAAAGTCTCTACTAGAAGTTGTATGAAGTCTCAGATAATTAGTGTTGTTCTCCTGAGTTTAACTGAGCAAAACAAACCTGTTGAAGCTATTCCTTCAGACGTTTTTACCCTGAATGTAAAGTGTCTCCTTGGTTGGAGGGGAACACAGGCACTGGTGTGCACATGGCAGCAGTGGCAGCAGTTCATGAAGGTCTCAGATGAGCAGCTGGATGAGGCCTCTGTGAGCTCTGCTGTCTGCCTGAGTACTTTACTCCTTCCACCGTACATTGCAGCACATCCATTATTCAGATGCAGCAGTCCTTTTGCTGACAGCTCCAAGAAAAGGATTGCTCTGACTCCTCACCCGGACTATTAATTTGAAAGACCTCCACAAGGGATTCCAGTTAGCCTTATTGAAATCTGTCGACACAAGTCAGTTCATTGCAGTCTCTATGCTTAACCATTTCCTTTTACCCCCGAAGAGCAATAAGTGGCTGTCCACATGCTGATTAGATTGGATTCAGTGACCGGGTGCACACAAATCCCATGCAGAATTGCACTTGCTCTTTGTATTGATGAGCCTGGTGTACTGAGAGCGCTAGTAATACCATTCAGTATCTGTGCAGTATATTTGAGGATAATGTGAAAGTTTTTATTTTGTGCTTTTTTATTGTTTATGTTTGTTTCTTTAATATCCCCTTAATCTACAGTGGAAAAACTGCTGTCCTGTAATCAGAGTGAAATGCTGAAAGTGGTAGGTGGTAAATGTTTGTCATCTCTTGCCATCAGGTTATTGCTTACTAGAACAGGAATGTCTACCTGATGAATAGCCTATTAAGTTTTATATTGTTTTTCACGCGAACATTGTAATTCATTTTACAAATGTTCATTTAAAAAACATTACTTCGAAATTGCCACTAACAACATGAAATTTTACTAATAGCACTTTTAAATGCTTATGATTCTCATTCCCATTATACAATAGCAACATAAATAGTTTTGAAGCCTTTGTATGGAGTCGTAGAGAGAATACCATTGACTTGTTTTCCATTTGGAAATAGATCTCTCTCTTGCATCCTTATCTCTTTCTATTCAACTGAATTAAAAAGTATCACAGAGCAAAGTCCCATTGTTGAACAAACTCCTACAGTGTAAATTATTAACTGTAGGTGTTAATTCAACACTGTAGAAATGTTTAATTGATAAAAATTAATCCATGACTGTAGGTGAAAAGACTGTAGGCATAATTCAGTTCCGTTTTTCAGTTCAATTCAGTTTTATTTGTATAGCACTTTTAACAGTGGACATCGTCACAAAGCAGCTTTACAGAAATATATACATTTCGCATCTAAATTTTAAATTGATAAAGTTATCCCCAATGAGCAACACAATAATTCAAAACATATGGTATGCATACATCACTGTTGAAGTAATTCAACATTGTTAGAGTTACCATTAAATGTAATTCAACATTGGAGATGTTAAATCAGCCCCAGTCTATGTATCACATCTGAATCCATGTCCAAATCCACTGTAATGAAAGTGCATGTCTGTCTAAGCCTCAACTCTAATGCAGGGAGCAGACATTATTTTTTCTTTTGATAGACGTGTCTTTTCCATGTCAATGTTTCTGATGATTATGACTGTGGTCACTGATGCTGTACTAGGTCAAGACCAGTCTGTGCTTTATATTTCTGAGGGTAAATCAATACAGTGTTCTGCTGATTCATAAATGTACTTTCACATTTAGTTTTGTAGTCCCAGTGTCTTAAATAGTTGTTATTACTTAATTTAATCACTTGATTGTAAGGTATACTTTATAAGGTTTTAAAAAGTGACAATATCTTATAATGCCAATGATACCATAAAAATGATGTTTGTGGCCCTGAAACAAACTGGAGGTGCTAAGCCATTCCCCTATTTCTTAAAAGACTCACAAGGTGGACATAGTCTCAATAGAGGTGGTGGGGTCAGTTGGGAAGGCAAAGGCTTGTCATTGGTTTCATTGAAATTACAATTCACTTTGCAGGCAGGAGAGGGATCTAAGATTGTAAAACTGCTCATTTATTTATTTTGCAGTAAAAGTCATGACCTGAGGATGCTCAGTGCTAGAGATGTTACAAGGTTGCCAGATCCCAGAACAAGCTGACTAAAGCAATGACAGCTCGGTAGCAAAAAAGTATTGTTTGTTTGGGACTTAAGATGCATCCAGAGAATTTTTATCTTCCTGTCCTCCTTGTTTGGATAATCTGTTCCTTACATTGTCATTTTTTCTTACATCTCCAGTTTTAATTTGAATCTCTTTTTAAACTGAATGTGACATTACATGCTAATGAAACTTAACAGTCTTAACACCTACCTATACCTACCACACCTACCACAAACAAACAAACAAAAAAAATACGTGAATGCAGAGAATCAGACCTTGAGGTGGATGGGCTACAACAGCAGAAGACCACATCAGGTTCCACTCCTGTCAGCCAAGAACAGAAATGTGAGGCTATCATGGGCACAGGCTCACCAAAACTGGATAGACTGGAAAAAGACCAGGTGAATTTTTTTATCCTTTAATCTTTACCGTCTTGTTTGGGGGAGTCTGTGCCCATGATAGCCTCAGATTCTTGGCTGACAAGAGTGGAACCTGATGTGGTCAGCTGCTGCTGTAGCCCATCCACATGCTCTGCTGCCACATGATTGGCTGATTAGATAACTACATTAATGTGCAGGTGTGCAGGTGTTGCTAATAAAGTGGACTGTGAGTGCATGTGTCAAATAAAAGGTTTTGCCCAGTAATTGCTCTACAATTATGTTCTTAAAAGGTCAACAAAGTTATTATTATCACTTCTCCATATCTGCCCCAGACACAAAATGAATCCATCCCTTAGTTTGTTTAATCACATTTTATTGGCTACCGGCTGCTATAGTAAAACAGGGTAAGCTGACAAGGTTTATTGCAGGAGGAGAAAAAGAAGGGTAGATCGGAGTTTATCTTTGTCATTATTATTAGCATGTTATTTTAGGTATTTCTAGTGGAACTGGGTATTTTAATTCCTATACTTATTAAAGTTATTAATATAACAAGATAGGTTGATGGTAGATTGTTCCTTAAATAATTAAATGGCAAATTCTGTTTACCACAACTGCTTCTACTACTGTCTGGCACCCACCCAAAATGCATGAGCATTCACACTTTAACAATTCACATTTTAATTATACAGATAACACTGTGATTTTACGGTATTTAGCTGTGCCATTGACCATATTTAAATACAAATGATTATTACACATACAGTGGGGGAAAAGTACATAACATAACATAACATAACATAAACATAACAATCAGCATGAGGACTTCATTGATAACAGCACACAACAGCAACCAACAAACATAGCTGAATAAAATCTTCTGTGACTATTGAAAAGTACAAAAAAACATGTACCCATACTTAGTCTGAAAATAGAAAAAGGTATTGATGCCTTTTTTCCCCCACTGTACTTCTGGTAACTATTACTTTTTTTGTTATTATTTTATTACTCTTTTTTTTCCTACAGGATGCAAATGATGCAAGATCTACTACTTAAGATTTCCATTTGAAAGTTTTCCTTCCAAAATACATTTCATCATACAGTAAACCTGTTACAGTCAATTTAGCACAGTGTGTGAAGCTAAATGGGTTTGAGGTATTTACTGTTTAAGTTATTGTGTTTTTATATTCATTGGAAACTTTACTATCACATTTCCGAAAGGGTGCACAGAAATTTCAATAGGCAATAAAAATTGAAATTGAGCTCAGTCATTAGTAGCCAATTTGCAACAAAAAAAATCAGTAGAATGATGAACACCTCATTCAGTATTGTTTCTCTGAGTAAAAGGACAACTATCTGCCAGATATCAGTTAACATAAGTGCTTTACATAACTCCCTGTGCACTCAGCTGATAGAATAGAATAATGCTGTTCTCTAGAGCTGTGTCAAAGCCTATCGGTGTGCTTTAAAGAGCTCTCTGAATGGCTTCTGAGGTATTTTTTTAACTCCAGTGTAAGATATTCATACTTGTAACTTACAGAAATACCACTCTGACTGCTAATCTCTGAAACACAGGCAAGTGAAGGCAGACATATTCTCAATTTTATATAAATATTTTATGTGGGGCTTTATATTCAACTAAGTGCTTTGTGCAGTTTTAGCCATTCAGCAAACCTCGGGTTACTCCAGATCCTTATGTATGATGACACTGATGACTGGAAATCTAAGCTCTATTACAACTAGACAGAGCAGGTAAAAGTACCCAAATCCTTTACTCAAGTAAAAGTGCAAGTTACCCATCTGAATAAAACTTGAAAAATAAAGCTTCAAATTCTTCACCCAAAGTAAAGTAGAAAAGAATACAATAAGTGAATTCCCAATTCACTTGCCATTCATTCTCTATGTGTTTTCTTTTGTTTTTGTTTGGCTACGTGCAATTGTTTTGGTGCTTAATTAGTTTGTCTATTTATACCCTGCTTTTTCAGTGTTTCATTGCGAAGTCTTGCCAATAGCATCATGCAGTTCTGAGCATTTATTCTTCTTTATAGTTTCCCGTTTTCTGAGTAGTTCCTGTGTTATTGTTTTTGAATATGGATTGTCCTTATGTGATGCCTACATGTGTAATGTCCAACACATTAAACCATGACTATGATTATGGAATTCACCTGAATAAAACCTGTGCTAAGTATATGCACTTGTGTCCTGTCTCATCTCACGGCATGAGTTAAGTATTAGGTGAAAGAGTAACTCAAGTAAAGGAAGACAAAGTAAATGTACCAGATAAAAATAATCCCGGAACAGCCTTTTTTCTCTCTGTCATCAGTGTATTATTCAAATATTAAAAATAATAACTGACATAATCCAAGTAGTCTACATGTGCTTGATCTTTTGGGTTGCATTCTGTTATTGCGATTACCCGTATATGCTTAAAAATGGCCTCACTGATTATTTGTTATGTTCAGATAAGCATTTCATTTTTTTCAAGTCATTGCCCATACTCAACAAGGATAATTTAGCATTTTGTAGTTATTAAAAGTAGTCATTAAAAGTTTGTACACTGTGCATTCCTCAGCTTTGACCTTGGGTGAGTTACAGCTGTTCTATGTATACTCTATACAGTGGGGGGGAAAGTATTTGATCCCCTGCTAATTTTGTACGTTTGCCCACTGACAAAGAAATGATCAGTCTATAATTTTAATGGTAGGTGTATTTTAACAGTGAGAGACAGAATAACAACAAAAAAATCCAGAAAAATACATTTCAAAAAAGTTATAAATTGATTTGCATTTTAATGAGGGAAATAAGTATTTGATCCCCTATCAGTCAGCAAGATTTCTGGCTCCCAGGTGTCTTTTACACAGGTAATGAGCTGAGATTAGGAGCACTCTCTTAAAGGGAGTGCTCCTAATCTCAGTTTGTTACCTGTATAAAAGACACCTGTCCACAGAAGCAATCAATCAATCAGATTCCAAACTCTCCACTATGGCCAAGACCAAAGAGCTGTCCAAGGATGTCAGGGACAAGATTGTAGACCTACACAAGGCTGGAATGGGCTACAAGACCATCGCCATGCAGCTTGGTGAGAAAGTGACAACAGTTGGTGCGATTATTCGCAAATGGAAGAAACTGTCAGTCTCCCTCGATCTGGGGCTCCATGCAAGATCTCACCTCATGGAGTTTCAATGATCATGAGAACGGTGAGGAATCAGCCCAGAACTACACGGGAGGATCTTGTTAATGATCTCAAGGAAGCTGGGACCATAGTCACCAAGAAAACAATTGGTAACACACTACGCTGTGAAGGACTGAAATGCTGCAGCGCCCGCAAGGTCCCCCTGCTCAAGAAAGCACATGTACAGGCCCGTAAGAAGCTTGCCTGAATGATTCAGAGGAGAACTGGGTGAAAGTGTTGTGGTCAGGTGTGGTCAGATCTCTTTGGCATCAACTCAACTCACTGTGTTTGGAGGGGCAGGAATGCTGCCTATGACCCCAAGTCATAACACCATCCCCACCATCAAACATGGAGGTGGGAACATTATGCTTTGGGGGTGTTTTTCTGCTAAGGGGACAGGACAACTGCACCGCATCAAAGGGATGATGGATGGGGCCATGTACTGTCAAATCTTGGGTGAGTACCTCCTTCCCTCAGACAGGGCATTGAAAATGACCTTAATGACTTGGAGAGGATCTGCAAAGAGGAGTGGGACAAAATCCCTCCTGAGATGTGTGCAAACCTGGTGGCCAACTAAAAGAAACGTCTGACCTCTGTGATTGCCAACAAGGGTTTTGCCACCAAGTACTAAGTCAAAGGGGTCAAATACTTATTTCCCTCATTAAAATGCAAATCAATTTATAACTTTTTTTGAAATGCATTTTTCTGGATTTTTTTGTTGTTATTCTGTCTCTCACTGTTAAAATAAACCCTTAAAAACCTCTGAATACCTTAAAGGGAGAAGTGAAGAACCCATAAGGGCTCCTGTTTACTTTTTTTTTTTTTTTTTTACAAGAGTGTGGGGAGCATAGTAAATGTGTCATCAATGTCATAGTATTTTTGTAGTACAAAAGTTCACTTTTTTGCCCCCTTCTGACCTGAGAAATTTCACACAGTGATTGTTTTTCTCCCTTATGTAACTTTTATTGAATAATCTCTCTTTTTTTTTGGGTGAATCAGTGGAATGGAGGGAGAACCTTCTGATGACCTTTCTCTGTCTCTCTGTTGCTGCTTATGTGTTGAAACATTTTTTCCACTTAGCTTTATACAGGCCAGGAGTACCTCTTTTCCAAAGACTTGCTTGGAAACTGACTGGCCAGCACTAGATAAGCTTCGTTCCAAGATGATCTATTGGTTTCCATCAAGTCACTGAGTCAGAGTGATGAGCTCTAAATTGTCCACTCAGATTCCAAAGATAAAAAATGTAAATATATAAATATAATGATATAATAATATAAATGATGAGAGGAAAGACTGATCTTTCTGTCCCCCACTGAAACCAGAAAGCGCAAAGACCTTTATTTGCTTCACTTGAAAGGTGCATTAATATATGTACTGTATCTAAATTTTAGGGGGCTGAGCGCTGTATCAGTCCTTGCAGGATTTTGCAATTTTGCGATTGCAGAAAGTAACGCAAAATGAAGCAAGCTCTGAAATATTCAGAGAACTTGCAATTTTTCAAAATTACTAGATTATAGTAATTTATTCATTATTAGATTTGGGCCAAGACGTGTCATGTGACATCATTACAACGACAGAATCCTATTCAATTCATATGCGTTGAACATGAGTACAGCTAAAAGGTCTCATTTACCAACAAACATCACAGTGAAAGACCGTGCAAAACAATTTTGTGCAATTGCAATTTCACCAATTAAAGTAGTTTTCCACAAAAAAGCACAAAAATCTCCACAAAATCCTGTATGGATTGACTGTATGCTAGATATACAATATTGATTCCTGAAATGAAAATTTGGAAACTTGCTTTCAGGTTCATTAAGGATACTTTGGGAAACCCTCTGTTGTAAGGCGAGGTTAGATTTGTTTGCATTGAGATTCTGTGAACATTTGTAAAGTATGTTAATTTTGTGGGTCTTACTCATCGTTTGCTCCCTTAATACTTAAATAAAGGAATTGGGAATTTAATCCTGAATACTAAAGCATTACCTGAGTTAAACTACTTGCCTATAATACAAACTATAATCTTACCTTTCTTTTGGTAAAATAAGAGCTCTGAAGCTGTTGACGGCCTACTGTTAGCTCACAAATGCTTTAAGTTACACTGTTTTGGATAACCCACTGTAGACACTCTACAGACAGTCAAAAAACCATATATAGACCATCAACATCCTGTCAGGTGACTTAACCAGCCAGTTTGGGGTTGTTGGTGTCTAGAAGTAAAAACACATTATGGATGGTCCAGTTTATAGCTCTTGATATTTAGCAGATAATCTATAGACTATCAGCATGTCCCAACTCCTACCACCATTTCAAATTCAAGTTCCTGTGGACTCTCTTGATATTGTTTGGCATGTTGCAAGGTACATAAAAAACAGTTGACGTTGTTAAGAATCAATTGATAGGCTGGTTCATGCAGTTTTTAATGATCTACTCTCTATTTTTCATACATGTCATGCAGTTTGTTTTTCCTGTCTGTGTCTTTGAAGAAAAAGAAATGATAAAGTAGTCATGTCCTGTTCCAGAGTCTGGTGCAACATCCCATCAGAGTCCCCTGTGCTGAATAATTGAGAGTCTTGGATAATCCATCAGAGCAAAGGACGAGAGAGGGCAAGTGGAAGAGAGAAGGGGAGAAGGGAAGGTGAGGGTAGAGAGGAAAGGACGGGGTGGTGGGGAGTTGAAGAGTCTTCTCATGAGTCATCGATACATTATTGAGCAGTTTCTCCTTAACTTCAACCTCTTCTTTGTTCATGGGCCAAACACAGCCCCAACACCACCCCACTGAAATGACTGATATGGCTTAAGGGTGTTCTTAGGTTCAATCTCTAAATAAAAATTATTTTAGAGGTCCACTGCACATTAAATACATAGCTGCAGACTATAATTAACTCATGTTTGTTTATCAAAGCAGATATGAGTCAATCAGTACATGGTGTAACTTTGTTTTGAAAGATACTGGAGACAAAACTTCACATCATTTATTCACCAAAAGTCCCTCTGAAGTAATTTTAATTCAGCTCTATGAAGCGTATCCCACGGAAAAGAAAATTTAGTTGTTATTGTTTACATCACTTACATTGTGTCCGAACTCTGGGAAATTAGAAGAAAAAAAAGAAAGTATATACACAGACAGAATAACACCAAAAAAAATCCAGAAAAACACATTTAAAAAAATTTATAAATTGATTTGCATTTTAATGAGTGAAATAAGTATTTGATCCCCTATCAATCAGCAAGATTTCTGGCTCCCAGGTGTCTTTTACACAGGTAACGAGCTGAGATTAGGAGCACTCTCTTAAAGGGAGTGCTCCTAATCTCAGCTTGTTACATGTATAAAAGACACCTGTCTACAGAAGCAATCAATCAATCATATTCCAAACTCTCCACCATGGCCAAGACCAAAGAGCTGTCCAAGGATGTCAGGGACAAAATTGTAGACCTACACAAGGCTGGAATGGGCTACAAGACAATCGCCAAGCAGCTTGGTGAGAAAGTGACAACAGTTGGTGCGATTATTCACAAATGGAAGAAACACAAAATAACTGTCAGTCTCCCTCGGTCTGGGGCTCCATGCAAGATCTCACCTCGTGGAGTTTCACTGATCATGAGAATGGTGAGGAATCAGCCCAGAACTACATGGGAGGATCTTGTTAATGATCTCAAGGAAGCTGGGACCATGGTCACCAAGAAAACATTATGCCGTGAGGGACTTAAATCCTGCAGTGCCCACAAGGTCCCCCTGCTCAAGAAAGCACATGTACAGGCCCGTCTGAAGTGTGCCTGAATGATTCAGAGGAGAACTGTGTGAAAGTGTTGTGGTCAGATGAGACCAAAATCGAGCTCTTTGGCATCAACTCAACTCGCCGTGTTTGGAGGAGGAGGAATGCTGCCTATGACCCCAAGAACACCATCCCCACTGTCAAACATGGAGGTGGAAACATTATGCTTTGGGGGTGTTTTTCTGCTAAGGGGACAGGACAACTGCACCGCATCAAAGGGACAATGGACGGGGCCATGTACCGTCAAATCTTGGGTGAGAACCTCCTTCCCTCAGCCAGGGCATTGAAAATGGGTTGTGGGTGGGTATTCCAGCATGACAATGACCCAAAACACACAGCCAAGGCAACAAAGGAGTGGCTCAAGAAGAAGCACATTAAGGTCCTGGAGTGGCCTAGCCAGTCTCCAGACCTTAATCCCATAGAAAATCTGTGGAGGGAGCTGAAGGATCGAGTTGCCAAACGTCACCCTCAAGACCCCAATGACTTGGAGAGGAACTGCAAAGAGGAGTGGGACAAAATCCCTCCTGAGATGTGTGCTAACCTTGTGGCCAACTAGAAGAAACGTCTGACCTCCGTAATTGCCAACAGGGGTTTTGCCACCAAGTACTGTTGGTGGGGTCAAATAATTATTTCACTCATTAAAATTTATATTTTTTGTATATTTATATACAAATTTATAACTTTTTTGAAATGTGTTTTTCTTGATTTTTTTTTTGTTATTCTGTCTCTCACTGTTAAAATACACCTACCATTAAAATTATAGACTGATCATTTCTTTGTCAGTGGGCAAACGTACAAAATCAGCAGGGGATCAAATACTTTTTCCCTCACTATATATATATATAATGTGGTCTTATCCCACTGTACTGATGAAATCTTTGACCTGGCCTCAAATCGTTGATTAATTTTCCATAGCACCCTGACAGGTTTATATATGTTGTTGTTTCTACAGTAGCAGCTAATTCAAAGGGACTTGTATGACAGATGCTTTGGAAAAGTTGTTCCTTTTAGTTTTCAGACACTGGAAAGTCTACAAGATAGAGGACTTTGTTCTGTCTGGTTTCTCTGTAACATGGCAAGCTGTGCCTCATTAACTTCAAAAGAGAGAAGGACTATTTATAGTTGCTATAACATTAGATAAAACAGGAACTAACTTGTCTTGTGGATGTTGCACAACATTAAACATAACCATAAATAATTAAAAAGTGTTATTCTTTAATAAATAAATTTTAATCATTGCCAAATTGCTATGGTAAAAGAGGAATAAAACACTTTGGGTTTTATTCTGTGATTTTGTCCTTGCATATTTGTACATGCTGTATTAATTAGTAAGCATTTGACTCGCCATGAGCTTTGATGACTAAATGGTGATCCGAGACAAAACAGCTGTGAAATCTCTCACATTTTTGACATTGGTTAGGATTGTGTACCTCTTGTAGTGTGGGCCAGGAATTAGGCAGACATGATGTACCACATTCCATTATTAACAGTTACAAATTGACGTCTTGTTGCTAGAACTTTTCTAACCTTTGAGGAACATCAAAATGTCATCCAAATGAGTTTCATACCAAAACAATATTGCAACCAACTGTTTTGTAGGGACAAAAATAGACTCAAACACACAGCACAGTGAAGAGAAACTGTCAGTGAGCTTTCTCCTCAGCTCTCATTAGTCTTTTGAACTTTCCACTGATTAAAATTAATGAACTGTTTTGTGTTGAACAGTTCAGAATCATCGGTGCATTTCTCTATCTAGCAATACAATAATGGGATGCATTGTACAATGCTGGCTGTGTGCTCCAGGCTGCCTGCAGTGCTACAGTGGTGCATATGAGAGATTCATTGTGTATTGTCTGTTCATTTTATTAACAAATAATTTGTGTTGACTTTATTATATACTTGTAATTAGAATAATATAATGTAGAAACAATTTATTCAAATAAGTGCACTGTTTTGTCAATCATGTCATATCAAATTGTAACATAACAAAGAACTATGTTTAAAGTTTGTTAAAATGATTTATTTTTCAGTAACTGCTTTATCCTGGTCAGGGTTGCAGTGAAACCAGAGAAACTGGAGAAACCAGAGATAACACGCAGGGAGTACACCCTGGATATGATCATCATCAGTCCAACACAGGCCATCTCACAATCACACATAGAGGCAGTTTACAGTACCCAAATCTTCTGCTAGTGTGTTTTTGGAAGGTAGGGGAAAAAACCAGAGAAGTTAGAGGAGCTGTGAAGCAGCAGTGCTTGATTCTTCACCACTATACCATAAATTTTGTTTAAATCATGCAATCTAAACACATTTTGAGGCCCCCTATTGAGTCCCATATGAATGATGTATTGTCAGAAACAGTAAGTATGTGGAAAATGAAACTCATGCAGTCTTGTTTCCCTACCAGACACCCTGAGCCACTACAAATGACCTATAGTGTCCTATTAATGGGAGCAGCTGAACTGTGCAAATTGTGGTGTCAGTGCACCTTGGCTTCATTTGTCCTGATTACTGTGAGATAATCACAATTTTTTGCTTTTAATTGCGTCTGAACGAGGAACTGAAGGAAAAGCTGGTGCTGGATCCATGAACTAGAACTGGTTGATATTCAGGCTGAGATGGCAAAGTCCAGCTGAGCATGCCAATGAGCTTGTAGAGAATGTGTCAAAAAGATGAACAGGGCTTCATCAAATTAAAAGCAAACACCAATGATGACAACTATTTTAATGGCTCTCTCACTGTATCTGGATTCGTCAAAGATAAGAACTGAAAGGACAGTAGATATCTGAAACATGCTCAATAACTCTTTAAACAAACACATTGCTGATTAGCCTGGCTATCCTTTCTGTGTTTTGATGTTTCTTATACGTTCTCGGTTTCTTGCATGGAACTGCATGGAATGTAAAAGTGTTTAGCTAGATTTGTTCTTGATAATTATGGGTTTTGTGGGTTTCAGATCATGCATGCTGAGGCAGAATGCATGATTTTAAAGATGCATTGATACTTTGATTGGTTAGACAGTATCCAATTCTTAATAAATGGTTTTTGTTTCTTGTTGGAAGCTGTTCCTATGAAAACAGCTTCAAAGTGAAATACAGTGACTGATAAAGCAGTAGACTAAAAGTGAGGATTAGTCATAAAATTAGTTTCTACCATTAACTAATAATGTAAACAAATTAACTAAAAAAATAAAGTTGATCACTTCACTTCAACCTTATGACCTTATGAATATAATGTAACCTTATATTCTATTACAGCAATGGACAAATTTTAAATTTATTAGCTACCCCACCAGGTAAATAAAAACCTCCAGTGTCCTACCTAGTGCAGTGTTTTACTTTCCTGGAAACTGACTAAGCTAAAAGTGGTAACTAATGTAGTTTAATAACAATTAAGTTGTTATTAAACAGTAAACAATAAAGCTGGGTAAGTGCATTAAAACAGACTACAAGAAACAAAAGAGTATATGATTATTATCCTCTTCTAACAAAGTTTCTAATGTAGCACATCATGTTTTTGCTCTGGACAAAAAAATCAGCAAGTTGATGGTCACCATTTCGCCTCTCAGATGTATTCTGTCCTTGCATTGCACACAAGTTATTTGAGCCTGTGTAGCATCATTGTTTTCTACCGATTTGCTTAACCACATTTTGACTGTTACTTATGATAGGATACTTACATGACAGCTTTGTATTGTATGTCATCTGTCTGTATTAATTAATTCACATAGTAAAAATTGGGTAACACTTTACAAACATCACTGGATGGCGCTGGGTTACTTTCATCATTTACATTGACCCTCCATCGAATGTAGAAGATGAAGTAATAATAAACACCAATATTTTCATCTCATCGCCATCCAATAATGTTTGTGTACGCAGCTGCATATTGCAAATTATATAAAAATGTGAAATTATGCACATGTAATTCATATTCTTTCTCATAGAGCATGTTTGATCTAGTTTGCCCTTACGTGTTAATTAATACATTAACTGACAAGCTGACATGTACTAACATGTACTTAAGGTGGTCGTTATTCATGCATGAATACTCACACATGAAGAGTCAAGGTTAAGGTTAGCTCTTGTCCTTGAGTGTCCTTGAGTTTGTGGAAAGGCTCTATATAAATAAAACTTATTATTATTCTTATTAGCTCTTCATTAGTTCATGATTAGTGCATGCCTTAACTCATCATTAGTTCATAAGTATTAATTCAGGTATTAGTGCATGATAATTCATGTACTGTTATTGTAAAGTGTTACTATAAATTGTTCTATCGTCAACCAGATCACGCTTTGACTATGTGTGTACTGCAGCAGGCGGTGAGATTCAGAAGCATTAGCTATAGTTATATTAGTTATATTTGTTGCCAAAGGTCTTTGGTAGAAACAGATTATAGATTGAAAGAAAGAAAAAAAAACAGGTCATCATTTAACAAACTCAGATTTGATTTGACAGAAGCTGATGAAATCAACACCAACAGTGAGCAAAGTCACTTTTACTGTCAGTAGTTCTTCAACAAACATTTCATCAGACTTATATTCCATCTTCAAGCACATCAAGTCCTGTATTCAAATTATAAACGTGATAATTGCAACATCTGTTGCTATGTCAGCTTGAGTTGGCATAATGTTTGGTAATGACACGTCTTGAAGATCTAATTAGTCTGTATATGTGGTGAAAACTGAGTCCAGTCATGGTGTTGGCATGGAAAAGATGGCACAATCAGCCTGCTTTTCTGGGCATGTATCACGCTGTGCAACAGAACCAGACAGCCATGACCTCACGGGTAAGAGGAAGGTTTCAGATGTCATTTAGTCTGGACTAGCTGTGATGTTATCAAGTTTGAACAGGATATGTATCGTGTAGAATGTATTGGGATTCAGTGTATTAGGATATTTACTTTGAACATATCTTCTCAAAATGGGATGAAACATAATGCATGATTTTATCTGTGTTACCTCTTTTTTGAAAAGGCCCACTTTGAGAGTTAATGTAAGTAACTTAAATGTAAAAAAAAAAAAAAAAAGACAGACATCACAGTGCCAGATTATTGCCAGATATATGTATATATGAAAAAAAAAAAAAAAAAAAAAAAAAAAAAATCTAATCTAACCTCCACTAATATTGGCACCTTTGGTAAATATGAGCAAAGAAGGTTGTGAAAAATTGTCTTTATTGTTTAACCTTTTGATCTTCTGTTCAGATAATTCACAAAAATACTCTGCTCTCATGGATATCAAACAATTGCAAACAAACACAGGTTTAACCAAAAAAATATCTTTGTTAAATATAGGTGTGCAACATTTATTGGCACCCTTTTAGTCATTACTTTGCGCTACCTCCCTTCGCCAAGATAACAGCTCTGAGTCTTCTCCTATAATGCCTGATGAGGTTGGAGAATACATGGCAAGGGATCTGAGACCATTCCTCCATACAGAATCTCTCCAAATCCTTCAAATTTCGAGGTCCACGCTGATGGACTCTCCTTTTCAATTCACCCCACAGGCTTTCTATGAGTCAGGGGACTGGGATGGCCATGGCAGGTCCATTATTTTGTGGTCAGTAAACCATTTCTGTGTTGATTTTGATGTATGTTTTGGATCATTGTCCTGCTGGAAAATCCAACCACGGCCCATTTTAAGCTTTCTGGCAGAGGCAGTCAGGTTTTCATTTAATATCTGTTGATATTTGACAGAGTCCATGATACCATGCATCCTAACATAATATCCAGGTCCTCTGTGAGAAAAACAGCCCTAAAAGAGTAAAGAGCCACCATCATATTTAACTGTGGGCATGAGGTACTTTTCCATATGGCTACCTCTCTGTGTGGGCCTAAACCACCTCTGGTGTTTAATGCCAAAAAGTTCTATTTTGGTTTCATCTGACCATAGAACCCGATCCCATTTGAAGTTCCAGTAGTGTCTGGCAAACTGAAGATGCTTGAGTTTATTTTTGGATGAGAGTAGAGGCTTTTTTCTTGAAACCCTTCCAAACAACTTGTGGTGATGTAGGTGACTTCGGATTGTAGTTTTGGAGACATTCTGAACTCAAGATGCAAATAACTTCTGCAATTCTCCAGCTGTGATCCTTGGAGATTTTTTGGTCACTCGAACCATCCTCTTCACAGTGCATTGAGACAATATAGACACACGTCCAATTCCAGGTTGATTCATAACATTTCCAGTTGACTGGAACTTCTTAATTATTGCCCTGATGATGGAAATTGGCATTTTCAATACTTGTGTCATATTTATATCCCTGTGAAACAGGAAGTCATGGTTGAACAATTTCCTGTTCCTAGTCACCCAAGTGTACTAAAAAAAAATAGATATTCAGATATATTTTTTTCAGATGACTTCATAGGGGTGCCAATAATTATTGTACACCTATATTTAACAAAGATAAACTGGTGTTGTGTTTGCCGTTGTTTGATATTCATGAGAGCAGAGTATTTTTGTGAATTCTTTGAACAAAAGATCAAAAGGTTAAACAATAAAGAATTTTTCACAGCCTTCTTTGCTCATATTTACCAAGAGTGACAATATTAGTGGAGGGCACTATATACAGTGGGTATAGAAAAGAATCACCCCCTTTAAAATAATCACATTTTGTTGCTTTTTAGCCTGAAATGAAGACACACACAGTTTTTGTTTTATCCAGCTGTGTTTACTCAGTGCAATGTATAACATCCAAGTGAAAGATATAACACCAACATCACCCCCTTGTGTCAGTATTTTGTTGAACAAACTTTTGCTTTAATTACAGCCTTTAGTCTGTTGGGATATGTCTCTACTAACTTTGCACATCTAGACTTTATTTATTGCAATATTTGCCCACTCTTCTTTGCAGAACTTTCAGTTAAATTTGATTCTGACCGTTTGTGGACTGCAGTCTTCAAGTCATTCCACAGATTTTCAATGGGGTTTAAGTCTGGCCTCTGACTAGGCCATGCAAGGACATTCACCTTTTTCTCGTTCAACCACTGTGTGGTCAATTTTGCTGTGTGCTTTGGGTCATTGTCATGTTGGAAGGTAAAGTGTCTTCCCACTGACAACTTTCTGGCAGAGGGGAGCAGATTTTCCTCAAGAATTTGATGGTATTTTGCCCCATTCATTTTCCTTCTATCCTGACATGTGCTCCAGTCCGTGCTGCAGAGAAACACCCCCATAACAGGATATTACCACCTCCATGCTTTACTATAGGAATGGTGTTATTTGGATGGTGAGCTGTATTGGATTTCCCCCAGACATATCATTTGTTGTTGAGGCCAAATAATTAAATTTTAGTTTCATCTGACCTTAACACCTTTTTCCATGTGGCCTCAGAATCTTCAAGGTGCGTTTTGGCAAAGCTCAGTCGTGACTGCATGTGGCCTTTCTTGAGGAGTGTTTTTTTCTTGCAACCCTCCCATACAAGCCACATTTGTGGAGAATTTGTGATATTGTTGTCACATGCACACACTGACCACTCTTTGTCATAAATTCCTGCAACTGCTTCAGAGTTGCTGTAGGCCTCTTGGTAGCCTCTCTTGGTAGCCAGTTTCCTCCTGGCTCTTTCATCCAGTTTGGAGCGATGTCCTGATCCAGTGAGGGTCTGTGTTGTACCAAATACCTTCCACTTCTTAATAATAGACTTCACTATGCTTTGAGGCATTGATAAAGCCTTTGAAATTTTTTTGTATCCATTTCCTGACTTGTGTCTGTCCACAACTTTTCCTGGAGATCTTTTGACAGTACCTTGCCACCCATAGTTGATTGTTTGCTTCAGTTGCACTACCCAGGACTGAAATGCTCCAGAAAAGCTTGTTTCAAGCTGAAGTAATCAAAATGACCACGGTTGATCACAGTTGAAAGTCAAATGGCCTTGTGTGCCATTGAGAAGGTGATTAACACCTGATTGAGTTTACAAGACATTTTAGGAGGGGGTGATCCTTTTTCCAATTCAGTGATTCTGTTTTTTCTGACATGTTGGTGTTATAGCTTTCACTTGGATGTTATAAGTTGCACTGAGTAAATACAGCTGGATAAAACAAAAACTCTGTCTGTCTTCATTTCAGGCTGAAAAGCAACAAAGGGTGATTATTTTAAAGGGGGTGATTCTTTTCTATACCCACTGTATATATACATAAAAATAAATTTAAAAGATATAGTTGCCAAAGACTGACAAAATTGCTAAAGACTGACAAAAGAGGGATGAGAATGCCATGGAGATGCTTTAACATGACTCCCACATTTTCATCCTGCAGGAGGATATCTTATCTTATTTTTTTTCCTCATTTCATGCAAAATTAGTAAATATTTCTAGATATAAACTTAATGGTCTTATATTTGTTATATAATCATCTCATAATGAGAAATATTAAATAAACTCGCTTTTATTCAAGATATCTTTACTAATAAGATACCTTTTTTGCCGTGTTCTTTTAATAGGTTTAATTATTTGAATAATGCAATCATGCAACATATTAAAATTAGCCTGAGAGATACACTTTCCTTATGGTGTCCAAATTCAGTTTTGTACACAGAAAAAAGAGAAACAAGCTAAAGTTACTGTATAATAGCGCATGGTTTGAGTTCTATGATACAGTGTATATTATTCATCCAAATTCATTTATTTGTTACCCAGAATATTTAATATTTAATAATATTTTATTATCCCAGGAACAACAACATTAGCAACAACAACAACAACAACAACAACAACAACAACAACAACAACAACAATAATAATAATAATAATAATAATAATAATAATAATGTTTATATAATGTAATTTAATGTTTCACATCTTGACCATAAATAAAAACTACTCAAATTTCTACTCATGTGGTGATATAGTTAAATATGCAACATTTTGATCAAAATGTAACATTTAAAAAATATATTTTGGTTATTTTAAATTTTTCTGTGTACAGGTAATGACCTTAAGGTTTTGATTGCGACCTAAATCATAGAATTACCTGCTCTCATTGGTTTTGATCAATGATTATGAATGAATTTCTTTTTTTCCCCAGAAATTATCTTGTATTTACAAGGTTACAAGGTGTGTGTTAGTGACACTAACACACAAACACACAAAAATCACATCCAGAGTTTCTTACTTTGAAACTCTTTTTCACTCTATTTCAAAATACTGAAGGACAAGTACTCACCATGTGGTTGGTTCATTCATTCATTCATTCATTCATTAGTGAATGCTTTATCATGTTCAGGGTTACGGTGAATCTGGAGCCCATCACAGGAACACTGAGCACAGGACAGGGTTACACCCTGGATGTTATGCCAGTCCCTTGCATGGCACCACACACATACACACAGCATAAAACAAATCAGTAATCCTGGTGATGTTTTCTTCAGGTTTGTGCAAAGTATTTGGATTCAGACTGTTTGTACCACATCCCTAATTTACATCTTCTTAATTAGTGAAATGAAAGACCCCTCTGATGTTTTGGGATCTTGAGAAGAAGCACTCAGATCTAAGCCATAGCTTAGCCATGCTGCTTCAGCTGGACCAATACTGTGTCTGTCAGAGTCAGTAATTACTGCTGCTGAGAAGGGGCAGTCAAAGCAAAGGGTCCACATTCGATCCGAGGCTTTAATTCCCAAGCATTGTGAGTGGTGACTAGAGAGAGGCATGCTGATATCTCTCAGGCATACTCACTGCCTTTTGTCTAGACAGAGAATGGAAAGGGCAGACAAGTAAGAAGGAAATCAGATTGTCTCATTCATTAAGGTTTTCACTAGAAATCCACAAGGGCAATGAAAAAAGCTGTGAGATAGCAGATCGATTTACAGTATGGGACGCATACTGTAAAGTATGGCTATGTACAATTGAATTTTATTGTTATACCCTATTTCTGATTATTTCAAAAGCATGGGATTGACAAGGCTTTTCTTGTTCTTAACTAAAAATTCATTCATCTTCAGGATCAGGGTCATGGGAAATCTGGAGATTATCCCAGGAACACTGGGTGTGAGGTGACATACACCCTGCATGGGACACACACACGCACATACATTCTTATCTAGGGGCAATTTAGAGTAGCCAATCTGCCTACGAGATTTGTTTCTCAGACATGGAAGAAAACTGGAGAACAATGAGGAAACCCATGTGGACATGTGAAACTCCACACAGACAGTAACCTGAGCTCAGGATTGAGTGATTTGTTCAAGAGAGGAATTCTATCAGCAGGCATCAAACCCATCTACATAACCTACCATCCTGACCACTGGTCTATCAGTAACCCAGTTTATTCTTTGCATAATTTAATTATACTGTATTGAATATATCTCAGCTGACCTTTTCAAATGAGGTTTACATGATACATGTTTGTTTTTTTGGCTAGTGTTGCCCTTTTTCTGAGCTATATTAAGATCTAGAGCTGCATGTTCTAGCTCTTTCACGAAGATGGGCATGAACCATATACAGCAGATTATTTTGCTGTTGCTGCTTTTAGATTCCAGTTTGCCTTGCCTTACACTCTTACTTTGCCTGTTTAAAACAAAACCATCATTAAATACCATGCATGAACATCTATACATTCACTTTTCATGCTTCCCTTCACATTTTGATATTTTTTAGATAGGTCTTATGTATTTGTATGATGCAAGTTGTGTGGGCTGAAATATACTGTTTCTGCTGTAGAGAAGCATCAAGATGTTTGTTCAGTGTGGTGTCAAAAAGAATTTTTGCCTGTGTTTATTTATAACTATTTATCATGTTTATTGCGTGGTAAAGACAATCTTTTGGTATCACACAATATATTGAAACTGTTTATACATAATATGCTCTAGACAGAGATAATGCAAGTTACTAAATAATGAATGCTTTCTCAGAGCAGTCAGTTATTTGTTAGGGAAGTAGCCCAAAGTATTGTCTAAAAGGGTACCAATAATTGTTGCACACCTATATTTAGGAAAGTTTTTTGTTTGTTTTTTTGTTTTTTTGTGATAAACCTGTGTTGTGTTTGCAGTTGTTTGATATCCATGGGAGCAGAGTATTTTTGTGAATTTTTTGAACAAAAGGTTAAACAATAAAGACAAATTTTCACAGTCTTCTTTGCTCATATTTACCAAGGGTGCCAGTATTAGTGAAGGGACTGTAATCAGCTACAGGGTTGGGCTACAGGGTTGGATTTTTTAAAACATTTTTTTTAGCTTTGTGTTGTACATTGTATTAAGCTTACACTATTCTACACAATTCTATATCGTTTATGATAAACTACACAGTATAAACAACATATTATAAAACATATACATACATATTTACATATATAACAAATAATGTTTTCTAGTCTTGTTAATTGAACTTTAAAGAAACATTTTTTCTCTATTTTTGGGACTTTAGCTGCCAAGTCATTTCATAATATTTTTTTATGCCTTTGCCAGTAGGTGGTGGAGGCATTATGTTTTTGAGTTGTCTGTCCATCTGTCCAGCCGTCTGTGTGTCTGACTATCCGAGATTCTTGTTAGCGTGATATCTCAAGAACGATTGATTGAATGTTTGTAGGATTTTGGAATTATCACTGTAACCAACAGATGAACTGAGTCAATACTGGAATTGATTCAAATATGGTCACGGTCACACAGACATGCTACTTACACATTCATGTTCAGAAACTCAAGCTCCATTTTCTAGTTATCTAAGAATTACGCCATCCTTCTGTCCTTCCGAGCGTGTATCCGGCCATCAGAGATTCTTGTTATCACAAAATCTCAAGAATGAGTGGTTCGATGTTTCTAGGATTTATATGAAATTATCATTGTAACTAGCAGATGAACTCATTAGATATTAGAATTCATTCAGACAGGGTCATGGTCACAGCAAGGTCAAATGTATGAAGTTTAATAGCTTCCTTCCTGTTTTTCCTATATTTTTATATTTCTGGTATTCAAATTTGTAACAAGAAGGACTAGACTTGTGAGCAGCAGAGGCGAGTTCTACTTGTTATACAATATTAGATTTTCATTTATAACAATATGAAAATCAGTCTTTTCTTTGTTAAAAGTCAAATGTTGAAGACACCAGATTTACATTCATGTAGTGAATTACATATGGAACATCCATCCATTCATCCATCCATCCATCCATCCATTTTCTGTGCCACTTATTGTACATAGGGTTGGGGGGAGCCTGGAGACTATTCCAAGGAACTCGGGGCATAAAGCGGGGGACACTCTGGGCTGGTTGCCAGGTAATCGCAGGGCACAGACGCACACACACTCAAACACCCATTCACACACTACAGACAATTTAGAGATGCCAATCAGCCTAAAACGTATGTCTTTGGACTGGGGGAGGAAACTGGAGTACCCAGAGGAAACCCCTGAAGCATGAGGAGACATATGGAACATGCTAGTCATAATTTAAAAATCACAGAAAAAATTTATGTAATTGACACTTTTTAAAATCACATCTTTACTTTTTCTTTACTTTGGAAGAGATTTATTTCAAAGTATTGAAGGACATCTATTCCTTCCTTCATTCTTTCATTCTTTCATTCATTCATTCATTCATTCATTCATTCATTCATTCCACTTTTCCTACTTAATGTCAGTAGCAATTTAAAAATCATACTATAAAAAGTTTAGTGTAGGAGGCGAAGAACCATTAACTATATAAAGAACCTGTTGTAAAAAAAAAAACAGGTTCTGTTGAAAAGAAAAAAGAGTGTAGTCATATTAAAATTGTTTAGCTCTTTCATGATCTAATGAACACTTTGTTACTCTAATAAAATGCACCACACAAACTCTCAAAGCTTGCTAGCTGAACTTTGAGCAAACTGAGCAAACTGGCTGTAGCTAAACTACAGTATGTCTGTAATATTTAATGCTAATGTTGTCTAACATTAGCTAAACCATTGACTTTCTGTTCCACTCACAACTTTCTAATGTTCTAGAACATTTACACAACTTGCTATCAGTGAATACTGTAGACTAATACTGTTTTATACACTTACTTTTTATTAAACTCATTAAGCAAATGTCAAACATCTGCAGATCAAATTTCCAGTTTGCTATGAGGGTTTGAGCCTGCTCTCTCATATCAGCACCTAAAAAAACACCCCATAAATATTGATCTGTCCACATGCCTAAGGTTTCATATTCATCCTGAATAATGATTAGCTAGCAGCAGGATGTCACTAGGGATTTTTTAAAATTTTTTTTTTTTGGGTGGGGGGGGTTACCACTGGTTTTACTAAAACCAACGTAAAATGTTCAAACAATAAACTGTGTCATGTGTACATGCTGGACGAAGTCTGATTTCGGAAGTTCGATTTCTAAAGCGTTTACATGACATTTTAAAAAGGCGAATAATTGCTTTAGCTTGATTGAAATCGAACTTTTAATGCGTGCTTACTGTCTGGAGGTCCGCCGACAGGAGATACCCACGGTAAGCCGCTGGATGTGTGTCTGTCAACCGAAAAACGCGTGGACAAATAGGTGTGTAGCGTACAGCAGCCTCCACCAGGTCCTAGTGCCCACCCAGGAACATTTTTAATATGCGAGGGAATCGAACCGTTGATGAAAAAAAAGAAATCAACTAGAAAATATATTGGCTGACATACTGATTTGCTTAGGGGGGGCTAATGAATATTTTATGGGTCTAGCAATGTCCCTGGCTAGCAGGTAGAACCTTACAAACAAATTTATCTGTGATTATGAGGATATACAGTATACTGTATATACAGCACTGTGCAAAGGTTTTAGGCACATGCAAAGAAATGCTGTAGAGCAAAGATGCCTTCAAAATAATGAAATTAAATGTTTCTACATTAAAAAAAAAAAATACCGTAAAGAGCAGTAAACAGTAGTAAATGAAACAAAGTCAATATTTGGTGTGACAAAAAAATAAAAATAAAAATAGTAGTCTCCGGTTTAATTAGTGCAGTTTTATAAGGAAATGAGCTGGTAAGTTTTATTGAGCATCTTGCAGAATCAGACACAGTTCTTCTGGAGACTTTGACTTTCGCACTCGCTTCTTATTTTTGCAGCAAAACCCAGCAGCCTTCATTGTGTTTTTTGTCTGAAAAGTGTCTCTTACGTAATATGCTGCTTCCTTTAATGACATACAAACATTTTTCTGTAACATTTAATTTCGTGCTAGAAAACTAATGTTTGGGAATCTAAAATGTTTTTTGTACTGACTTGATAATGTAGAAGTCATAAAATAAAAAATCTATAACAATGTTTTTACAAAAAAATAGGGTGTATATATATATATATATATATATATATATATATATATATATATATATATATATATATATATATATATATATATATATATATATATATATTACTCTCTGAAACTCATTAACAAATCTTTCAGATCTGATCTATTCTCACAGTGCCCTCATGCTATCCTTAGCCTATAGACATGTCCAACTGGTTTGTGTATTTGTGTATAGCATCTGCAGCTCTGTTTGCTCAGGGCTGAGCTGATGTTAATCACCAGCTCGCAGAGCTAGGCCAAGGCTGTTAATTGTGATAATTATAGCCAACATTCATTTGGCTCTGTAATTATGTGATATGGGGGTTTCACCTCAAGCAGTCCTAAGTTTAGTAAATCAAAATAGTGCTCAGCCTTTACTGGGCCAGAGCTGGATTTTGGATTTTTTCAAAGCTTATGGATATTCTTTATCAGGGGCAGGGGGGTTGCCACAAACAGGCCCTGCAATATGCCACAACCAGCATACAGTCAATGGGAATAATTCAGATAGTTCAGTGTAGAATTGCTGTGCAACAGCTGTTAACATATGACTCACACCATTTAATGGAATTTGCATTAACACTCCTGACTGCAGTGTCATTCACTGTATGCTGTATATATATTTAGAGCTTGTTATAGCAAGTCTGGCATAGGGTGTATGTGTGCCGAGGGAGCTGTTTGTCCTAGCTGTGAATATAACTTTGACACATACATCCTTTGGGATTCTCATTTCTAGGCTACTGATATTATGACGACAGCACTACACCGGCTCAGTGCCCTTGTAATGCTGCCCGGTGCCTGCCACCTCACCTTCCCCTACACAGCTGTGTTCCCTGGACCTCGGGCACTATCATAGTCCACTTCATAAATCAAAGCACCTGGGCTTATGACACATTGGCCCGAGGCAATTAAAAAAAAGTGCAGTGAAGAAAATGGAGACAGCTTGCTGGATGAAATAAAGCACTGAGAAGAAAAGATGAGCTGTGTGGGATATTTAGAACACTCTGGACTCCCTCAGGAGGCAGCAGAGACTGTAATTAAAAATGAAGAATGAATTGGAAAGCATTTGCCACTTTAATTGTGGGGCTTTTTCATCTACGACTGGAACGAGAACTGGCAACGGATGGTATCACTTTTGCAGTGCACTGATGGTTAGCCCACCATCTGACGAGACCCGTGTGATTGGTTGGAGACGTGCACCTGGTATGTGCAAGCATTTTGGGAGAATCATCTCCCTGAACACTCACATACTGACAATGGGCAACAATTATGAAACGGTTGTAAAGTGTCTAAATGTTTCCTAGGCCAAAACTCAATAAAAATTCCCTGTAGAGTTACAAAAGTATGTTGATAAGAGATACCTCCCTGTAAATTTCCAAAAATGCTCCTGGCACAGCTGATTTACATGTTGTGATTCCTACACAACTTCATAAAAGGCAAAGCTCACAGAGAGTTGAAAATGACAAAATGACTACCAAACAGTGAAAGAGCACCTCCTAAGTGCAGTGTGAGCTAAATCTTCCAGTAATGGAAACTTATTCTCTGCAGCACATTAGCTATCACAGTCACACACTAACCTAAGTGTCATTTCCTTTGTCTAATACAATAGCCAGTCTTATTTGTCATAATTTATGCATTTGCTTTGAATCACGTTCTTTCAAGTCATTGATAGGAATTGTCTGATTTTCACAAATTGTTCATTAAATTAATTAAATCAGTCCCTCCAGGATTTTGTGATCGCAAAAATGAACGCAAAATCAGTCAAACTCTGCAATATTCGGAGGAGCTTACAGTTTTTCAAAACGACTGCAGGTTTGGGCCAAGATATATAACGTGGCGTATAATGTAAGGTATAACCTCGTCATAATATGCATTCAGTCAAAACTCTCTTCGCTTCACGTGCGTCGAACATGAGTATGGAGGCGGCGGGGGGGGGGGGGGGGCGTGGTCGAGCGCCGGTTTGTGAATGGAGGGCGGAGCCGGAGAAAGCGAGTGGTAAGGTTTACACACCTGTAGGAAATGAGACTAACGAGTGTTCTGTGTTGCAGTGAGGGGGAGAAGAGAAAAAGAGGAGAGACACGCGCCTCGAGAGAGAGGGAAAGAGACAGCGGCACAGAGCCACGTGTGTGCGTGCGTGCGCGCGCGTGTGTGTTTAAAAAATAAAAACCCACAAACCGAAAGGAAAAGGAAAAAATAAAGTGTGCAAATGGATTAAGCCTGCCTCCCTTCTGGTTCCTCCGTACCCGAACATTAAATTCATTACAATGAGTACAGCTAAAAGGTCTCATTTACCAACAAACATTACTGTGAAAGGCCATGCAAAATAATTTCGTGCAACTGCGATTGCGCCAATTCAAGTATTTTTCCACAAAAAACTTTGAAAAAAGCCGCAACAAAATCAAAAAAAAAAAAAAAAAAAAAAAAAAAAAAAAACAGCCTGCGAAATCCTGTACGGACTGTTAAATGTGTGCATTAGAAATATATAAGTGATGTAAACTTAATTATGATTTAAGCATAAACCTGCATATAAATGTGGTTCACAATATTTAGTGTCTGCATACACAAATATACACAAAAACTCAGGAGCTCTTATAGGATATGAATGTTGATTAACTAGTTGGATTTCTGGTGTAAATGCTCCTGCAAATGATTTAAGAATACATTTATCCATATCCAGCTTTATGAATGAGGCCTGAACTCATTGCCACAGAACTAGGTCCACTGTCTTCCACTTGTGATTGCATGCCATGCTTTCATTCATTCAGCCTTTTATATAACCACACGATCTTCACCTCTGTAATTATTTCTCTGCTGTGTGGTCTGATGTCTATAATCCTGTCCCATCCTTGTTTTAGAGCTCCACCAAAGCCACTGTTCCCCGAAGCCTGCTTGTTTGTGTTTCATGCCAGTTTGCTGCAGTTGGGTTTTGTCCAACTCATTGGTGGCACCTGCCCTGCCTGTGTCATGCGCTAGGGAGACAGATGGCAGGGTCAGCTGGTGTCCTACCTTAGGTCTTCTCTGAGTGGCACTTCCCAACATAAAGTGCAGGAAAGAAACCAACTTCATTCAGAGCAAAAGTTTCCAATATAAAGACACATTACACTTTTTCCTCTTTTAAAGACCTGTAAAATATATCCATCAATCATTAATAAATGGAAAAGTAACATCTCTCTCTTTGTTTGTAATAAACAAATCAAAGTAAAGCAGAAGCAGGAGTCTTTATTCCAGTATGGTGTAGGGGGTGCATAAATAAGTCAACTAATACATTCAATAGTCTATGGTTTCTATTCTACTAGTCAGATGGTAGAAAATACAGGGATACATTTCTACAGTCAGCTGAACATTGTTGTTGTTTTATTCATTTATTTATTTTTTATATCATTTTCTTTTGCTTTAATGGAACTTTTATTGCTTTGAAGTGTAGAGAAGTCCCAATTCTCAATTCCTCCCAAAGCTGTTTTCATTAAAACCTAAATAAAATGTAATAATAAAATCCTTGCACTGTGGCATATTGAATTCCGTCATCACCAACGCAAAACAGGTGCTCTGGGTTGCACGTCCACTATCCAATTCCACTAAGCTAGTTTAGAATGGCTGAACTGGACTCAGTTTGAGATGCTACTTAGGCTGGAGATCATCTCAACAGTTCAACTCCTACTGTAGCTCATTATCAGCCTTGAAAACCTTCCCAGATGCTGGTGTAGACATCACATTCTCTATTCTTGGAAGGCCACTCCTTAAGCTATAAAAAAGAGGGCTCTATTGATTGGTATGAGCTTCCACACTGCAGAATCAACAGTTTCAGCTAAGCCACCATGTCATCCAGACGAGTGTATTTTAAGAACTGGTACATCCTTAAATAATGTAAAACAATATATCGATTTATTATTCTGCACATTTATTGCACCTTTTTTAAATTTCCGTCCTTAAGAGTATAGCCTAAAAAACACTGAAGCTGGAAATGTAATTTGTAGCCTGTGCATGGCTGTTAATTAAAGTTTGGTTTGACATGTTTTTCCTGTTGTTTATTAACATTTAACTACACTAATAAAATAGAATAAAAAATAGTGATGTCATGAATCACTTATTGCTTTAACTGTGGAAAAGATGTCTAGACAACTGCTTTTTAAATTGCTGGTCGGCTAGTAAAAATTAATAGTCGTGTAACTCCTAGCATGATGTGCTGTGTTTCTGAACATCACATCTATCCTTCACTCTTCACTGAGAAAGCAAAAGCTGAGAAAAGACACCTTGAGGAAATACAACTTCCTCCACATGGTCCTGTAGACTGATTGCTTGATGTATCTAAGAACGAATGTCTAATTCTAGAGGTTATGGGAAAGAGTCAAGGCAGTGTATGTAATTAGTTTCCCATGATCGCAGGATAAACCTTACAGGCTAACGGTATTTAATGACCACAGTTCATCATTTTGCACAGCCAGTGACTTGCGATTCGGAGTTGTGTCAGGCCTGGAATGAAAAAGCCTTTCATCCTCCTTAGCACTTTGTGGGAGGGAAGCGTGGGCAAAAGCAGGCTATTTCTGTAAAAACTGACATTCTGTTATATAACTTAGATAAGGTGATGGTGCAGCACATTTAGTGTCTCTAAAAACAGAGCCCTGTCTGACTGCTCATTATCTGGCAGCAGAGATACTGCTGAAATTAGATCTTCATTGTGACCATTTGCATCCATGGACCCTGGGCTACAGATGCTGCAGAACAATTGTTGGTTGGAAGCAGACAGTAGACTTTGCTATGGAAACAGCAGAAGCATCAGAAGCAAAGAGAACTGAAATCTATTACCACATTTTAGAGCTGTATTGCAGGAAGGTATTACTGTAATACATGTATTTGTTTGAATAATGTGCACATTTCTTTTAAAAAGATATTTTTAGAAATAATTTCTAGCATTACCAAAAAAACAGAGAGGAATATTATCTGTTCGTGACAACTGATATCATAAATGAATGTTTTTCCAAAACAGTGTTTATCTAGAGTGCGGCTTTGCCTCAACACAGTGGTCCACCGATATACAGTGATTAAAAGCCTCCCCATTCTCCAGAGGCTTGGTGCTTTCCAGTTCAGCCTAAAGGGAAGGATTGGAATAGGAATTGCCCCGTTCTGCCTGACGATAATTATATGTTTTTAAAAGAGAGTACACGCTGAGGCTAAAACCCCAAAATAAACAGCAGATTTCCGTGAACTTGGTCCAAAATGCATAAGAAGATTATTCTTCGCTAAAACATTTGATAGTATTTTACGATAATGACCAGCAGCTCTCCTCAGTTATGCCATATTCCGAAAGGTTTTCATAAAATATATGACTGGTAATTAAGAGAAGTCACTAAACGTAATCTACAATAGGCTATCAAAATTTTGCTGTGGGTGGATGTCAGTATTTGTGGTTGATGTTTATCACCCACATTAACTATTTGATTCTATGCCTCTTGTAGAGATGTGGTTAAAATATCTAAACCACACCAAAATGCCATTGCATCCCTGCTGTGTTTGGTGTATACTTGGTAATAACAAAAACAAGGCTCTACTGCACTCTTATATAGACTTTCCACTGTGTCCATTTGTACTGTATGTCCCTGTCTCTCTCTCTCTCTCTGATGTTTTGAAAATGACCCCCTTTCCATTTACTTTTCTTGTACATGGTAAATTGGAAACATTTTGTGGTTTACAGTGCCCTCCACTAATATTGGCACGTTTGGTAAATATGAGCAAAGAAGGCTATGAAAAATTGTCTCTAATGTTTAATCTTTTGATCTTTTGTTAAAAAAAAAAAAATCACAAAAATGCTCTGCTCTCATGGATATCAAACAGTTGAAAACACAACACAGGTTTATCAAAAAAATCTTTGTTAAATATAGGTGTGCAACAGTTATTGGCACCCCTATGAATTTATATGAGAAAAATATATTTGAAGTATATTCACACTGATATTTTACTTTTTTTTTTTGGTGACTAGGAACAGGAAATGTTCAACCTTGACTTCCTGTTTCACAGGGGTATAAATATGAGGTAACACATAGGCCAAATTCCCTTAGTCATTTCTAACAATGGGTAAGACCAAGGAATATAGCTGTGATGTGCGGCAAAAGGTTGTTGAGCTTCACAAAATGGGAAGTGGTCATAAGAAAATAGCACGAGCATTGAAAATGCCCATTTCCATCATCAGGGCAATAATTAAGAAGTTCCAGTCAACTGGAAATGTTATGAATCAACCTGGAATTGGACGTGTGTCTATATTGTCTCAACACACTGTGAAGAGGATGGTTCAAGTGGCCAAAAAATCTCCAAGGATCACTTTACTCTCATATGGAAAAGTATCTCATGCCCACAGTTAAATATGGTGGTGGTGTGGAAAATAATTTACATAAAATTTAAATTTAAAAAAAAGCAAAAAGACATGTTTAAAAGCCACAGTGTAGTTTATTGGGCAGGAGAGTAGTGGAAAACAAGAAGCCCTTCACCGTGCATTGGTGTGCATGGCTGAGGAGCTCCTGGGACATGTCGAGGTCAGTTCGTGATAAAGCCATAACAACTGCAGCTGATAACGCATGTCCACGAGAGGCTAGGAAAACGGGGGAAAAAAACATGTTATATTATATTATATTAAATGTATTGTAAATATATATACATGTAAAAAGAACTATAAAAGCATAATCCTATAGCAGTGAGCATAATCTTAGAATCCTAGCAAATATGTGTAATCTCAAGACTTGGATTATAATAGAGCTTTAAGTAGTGTGTAAAACACATAAATATGTTAAAATCATGCACAGAATCTGTAATACATAAAAACAACACTTACCCATGTAAAGACATAAAATTGAAGCAAAGAATAGCAGTTTAATATGATAACCAGAGAGAGACCGCAGAGAAAGGTTTGCTTGTCTAGATTGCTGGGAGACATTTTGGTAAATTGGGCCGCAGAGGTCCAAGAAGGAAAGAAGGAGGAGAAGGAGAAGAGTGTATTTTTTTTTCTTCTCACCTTGAAAAACCTGGTTTTAATGGTGGCTGAAAAACCTGGTTTTCTGATGCTAATGGTAGCTGAATTTTCTGTTTTCTGATGCTAATGGTAGCTGGATTTGGTGAAATTTGAACGTAATGGGAAATATTTTCTGATATGAAGAAAGAATATAAATACAGGAACTGAACTCAGGGTAAATCAGATCACTTCTGGGACATCTCATTTGAATTGATCTCATGTTGGCTGATATTTTTGGGCAATAAATCTGATTTTTGCTTCTCTCATCCACTGTGTTGTGAGTATTATTTTTTATTGAATTTAGAGTGTTTTGTGTAGAGGATCTTATATCCAGTGGTGGGGAAAAAACACCACAGTGGCTCTTTAATGTTTTGGGGCTGTTTTTCTGCCAGAGGACCTGGACATTTTGTTAGGATACATGGCATCATGGACTCTATCAAATATCAACAGATATTAAATGAAAACCTGACTGCCTCTGCCAGAAAGCTTAAAATGGGCTGTGGTTGGATCTTCCAGCAGGATAATGATCCAAACATACACCAAATCAACATAAAAATGGTTTACTGACCACAAAATCAAGGTCCTGCCATGACCACCCCAGTCCCCTGACTTGAAACCCATAGAAAACCAGTGAAACCTCTGAAATTTGAAGGATCTGGAGAGATTCTCTATGGAAGAATGGTCTCAGATCCCTTGCCATCTCCAACCTCATCATGCATTATAGGAGAAGACTCAGAGCTGTTATCTTGGCAAAGGGAGGTAGCACAAAGTCTTGACTAAAAGGGTGCCAATAATTGTTGCACACCTATATTTAACAAAGTTTTTTTTTTTTTTTTTGATAAACCTGTGTTTTGTTTGCAATTGTTTGATATCCATGAGAGCAGAGTATTTTTGTGAACTTTTTATATTATTATATATTATTTTATTATATTTTTCCACAGTATTAGTGGAAGGCACTGTAGATATGTTTGCATATAGGTAAAGGGCATTCATTTAACAAATTCGATGTAGTCTTTTTTAGCCTTGCACCTCCAGGATTGGGGGTTCGATTCCCACCTCTGCCCAGTGTGTGCAGAGTGTGCATGTTCTCCCCGTGCTTCTGGGGTTTTCTCCAGGTACTCCGCTTGTCCAACGAAATGCACTGTAGGCTGATTGGCATTTCCAAATAGTCCATAGTGTCCACTCCCTGTGACCAGAATGGATGGATGCTATTCATTTAGTAAAATAGGATATAAACAGGGTACATGATTAATAGCCCAGCCATTATTTTAGGATCCCAATGGATAGTCTAGGCATATTCAGGAATTTTTCACCCAACAAAATAGATCTGCAGTCTTCAATACTGAATCTTCAGTTAGTTTGTTATTTTACTGAAATCAACAATTTTTTAGATTCTAAGTATCACATATATATATATATATATATATATATATATATATATATATATATATATATATATATATATATATATATATATATATATATATATATATATATATATATATATATATATATATATATATATATATATATATATATATATATATATATATATATATATATATATATATATATATATATATATATATGTGTGATACTTAGAATCTAAAAAATTGTTGATTTCAGTAAAATAACAAACTAACTGAAGATTCAGTATTGAAGACTGCAGATCTATTTTGTTGGGTGAAAAATTCCTGAATATGCCTAGACTATCCATTGGGATCCTAAAATAATGGCTGGGCTATTAATCATGTACCCTGTTTATATGATACTCTTCATGTGGTGGAATTTTGACTTTTCTTTTACTATATAGTATAGCTCAGAAACCTACATGATTTCCTGTACAGAAATATGTTTCTCATTTTCATGAGGTTATAATAATTAAGTCTGAAAACGTAAATCACACTCAGCTAGCAAGGTTTGAGACATCTTTATGCAAACGGACTGTTTATAAACATTTGTTAAACTCCTTATCCAACATGATACTTGCAGAAAGATAGCTAAGGCAGGATTGAAAAGCAAATAATGGCTCTATCCTGAGCTCCGGTTACTATCCGAATGTGTGAATGAGTGTGCAAATGAGTGTGCATGGTACCCTGCAATGGTTTTTCTACCTTGCACTCAGTGTTTCCAGGAAAGACCAGGATAAAGCGGTTACTGAAGATGAATAAATGAAAGTTAATGTGTAAAAGAATGTTATAGGCAGAAAATCCCAATTTTGCCCAAAACTTAATTTTTCCTTTCTTTGGACTATTTGCCAAAATTCAGCCACACAGACATGCAATGGGTTTTTCCTGACTGCCACACATATGCTAGGGGAGCCCTGCTCTTGTACTGGAGGGTTTGGGTCTTACAAGTTTTGGTGATTTCCCATCTCAAACACAACCACTAAACCTTATATTGATCTGTGCCCAGTTTCCAAAAAAAAGCATTGCAAAGTTTAAATAACTTGTATGAAGTGTTCACAGTAATCCTAACACGCACTAGAGAATAACTGTTATGATTTTGCCCTTCCAGACAATAACAAGTGTTCCAATTTCAGGCTAGTCTAAAGTTGTTATATTTCCAGAAATTTCTTGTGGTGTGAGGTGTTTACAATCAAATCCTAACCCAGTAGATCCACTCATAACTGTGCTGTTATGCTTTTAGGAATCTCAGAACCAATGAGTTATTATAATTACATTTACATTTACATTCATGGCATTTGGCAGACACCCTTATCCAGAGCAACTTACATTTATTTCATTTATACATCTGAGCAATTGAGGGTTAAGGGCCTTACTCAAGGGCCCAACAGTGGTGGCTTGGCGGTGCTGGGATTTGAACTCATGACCTTCCGATCAGTAGCCCAACGAGCTGCCCTAAGTAATAATAATAATAATAATAATAATAATAATAATAATAATAATAATAATAATAAAAATAATAATAATAATAAGTAATTAATAAGGTCATTAATTGAGTGTGCTTGAGCAGACAAATTACTAACCTTTGACAGACCCAGATTGCAAGCCAGGAGTTTTAGATATGTGATCAGAACTAGAATTAGCAGTATATGTCAAAAAGTATGACCTCAGTGAACTTTCTAAACATTTCAGATATGCGCTGTGCACAACCTGTTTTTTTAAATTTTATTTATAACGAGTTTGTTTGGTAGCATTGTTATCAGATCAGATTTGTTTAAGCTGTTTTACAGCCACAGAATACATTATTAAATAATTTGTATTTGTTAGCCATTAATCCTGATTAGTATAAATGAAAAAGAAATTGGTTTTGTCTATGAACATTTGCACACAGAACAACTGCAAAGTGCTGGTGATTGTGGTGGTTGTTAGTACTGTAATGGGCCAGTAATTGTCTTTATATGCCCTTTAATCCTACTCTGCATTTGATTGTAAACATCCTTATTGTCCCATGGTGTGATTTGTCCTGGGGCTGAAAATCACATCATACTGCAAGTAGATGCAATGGTTTTATGAGTAACTTGATCAAGTTCACATGCTAACCACTACACCAGTCCAGAGCATATTTTCCGCCATAAAATACACTTACTCAGTGAGAGACATAAGCAACAACAGGGCAGCCAGGAGATCCTTCAATAAAACACCCCATAAAATGCTTTCAGTGTGAGACAGATTTGATCTAAGGCAGCTTAATCAGTAGTATCATGCCGAGAAAAGGCTATAAAACTTGGGGCTTAAAGGTGTATCAGTAATAGCTGTGTTGATCCCTGCTCTTTGTTTGGAGCTGTGGGGAGGGTGCAACGTTTTATCTCTCAATCATCGGAGGCAAGAGAGGAATTTGAACAAAGGCAGATTTGTCTGTCACACTCTGTCTCTTTATCTGACAGCTCAGGAGGGAAAACTTTAGGGCTGATGATTTAGTTGTTGTTACACAATGCACAAGGCCCAAAAGGCCAAGTCAGTGTCACATGTGATAAAAATAAATAAATAGTTCTGGATAACTTCCTTTCCTTCTTTGCTAGCCCATGCCCAGCCTAAAGGATTGAACCTTATACTACACACTCAATGCTAATCAAGGCTGAACAAGCAGATTTATGTCCAGACTATTTTATTTATTTATTTATTTTTAATTATTATTATTTGTATTTGTCGAGCAGACAAGCAGGTTCAGCAGCCAGGGAAAGAAAAGAAACCCTTCCTATTGATATCTGCAACACAAGTTTTAATTTGGTGTATACATTTAAACATAATGCATGTCACATTCATATACCGCTCCTCAGTGCTGTAACTATTGCTTCCAAATCTCACCAACTGGCTGCCAGTAGAATGTTTTTTTACTAGTTGGAATAAATTAGTGTGATCGTTTCAGAATCAGAAACATGCAGGTACGTGGAAACACTGACAAAACCGAGCAAAGTAACAGCCAGACTCACATGCTATCCAGAATATTTTTTCCATGTGACAAAAATACCAAAGCACAACTTTTTGCAACTTTTTTGCTAAGTGCTACATTAAAAACTTCATCAAGAGATGATAATGATTATGGCTACACATTTGTCCCCTCTCCAAGAACTGATATTCGTTTTCTGTCTGTATTAATGCACCTGCATCCAGCCTGCCACATTATTACATTATGATGTAACATACAGTAAACTGAACACAATGCTCCGAAGACCTCGCCTGATTATATTTTATTCAAACATGCCGTTTTGTCTCTGTTGTGTGTTGACATCTGGTAAAAAGCAGCATGCAGCTAGAATTTCTGTCTGTTTGAATATCAGTTTGTTTCTCTGTCAGGTCATATATGCACTTCATAACCATTCCTATTATAATTGTTTTAAAAATTTCACTTGAGTTGGAAAGGTAGCAAAATGTCTCACTTTCTAGAATAACACAATTCTGCTTCGGTTTTTAGGGTTGGAATAGCAACAGTAATGTTTTTCATATTTCTGTTAGCAAATAATAATACAAATCCTTGTGTTCACCATTTAAACTTGGTGCTTGTGATGATTCTCAATACATTGGTGGTTGAAAGTTTGTGAACCCTTCAGAATTTTCTACATTGCTGTATAAATATGACCTAAAACATCATCTGAAAATAGATAAAGAGAACCCAATTAAACAAATGAGACAAAAATATTATACTTGGCCATTTATTTATTGAGGAAAATGATCCAATATTACATATCTGTGAGTGGCAAAAGTATGGGAACCTCTAGGATTAGCAGTTAATTTGAAGGTGAAATTAGAGTCTGGTGTTTTCAATGAATGAGATGACAATCAGGTGTGAGTGAGTCATATTTACGCAGATGCAGTATCTCACAAAAGTGAGTACACCCCTCACATTTTTGTAAATATTTTATTATATCTTTTCATGGGACAACACTGGCGAAATGACACTTTGCTACAATGTAAAGTAGTGAGTGTACAGCTTGTATAACAGTGTAAATTTGCTGTCCCCTCAAAATAACTCAACACACAGCCATTAATGTCTAAACCACTGGCAACAAAAGTGAGTACACCCCTAAGTGAAAATGTCCAAATTGGGCCCAAAGTGTCAATATTTTGTGTGGCCACCATTATTTAGAGACCTTGTGCTTCTCCACCTTCCGTTTGAGGATGCCCCACAGATGCTCAATAGGCTTTAGGTCTGGAGACATGCTTGGCCAGTCCATCACCTTTACCCTCAGCTTCTTTAGCAAGGCAGTGGTCATCTTGGAGGTGTGTTTGGGGTCGTTATCATGTTGGAATACTGCCCTGCGGCCCAGTTTCCAAAGGGAGGGGATCATGCTCTGCTTCAGTATGTCACAGTACATGTTGGCATTCATGGTTCCCTCAGTGAACTGTAGCTCCCCAGTGCCGGCAGCACTCATGCAGCCCCAGACCATGACATTCACACCAGCATGCTTGACTGTAGGCAAGACACACTTGTCTTTGTACTCCTCACCTGGTTGCCGCCACACACGCTTGACACCATCTGAACCAAATAAGTTTATCTTTGTCTCATCAGACCACAGGACATGGTTCCAGTAATCCATGTCCTTAGTCTGCTTGTCTTCAGCAAACTGTTTGCGGGCTTTCTTGTGCATCATCTTTAGAAGAGGCTTCCTGCATGACAGCCATGCAGACCAATCTGATGCAGTGTGCGGCGTATGGTCTGAGCACTGACAGGCTGACCCCCCACCCCTTCAACCTCTGCAGCAATGCTGGCAGCACTCATACGTCTATTCTGCAAAGCCAACCTCTGGATATGATGCTGAGCACGTGCACTCAACTTCTTTGGTCGACCATGGCGAGGCCTGTTCTGAGTGGAACCTGTCCTGTTAAACCGCTGTATGGTCTTGGCCACCGTGCTGCAGCTCAGTTTCAGGGTGTTGGCAATCTTCTTATAGCCTAGGCCATCTTTATGTAGAGCAACAATTATTTTTTTCAGATCCTCAGTGAGTTCTTTGCCATGAGATGCCTTGCTGAACTTCCAGTGACCAGTATGAGAGAGTGTGAGAGCGATAATACCAAACTTAACACACCTGCTCCCCATTCACACCTGAGACCTTGTAACACTAACGAGTCACATGACACCGGGGAGGGAAAATGGCTAATTGGGCCCAATTTGGACATTTTCACTTAGGGGTGTACTCACTTTTGTTGCCAGCGGTTTAGACATTAATGGCTGTGTGTTGAGTTATTTTGAGGGGACAGCAAATTTACACTGTTATACAAGCTGTACACTCACTACTTTACATTGTAGCAAAGTGTCATTTCGTCAGTGTTGTCCCATGAAAAGATGTAATCAAATATTTACAAAAATGTGAGGGGTGTACTCACTTTTGTGAGATATTGTATATAGAAAATTCTAAAGAGTTCACAAACTTTCAAGCACCACTGTATATAACAGGAGTATTTCAGACACATTAAGAATGCCATAAAACCAAATTCAGATGCATATCATTTACTGGTAACTTCACAGAAAATCTTTTAAATGTAAGTACTAATTAGAGTGCAAGTATAAAAGTGCGATCTGAACTCAGAGGAATTGCAATTGTATGAGAGACACACTGTAGTTTTTAAATCTGATGAACTATTCTGTATTTGTCAATACAGTTAAAGAGCAATTTTAAAATATGACTCATATCTTGAACACATAATTTATGGGTTTGTTACATTCTCACTGTATGTACTATTTGTCTATAAAATTTCATATGCTCATGTTACCCATGCTCCAACACTATATTTACCTGAGCCAAGACTTACAGCTTGTGTACAGCTAATCATATGATGTTAAATACTATAAGTGTTTATTTAAAGGCTTATGTATAGCAAACCATTATATTTAAAAACAATAAATTATTTTAACCGTACCCTTTCATGTGCCATTTGTTTGAAAAAACAGAACATAGGAAAGCAGTGAAAGGTTCTGGAAATTATTCAGACAGTTTTTGCTGTTAAGTAGTTTTTATGTGGTAAACCATTCTGCAGTTTAACATTTTATATTTAGCATGTTGGAAACTTGAGTCTTGTTTAGTCAAATAAAAAAAAGCTGTAATTTAACACTGGTAATTTTACTGAGATCTTTGCCAGCTTGTTTGTACCTCTAGAGGCATTTCTGCCACATTGCCCAACTCCATCCCTATGCCAGCCAGAAAGATGTTGAGTCATTTGTCCATGCTTTTATTACATCTCGCATTGACTATTGTAACATCCTTTTCTCTGGACTACCGGCACATTCTATCCTCCGCTTACAATATATTCAAAATTCTGCTGCGAGAATACTAACTTACACTAAACGTTCTGCACATATCACTCCCATCCTATATAACCTTCACTGGCTACCTGTCGCACGTATTATATATAAAATTCTCTTGCTTTCCTTTAAGTCACTCCATGGTCTTGCTCCTTCTGACATTTCTGAATTACTCTCTCCCTATATTCCCACTCGCTCACTCTGATCTTCTGGGTGAACTTCTCCATGTTCCCAGATTTCGCCTTTCGTCGATGGGCAGCAGGTCTTTTTCTGTTGTGGCACCTAAACTATGGAACTCACTCCCCCTGGCCATTCGGACAACTACCTCTATCTCAAAATTCATAACTCAGCTCAAAACCCATGTTCACCCAATGTTATCAGTCATAATTTGTCTCTGCATCTGTATCTGCTTCATGTAATACTAATTGTGTTTGTCTGTTTATACTGCTTCACTTTCTGTGCTGTTTACATGACGCTAAGTGTCTGTCCCTTGTTATGGTTTTGAATGTTGTAAAAAATTTTAGAACTATGCAACTGCATTGTTTCTTGCTCTGGACTGGACAAATGTCCATTGTCCATATGACCCATAAGTGACTGTTATACTGTTATTTTGTTATTGTCTTTTACTGTGAAGCATCCTTGAGCTCTGGAAAGGTGCTATACAAATTAAACATATTATTATAAAACATGTTCTCTGAGCCTCGCATTGGTTTAAGCAATTAACAATTCACTGCTGGATGAATCCTAACGTTCCCAGTAAAACCCGAAGAAGTTATTTTTGAAGCTGTTTAAATTTAAATGAAAACAAATGTATAATAAAATGTGAATTATTCTGGAACTTAAGATTTAAATGTGAAGAATTTTTTAGATGGTGTTCACATCACTGACATACACTGGAGTCCAAAATGAAAATGCAAAAATGTTTGCAATCTCTCCTATTTTAATACAAATACTGTACATTTTATTGCAATTTATATTCAGCAACATCTTGAGTGAAAAGTAAAATCTTTTGCTTTAATGATAGTGTGCACTCAAGCTGGCATGGACTCCACAAGTTTGTTAGTTCAAATCCGTCAGAGTGTCATCTGAACACATTGTGGAGGCGGGGGCGTGGTTGAGCACCGGTTTGTGAATGGAGGGCGGAGCTGGAGAAAGCGAGTGGTAAGGTTTCCACACCTGTAGGAAATTGAGACTAATGAGTGTTCTGTGTTGCAGTGAGGAGAAAAGGAGGAGAGACACGCGCCTCGAGAGAGAGAGTGACGCCGACACAGAGCTACATGTGTGCGTGCGTGTGTGTGTGTGAAGAGTGAGAAAAAGAAATAAAGAATTGAAAGTTGGAGTCAGCCTGTCTCCTGTCTGGTTCCTCAGTCCCAGACTGGAATTATTACACTGATGCCGAAACCCGGGATTTACGAGAGGAAATCGCCGCCATGGAAGTCTCACCTCTGGACCACCTTATAAACCAGCTGGCCAACCTCCACCAGACCCAACACCAGGCCCTCCTGCAGCTCCAGCGCGACCAGGAAAAGCGCTTTAAGGACCTCCTCGATGCCCAGGCCGAGGACCACCAGGTGCTTCAGGGCCTGGTGCAGCAGGCCGGGATTCCAGCCGCCGGCCCCGCAGCCTCCGCAGCAGCCGCGCCTGCGCCTCTGCCCCACGTCGTGCTGACGAAGATGGGACCTCAGGACTATCCAGAGGCCTTCCTGGAGCTGTATGAGCGCTCCGCGCTGGCATGGGCCTGGCCTGAGGGTCAGTGGACGGCTCGCCTGGTGCCGCTCCTGTCAGGTGAGGCGCAGCTCGTGGCCCAGCAGCTGCCCATTGCGAGCATGCTGGAATACCCGGACCTGAAGCGGGCGATCCTGCAGCGGGTCGGGCGGACCCCCGAAGAGCACCGGCAGTGCTTCAGAGCCCTGGCCTTCGCGGAGCTCAGCAGGCCGTTCGCCTTCGCCCAGAAGCTACAGGAGACCTGCAGGAGGTGGTTGTTGGCTGAGGAGCACGACGCAGAGGAAGTGATCGATCTAGTGGTGCTGGAGCAATTCGTTACCCGGCTTCCCGCCAGGACGGCGGAATGGGTCCAGTGCCATCGTCCTGTGTCACTGGATGAGGCGGTTCAGCTGGCAGAGGATCACCTGGCGGCGTATCCAGGGGCAGGCGAGCCGCACCCTTCTTCCTCTCTCTCTCTCTCTCTCGACCTCGTGTCTCTCCCCGTCCTTTCCCTGTCCCTACCCCCCGGAGACACGGGCTGGGTCCACCCCGACCCATGCCACACTCCTGTCCCTTCCCGTCCCTCCTTCCCACTCCCTCTGCCCTCCCTGTTTCTGTCTCTTCCACTCCTCAGGTGGGGGAAACCAAAGCTGCCGGTGCGGAGGAACCACTGCCGTCCGCCTGAAAGGGGAGGAGCGGTTGCCTTCCGCCAGGAGATGGAGGACCCTCTGCTGTCCGCCGGGGAAGCAGAGATGTGGCTGCCATCTGCCTGCAAAAGGGGAGGGGCCTGACTTCCGCCGGGGAAGCAGAGATGTGGCTGCCATCCGCCTGCAGAATGGGAGGAGCCTGACTTCCGCCGGGGAAGCAGAGATGCGGCTGCTGTCTGCCTGGAAAGGGGAGGAGCCACAGCCATCTGTAGGGGAGGAGCCGCAGCCGCCCGCTCGGAAGTCCAGTGCCATCGCCTGGCATCGTGGGGGATCGCTTCCCAGCTGGCTGAGAACCGGATGACAGCGTATCTGGGGACCGGAGTGTTTTTTCCTCTCTCTCTCCTCTCTTTCTCTCTGGCTTGCTCTCCAGCTTGCTTCTTCTCTCTCCCCTCTTCCTCCTCCTCATCTCTCCTCTCGCTCGCAGGTTGAGTGGCAGCACTGCCCTCTCCAAAGGGTGGGAGGGGGTGTACGTCAGGCCGGAGGCCTAAATCTGGCGGCGGAGGAGTGTGGCGAGGAGGAGGGCATGGCCAGGCTGTGAGGATGCACACCTGGCACTGATCTGTCTAGTCAGTGGGAGAGAGAGATAAAGGAGCGGCTGGAAGCGTCGGAGAGAGAGAGAGACGCACGTGCATTTTGTGTTCAGTTTGTGTTTTATGGTTGGTTTCAGTTTCGTTGATTATTAAACTTAATGTTTACGATCAGCCGGTTCCCGCCTCCTCCTTGCCCGACCTTTAAATTGTTACACACATGTTTCAGTGGAAGGGCTAAAACTGAATGAAAATCTGAACTTTTGTACAAAGGCGTCAACATCACTTCACAAATTTGCTTAAATTTATATCGTGAATCTTGAATATTAAATATTCAAGACATTGAACATATTTCTTTAAACATTTTCTAAAACTGTTTGCTTATTTCTATTTGTAAATGAGAAAAAACTCCCAGATTTACAATGCGGCCTCAGACTTTTGGACCCCACTGTATGTGGTACCTTGGCTGATTAATGCATCACTGGATAGGAAAAGAATAATATGTCCTGACCTTGGAGAGAACAGGCACTAATTTATTGTTTCTAATCTCTTTAGCACTCAGCTGAGGTGTGGGGGGGGCATGAGTGTCCGTTTGGATGCCATCAATCAAGGTAATAGAGAAGTGGAGCAGCACCTCTGAACACGCGGTGAGAAAGTCCTGTCTCCGTCATTCAGTCGTGCACACACTGAGCTCCTGCATCATCTGGGACAATACCCACCATTCACTCAGCCAGAGAACATTACTGTGACCTTCTGAAAGATGGGGGTCTCTGATTATCCAAACAAGCGATGGGCTGCTGTTTGCTACTGAAGGATGAGCACCGTTTGGGAGAAAGAAGAGCAATATTATCGCACAGTGGCGAGGTAATAGCGTCGTCCTTCAAGCAGCGGGGCTCCGCTCACCCTGAAAGCCCAGCAGTCAAGGACTCGCTAATTACAAAAGCAATAGCATCCCAACTTTAAGGATAGGCCACTGGAGTCCTGACACTTCAGTTTTACAAAGTCATAGAAACACTCAAATATCGATCCCATCTGTCTTTCTGTATAAACAAAGCACATTTCACACAGCAGACTAGTCTTTGCAGATGTCACCACTGAATTAGGTTTCAGTAACATTGCATATTCATGCTCAATTTCCTATGGTATGTTTTCCTAAGGAACTGAGCTGTTTTGACTTATAATGAATATTCTCTGACTTTGTCTACAGTTTGTTCAGGACTGTTTTATTTACCAAGGTCATATATACTTCTCAGATAACAGTGAAGAATTTTATACCGAAGTCCACATTTAATTATTTATTAGGCTTTAACTGGACATAGTTTTATTCCAGTATACAGTATGCTTAGAATATACAGTCTGGTTCAAAGGTCTGGGAGCACTAGTGAAAATGCTTCTATTTGCATTCTTTTCTAATTTAATACAACAATTTTCATTACAAATTATATTATTGACAACAACTTGAGTGAAAAGTAGCATCTTACATATCTTACATTTACATGAATTTCAGAGTTTCTCAGTATTTGGTACATCCATCCCCTTTTTACTTTAATGACAGTGTGCACTCGAGCTGGTATGGATTCCACAAGTTTGTGCAAAACCTTATGATCCATTTTAAATCAAATCCATCGGCGTGTCGTCTGAACACATGCTTCAATGTGTTTCTTTTGAAAATCTGGACCTTTCGTAAGCAGTTAACTTGGCCAATATTACAAATTTGCTTACATTTAAATAGGGACCTAAAAATAGTGCAGAATCTTGAATATTAATTAGTCAAGATATTGAACATTTACTTTCTTTGTTTAAAATATTTTTTATATTATTAAAATTCCTTCTGTTTATTTCCAATTTTAAATGAAAAAGAAAAATCACAGATTTTCAATGTGATCTCAGACTTTTGGACCCCTGTATTTTTATCAAGAAAAAAAAAAAAACTTATCTTGATGCAGTATGGCGATCTTTTCTCAGTTAAAAAAAAAGTTGGTTCCTCGTATTTTAGAGAGAGTGCCCTCGTTCTCCCAGATCAGCACCGTTTCTATGACCAGAGAACACAAGCTATACTTTAGATTAATTTCTGAAATCAATATAATCAATGTTTAGTCTTTAAAATCAACATACAATTTACTTTCAAGTAAAGTTCAATCATTAGTATGTAAATGTCTGGAGTAGTAGTAACCCTAAACATATTCTTCAGATTAAGCACAATAATAAGTTTACTTGCAAGTATCTTCTGTCTGCATACTTTAATTACTTTAATTGTACTTTAATTTCAATTAGTCCAAAGCAAATACAGAACTAGCACACTGAGAATATAATGGAGTATATGACTTTACTAGTATAACTTTTGGTGTGCTGTTATATGAAATATAATCAATGACAAAGTGGCGTGATGCAAAGCAGACAGCCATTGCCAGCCTGAAGTTGATTATTTTCCTATAACAGCACATTCCAAAGTGTTTTATTGCAGCAATTTGGCAATAACAATTTTTTTTAACTTTAAGAATTATGTCATACTTTTTGTCAATTCATAATTACATTTAATGTTATGGAACGTCAGTGAGACAAGTTGGTTTGTAAGTTATCCCTTACGTTACAACTGCTATAAACAGTGGTTCCCTCACCATCCTCCATCCTTCCCTCACCATCACCATATTAACAGCATGCTCTTAATCCATTATTAGTCGTAGATTATGGCACGTCCACCATGTCAGTCTCTTTGTATGTTGTTACTGTAGAAATGATAACGTATTAGAATGAGCACATTAATATAAAAATATGAATGTAATAAGCTGTTGTTGAGAATAAAAATGAACCAAAGCCTTGGAATATGTCTTAAAAAGCATGTCATGTTGTTGTCATCTGATTGGTGAGATTGGATTTGACTGCCACACACAATGCCTCGAAGCATACGGCTCGAAAACAATTGGTGTTGTTTTTCTGTGTGGGTTGGTGTGAAAGTGATCACAGCTCTGTTTTGGGAAAATTTTTCATTTGTTCAGAAAGATATCATGAAGTCTTCCTCACTTTGAGAACCACAACTAGGTTTTCATTTTTTTTTAGACTTCTTTCCAATACAATTCAATCCAATCCAAATTCAGTTCAATTTTATTTGTATAGCACTTTTAACAAAGGACATTCTCACAAAGCAGCTTTACAGAAACAAATACATTCAGGATATAAATTTTAAACGTATGAATTTATCCCTAATGAGCAAGCCAGAGGCAGTGGTGGAGGGGAAAAACTCCCTGAGACAATATGAGGAAGAAAGCTTGAGAGAAACCAGACTTTAAAGGAAACCCACCCTCATCTGGGTGATACCGGATAGTGCGATTATAAATAATTCCCTTCTATAACTGTGTACTACATGGTCAAATAGTGCAATTGTGTAAACAGGAAATTCATTACATTTTTCACATGAAGCCTTTTGTTGAAGTTATCCATTGCTCACTGCTGGAGACTTGAGACCAGAGTGTTCACGGTGGCTGTACCTATGATCTTGCACAAATATCCTGAATCACTTTGTATTTTTGACCTTAGCCATCATTTACAACCAATCCCTCTCTGGCTCGACCAGTATACATTCTTTTCGTGAAAGTCGTGGACATTTCAGATGCTAACAAGGTTTACGAGCAGAATTCAAAGACCATGGTGATAGCACATCCTGTTATTTAGTATAGCAGCGTCTGAAGTCCTGTTGGCTGGGTCATGTTAAGGTTTTGGAGCAGCACTTAGCATGGCTAAGTCTTCTCAGACTAAGCAGTGCTGCCAGCTGATTTATACACTTAATCTGTCAACATACTGCTAAAGAGCCACAGACATCCTATTTTCCTTTCAAGAATATTTTTCAGGCAGTCTTTTTTTCTTCCAGACAGTGCATTCCTATTTTCCTTTTTGGCTGGCTCCTGGATTCAGCGTGACTTTTGTACGATGTGTTTTCCTCTCATCTTACCCAAGCCTCAGATTCCACTGAAACCCCTGTATCACTTTAAATCACGTGTACTCTGAAATATATGATCTACAAATTAAAAATGTACTGTTTTCATGCATGTTGCTATGTTCTGTTAACAAAGCAGGAACATTACTAATGGAAAATAAGCCATCAGACCTTTTTTGTAATCTTAGTTTTCCCCACACACCCTCTTGACTCTGCTACTGAAATCTATATATTATATGCATGCTGAGTAAATCTTTTGCTTAAAGAAATATTGGCAAGGAGATATACTAATATTCTGAGCCAAAAGAAACTGCGCATGCAGTCCAAGAAAAGATCTATGCATCTGTTGAAGGAGATTCAGTGTAAAGTCAAACATCTTAGCAGGCATTAGCTCTAGATGGTATCCTGAGAAAGTGCTGAAAGCAGCACAGCTGCATGTGTGAGAGAATTACATGTATTTATATTTTCAATATTTTTCATCTTGTCGACTTAGTATTAAACATGACACCTATAACAAACCTTTTAAATTCCTTTCATTCAAAAGGCTTGTAAAATCTGACTCCTCCACTTAAGTCTTTATGTTCATGTAAAGTGCGGTTAGGAGAGGCAGGACGCAAGCGCATAAACTCAGAGTGTTGTTTATAAGGGCAAATCTAGTGATCAGAAATCCATAGTCAGAGCACAGACAGGCAAAACAAATAAGGATAATACATGATCATGAGCTGAAAAACAGGCTAGGGTTAAACCAGGAAATACAAAGCCATACATATATGTATAACTCATAAACACAGCTTGGTCTTAATGAGACATTGGTCACGCCACAAAAAGGCTACACTTGAAAGTTGAAATGTCATTATTTTTCTCATTCATTTTTGACAGGCTTTCAGAGTGGTGTTAAGGGTCCCAGTGCAGCTCTCCGCCTGCTGCAGTTATATCTCCATCCACCCTATATTACCTACATTTTCATTTTTAATCTGTTTGGCTCAGGCACTTGTGGTTAGTCTGTACTACTTGGATGCACATAACAGTCTCTAGACTTTCTCCCACCAAGGTCTTCCAAGCACTGTGCCAGCTGTCATCACAGCAAGTGTTTTTTTTAGGCATGGGTCCTATTCACAGACTCATCAAAGATTCAATACTACCAAGGTCTTTCAAAAATAAATAATATAGGATCACCCCGTAGACATTCCATAGACGTATAATATATGGCCAAAGGTTTGTGGACCCCTGACCATCAAACCCACACATGTGGGTCTTCCCCAAACTGTTGCCACAAAGCTGTAAACACACAATTGTATTCTGTAGCATTACAATTTCCCTTCACTGGAACTAAGAGGCCCAAATCTGTTCCAGCATGATAATGCCCCTGTGCACAAAGCGAGCTCCATGAAGACATAGCTTGCCAAGGTTGGAGTGGAAGAACTCAAGTGACGTACACAGAGCCCTGACCTCAACCCCACTGAACACTTTTGGGATGAATTTGAATGCTGACTGCACCCCAGACCTCCTCACACAACATCAGTGCCTGACCTCACTAATGCTCTTGTGACTGAATGAGCACAAATCCCCACAGTCACACTCCAAAATCTAGTGGAAAGCCTTCCCAGAAGAGTGGAGGTTATTAACAGCAAAGCGGGGACTAAATCTGCAATCTCATGCTCAAGCACATATGGTTATGTGGCACATATATTATGACTGTCAAGTACATATGCTATGGTTAAGTGTCCACATACATTTGGACATATCTGCATACTTCTGTTGTAGGCTGTTCTTTTTACAGTCTCCTGTTGCATTGCATTTAACTTTCCACCTTTATTCCAATTATATATCCATTTCTGATTAAAAACATTTTTCTTCAGTAAAGACTTTTTAAACCTTTTCATAATGCAAATGATCCTTATTAATACTGCATAAGTCATGATATTAATCAACACAAAGAGTTAACAAGATGTTAATACTTAACTATTAGCATTATTAATGGATGTACATGTGCGATTAAGTTGGCTGTTAATCTACTGTATATGCTTCATTATTCCCTGATGCACTAAGGATTTGCATTAGTTAAGTATTAATATATTGCTATTTTTGTGGACATAGTAAAGTTTTACCAAATGTTCCACTCCATACAATCAGTGCATATCTGTGTTTGGGGGTGTGGTTACTTGTCACTTACTTTTGACTAACTAATGGTCACATGACTTGGTACATGTTTTGTCACAGTGTTGGCATGGCACATGATTGCAAGTCCTGCCAAAACATTTTTCTAGTTCCATGTCTAGCGCTAATGTTCCACACTCTTGTTATTTTCTTCCTGTATTTGTTTAGTCCCTAGCCTGTCCTTTTCTTGGTTTGTGATGATAGATTTGCCCATGTTCACTCTGTCTGGCTGTATTTTGACCGTTGCTATGGATATTAATAATTATTCTCAAGCACCCTTAATACAGCTCAGCGTATGGATCTGCAAATCTCTCCTGAGTCCTCAGCAATACCACAGTGTATCACACACAAATATTAACGGGATAATTATCGATTAGAAGAAAAACTCTCTCTTTATATAATATATTTTTCTTTAGCTAAACAAAGCCAACAGTCAAAAAACAACCACAGCAGAAAAATGTGGGGACTGCTAAGATTCTTGGCCTTCAATTAGGACCCATATTTATGCCTGGCTCATGCACATTGTTAGCATTCCCTCTGTTTTCCTAAGGGCCTTTTGAGCTTTTAAGAATTATTCCATAAACATCTCACTCTGGCTTAAAGAGCAGAGTACACATTTCAAATCAGCAGGCATCCTCTCAGTGTGTGTCCTCCGAGTTGGTAGAACACTCGGTGGAATTACATTTTCTTTCTGGAGCACATTGTCTTTAGCAACTGTAAGTGTGCTTCAGCATGATGTAGGTAAGCAGAAAAATTTTAAATTGTATTAGTTTGCACAGACGTTAGCCACTGAATGAGCTCAGGACTTTTAGAAATCCCTGAACAAAACAATCTGTTGGACTACATGGGAATTACCATGCAGGCAGTGACGCAACTTGTTAATACACACTGAATAACAAAACCACAGATATTCTGAGCTGATTTCTTGTCTAGACAGGAAAATGCTGCAGTTCAGATGAACAGATAACCCTGTATAATAATCAAAGATCCAGCTGCCAAATGTGTGGGAGATTTATCTCTGATGAACTGGGAGCTGTTGTTTTTCTCATTTGCTGTAAATCTGGTGTCATCAATTAGAATTGACACTTGGACAAATCCTTAAGGAGTAAATATTGTTTGGGCCAAACTGATACTCCCCGTTCTCCCTAAAAATAATAAGAACCTGAACAACTCACATAAGCTGTATAAGTGTATGATATTTACATTATGCTCATTAAAATTTTCATTTTAAAAGCAATATAGACCCGCATTTATTGACCTTTTCCTCAGGGCAGCTATAATATAAAGTAATTGCCTTACCCTACATTCACTCTAGCATGTGACAAGTTGCTCATGTTGATGGTACTTTGTCGCTTGTCAAGTTAGCTAAGTAAACTCATCAAATGCACCAGTGATCTCTGCTACTTCTTTTTATGCTTTACTTTTCTTTGGTTTTCCCCAGGTACTCCGGCTTCCTTCCCCAGTCCAAAGATGTGCATTGTAGACTGATTTCCAAATTGCCCGTAGTGTGTGAATGTGTATGCGATTGTGTCGTGCGATATGCTGGCCCCCCGTCCAGGGGTGGCCGGAGTTCCCTGGGTTAGGCTCCAGGCTCCCTGTACAGGATAAACGGTACAGAAAATGGATGGATGGATGGATGGCTGTAATGTTTCTATATACATTTAAGGATATGTATAACCACAGTTATAAGATTTTCTTCCATTTCTGAGTGTCAAGCAGTAAATAGGAACTAATTACAGGTGAGTAGTGAGTGGGGAACTGAAGAAACATCAGACCATATGCACCATAGGCTGGGTCTGAGAAATCATTTGAAACAATCTCTTGGATTTGTTGCTTTAATTCATCATACTCAATTTGCATAAAGAAAATCACTGCCTGAATTGCATCTCTGAGCCTGTTTAAATTATTGACTTATGCCTATGCCATGCTTGATTTCAAATCAGTGTCATTCTATGTGGTGATTTTTAAGCTGGTTATATGCACTTCCATGTATATACACTCCTGTATACCAGTTTTTAAACAATGTTTTTAATCCTGTGATACCATGAGCTTTTGGGAGCAAGATGTAGTCACTGGTTATAATAACCTCCACTCTTCTGGGAAGGCTTTCCACTAGATTTTGGAGTGTGGCTGTGGGGATTTGTGCTCATTCAGTCACAAGAGCATTAGTGAGGTCAGGCACTGATGTTGGGTGAGGAGGCCTGGGGTGCCGTCAACATTCCAGGTCATTCCAAAGGTGTTAAGTGAGGTTGAGGTCAGGGCTCTGTTCAGGACACTCAAATTCTTCCACTTCAATCTTCGCGAACTATGTCTTCATGGACTGTGCTTTGTGCACAGAGGCATTGTGGGGAAACTGTAATGCTCCAGCAAACAAAGACATTCTATACAATTGTGGGTCCACAGCTGTCAGAAATGAATGCAAAATCAAGCAAACTCCACAATATTCAGAGGAGCTTGCAATTTTTCAAAATTACCACAGATTTTTCCGAGATTTGTGACATCATGTGACATCATCACAAAGCGCATTCAGCCAAAGCCCTCTTCGATTCACTTGCGTCGAACATCTACAGCTAAAAGGTCTCATTTGCCAACAAACATCACTGTGAAAGACTGCAAAACAGTTTCATGCAATTGCAATTTCGCCAATTCAAGTAGTTTCTGCATAAAAAGCTAAAAAAAAAACAAAACAAAAACTTTGCAACAAAATCAAGCGTTTTTGGCCACAACAATCACAAAAAAAACTCCATGAAATCCTGTACAGACTGATATGGGTGTGATGGTCAGGTGTCCAAAAACTTTTGGCCAGTGTACCTTGATTAAAAAACAAAATGATGCAAACATTCTTATTGATGATTGACAGATTTTAGAACTAAGAATAAAAATTTCCTCTGCCAAGAGATCTAATAACAGCAAAAGGAACAAACTGAGGAACTTTCAGCACTTTTTTACATAGTACTATTTAATAAACTACTGCATTGTATGGGTTTTTTTTCTTGTCAGCAAGAAATTTTGTTGAACTATTATTTATTTACCACAACTCCAAGTCAGGATGCTAATTTAGCAGGAGCAATTTGTCTTCTTGTTGATAGTTTGCATATGGGTCTATTTTTGCAGCTCGATGACAGGGTGTGTTTCATTGTGGTCTGTTTAATGTCTTACAGCCATGAATGTGTGTATGAGAGTTTTAAACAGTAGACCATATCTTTTATTCATTAGGCCCGGGTCTAGGGCAAGAGTCTTTTTATATTTTAGCTAGGAGGAATAAGAGATGAGTGAAGGGTAAGATAGCGAGTGGGGATGGGGACTTTGGTACAAAATAGAATTACAACACACCCCATTCTTTGCACTGTAATTTAGGAGATTTATGCTGCTGCATAAAGTGCAGAATTAAAATGATAATGCCAGAGAAGGTACATGAGATAATAAGGAAACACTGAGCTTACAGCCAAGCACGAGTGATGACAAAGGAGGGTGGGGAAACAAAGTGGGGGAGAGAAAGAAGGAAGGCTATAAAATAGAAACTACATGCTGGCTGTGGTGATGCAGTATGCAGTACAGTAAATCACTGTTTACCTCAGGCTGCAGTGCTCCGCTGCTCTAACACCACATCCCTGTTCCCCGCACTCACCCAGAACAATCTGTGTTTTCTCAACCTGCACCTGACAACCAGACCCAGCCGGGAATGACTGAAAACAATGTGTATCTGAAACAGAGGTGAGAAGTATCAAATTAGTCTGGTTCTTAGGTATCAGTCATTTACTTGAGATTTTCTTTCAATTAATTCTTTTGACTTTTAATTACTACATTTTAAAAAAATGCTTCATTCATCTCACAGCATTTTTTTTATAATCATGCACAGTGGATATAAAAAGTCTGCTTTATAACTCAAAAAGATATGTTTCGTGCAAAAACAAGACAGCTTATCACCCAAACATCACCATATCTATGGTGAAGCATGGTGGTGGAAGCATCATGCTATGAGGCTGCCCAACGATGACCCAAAACACAAATCCAAGTCAACAATGGAATGGCTTCAGAAGAAGAAGGTCTAAGTTTTGAAATGGCCCAGTCAGAGCCCAGTCAGAGGACAAATCCTATTGAAAACCTACAGTATATAATGACTTGAAGAGGGCTGTGCACAGGAGATCCACTCACAATTTGGTAGATCTGAACCAAATCAAAATTGGTAAACTCTTACCCAAAAAGACTGAGTGCTGTATTATAAGGTGCTTTATTTATTGTAGGTTGTTCCACTCCACCTCCATCTGACAGGATTCATCTTTTTTACATCACACAAACCTGCAATTTTAACAGGGGTTAAATTTTTAACAAACCGAAACATGCATGTGACAGTGAGAATGAGACCTGTACCTATGTACAGTTTGCATTTATCATAGCAGTTTGTAATGTGACATCCACCTATTCGCATTCACCTGGTTTCTATCTTCAGAGTTGATCATGCTAGCTAGCATTTGAGAGATTAAAAACAAAGGTGTTGTCAGCTAATGTTTTTTTCATGTTCCTTAAATTGTTGATGAAAGGGACACAAATTCACCTCAATCACCACCATGTGTGATTGAGGCAGACATATTTTTCTTTTCTAAATCTTTTCTGTACTTTTACTTCCATACTTTAATTAAATGTAAGAGTTTATACTTTTCTGCTTTAACTTGAATAAACGATTTGAAGCTGTGTTTCAACTTTCATCTGAACATTTATTCAGATATGTAATTGCACTTTTACTTGAGCAAAGTATTTCGGTAATTTTACCATCTCTGATCTGAGCTGAACCAGGTCTGTGTAAATAAAATGCCAAATATTTGAACAACTATTTGAACAATGTCCAAGAAAAATGTCACTCTAAAAGAAGTAAAAAAAAAAAATTAAAAAAAATTAGGCATAGGATCACAGGATTAGCATGTGTTGGTGTGACAGATATTTTGTTGAAGGGTGGGCTAATTTTAAAAAGAGGTTTAGGATAATGAGTACATTTTCAAGAGGTATGGTTTGGTGTTACTGCCATGTCCAATCAAATCAGCTCCTCTCATTCCCTTTATGAATAATTTGACCCAGAGGTAGCATATATAAAGAAAAGAGAAGTTCACCTCAGTGTGAATCGAGAAGTCACCATTTACATCTATGAAATGATAACGATCAGTCAAATAAGACCTTAGCTAGGAGAGGGCTGTTCCCTTAATGCCAACAACATTTTCTAGTCTATCAAGGAGAATAATATGATCAATGGTATCAAAAGCTGCACTTAGGTCAAGCAACACAAGCAATGAGACGCAACCTTGATCAGAGGCCAGTAGTAGGTCATTTACCACTTTATTACTGATTTATTTACTGCACACATTGCACCTACAAGGGGTAAGGGTTTTCCCCCATTTTTATCACTAATTTGGTCACCTGCCAATTCTCACCTACCAGCCAGCTCTCCCCTATCATACGGCAAGTACCAACCAGGAAGTTTGAAGGTTAACATGTGCTTTGTGCAAGACACGAGAAGGCAGCACACGGCATCTTTTGGAAATGCTGCTTATGCTATATCAGAGGGCAGTTTAACACACTCTGATAAAAGCACTATCTACCCTCTTCTGCATACATACATGAGCTCACAAATGCCCATGTTTGGCTGGTGTCACTGTGATTGCCAGGGGAGAGAGTATGCCATCCCTCCAACCCAGACAGCATGACCAATTTTGCTCCCATGCCTCCTGGTCATGGACAGCTGTGACATTGCTGGGATCCAAACTTGTGATCTACCTACAATAGGGTGAAAAGTTAAGTCATAACTTAAGGCTTTGGTGCAAGTGACCACCTAATGCAACTGTTAATTTTTAACAGTCCATGAATTCGAATGAAGTGGCCATTTACATTCAATTTAGGCCATGATAGAACTTATGTTCAACTGGTGCAACCAGCTGCAGGAATTTTAACACTGCTTTAAGTCACAGTGAAACACAGTTTTGGCCTTGTAGCTGTGCTAAGAGGGAGTCTGGAATACAAAGGCAATTTTGGATGCAAAATGAGTTTGAAGTATTACCATTCTGCTGGTTGAGTTTCTCCTTTACATTTCTGACCATGAAAATAGTAACTGAGTGAAAAGAAGAAAAATCTAGATTATGTCCAGCCACATTAATATCACGCCAGTGTTATACCACTAAATTACTCTGCCTGCATGAAAATAGAGCTCATTGTTAGATTTCTAAACCATGAAGGTCCACACCAATGAAACTTTTCCAGACCAAACACACACCAAACAGCATGTCTCATTAAAACAAACCATGTCACTACTGAAGCCAGCTAGCCTTTCTCTATCCAACATCAATCACAGCAGTGAACATTGACACGCTCTGCAGTAGCCGGATTTCTCATTTGACTTATTTATTTGATTTCTGCTGATCCTTGCTTAATTTGCTGTGCTCTCTTTGCATGTCCTTCACATAGTGTGTTTATTTATATGTCTGTGAGGATCTCATAGTGCATTTATAGGCTTGGATGCTTTGATGTGAAGAAAACGTTCTTTTTGTCTGCTGACACTCTATTTTAAGACAGCGTAAAACTGTTCACCAAGGTGCTATGCATGGAAGCTTTACACCTCCATTCACAGCTAATTACCCTTAGATCAAACTGCAGAAAGGCTTCTTAATTGAATTCCTAAATGCGTATACATACCTCACTTATCCGTGGTGATACATGCCGTAGAATAAGCCATTTAACCATTTCACCAATAGGCCTGACCCCTTCTTTCTCTGATATTTCATGTTCTGTGGGGTGATATAAATCTCTCGGCTGGTCCGTTCTTCTTTTCTAAGCATGGCTCATGATTGGATCACTGAGAGGCTCCACATGAGGAGCAATCCATCAAGTGAGCATGCACTATGGCAGTTTCAGGGCGCGTATCCTCCCGGTGGTGTTTGCTACCTCTTACATCATCAAGCTGGCTTTGCACACACAGCCAGATAATCTTATAGTCTTTCATCTTGATTTGTGTTGTCAAATTATCAAAGAGAGTAAAAAATGTCAGACCAGAAAACAAATGAGATGTGGACAAAAAGATTGGAGAAGACATTTACTGACATATTCCTTCCACAGAAAAAAAAATAGCATCATTGCAATGCATCTCCTCTTTCATATTTTAGACTACTCTGAGACTAATTAAATCCAACAGAAGAACATAGTGTCAGTGGAAAGGAAAAGTATTGTCAGGCACCTACACTCAATGGCAAAAGAACGAACAGATGGCATGCAGAAATAGCTGCTACAATGTCCCTGGGAGGCCTGATAAAAAAAAGGTGGGGAAACAGAAGATAGCAATCACAACATATGCTTTATATATTGTGCTCAGACACAGCATGTCAGGTGTGAGAAAAAGATGGATTCATCACGACAATGATGCACAACTGAATTCCTTACTGAAAGATATGGGACTCAATAACTGTGCTGTCCTTATGGTGTAAGGTTTAAGCTGCAATATTAATTGAGATCACTGAGCAACATTGTTGTTTAGGTGTTGTCAGCTATTGGCTATTGCTTTCACCCAAGTAAAATGCTTTTAGTCAGCCTATAAACATTGTTTTCCCTTCAGTTTGTCATTGCTATACCTGTTCCTAGTATTTGATGGATGTCCTAGAAGTCCAAGCTCTATCATAAGGTGATGTCTGATAGAAAACAGATTTATCATGGAAGGCAGCTGGGTGTGAAATCTGACAGAGCCCAGGTCCTTCTTCGTTCCTGCCCCAGACATGTCCTATCATCTGTGCATCTACAAGCCCTGGAAAACAGCAAAAATCAGAACACTGTCACACAAATATACCCTCTTTCTCTTGTAATTCAGGTTTTGATCCAGATGTTCAATATTTTGAAGTTCTTCCTTTTGCTATTCTTCCAAAGTGAAGCCTTTACATAAAGTGGAGACAAAACAGTGCAAGATATTCAGGATGTATAAACATTTACTAATATGTCACAGTAAGAGGACAGACAGCCTTGGCCCTTTAAACCTGTTCTTGTACTATTTTGTACACTCCTTATTTGACAAGTGAGGAAATTCTGCAAATTTCATGCATATGACACTAAAAGAAGTTAAATTATTATTATGAAACCCATTACGAAGTGCACAGTGCACAAACAAAACAAAACAAAAAAACACTTCAAAACCTTTACAAAACCTTCAGTGACCTAATGAACCAACTAACAATAATTGTCTTCATAAAATAAATGGAATTCACCAACATGTATAAAAAAAATGAAGAGTGAAAAATTCCTTACTTAGAGGAGGTGCTCATAAGGTTACATGACATCTACATATGTCCTTTATGAAATGCCATAAGATTTATAAAGGCTTATTCCAACAAGCATCAGCTGAGAAAAATTGCCTTGGGCAATTATGATGTCAAACTGAAATAACACCCTGAATCCTTTTACAATATTATGCACTGTAGATGGTGAAAGACCTAAATTCTTTGCAATATTGTGTTGAGCAATGTTCTTTTTGAACTGACTGACAATTTTCTCACGAAGTTTGGCACAAAGTGGTGAGCCACGAACCATCCTTGCTTGCAAAGACTGAGCTTTTGGTGTATGCTCATTTTATGCCCAATCCTGATACCCTCCCCTGTTACCAATTAAACTGATCCTCCAAAATGGTGTTACTTGAATATTCTATAAACTTTTCAGTCTTATTTTGCCTCTGTCCCAACTTTTTTTGAGTGTGTTGAAGGCATCAAATTCTAAATTTGTTTATATTTACAAAATGCAATTAAGTTGGTCAGTGAAAACTTTGAATATCTTTTCTTTGTACTTTTGTCAGTTAATTTCAAGTTAAGTTAGTTTCAAGTGACTTGACAAATCACAGATTTTTGTTTTTATTGCATTTTAGAAAAAATCCCAACTTTTCTGGAAATGGGGTTAATAGGTTTGAGTCAGTTGTCATGAAAAAAATATAGGAAACTTTATGAATGCTGATAAAAATGATTTTATTTCTGCAGTAGCTGTGCTGAATGTGTAGTGACCTGCCAAAACGTTATGTGACTGAACAGCAAAAATATAGCCTTTTATAGCCTTAACTATACCTCAAATGTAATATCTCAATACGCCAAATAAAATCATTTTAATGCATTTATTGATTCATCTTCAATAACCACTTTATCCTGATCTAAAAGTCTAAGCTTCCATTTTACAGCCTCCTCCTCCTTTTAAAAAGCCAGTTAAAAACAGTTAATGATAGTCAATTAAACATTTTGACATTAGCTACCATGACATCACTGACTATATGAATTGATAAATAACATTGCTAATAATTATTTACACAATTCCTCTAAAAGGTAAAATTGGATTAACATGTGGAATTAGTATTTCATTTGAATGTTGATTTGAGCAAAATTACTAAGCGATTAAACCATTATATATTAGCATATTCTAAATTGTACTGCAACCCTTACAAGGCAAAAAGCAGTTACTTTTATTTATTTATTTATTCATCTATAAAAACAGCTTTATCCTGGTCAGGGTCACTGAGGCTCTGGAACACTGAGTGTGAGGTGGGAATACAGCTATTTTGTTGCTGGGCAGCATGCACAATCATTCACACTTAAGAGCAATTTAGAGTCACAAATTCACTTCCTGGCATGTTTTTGGGAGGGGGGAGGGAACCAAAGAATCCAGAGAAAACTCATGTGGACATGGGCGAGTCCACACCGAGAGTAACCCCAGCTCAGGATTGAGCTGTGAGACAGCAGCACCTACTTGTTGCTCCACCATGCCATACTATTGTAATCTGCATGGACTGCATCTCTTTCCAGTGAGGTTTAGAAATTCACATTGCTTTTCTTATTGGATTTCGTTCAGTCACAGTAGCTTGAATCATTTATAAATACAAGAGTGTTCCTAAATATTATCATGCTATGACAGTTTACCCTCTGGCTCCATCCAACTTTCACTAGTAAAGCATACAGAGAGCTGAAATATTTTCAGGCTTGTGGATTATACTGCAGTGTTATATAACAAATGCAGCCTAATTTGATCAATCTCCACTGAAATGCTCATGCAATAAAACTTAGAACAGACTGCATCATAAAGTCAAATGCAAATACAATTATATTACAACCTCTTTGTGGAGACAGAGCTAGAGGCTTTCATTGCTCCAGGGAAAATGAGACTTTTTATTGCACCGTTTTCATGAATATAAATGTGTTCACAAAAAAGCATTTTGTTACATACAAACTTTGGGCCAAATTTCTGTTTTGTGGAGATTGTTTTGTGCATTTTCTAAATGCCAGATCTTCTTCTCTTCTCTCGGAATTGTGAAGACCTCAGCCAAGGCTTGCAATAGATTGAGTTCATTTTTGACACTTGTTTGGATAGATGTGCTCAGATGGTACATCATACAAATCCAAAAATGGTGCAGATCAGAAGGCTGTGAGACATAAAACTCTTTTAGCTGAATTCCAGGAGCTGATTATGGAAGATTATCTGTACCGACAGCCGACGTCGTTCCATCATTATGCAGTTAGGGGACAACTCACGCTCTCAATGGCTTCCAATAACCTGGGCAAAGACATGAATGTGATTGAATTAAAAAAGATTCCTGAGATCCCTAGCACACAGTCTGGGGGTTATTGTTACTGAGTCACATCTTTTATCTTTTATTCTGCTCCCTGCTGGGCATTTTCAGTCAGGATGGATCACAGGGCTGTGCATATCATATTCCCAGTGTGAGAATCAAATCTACATTGAGAAATGCTTATACGATTATGTCTATTCTAATTTCAGAACCCTGAATCTCTAACAACATTGTATGAGGTATTTGATTCAAACTGCAGCTACTGTGTGCATGAAATTACCTCACTAATCTACTCTGTGTGACTCTCTGATAAATGTAAGCACATGGATACCATTATTTTGTAGATCTGTGGCTTTGAGACTGTTTCTGTTCTGATCAGTGAAATATGTGTGTTTCAATGTGCAGGAAGTTCCTTTATATTCCGCTTTATTCGCCATATTGCAGTGGCAGGTCTAGAGTTCCCATCATTCTCTACCTGTATTGTGTTTACACATTTTAAAGGTACAGTCAGCAATTTTAGTAGAAGTTAGCTGAAGCTTGCTGTTTTGAAATATACAATTCAACCAAGTACAGCTGCATGGTTGACAGGAATAGTCCAGACACATGTTTGACATGATTTATTGGGTGTTGGTGGTCCATATCATTTCTTTTTTTTTCTCCCTTTCACAAAGCCTGGTGCAGGCAATTTTATATCTGAGCAGATATTTTATTAAGGCTGACAAAATCTGAGAAGAACTTTGACTGCCTGATTCATCCTGATGCTCTGTCCCTCCTGATTCTTCATTTGGAGCTTTTTGCACTCTTGACTCACTTTCTGCTGTTGTGGATGGTCCCACATGGATACCCGAAAAGTTTGCACTTCCAAAAATCAACAGCAGTACAGGGTATGAAAAGACAATGCAGAAAAGCTGAGCGGATGTGGCGGAAGACGAAACTTGAAATTCACTATAGCATCTATAAAGACAGCCTCCATGCTTTCAATGTGGAACTAGCTACAGATCGACAGAGTTTTTTCTCAAAACTTATAAACAGTAACTTAAACAACACTCGCACTCTTTTTGCTATTGTTGAGAGACTGACAAACCCCCCAAGTCAAATTCCCAGTGAAATGCTCTCTGACAGTAAATGCAATGAGTTGGCTTCCTTCTTCTCTGAGAAGATCAATAATATCAGGAAGGCGATTATCACATCCCCAAGTTATGCAGAGGCCAGACAGATTCGGCCACAATATAAAAAAGAAGATACTATGTCTATTTTTGAAGCAATTGATTGCAAAATTTTGGAAGAAATAGTGCAGCACATAAAATCATCAACCTGCTATCTTGACATACTTCCCACATATTTTTTCAAAAGTGTGCTAAACTGTTTGGAAGCAGATCTCTTAGAAGTGGTGAATGCCTCATTTCTTTCTGGGACTTTTCCAAACACGCTGAAAACCGCAGTTGTTAAACCCCTTCTGAAAAAGAGCAATCTTGATTACACCATTTTGAGCAATTATAGACCAATATCAAATCTTCCTTTTATAGGCAAAATTATAGAAAAGGTAGTTTTTAATCAGCTGAATAAATACTTAAACTCAAATGGATATCTGGACAATTTTCAATCTGGTTTCCGACCGCATCACAGCACAGAGACAGCACTCACTAAGATAATAAATGATATTCGCTTAAATTCTGATTCTGGCAAAATATCAGTGCTGGTATTACTAGATCTCAGTGCTGTGTTTGACACTGTAGATCATAAAATACTTCTACAGAGACTGGAAAATTGGGTCGGGCTTTCTGGGATGGTACTCAAATGGTTCAGGTCATACTTGGGCAGAGGGGAAGGGAGAGGTTATTATGTGAGTATAGGAGAGCATAAGTCTAAGAGGACGTCCATGACATGCGGAGTCCCACAAGGCTCAATTCTTGCACCGCTCTTATTTAGCCTGTATATGCTCCCACTAAGTCAAATAATGAGAAAGAACCAAATTGTCTATCATAGCTATGCTGATGATACCCAGATTTACCTAGCCTTATCGCCAAATGACTACAGCCCCATTGATTCCCTCTGCCAATGCATTAATGAAATTAACAGTTGGATGTGCCAGAACTTTCTTCAGTTAAACAAGGAAAAAACTGGTCATTGCATTTGGAAACAAAGATGAAGTTTTCAAGGTGAATGCATATCTTGACTCTAGGGGTCTAACAACTAAAAATCAAGTCAGGAATCTTGGTGTGATTCTGGAGACAGACCTTAGTTTCAGTAGTCATGTCAACGCAGTAACTAAATCAGCATACTATCATCTAAAAAACATTGCAAGAATTAGATGTTTTGTTTCCAGTCAAGATTTGGAGAAACTTGTTCGTGCCTTTATCACCAGCAGGGTGGACTATTGTAATGGTCTCCTCACCGGCCTTCCCAAGAAGACCATTAGACAGTTGCAGCTCATCCAGAACGCTGCTGCCAGAATTCTGACTAGAAGCAGAAAATCTGAGCATATCACACCAGTCCTTAGGTCCTTACACTGGCTTCCTGTTACATTTAGGATTGATTTTAAAGTACTTTTACTTGTTTATAAATCACTTAATGACCTACATTGCAGATATGCTCACTGAATATAAGCCTAACAGACCACTCAGATCATTAGGATCGAGTCAGTTAGAAATACCGAGGGTTCACACAAAACAAGGGGAATCTGCTTTTAGTTATTATTCCGCCCGCAGTTGGAATCAGCTCCCAGAGGAGATCAGATGTGCTAAAACATTAGCCACTTTTAAATCTAGACTCAAAACTCATCTGTTTAGCTGTGCATTTATTGAATGAGCACTGTGCGATTTTTTGTGCGATGTCCGAACTGACTGCACTGTATTTTTTTGTATTGCACTCTCTATTTTTAAACTGTCTTAAATTCATTTGAAATCAATTTTAAAATCATTTTTAAAGTTTTTAATTTCCTTGTTTTATTTTTATGATTATTGTTTTTATGATTATTTTACTTTCTTTTATGTAGAGCACTTTGAATTACCCTCGTGTATAAAATGTGAAAAAACAAAAGTCTCAAGTCTCATCTTTTAATGGATACTGTAGACTTACACCTCTAAGAACTGCTGCTGTAATCATGAAGAATATCCTCTTATTCATATTATGCTCATGACAAACTTCCTTTCAACATGCCTATTACTGTTTCTTTTACTCTTCAACTGTACAATGTAATGATGTATAATCATATAATGATTTATAATCTGGTGTTACCCAGAAGAGGACGGGTTTCACTTTGAGTCTGGGTTCTCTAGAGGATTTGTCTCAGGGAGTTTTCCTGTTGCGACTGTCACCACTGTCTAAATCTATATCTGGATTTCTATAAAGCTGTTTTGGGAGTATCTACTATTTAAATATACAGTACAAATTAAATGGAATTGAATAACTTGCACCACCTTTAATGTCTTAAAGTCCTGGTGTATTATTCAGTTATGCATCTTAAAGCATATTATTCAGTAACCACTATGAATTATTCAGCAACTAAAGTACAATGAATAGGAAATGGTATGTAAGAAAGAGGCATTAAAGCCCCGATGAGGGCTTTTATTTTTGTCAAAATATTTCCTGTTTGTAATGATTGTTTAATGCATTAAAATACCAGGAACAGTCAGCAGGTCCAGAATTATATTCTCAAAACCACAAACTTTTCCTACTAGTTTCACTGTAACTCCTAAATAACCGATACCTACTGAATAACATGCTTTAAGATTAACAGAATAATAAGATGGACTGTATTGTAATATGTGGTTAAACTCACACTCTTTTTCTTACCTTGATAATGACCATTTATAATAGAATTTGTGTTTCTTAGCGCTTTTGTTTATTAGCTGTTGTCACAAGCAGGGCTGTTTTCTGTGGATTAACTGTTGGTCCTTTACCTCACCATACTTAGAGATGTATTCCTGTCTCATGGAGATGTGGGTTACCCCTCAGTCCTCTGCCATTTTTAATCTCTGAGAGAGTTATTTAGCAGAGGCAACTCCGCTGCTGTTTATTGCTGAACTGGCCTGGTCTGAATCTTACCCATTAGAAAAGGAAACATTAGAAATATTTTGGATGACACCCATCTATCCCCATGCATAACAATATTTTTGGAGCCTCCCACTCATGCTACATTTAAATAGTGTTGAAAGCAAACAAATCCCTCCCCTTCTTTGACCTTCTTGGGGTTTTTTTTGTTGTTGTTGTTCGTTTGTTTTGTTTTTTCTACAAAAAGACAGATATAGATTGATGACCAAGCTGAGTAGTGGACTGGATCACTTCTACCAAACATCTCAAGGTAGGAACTCTAGGATCTATTCAGCTGTCTGCATCATCATATTCAGTGAGATGAAAAAAAAAAAGAAACAGAGTGTGAGGAGTTTTTACACTGACAACTGACAGAATCGAGTTCACTTCCTCAGAGATCAGACAGCTTTATTAGCAGGCAAATCATGTAGCCTTAAGAAGACCCTTATGCTGTGTAACACACTCTGCTCACCTTGTGTGTGGAGGAGTGTGCATGTGATGGACACACAGCCTTGCAACAAAACAGGAAAGGTAGTGAGATCAAACTGAAAATCATTTTCTTTCAATATGCAGAAAAGTGCCTTTCTTCTATTTATTACGGATATTAAATGTGCCACATCTTAAAATCCTTATTTTTTCCTTAGTCATATCAGTTCAAAAGTAGTTAACAATACAAGAATGTTATATTGTTTCAAAATGTATTATCATACTGTAGAAATACTGTAGATAACTGCTTTCGTTATTGTTTATTTGTAATATAACACCCAATTGATTAGACTTTCACATAACAGTTTCACATCACCTAATATCATCTCATTCACGATTACTTAAGATCTATGAACCAGTGTGTAAACTGAAGTGGATGTGCCTCCTTTAAAGGCTAAGAAAAATGACTGCATTTTAAGACATCAGCCTATTTATCATTAATCATTACTTCATCAAAAGAAAGGTCAATACAGGGACTATATTACATTACACTTTAGGAAATAAACTATCCAATGATAGACAATTCAGCATGCAGAAAAATGAAAACACCAAAATGTATGCTAGGCTTTTTTAATGTAGCTTCTAGAAGAGAATCAAAACAACACATTTATTTAATGAATTGCTGATACTTTTTCACATATTACGGAAGGGCCACAGTTATTTATGGAAAATGTCTAGAAATCTAAAACATAATAATAATCATCATCATCATCATCATCATCATCATCATCATTCTGCTCTTGCCCTGGCCTTAACTTATCAATTTGTGTGCAGAAGCATTGGTTTAATTTTTCCTAATTTTCTTTACAGAGTAATTTAGAAAGATCAAAAAGATCAAATGAATGCAACAGTTGAACTACTGGATGTTAATGGCTTTCAGTAAACTATGAAATAAAATCAATCACATATATGAAAATATGGTCATATAATACTGTGTTAAGCAATATGTGTTAACAATTACAGGAGACCTTTTACAGCATCTAGCTTTATCCACAATATGGATTCATAGATGTATGTTTTTATCTTGTCTGAAAATTAAGGCAGTATTTTTAATGATCTTCTACAGTACTGTGCAAAAGTTTTAGGCACCCTATTTTTTTAGTACAAACTTTGTTATAGCTTTTTTATTTTATGACTTTAACTGACATTATCAAGTCAGTACAAAAAACATTTTAGATTCCCAAACATTAGTTTTCTAGCACAAAATTAAATGTTACAGAAAAATGGTTGTATGTCATTAAAGAAAGAAGCATATTACGTAAAGAGACCACTTTTCAGACAAAAAACACAATGAAGGCTGCTGGGTTTTGCTGCAAAAATAAGAAGCAAGTGCGAAAGTCAAAGTCTCCAGAAGAACTGTGGCGGGTTCTGTAAGATGCTCAATAAAACTTACCAGCTCATTTCCTTATAAAGCTGCACTAATTGTACCGGAGACTAATATTTTTATTTGTATTTTTTTTGTCACACCAAATATTGACTTTGTGTCATTTACTACTGTTTACTGCTCTTTACGGTATTTTTTATTATTTTTTTTATGTAGAAACATTTAATCTCATTATTTTGAAGGCATCTTTACGCTACAGCATTTCTTTGCATGTGCCTAAAACTTTTGCACAGTACTGTATTTATCTATCTATTTATTTATTTATTTATTGCTGCTGTGGTATTTTAGCATCTATAAAATACATCTGCCAATTACTGAAAGTGAGATTAGTGAAAAATCCATTGAATTTGATGTATTCTAAAAATATATCATAAATATGTCACCCATGCAGTGCATCACTGTCTCCTAGTGTCAGAATGAGCCAAAAATAACATTTACACTTCACTGTCACTGCCGTTTTTATGCAGCAACAACACCATGTTATTTGGCCAGCTCTCAGTGAAAATGATTGACTTCTTCCTACTATTTGTGATACCACTGGTATTATGCATGGACTTGTGTCATTACCAAAGCCAAATTAACATTACAATCTGAGATGAGTTGGATAAATTTGAAGAATGGAAGAAGAAAGGAATAGTAGGCATTAAGCTATTCTTTGGGTGCCCGTTAACAAAAAGTAATATTTTCTCCTAATAGTCTAATGTAATTAATTATTGCAAATCTCCTGAAGAGAGAACACTTGAACTGAGTGATGGCTTTAATAACTGAGTTTCAAAACACATATCCTCCTCATTTGAAACTGTAGAAACTCAAGAATATTATCAGTAACATTATATAATTAGTCATATAGTCTACAGTATATGTAAAATCTATGCAAAACCACTGTGCCATCTTGTTGCTAGGTAACGTACCGGCAAAACACTGGCTAGTATAAGCACACATTTAAGGTTTGGATCAAATTTAAGCAGTTCCATGTGCATGTATTCCAAAAGGGAAGGACTGGATGACATGGTATAGACTTTTCTTCAAGGAGTTAATGTGATCATTCAAAACTGAGATCAGTCCTAACCTCGATTTTTAATTTTAAAGAATTCATCTGAGTTATTATTATCTGATATGTTACTGTATAATAAATTTCCCAGCAGTCTGATTAGTGTGTATTGTAAGAGTTTCGGTACCATGAAGGAAACACATTTTTTTCTCAGGTTGGTGTTACTGCTCTGTGAGATGGCAAGAGAAACCAGCAGTGAAATCTGGTGACCATTAAATTTTTATTTAGTGTTCACCAATTTGACAGAACCTTTGACAGATACAGTATTTTAAAGCACAGTCTCGGTTTCCAAGGAGATGTGAAGAGTAAAATGCCATCTGCGCTGACAGCTGAAGGAAGGGAATACACTGTCAGAGTATCTGTGCTGTATACACAATGCACTTAATTAGAGCAGGCCCATCTTTAATGACATGCCAGCCACTGAGAGTGACCTAAGGGAGGTGGCCTTCAGCAGGAACCTGCAATGAGTGTGTGTGTGTGCGTGTGTGTGTGTGTGTGTGTGTGTGTGTGTGTGTGTGTGTGTGTGTGTGTGTGTGTGTGTGTGTGTGTGTATGTTTTTGGCAACTTTTGACAGTTACAAACCTATCTGCAGACCATGTTAATTATTTTTGAGGAAACAGAACTGAAGTGATGGTGGTGAAGGAAATTTGAATCTGTTTCAGCCCATTACGTCTCATGAATAATATATGCGTTGCATAATGTGCAAAATGGAGGCTAGGCTGTGGGTTCACACGGCCATTAAAGGAAATGACTTGAATATACAATCTAAGTCAAATACACCTGTTTACAATGATGACTTATTTATGATTTGATGTCACTACACATTAATGCTTTAAAAAAAAAAACCTTGAAGGATCTTGAGTTTGCAATTCAGATTTTTGGATATTTGCCATGAATAACTTCATGGTGCGAAGAAACAGGAGAACCCAGAAGAAACCCACATGGACATGGGGAGAACATGCACAGAAACCCCACATAGACAGTAATCCGAGCTCGGGATTGGCAACACTCTCTGTGCCACCATGCCACCCCTTCTTCTTTTCCTTTCGGCTGTTCCCTTCAGCGGTCGCCACAGCGAATCATCTGCCTCCATCTAGCCCTATCCCCTGCATCCTCTTCTCTCAGACCGACTACCTTCATGTCCTCCTTCACAACATCCATAAACCTCCTCTTTGGTCTTCCTCTCGGCCTCCTGCCTGGCAGCTCTAACCTCAGCATCCTTTTACCGATATATTCACTCTCCCTCCTCTGAACATGTCCAAACCATCTCAACCTGGCCTCTCTAACTTTGTCTCCAAAACATCTCACATGTGCTGTCCCCCTGATGTACTCATTCCTGATCCTATCCATCCTCGTCACTCCCAAAGAGAACCTCAACATCTTTAGCTCTGCTACCTCTAACTCTTCCTCCTGTCTTTTCCTCAGTGCAACTGTCTCCAAACCATACAACATCGCTGGTCTCACTACTGTCCTGTACACCTTTCCTTTCATTCTTGCTGGTACTCTTTTATCACACAACAGACCTGACACTTTTCTCCACCCATTCCAACCTGCCTGCACACGCTTCTTCACCTCTTTTCCACACTCCCCGTTGCTCTGGACTGTTGACCCTAAGTACTTAAAATCCTGCACCTTCTTTATCTTTTCTCCCTGTAACCTCACTGTTCCACTTGGACCCCTTTCATTCACACACATGTATTCTGTCTTGCTGCGACTAACCTTCATTCCTCTTCTCTCCAGAGCCACCATGCCACCACATAAATACTTTATATTATGCAGCCTTGTGTACCAACTCCATTAACTACAAGTAAACATCATTTGCATTGTTGTATTTTTCATCTAGAAGTTAATCAGGCATTTTAAAATTCTCCATACTGAATTATAACTTGAGAAATGCTAATTTCATTAAATATAGTATTGGGTAGTTTATATTGGGTAGTAATATTGGGTAGTGTATACACATTCTATTGGATGATATAATCCACAAATTATCACCCACACAATAGGTTCCTACACACCTAAAGACAGACATTGACAGTTTTCCTAATACCTAATATATAGTTTTGACTTAACTATAGAAAAATGCACTTATCATTAAATAATTCCATGACATTAGAATGTATTAATAAATGACATCTATTTGTCATGTAGTTGATTTGTGTGATACTTTAAAAAATATTACCTGATTTCATATATTAATAAATGTTTAAAGAAAAGCTGTAATACAAAAAAATTCTGGTGTATAGTTTCAACAGGTTAAGAGGGAAAAAAATAAGCTATTTAAAGCATAGTAACTGACATCACATCACAGAAGGTCAGGAAGTGTTGATTAATTTTCTATAACAGCAGCTTTAACATTAGTGCCAGCTGTAAGTCAAATCACCAGTTCATATTAATTTAATTTAATTTAATTTGCTTCTTCTAATAGGTTCTCATTTCTGTAGCTAATTCATAGGAAATTGAATGGCAGATGCTATGAGGAGATGTTTAGAGTTTTTTGGAAGGAGTCTCCAGTGTCAGTGCTTTGTAATGATCAGTAAGCTTTCCACCACAGGAACATATTCAGTACTAGTGAGGGAAAGACTGTTTATAGCTGTTAAAAAAAAAGTGATGACAGGAACTAACTTGGCAACATTAAATGTAACTATAAACTGAAAGTATGATTATCTTTAATTAATAACAATCATCATCATCATCATCATCATCATCATCATATTATTATTATTATTATTATTATTATTATTATTATTATTATTATTATTATTACTATTATTATTACTATTACTATTATTACTATTATTATTATTAATTAATAATAATAATGTAATGGTTCACAAAGTGTTGTGTTATAAGAGGAATAAAACACTCCAGGACGTGCTGTTATTGGAAAACAACTGACTATATACTCAGACCGATCAGCCATAACATTAAAACCACTGAGTGGTGACGTGAATAACATTGATTATCTCACACCTGTCAAGGGGTGAGATATATTAAGCAGCATGTGAACAGTCCATTTTTGAAGTTGATGTGTTGGAAGCAGGGCAAAAAAGTAGAAAAAAAAATGGGCAAGCGTAAGGATCTCAGTGATTTTGACAAGGGTCAAATTGTGATGGCTAGACGACTGGGTCAGAGCATCTCCAAAATGGTAGGTCTTGTGGGGTGTTCCCAGTATGCAGTGGTTATTACCTACCAAAAGTGGCCCAAGGAAGGACAACCAGTGAACCGGCAACAGGGTCATGGGCACCCAAGGCTCAGGATGCACTATGGATATGGAGGTATGTGCCATACAGCTCATGATTGTTATGTAACACAAACGGGGACTGGATGCAAGCGCAAGGGAAAGTCACTTTAATAAGAACAAACCAAAAGTATAAGGACAGGGGGAAATGTAACTCAAAAGGCAGGGTCAAAACAAACGATAATCCTCATGAAAAAACAAAGGCTGTGGTTTACAAAAAATACATGGGCAATCATCCACAGAATCACAAGGAAGTAGATCCACAAAGGCAAGGTTACATTCCACAATAGAACGAGGCAGTAACACAAAGGCAAGGTTACATTCCACAATAGAACTAGGCAGTAACACAAAGGCAAGGTTACATTCCACAATAGAACGAGGCAGTAACACAAAGGCAAGGTTACATTCCACAATAGAACGAGGCAGTAACACAAAGGCAAGGTTACATTCCACAATAGAACGAGGCAGTAACACAAAGGCAAGGTTATATTCCACAATAGAACGAGGCAGTAACACAAAGGCAAGGTTATATTCCACAATAAAATGAAGCAGTAACACAAAGGCAAGGTTAGATTCCACCATAGAACGAGGCAGTAATCCAAACAATCGTGAGGCTGGAGTCCATGTTCCAGGAGAGTGCAAATGCACGGCACATTCCTTCACAACATTCAATACTTTCAGTCATTTAATACTCCGCGAGGAAGCGGAAACGGGCAGAGGTTTAAATAAGGAGGGTAATCAAAAACAAACGAGATTAAACACAAAACACCTGAAACTCATAATTAAACAATAAACGGAAAACCTATGAAAGACCGGGGGCGGAGACATGACGTAAAACAAAAACAAAAGCACATGGCAAAGTAAAGAAAACGGGAGTTCGTGAATGGGGAGGCGCTGCTCTCAGCAACGCGGCGCCAGGAATGCGGAAGTGTTCGAGTCAGCCGCTCGCTTAGCGAGCGACTCGGAGAATGAGGGAAACTAACAATGATACTGTAAGTGTATGAATACAATGTTAGCAATGTTCAAGATGTTGCATAGTTCACAAATCATGAAAACTGTAAATAATAAATAATAAGAAAGAATTCATAACTGGAGATATGACGTGCAAGCAGTCAGGTTTACATTAGTGATGGATTTGACATAGATATTGGGGGAAAAAATTTAACCACAGTAAGCTTCTCGATTGTGGGTAAGCGCATATAAACCAAAAGAACACAGCCATACAGGCTGATGCTGTCAGAGGATGTTGTGTTTGTATGAATATATTGTATGTGTATAGTTGTGGTGCTGGTAAATTGTGAAAATAGCCTCCCCCTTTGTGTCAGGACAAAATTTATCGTTCCTGCTTGAGCGAGCTGTGTTGCGGCCCTTTGCACATGGAGAATTGTTGGAGCTATCTGGGGCAGAGATAGGTGCACGCTTGGCTGTTTCTCCTCAGCACATTGTGCCTGCACTGCTGTCTGACTCACACAATGCATAGAAGGTAAAAATGTGTGTCTGTATGAAGTAATAGACAGGAGCTGAATAAAATTGATTTTGGACGACAGGTGTTTTTCTGTTTTGCTCTGTATAGAACAGTGGTGCCAAAGAAGTGTGGTAGATTATGGGATAGCTTTTCCTGTTTTAGTGTTCACATTAAAAAAAAAAAAGTTTTAAAAATGAGCACAAGAGTAATGACTAGCCTTTTTCCAGTCTTCAACTGTCCAGTTTCAGTGAGCCTGTAGCCTCAGATTCTGACAGGAGTGGAGCCCAGTGCGGTCTTTTGCTGTTGTAGCCCATTCACCTTAACTTGTGATGTGTTGTGCGTTCTGGGATACTTTTCTGCTCAACGTGGTTGTAAAGAGTGGTTATTTGAGTTACATAAAGACTTCCTGTCAGCTCAAACCAGTGTGGCCATTCTCCGCCGACCTCTCTTATCCATAAGTCGTTTCTTCAGTCAGAATTTCCCTGGATTCACTGGATGTGTTTTTGTTTTCTGCACCATTCTGATTTCCTCATTCTGATTTCCTCATTCTGATTTCCTCATTCTGATGTTTGGTGTGAACATTATCTGTACCTGCCTGATTTTATTCATACATGATTGACTGATTGGATAACTGAAAGGATGCACAGCTGTACTATTAAAGTGAGTGTGTATTGCTTATTTGCACTTTCATGTGAGATCAACTAGACTCTTCATGTGTGCATTTTATGATGCACCACATGAGAACTGTAATTACTGACTTTTTCTGCCTGTACAATTACGCTGAGCGCTCTGCTTGTTCTGACTTACATGCACAGGCTCAGTGCAGCAATTTGTAGCTCACAGCAAATGCAGTAACAGCAAGAAATTGCACAGGAGGATAATTCATTGTCCTCATTCATTTTGCACAATAAGGAAAATACAAGTAATGGCAGTCGTTAGGAGCGGGATGTTTACCTCTTATTTCTGCATTGCTTTATGATTACTGTCATCATCCACTTCAGCTTCCTTTTTTTTTTTCATTTCACAGGGCCATTCAGTAATCCCTTTTCAGTAATGCACAATCATGATTGCCATTGAAAAAATTCCATATGCAGTGTGTATGTGTTTGCATTGTGGTGAGATTGAGTGTGTATGGATGCCTGGGTATGAATGCATGAAAAGAGAGTGAAAGCCACATGCTTGTTGTGGTGCTGGAGGGGTCCTCTGTGCTGGGAGGAGATTAGTATGACTTACCCTGGCCCCAATTTCAAAGGCCTGTCTCCCTCAGGCAGCCACAGAACCACTGCAACTCCAGCGCTGATAGCGAGCTTCAGACAGAAGCCACAGTGCCTCCAAACTGCAAGTTTAATCAATAATGCTCTTGCGTGTTTCTAAATCCCCCTGCTGTCACAAGGCTGGTTTCTGGTTTCCCCTAAAAAGAGGAGAAACCCTCTGAGCTTCCATATCACTTTAATTTAACACAATTTGGTAGTCGGCTGTGCATTCTACATCGCCATATTACTTCTGTCTGCTGAGAGGATTTCAGTGCTTGCTCTGTTCTGAACGAAATACAAAGCTTACTGTTAACTTGGCTTGAAAGAATGGATAAGTAGCTTTTTTTTTTTGGAAGTCACACACTACTACACACAATATAGAACAGAAAGGAATGATTGTATTCTGTGTAATATGGAAAAGAAAGGATTTATTGTTCTTTTCTCTTTTATAAAACAATGTTTTATTCATTGGCCTCTATTTGTAGACTGTAGCGCTTGACTGTAAAGAACAATTATACAGACCAGACCTAAAAGGAAAAAAAATGGTAAGCTCACATCTACTACTGTATTCGAATAAGATTGTGGCCAATTATGTCAAAGGGCATTTTCACACTTGAGATCTTCTCCTGCAGCAAGAGTTTGATACGTTTGCTTGAGTGTGAAAGCTGTTTTGTAATCCAGAAAAAAAAAATCTCTGTTCAAACAGCACTGCAAAAAATGACATCTTATCAAGTGGAAATACCTTGAATATAGTCACATTTATCTAGTATTTCTTATTATAAGATCATAATAAACCAAATATAAGATTATTAAACCCTTTTCAAGCCATTTGTACTCAGTGCTTGAAATAGTCTTATTCTATTGGCAATAATAATGCTCATTTTAAGTATTTATTTCTAGAAAGAAGCAAAATTATCTGGCAATAGAATAAGAAAACTACAAGCTTGAAATGAGTAATAATGTCCAGAAATAGGTTTAATGGTCTTATATTTGGTTTATTATAATCTTATAATAAGAAATACTAGATATATTTGACTATATTCAAGATATTTTCACCTGTTAATCTGACTTTTTTTGCAGCGTGAGTGATCCGATCAATAGTGATCCGGTAATTTGCTTCAAGGGATCTTGTGGGCAGACTGTACCATGTGTGAAAACTTTCCACTCCCAAATAACATGGTTGGTAGAAGTTGTCACATCACTTCTTGTTTCATCTTTCACAATGATGGAGAAAGTTCAATGGATCAAAAAAAAGCCTTCAGATACAAGTGGCCAAATCAAAAACACTAAATTATTTTTGTTTCGAATGGAGCAGGCGTAACTGTTGAGTTAAAGTAAAGGAATACTAAATAAATATAAACAGTGCATTAAACATCATTCATTCAGTCTTTGAATTCATTCACTGCATTATCCTGGACATGCTCCTGCTGGATCCAGAGCGTATCCTGGGAACACTGGATGCAAGGCAGAAATATATCCTATATGGGACATCAGTCCACCACAGTGCCTTCATGACACACACTCTCATAGAGATTAAGAGTAGTGAATCCAACTACTCACATGTTTTTGGGAGGTGGAAGGAACCTATGATGACAGATGGAGAACATGAAAAGCACAGGCAGTAACCTGAGATCAGGACCAAACCCTGAACCCTGGAGCTGTGAGGCAACACTCCATGCTACACCACCTCATTTATTCATTAAATACAGATTCATAAAAAACAATAACTGGATATGTCTAGTGTTTCCACTTCTGCAAAAATAGCAGCAATTCTCTGTGTGGGAAGACGACATGATATAAAATTACACTTTTGATCGGTGATTCGGAAGGAATTTATGTGTGAAAGCAAATCTGAGACGATGCCGCCCTTCTTCAAACAAGCCCAGAATCGATCCTGACTCCTGCAGAGTGTTGGCTCATAGGCTCATGGCAGAGACTCAAAAGTGAAATCTGAACTGTATGGTGGATTTCTGTGTCTCTGGACTGCACTATCAAATCAGTGATAGCTTCCTAATAGTGACAAGTCATCATCCTGAAAGTGACAGTTGATATTGTAATGTTTCATCTAGACCACTGAGACAGCTACTTTCTACTGCTGGTGTACTGTAAGGTTACCTTGTTTTCACCTGAGTCACAATTCAAGCTTCAGCATGCCCAGATGCATTTTGAAAAGAGGTTATTATTGCAATTATTGGATTGGCAAAAGTTTTGTGCTGTTTTGCACAAAGCAGGTGGTTTTAGCAGTGTTATACCACAGTGCTGCTGTATTTTCAAATTTCAGAAGGTATTAATCACTTTTCTATAAAAACAGTTCTGACAATAGTGCGGTTCCAAGGCAAAGCACAGTTTTATATTAATGCACTCGTTTTAATACCCTCGTTCTTACACAGAGATTTATGAACGCTCCACTTAAGTTGAATTTTTTTTTTAAAATATCATTGTTTATATGGTTTTCTGTGAGATTGTTTTTTTTTTTGTTTTGTTTTGTTTTTTTATCATTGTAGAATGAGTCTTCAGTGTTATTTCTTTGTATTAGTCAGACGTGAAGCTGTAACTTTGTTTTCCAACATATCAAATTCTTCAGGATGGAGGAATTTGTGCTTTCCAGTTTTATGGTAATGCAAAATTTGTCTTTTTCATTTCAAGAGATAGCAATAAGATGTTTATAGCTGCTATAACATAAGTGATAACAGGAGCTAACTTGTTTTGCAGACATTCCACAACATTACATTAAACGTAACTATAAACAGATTAAAAATTATGATGTTCTGTTCTTTAATATATAACAAATTGTAAATGTTGGCTAAAAGATGTGGTATAAAAGGAACAAAACACTTCTAGATATGCTGTTATTGACCACCCCATCACTGATTATTTTTCTGTAGCAGCACACCCCATTATATTTTATTCCTTACATAGTCGTGGCTTTGTAGTATGAGAGAGAATTCATGTGGCTGTGGATTCATATATGCCTGCAATAGAAGGAGAAATCTGTCTTGGACCACTGGATTTACTGAATCATTATGCATGCATATTTTTGCATGCGTAACATGAGCATGACACCAAAACAAACCTGTCTCAAGGTGGTTCTGCTGTGAGCATTTAGTTTAAAAAATGTGTGTTAACAGCATGTGTGTGAGTGTGTGTTTGTAGCTGTGTGTGCACTGCGTGAGAGACATAAAGCTGTAGTGAGAGAGCCACTGTGGACTCGTGACTCATGCTGGCCCAGAGCTTCCCAAAGCTCCTCTGGGAGTTCAGCCTTTTTTTGGCCAGTACTACAAGGGAAATACTAAAGACCCAATCATGATCTGCTGAAACAGCACCACAAACATCCCAGCACTAGTGCTGAATCTGCTAATAGAGACAGTGCAACAAGAAATAGGCTAATTTTTATTTTATTTATTTATTTATTTATTTATTTAACAGTTTTTACCAGTTCATTTTTACATTTTTTTCCCGGTATTTCAAAATGACAGGAAAATCTTATTAAAATTACAAGAATAAACTGTTTATCGAAATGCCGCGTGATTTAACAAAAAAAAAAAAAAAAATCTGTATAAATGGAATACATTAAATATCTGTTTTTAACAGCTTTTAAATGACAGTTGTAACAAAGCTAACTGTAAAAATAAAGTATTCTTTATTGACAAAAGTCAGTTTTACAAAACATTGTCACTAATTTATCACTACATTTGTATTCATTTAAAGATTTGATTGTTAAATAAATTAAGACGTTGGGCTACTGATCGGAAGGTCGTGAGTTCAAACCTCAGCACCACCAAGCCACCACTGTTGGGCCCTTGAGCAAGGCTCTTAACCCTCAATTGCCCAGATGTATAAATGAAATAACATGTAAGTCGCTCTAGATAAGGGTATCTGCCAAATGCTGTAAATGCAATAATTGTGTTTTACACTTCCTTACATTTATATGACATGTAAATTAAGCATAAATTGTCCATCACTACTGTACATTCCCCAGTACACAGAAAAGGTATTACAGTCCACCATAATGCTAATTACTAAAGCTATTTTTTTTATTTATTTATTTATTTTTATTTTTTTTTACAGTTTATCTATGTTTTGAAAGTACTTTTCTGTTTTTCACCAGACATTTTCCGGCACCCCTGCTGCTTTTATTTATTTATTTATTTATTTTATTTTTATTTAATTTTTTTTTTCCATTTTCTTTTTTACAGTGTAGGTGAAATCAGTGTATTTAGTACTGGCACTTTCTTGTGTAATATTTAGCTCAACCACTTAGGGTTCATTTTTATAATTCAAATGAAACTATTATTCAGATCTCAGACTACATGTCATTTTAATCTGGGAGTAGGCTTAATAATACTAGTTTTGCACTCAAAAACTGGGACATTAAATTTATCATTTCATTACAATATGATTCAGATCTCAATTTCTGGTCCACGTTCAAACAATTTGGTAGAATTGATGTTTTTAAACACTTGTATTCGTCTACATGCTACTTATGCCACATTTACTCCATGTAATTTGTTCATGAATGACACTTCACAGACTGTACCATTCATCTGACGAACAAATTTGCCATCAGCACTTCCAGACATTTATCCTGTTGTTCTTCTTCCTTGACTTTAGGCTTTCTCTCCTGTTGTCACTTTACAGTGCTATTGTTTTAAATCAGCTGCATCAAAAGGTGTCATCACTTCAGAGGATAAATAGCCAAGATGTGCTGGTGATGTATTGCTTCTGTTCAGAATTTCCTGGAGAAGTTATATCCTAGACAACTGGAGCATGAGACAACCTGGCATTTTGACCCTGGTTTAATTCCTAACATTAATTCCTCAATCCTATATACTAAGGGGATGTAACAGATTCCCTAAACCCAGATTCAAATCTAGAGTCTTGTATGGTTTCGCTGAACTCTGCTGCTATAAGCTACTATTGCCAGATTTGTTTTGGCTGTTATAGATGTTCATTTTGCTCTTGTCCCACTCTGGAGCCATGGAGGGTGACACTGATAAAGTGACATTGCTCTCTTCTCCAGGGAAAAACATGGCATGAAAACAAATGCTCTCTAGCTAATGTAAATCTCCACCGTGTGCAAGTTTCTCACTTTCCTAAAAAAAAGCCATAAAGCCCCAAATTCTTGCAGCTCCTTCAATATGTCTCTGTCACGCATTGCTTATGTGCTGGACCTCATGTTTAACTGGTGTGGTGTGTGTGGTCTGAGTAACAGACTGTAGTTTGAATTCTTACAGGACACACTTATGCCGTCCATTTCTGTCTTTCCTTTCTACAGGAATGCGACAAAATAATAATAATAATAATAATAATAATAATAATAATAATAATAATAATAGCAATTATTATTATTGTTGTTGTTGTTGTATATATTCATGACTGTCATCTGAAGTTAAATTGTAACAGTGACTGTATATCCTGTATGTATATCATAATCTTGTTAGGTTCTCTCACTCTCGCTACGCAGTTAGTAGCGTACTTCCGCATTCCACTGAGCGCATGCCAGCGCTATTCATACAAAGCTCCGGACTGTATCATTCATGAACTCATGTTTGTTTTCTTTGTCATGTGTGTTTGTTTTTGTTCACGTCATGTCTCCGCCTCCTATGTTTTACCATGTGCTTGTGCTTCGGTTTGTGTCATGTCCTTATGTTTATTGGTTCTTTGGTTTACGTCATGTCTCTGTCCCCGTTCTGTCATTGGTTCTTGTTTATTGTTTGATCATTGGTTTCAGGTGTCTCTGATTTGTGTCTGTGCATTTAAACCCCGCTCTGTTTCAGCTTCCTTGCGGAGTATTAGAGTTAAAGTAGGATTGGAATAGTTTCAGGTAAGTTGTTCGTAGCTCGATATCCGTAGCTCGATATCCGTAGCTCGATATCCGTAGCTCGTTGTTCGTGGTTCCCATACCACCTTCCTAGCGTCGCGTGTTTTGTTCCTTTTGTTTTATTTTCTGCATATGCATTACTATTTTGTGGATTACTGTCTCACTCGTAAAGGATTCTCATTTTGGATTACTACCTTTTGCCTGAAGGATTATTATTTCTCGTTCAATGGATTATGGTTTGTTGTCTCTTTAGTTCCTTTAATTTTGAATAACCTATTCCTAATAAACTGACGTTTCCCCAGCGCATGCATCCTGACTCCCCTTCCTCCAGTTTACATAACAAATCTATCATTTTGGACAGCATATTACCAAAACAAATGAGCCCCATTAAGCATAACATTTAGGACTCCCCTCAGGTCATCATACTTCAGCAATTCTAGCATGCCATGCTCACAGCATTTTCACTTTTATTAATTAATTAATTAATTTGTTTTTGTATGTTTGTTTATTTATTTATTTTAAGTTAATGGGTTTAGGTCTAATAGGGTTAGAATAAAAACATAGTTCACTAGTAAAGAATTATTACTAGTATTTCAAATAACAGTTTTGTTAGGTTCCCTCTCTCGCAGCGAATGGAGTAGCCTACTTCCGCATTCCAGCTCCATTCAGAAGGACTCTCGTTTTGTTTACCTCGGCCATGTGTGCTTTTGTTATTGTCTTGCGTCATGTCTCTGTCCCCGCCTCCTTATTTCGTATTGGTTCTCCATGTAATGTGATTATCATTTCCAGGTGTCTTTGATTTCATGTATGATTTCTGTGTGTTTAAAAAGCCCTGTTTTCTTCCACTCCGGGCGGATTATTAGTTTGTAGTTCAGTTTAACGGAGTGTTACTTTGAAGTATAGAAATGTTTCTAGTTCCGTAGCGCTGATTCCGATTTCCGTAGCTCTTGATTCCGTAGTTCTAATTTAGATGTCCGTAGCTCCGTGTTTGTGGTTCCCTAACCACTTCCTTGTGTCGAGTGTTCGTTTCCTCCCGAATCTCACTTCACCGAGCGATTAAACTCTGGACTGATTCTCACGGCATCGACCTCAAAGCTAAGTACCTTGGATTCCGACTTCCGCTAAAGCCCTCTTCCAGTTTATGAATTTCTGTGATAGTTTAACGTGCACTTGTTTCTGTCGAGTGTTCATTTCTGTTAGCGCTGTATAATTAGCACACTGTATGTTTTGCCCGCTAGCATATGTAAAAGGTTCTGGGTGCTTATGACCGTTAACCCTTATCATTGCTAACTGTGTGTCTTTACTGCTAGCGCTAACGTTTTGAGAAATTATATATTCTTAGCCACGATAACCTGCGAAGTCTCGAAGCCTTCATGAAGCTTTTCTGTTTTCCTGTGTCCTTTCTACAAGTGTGCTGAATAAAGTGTCGAAGCTTTTCACCGCAACTGTGTCCAGCCTTCTCCTGATATCATAACAGAATAATCCGCCCAGAAAATGGATGCAGCGGGGAAAGTAAGGGCACGCCGCGCCATGCCACACCACGCCATGCCACGCCACGCCACATTTAAAATGCCTGCAAACAATTCAATTTTTTTTCCCCAATGGACGTTTGTTTATCCCCCCGATGAGTTTGATGGCTTTTCCACCTGGCCACAGTGCTTCTGTTTGCAGGCACAGATTTATTTCCTGAGTTTGGAGGACCCCAAGCCCGACGAGGAACAGTGGGTGAGGTTCCTCCTCTCTCGTTTGGTCGGCTCTGCTCGCCAATGGGCAGAGCTTCACCTTGCCAGTGGATCCATGAAGTTCAAAACAGTTTTGGGCTTTGTGGATCTACTGGTTCAGGTGTTCGGAAGCCCAGACTTCCAACCCGACCTCAGGACCTTTTTGGGGAAGGACCGTCTGGGCGACCGACCTAACCACTCATTCCTGGAATATTATGGGGGTAAGCGGGCTAACGTGGCGGCCTGCTCCTCAGACCCCCAAAACCAGGAGTGTTCCACCGAGGGATGCACCCGCCCGGCCGTCCTGCAGTGCCCCACCTGCAGGAACCAGGGATTAAGGAGCAGCTTCTTCTGCTCCCAAAACTGTTTCAAGGGCAGCTGGCGGGTGCACAAGCGGCTCCACCAGCGGGCACCCTCAGAGCTCCAGCAGGAGACCAAGCAGGAGGTCTTCTCAGCGGAGCTGCAACTGGAGGTTAACCAGGCGACCTCCAGCCCCGAGCTCCAGCAGGAGACCCAACAGGAGGTCTTCTCAGCAGAGCTGCAACTGGAGGTTAACATGGCGACCTCCAGCCCCGAACTCCAGCAGGAGACCCAGCAGGAGGTCTTCTCAGCGGAGCTGCAACTGGAGGTTAACCTGGCGACCTCCAGCCCCGAGCTCCAGCAGGAGACCCAGCAGGAGGTCTTCTCAGCGGAGCTGCAACTGGAGGTTAACCTGGCGTCCTCCAGCCCCGAGCTCCAGCAGGAGATCCAGCAGGAGGTCTTCTCAGCGGAGCTGCAACTGGAGGTTAACCAGGCGACCTCCAGCTCCGAGCTCCAGCCGGAGACCCAGCAGGAAGTCTCCACAGCGGAGCTGCAACTGGAGGTTAACATGGCGACCTCCAGCCCCGAGCTCCAGCCGGAGACCCAGCAGGAAGTCTCCACAGCGGAGCTGCAACTGGAGGTTAACATGGCGACCTCCAGCACCGAGCTCCAGCAGGAGACCCAGCAGGAGGTCTTCTCAGCGGAGCTGCAACTGGAGGTTAACCTGGCGACCTCCAGCCCCGAGCTCCAGCAGGAGACCCAGCAGGAGGTCTTCTCAGCGGAGCTGCAACTGGAGGTTAACCTGGCGACCTCCAGCCCCGAGCTCCAGCAGGAGACCCAGCAGGTGGTCTTCTCAGCGGAGCTGCAACTGGAGGTTAACCAGGCGACCTCCAGCTCCGAGCTCCAGCCGGAGACCCAGCAGGAAGTCTCCACAGCGGAGCTGCAACTGGAGGTTAACATGGTGACCTCCAGCCCCGAGCTCCAGCAGGAGACCCAGCAGGAGGTCTTCTCAGCGGAGCTGCAACTGGAGGTTAACCTGGCGACCTCCAGCTCCGAGCTCCAGCCGGAGACCCAGCAGGAGGTCTCCACAGCGGAGCTGCAACTGGAGGTTAACATGGCGACCTCCAGCCCCGAGCTCCAGCAGGAGACCCAGCAGGAGGTCTTCTCAGCAGAGCTGCAACTGGAGGTTAACCTGGCGACCTCCAGCCCCGAGCTCCAGCAGGAGACCCAGCAGGAGGTCTTCTCAGCAGAGCTGCAACTGGAGGTTAACCTGGCGACCTCCAGCCCCGAGCTCCAGCAGGAGACCCAGAGGGAAGTCTCCACAGCGGAGCTGCAACTGGAGGTTAACCAGGCGACCTCCAGCCCCAAGCAGCAGCCAGCGAATAAAGAGGAAACCTCTCCTGGCCTGCTCGTCTCAGAGGTTCTAGAAGAAACCTCCACTCCAAGCCCATGTCCAGTTCTCACTCCTGCTCCCAATCCAGTTCTCACCCTGGTTCCCAGTCCGGTTCCTACTCTGGTTCCCGATCCTGTTCCCAGTCCGGTTCCTACTCCGGTTCCCAATCCTGTTCTCAGTCCTGCTCCCAATCCAGTTCTCGATCCTGTTCCCAGTCCGGTTCCTACTCTGGTTCCCGATCCTGTTCCCAGTCCGGTTCCTACTCCGGTTCCCAATCCTGTTCTCAGTCCTGCTCCCAATCCAGTTCTCAGTCCTGCTCCCAATCCAGTTCTCAGTCCTACTCCCAATCCAGTTCTCAGCCCTGCTCCCAATCCAGTTCCTACTCCGGTTCCCAATCCTGTTCTCAGCCCTGCTCCCAATCCAGTTCCTACTCCGGTTCTCAATCCTGCTCCCAATCCTGCTCCCAATCCAGTTCTCCGTCCTGCTCCCAATCCAGTTCTCAGTCCTGCTCCCAATTCAGTCCCTACTCCGGTTCTCAATCCTGCTCCCAATCCTGCTCCCAATCCAGTTCTCAGTCCTGCTCCCAATCCAATTCTCACCCTGGCTCCCAGTCCGGTTCCTACTCCGGTTCTCAATCCTGCTCCCAGTCCGGCTCCAAGCCCCGTTCTCAATCCGGCTCCAAGCCCCGTTCTCAATCCGGTTCCAAGCCCCGTTCTCAATCCGGTTCCAAGCCCCATTTCCAATCATTTCCCAAGTCCAGTTTTTGATTTTTATGAGGGCTACATGGGTTTAATTTCGGGATGGGTGTTAGCCCTCCTCCTCAGTGCAGAGGGTGTTTTCACTCCCAGCTCCACTCATAACCCAGCTCACTCCTCAGTCTCCAGCCCTGTCTCCTCCTCAGTCTCCAGCCCTGTCTCCTCCTCAGTCTCCAGCCCTGTCTCCTCCTCAGTCTCCAGCCCTGTCTCCTCCACTATTTCCAACCCAACTCACTCCACTATCTCCTCCTCTGTTTCCTACCCTACTCACTCCACTGTCTCTAATCCAGGAGCTGAAGCAGGTTCCAGGCAGAGCACCAGGTCACGCGCGGCTCGGAGATCCGGGTCCAGCACCAGGTCACGCGCAACCCCGAGATCCGGGTTCAGCACCAGGTCACGCGCAACCCCGAGACCCAGGCCGAGCATCAGGTCACGCGCTACTCCACGATCCAGGCCGAGCATGAGTCCTCGTCCAAGTCCTCGTCCAAGTCCTCGTCCAAGTCCTCGTCCAAGTCCTCGTCCATGTCCTCGTCCAAGTCCTCGTCCAAGTCCTCGTCACGACACGGTCGACTCTGGCTGCGGGACATTAAATTGCACCAGCCTCGGTTCCAGGGGGGCAGATGTGCTAATCTTGCCCAGGGGTCCGGGTCCGCCACAACGGACAAAACTTGCGGCGCTTCGGGAGCCGCGCCTTAAGGGGGGGGGCTCTGTTAGGTTCCCTCTCTCGCAGCGAATGGAGTAGCCTACTTCCGCATTCCAGCTCCATTCAGAAGGACTCTCGTTTTGTTTACCTCGGCCATGTGTGCTTTTGTTATTGTCTTGCGTCATGTCTCTGTCCCCGCCTCCTTATTTCGTATTGGTTCTCCATGTAATGTGATTATCATTTCCAGGTGTCTTTGATTTCATGTATGATTTCTGTGTGTTTAAAAAGCCCTGTTTTCTTCCACTCCGGGCGGATTATTAGTTTGTAGTTCAGTTTAACGGAGTGTTACTTTGAAGTATAGAAATGTTTCTAGTTCCGTAGCGCTGATTCCGATTTCCGTAGCTCTTGATTCCGTAGTTCTAATTTAGATGTCCGTAGCTCCGTGTTTGTGGTTCCCTAACCACTTCCTTGTGTCGAGTGTTCGTTTCCTCCCGAATCTCACTTCACCGAGCGATTAAACTCTGGACTGATTCTCACGGCATCGACCTCAAAGCTAAGTACCTTGGATTCCGACTTCCGCTAAAGCCCTCTTCCAGTTTATGAATTTCTGTGATAGTTTAACGTGCACTTGTTTCTGTCGAGTGTTCATTTCTGTTAGCGCTGTATAATTAGCACACTGTATGTTTTGCCCGCTAGCATATGTAAAAGGTTCTGGGTGCTTATGACCGTTAACCCTTATCATTGCTAACTGTGTGTCTTTACTGCTAGCGCTAACGTTTTGAGAAATTATATATTCTTAGCCACGATAACCTGCGAAGTCTCGAAGCCTTCATGAAGCTTTTCTGTTTTCCTGTGTCCTTTCTACAAGTGTGCTGAATAAAGTGTCGAAGCTTTTCACCGCAACTGTGTCCAGCCTTCTCCTGATATCATAACAAGTTTTATATTAATGTACTTGTTCTAATATGTATTAATCTACAGGGTGTTCCAAAAGTCTCCATATATAGGGGAAATTAAATTTTTTTATCAAAATGTCTTCCAAAAGTTTTCATATGTGCTTTATGTTATATACTAACCCCATGTCCATAAAAGTTGGGATTTTTTCTAAAATGCAATAAAAACAAAAATCTGTGGTTTGTCAAGTCTCTTGAAACTTTAATAAACTGACAAATGTACAAAGAAAAGATATTCAATGTTGTCACTGACCAACTTAATTGTATTTTGAAAATATAAACAAATTTAGAATTTGATACCTGCAACACACACAAAAAAAGTTGACACAGAGGAATGTTTACCACTGTGTTACATCACAGTGTTCCTTTTAAATACACTTTTTTATCGTTTGGGAACTGAGGATACTAATTGTTGCAGTTTTGCAGTGGAATTCTTGCCCATTCTTGCTTGTTACAAGTCTTCAGCTGCTCAACAGTCCTTGGTCACCATTGTCTGATTCTCCTCTTCATGATGTGCCATAGGAGACAGATCTGGACTGCTGGCAGGCCAGTCAAGCACACACACTCTGTGTCTACAAAGCCACGCTGTTGTAGCACATGCAGAATGAGGCCTGGCATTGTCCTGCTGAAATAACCATGGACTTCCTGGGAAAAGATGTTGCCTTGATGGCACATATGTCTCTCTAAAATCCCAAGATACACCTCCGCGTCAATGGTACCTTCACACATATGCAAGTCACCCATGCCGTGGGCGCTGCTGCACCCCCAAACCATCACAGATGCTGGCATTTGCACCTTTCGCTTATAACAGTCTGTTTGTTATTTTGATCTTTGGCACTGAGAACTCGACGTCCATTTGTCCCGAAAACAAGCTGAAATGTGGATTTATTTCACACGTTTCCACTGGCTTTGAGTCCATCTGAGATGAGCTCGGGCCCAGAGAACTTGGCAGCGTTTTTAGATAGAGTCGATGTGTGGCTTCCTCTTTGTGTAATAGAGTTTCGGGTTGCATTTCTGGATGCAGCGGCGGACTGTGTTAAATGACAATGGTTTTCCGAAGTACTGACGATTTTTCAGGCAATGCTGCCTGAGGGCTCGAATGTCACATACATTCAACAGTGGTTTCCAGCCTTGCCCTTTACTCAGTGAGATTTCTCCAGATTCCCTGAACCTTTTCACAATATTATGCACTGTAGATGGTGAAAGACCTAAATTCTTTGCAATCTTGTGTTGAGAAATGTTCTTTTTGAACTGACTGACAATTCTCTCATGAAGTTTGGCACAACGTGGTGAGCCACGACCCATCCTTGCTTGCAAAGACTGAGCTTTTGGTGGATGCTCCTTTTATGCCCAATCCTGATACCCTCCCCTGTTACCAATTAACCTGATCCTCCAAAATGGTGTTATTTGAATATTCTATAAACTTTTCAGTCTTATTTTGCCTCTGTCCCAACTTTTTTTGAGTGTGTTGAAGGCATCAAATTCTAAATTTGTTTATATTTTCAAAATACAGTTGATCAGTGAAAACACTGAATATCTTTTTTTTGTACTTTTGTCAGTTAATTAAAATTTCAAGAGACTTGACAAATCACAGATTTTTGTTTTTATTGCATTTTAGAAAAAATCCCAACTTTTATGAAAATGGGGTTAGCATATTTTTTCAGATAGCCTTTATGAATGCCTTTGACAAAAGAAAACATATTGAAATCATACTCATGGCTGGATCGGGAAGCAGTCGCAAAGTTGTGATGGACTTTAACAGGAATCAAGCACATCACACATGACACTGCTGCCAAACTTCGAAAAAATTCGAAAAAAGACTGGAAGTGTTGTGGACCAACCGAGAAGTGGACGTCCATGAACATTCACTAACGAAGGCACAACTGACGTAGTGCTGGCGAACAAAGTCCCCTATGTATGGAGACTTTTGGGACATCCTGTATAGTAACAGCTCATACACAGGGACGGGATTCACACAACGGATGCACTACGTAATCAAAAACCTGTAATAAACATGTTATTTAACCAAGTAAAACATAATTGTTGATATGGTGAAGTTTTCTAGCATGTTTGGAAGGAGTCTCCAGTCTCAGCGCTTTGTAACAGTCAGAGGAAAATCTGTCATTTTAAGCTTTCCACCACTGTAAAGTCTTCAGAACAGACGGCATTCAATATTCCAGTTTCTTTGTAAAATGACAGGCTGCATTTTTTACAGAGAGAGGCAAAATAAAAGCTGCTATAATGTAAATGATTATAGTTTGTTTTGTGGACATTCCACAACATTAAAGGTAAAAAGTTCAGATCTGATGCATTAATAAGAACATAATTCATTCACTAATAAGAATGCAATATGTGGCAAATTTCTGTGGTGCAAGAGGAATAAAACATTTCAGGCCAACAGTCACACCACTCCACTGTTGATTATTTTCCTATAACAGCACATCCTGTCAGGTTTTATTCCTTACACATCACCCACATATCTCCTCACTTGACCACCTGAAACACACATATACCTGCACTTGAGAAGCAGTAAAAGGTGGGTCATACAGGCATGGCATCAAAGTGTCTGTTTCCTGGGAAACACCAGAACAACACCATAACACACATTAATACAGGTACCCTGTTCAAGCCAATGTACTTTTTATTGTCCTTTTGAAAAGCTACACATCTGTTCGGAGAATCAAACCCTTTTCTTTGCCTTGTTCAGTAAAAGGCCATGAGGTGATCACCTTATTAAAACCATTTGTTATCCTTGTCATTTGAACTCAGTAACCTGCAGCTACATTCTGGTACTGCTGAGGGACTGGGACTTGAAGATCTTTTAGATTTATTCCTTTTTCGGTGGGAATTTCAACTGAGAATTTCCTTTGTAATTAGTCCCCTATAACAGAGAACAGAGTGCCTGACAAAAGAGTGTTATGGCTTCATTTGGAGATGTTTCTCATTCCTGAGGTTAACCTTTCATGCAGGCTTACTTCCCGGGCTGGGGGAGATGCGTGCCAAGTCGGTATGTGTTTCTGAACATGAGAGCCTGTGTGTGTGTGTGTGTGTGTGGGTGTGTGTGTGTGTGTGTGTGTGTGTGAGTGAAATGGGTGTGGAAACAGCTTGTAAAATTTACAGGCATGAGTGTTCATGCTGAACTATATATTTTAATGATAGGCACTGATGAGGACCAGCACACACTCGTTCCTGACTTGCGACACGGCTGCACTTTCACAGTGGCTTTTCCGGAAAGGATTCGGAGACGCTGGGTTTATAGGGGAAGGATGACGGACAGATGACATGCTTGTCCTTTCTTTCTCTCTGCCTATGAGCAGAGAACCTGCGGGAGCCGTTGATGGAGAATCAGACTGACTACCAAGGATTTTTAGAGCAGCAGAGCAGCACCGAACTGATTTCATCCACACTGAAGTTGATTTATTTCCCACTTTCACTGTTCAGGATGTAGCCAAAACACATGCACGCAATAAACAAATTGGAGAATGTATGAGCACACTTTCAATGAACCAAAAAATTGCTCTGTCTGTTTTCTTAGATGTGTCTATTGCTGTTTAGGTGAGAATTAATAACAATAATAATAGAGGGATCTTTGTTCTGTGGAACTAAACCTCAAATGCTATGACGAGGGTGAACTGAGGTGAGCAGAGTGTTTCTTACTGCACTTACTGATGTTGGGCTTCTTCCATTCTGATGCGTGTATCCTAATGAAAACTGGAGAGACCATACTGTATAAGCACACAATGATGAGCCCACAGTGTACCAGGAGCGCATATTAATATTTATGCACAGTGTATTCATACATCCTGTAGCACAACCTAATTAGAGTTTAATGCAAAAGTTTGCACTTCTTGGGGTAAGAGGTTAAAAATTAAATGTGGGTGTATCACGTAACTAGACAAGAATTCAAAACACAAGAAAAATAATTAACAGAAAAGAGGTTTTACCATGACTCTGTCTCCAGACTTGATTTGAAGAAGACATGACATCTGACAGAGTTGTAACAGATACTGTATGTCTAGGAAAATTGGGCAAGCAATTGGGGAGACCGACATGCCAGAAGGGTTAATATTACGATACTACGATCTGCAATATAATACGATATGCAAAGAGGTTGGAGGCAGTTATAAAGGCAAAGACTGGGCATACAAATTAATTCAAAATATTTATCACATTCAGAAATAGAGAGTGCAAACTTCTGAACTAAGATCATTTATTTTTTTCAGTATTAATTTATTTAGAAAGGATGTCGGTTTCCTCTGGGTATCTGTTTTCTTCCCACTGTCCAAGATGAGGCCGGTATGCTATATTGTGTGTGAAAGACTTTCTCATCCAGGGTGTATTCCTGCAGCCCTAACAGCCATAAAGTGGCTACTGAAGATGAATTTCTGAATGAATGAAAATACTTTAGCATGGAAAATATTACACTCAACTCTATACCTTAAATGAAACACTTTAAAAACTCAAGGCACAGACACAAAAAGAACATTTCGCCTTCATTTGTCATGCTATGATAACACGTTATTTTCCTTTTATAAAAAGGATTCTATTTAAAAGGATTAGGTGTCTCTTTGACAGCACTGACGTTGAATTTCTTTTTGTCTGTCCGAGTAGCTACATGTCTTCACTTGAACTTAACAGAGTTCCTACTGTCAGCTTTACAATAAACATAGCTATTCTAGTTTGATCGGCATGTTGCCTGACATAAGTACACATACCCAGTGTTCCCATTTTCTCCAATAAAACAAAAACAGCTACTTTTATTGGATGAGCTAGTTTTTACAGCACACTTCTGGCTGCTTAAACATGGGTAGACTGAGGACTAATGGCTATGACAATCCAAAACAAGAGGCAGTGCTAATTACAAGCTAGACTAGTCATATCGCTCTACTGCATGAATTATTACATTTACATCAAAACAAAAATTTTAATGGAGTTTTTTTTTATTTGAATTAGTTGGGGGGTGGGGGGCGGGGGGAGACAGTTGGTAAATTGTTACCTTTACTTTCCACCACTGCACACTGTTGGTAACAGTGTGCAATTGTGGAAAGTAACATATAGTCAAATATAACACAAAATGTATGAGATTACAATTCCAATTACTACATTTTCCAGACTATAAGTTGCAGGGTTGTTTTTTTTTTTTTTTTTGGCACCTAGTAAGCGTGTAAAAGTTATATCATCTAGAAAGAAATTACAGTTGTAAAATGTATGTGGATGGAATTTCTCACTCAAAATACATATGAAAATTAGATCTAAATCTTTTGGGTGAAGTATCTTTTTAATTGTTTCTCTTGAATTCTTAATTCTTTCTCTTGATAAAACGTGGAAAATAAGGTGCAATGGCAAAATGTCTGAAATTTCAACAGTTTTTCTTACTTTGAATGTGAAAAATATACTATTAGAGAAGCCTAGTGTCTTTTTTTTGCTATGTAGGCCTGTTTCAATTCATGAATGCACATACCACCGTTCCATTATTGCATGTTGTTGCCATATGGCAGTAATAGCATTTTACCATTTAACAAAATACTCAAAATATATCAACTCGTTTAAATGACAAAAAATAAACGTTAACTTATCTCAGATAGTGTTTCATGGGTTTTTTTTTTTTTCCTTTAAGTAGTTTTGCCTTCATCATGCCATGTGTAATGATAAACTATAAACAGAGTAAGTGTCACTGAACCCGGACGCGTGCGATGTGCGTGTTGCTCGCGCTGATCTCCGATGTGGGGGGGAATCGTAACACCATGTGATTGCAGAAAAAGTGCAAACAGCACTCCCTGGTCATCTGATATGGTATTTATTTATTTATTTATTTTTTGTTATGTCAAAGTTAAAAGCCCCCTTTTTCCAGTTACATAGGAAAATAGTAGTTTTGTATTATTGTCTATAAAAAAAAAAATGGAGATAAATTAATAGTTGCCATATGGCAACACCATGCACTAAAGGGGTATTTATGACTTCTAGTTTATTCATTTACCATACTAAAATATAGTAATTAACCTGGATTACCTGTGTAACATTATGTGCTTTATTTATGCCAGGTTTTAGAGTGACATAAACTCAACCAAAAGAGTTAACACATATTCATCCTGGCAAACGACATCTGTAAGCTCTCAGAGCTACGAGGGAGTGTCTAAAGACGCACAAGGCCAAGACAGTGGTATACGGTGGAATGCTTTTGATAAAATCACTCAGCTTTTCTCCATGCCATGCCTTTATGTTTCTACAGAAGCATGGTACTCATTACCACTCTGCAACGAACACTGCACATGCTCTTTTCTTCTTCCTGAGTTTTAAACTGAAATAGGTGGATCCATCTCCCAACATCAAGGACAGTTTGTCCTTGTCATCATTGAGTGATTATATGAAGATTATACAGCATTGAGTATCTTTTTTCTTGGCTGCCAGTACATTCCAGTAGGATTTCCTCACAAACCTTCCACAAGGGAAATAATTGTGAAGCGAATGGCCTGAACTGTAGGAAACAGTTACATACTCACACTTGATCTGGCTGAGGATTAACCGCAACATCCTGGTCAAATAAATTTGATAGAAAGCAGATCACGGCACGATCGGCTTGAGGCTTTAATAATGATGTGCAGAACTGGTTTACATTTGCATCCACTGAAAAACACGCAAGGTTGAAATGCTGTTCTCACATAAAGTGCAGTTTTATGCAGATAGAGATTAATTGCCCACACGTTTGCAACAGTGTAATTGAACGTTTTCTTCAACATAACAAATCATTTTGTTTGTGTAAAGAAACAATTTGAAGATCAATTCAATTAAATGCCACCTTCATTAATTTTAATTATCCTACATGAGGAGAGATTGCAATTAGGTCTTGCCAATACTCTTGTTAATACTCCTAAAGCAGCAATAATATTCCTTTGGCATTGTCACTGTTTTGAAGTACGACCTGTAATAATTTACGGGTTGTGTTCATTGGTCTACATGACACTTACTGTACATAAGTTCTTCATGACAACTGACAAACTTACATAAGCATTTATAAAGGCTTATATCAAAAGATGTCATAAAATGTCAATTTCAATGCCAAGTTTCCAAAACAGTTTTTGTTGAAAAAAAGCTTGTATTATGACATATTCCAGGCCAAATTATGTCAGAACGACTGTACTTCTGGAATGTCACATCCAGGTGATAATGTGTACATATGTGAGCTTGCCAAGTGAGTGTAAAATGGAAAAATTCACAAAGCTGAGACTTCGAAGAGAAGCTCTCTAATGTCTTTTGAACTTTGCACTTCTTGTATGTACTTAACTGTGAACGTACTGTATGTAACCACCTGAGGAGAGAACACCCTGGATACCTCGTTGCATCTCATGCATGAAACACAGAACTGGGTTGTGATGATGTAAAAGTGCCCCATGACGATACTAGTGTCACAATACTGAAACCTGCACTCTCCTGTCCAGGGCATATTTGGTTGCAGGCCTAAAGTGTGACCTTGCACAGTTGCCTGCTAGTTTGCTAGAATGCACAGGATGCAGTGTTATTTCCATTTTGGGCCATATGTGAGTCCATTTTTACTATTTATAAGATTACTGTTTATAAGATTCTTATGAATAGTAATGCCATGGCACTGGAAAAACAGGTTAAGTTTTTTTTTTCTTTGATGTCTGATATGTTGACCAATTAACAAACAAATGTAAGGTACAAAAAATGCCAAATGTGACACAGGGCAAAATTAACCAGTGTATGAAAACAATATAATATATATAGGACTTCAGCCCTGAAAATGTCACAACACAACACTTCAACAACAACAAAAAAAAATGCCTTATCAAATTGACATCAAACTAACAAAGGCAATTTTGATGACAGCTGCTGGAATAAACCTTTTGAAATAATTGACGTGAGCGCTGGAGGTTTGTAATGCAGCTCTGCAATGGAATGGATAGGTAATAGTATAGTACTTACAGGTAATAGTTTAGGCATGTGTTATATATAAAAAACATACTAGCAAACTATTTCTGTAAATACATGCATATATGATTTAAGAGCTGATAAGTACCGTTAAAAATGTGTAATAATATTTTATATTCACCGGAAAGTAAATGGTTATTAATAATATCATTTTATATCAAGTACTGCTGATTACCTGGTATTTACAACCCCAATTCCGAAAAAGTTGGAACAGTATGGAAAATGCTAATAAAAACAAAGAGGAGTGATTTGTAAATGTACTTTGACTTGTATTTAAACAAAAAAATGTATAAAGACAAGGTATCTGATGTTTTACCTAATCAACTGCATAGTTTTTTGAACATCATCTAATCATAGTATATAAGGAGCCTCCAAAAAAAGGTCTAGTCCTTCAAGAGCAAGGATGGGTCGAGGCTCGCCAATCTGCCAACAGAATAACCCAACACCTTGAGAACAACATTCTCCAAAGACAAATCGGCAGGATTTTGGGCATTTCACCCTCTACTGTGCACAATATAATTAAAAGATTCAAGGAATTCGGTCAAAAGGGCAAGGCCGAAAACCACTTCTGAATGTGTGTGATCTCCGATCCCGCAGACGTCACTGTCTTAAAAAACCATCATGAGTCTGTAATGGATATCTTGACATGGGCTCGGGAATACTTTGGTAACCCTTTGTCAGTCAACATCTGACAAATCTGAGATGGACAGTAGCACAGTGGAATCGTGTTTTGTGGTCTGACAAGTCGACATTTCAAATAGTTTTTGGACAAAACAGCCATCGTGTTCTCCGGGCCAAAGAGGAAAAGGACTATCCAAGCTGTTATCAGCGTCAGGTCCAAAAGCCAACGTCGGTCATGGTATGGGGGTGTGTCAGTGCCATTGGCATGAGCAACTTGCACATCTGTGAGGGCACCATTAATGCAGAAAAATATGTACACATTTTGGAGAAACATATGCTGCCATCCAGACGTCATCTTTTCCAGGGACATCCCTGCATTTTCCAGCAGGACAACGCCAAACCACATTCTGCATTACAAGTGCATGGTTGCGTAAGCATAGAGTGCGGGTGCTAACATGGCCTTCCTGTAGTCCTGCAGCCAAAATAAGGCAACAAAGGCCCTGTACAGCTGAAGAAATGCATAGTTGCGCAGCTGATGAAATGCATAATGGATAAATGGGGGAAAATTCCGCTAAACTTAACCAACCGGTGTCTTCAGTGTCTAAACACTTAATAAGTGTAATTAAAAGAAAAGGTGATGTTACACAGTGGTAAACAGTCGACTGTCCCAACTTTTTTGGAGTGTGTTGCAGTCATCAGATTTGAAATGAGTGTATATTTTCAAAAAAAATATTTTTCAAAAAAAATATTTTTCAAAAATATTATTGACAACAACTTGAGTGAAAAGTGGAATCTTTTAATTATTGACATACATTTCAGAGTTTCTTGGTATTTGGTACGTTTTCTTTTTACTTTAAGGACAGTGTGCACTCGAGCTGGTATGGACTCCACAAGTTTGTGCAAAACCTTATGGTCCATTTTAGATCAAATCCATCGGCGTGTCGTCTGAACACATGCTTCAATAGAAAAGATTAGGCATGAGGAAAATCTGACCTTTTGTACAAAGCAGTTAACATGGTCAATATCACACATTTGCTTACATTTAAATAGGGGCCAAAAATAGTGCAGAATCTTGAATAGTAAATATAATAGTTTTTGGGTTTTTTTTTTTGCTATAAATATTTCAACATTCTAAAACCTTCTGTTTATTTCTAATTTAAAATAAAATTAAAAAATATATATATAATAAAATCCCAGATTTTCAATGTGGTCTCAGACTTTTGAACCCCACTGTACATACATACATACATTCATACATACATACATACATACATGCATGCATACATTTATACATACATACACACATACATACATACATACATACACACATACATACTAGCAGTTTGTTACTATGTTAATACGTAGCAATCAAATAATCTAAATGATGTCCATAAAATGAAGTGTTGCATTTTCCTACCAGTCTCTAGCATATTTGAGTTGAAAGAGTATTAAAATGGAAGGGTGATGGTCTAGGCAAAATGAAATGATGAGGGGTCTGGGCAGGTTCCTTTGACCAAAGTAGCCTGGAGTTCCCTGTTGCCATTTTGGACATGGACTCAGAGGGCTGTGCTTCAAATGCTCGTCCATCTGTTTCCTTGGAGTGACTCTCTCAGCGGGTTAGGCATTGCTTCCTTCCGCTCTCACATTTCACTGACACCATGTCTGTTAGACCTTTGCCAAGGAAAGATGCATTTGGATTGTTACTCAAATGTAAGCCGTGCAGTTCATTTACTCTGCTAAATGGTGTGATGTTTATGACATAGCAAATTACTATTCACTTCTGGCTCTGTGACAGTTTGTGCTCAGGGAAGCAAATGAAATTGAAGGGCAGCCATGCCTTTTGTTTTTACGCATCCTCGCCACTTCTGGCACCCCTCTGGTGCTTCTGTTTGCTAAATAGGAGTTGCTGCTAGCTGCCAGGTCTTCATTATTACCATATTCCTAGGGACCAAAGGAATGAGTCATCCAATGCATACAAACAGACACACAATCCTTACAAAAAGGCCCACAGCCTGTGTTTCTGTGCCTGTGCAAGTCATGTTCAGTTCACAATTCCAATAAATATTATATCTGAACACCTACCTGACTGTCTATCAATATTTATGTGGGTTGTTGTGAGAAAATTGAAGACAGCCAGGGAGATCTTTGACACTGACAAGCAGACATATGAATGACAGTGTTCCAATATCAGTGTTAAGATCCAAAAGTTATGGGCAAGTTCCCAGTTTAGAGTCTTATGGGGAGATGCATTGATTGAGATCTAACATGCCCGATTTCTGTACCTGGGTCAACCTGCAAGCACTTAGAATAGCCTCCAAAGTGCATTCCTGTGGATATGCAATAGTCTGAAATTACTTTGTGGTTATTGTTTGTATTACACGCCGCCACCCACATGACATGACGACAATGATTGTGGCAATGCCATATGGCTGTAGTTTACAGTTTATCATGCGTCTGAATATGTATATCAAATGTACAGTATACATATGGAGATTAAAAAGCACCTGTTAAATACTGCAACTGTAAATGCTCCATACCGCATTTGAGATTTATGTGACGTGTGCTGGAATTCCACTCCTTCAGGTTTGATCATTTGATGTCACACTGCCTCGTGTGAAACTAAGTGCCCTCTTTGAATGACATGCAGATGTAACTGATAGCTGTGCAGATGGCCATTGTCTGCGATTTCTCATTTAACAAAGGAGCCAATTCCCTCTAAGTCCATTTGCGAGAGCCGCAACGTGAAGCAGGAGGGTGAATTCATGACAGAAAAATTTTAAATGGGTCATTTTCCCTATTCTGCAATTTAATTAATCGCAAAAATGTTCATTGGGGTTGAGGTCAGGGCTCTTTCCAGAACAGCCACATTCTTCTGTTCTGCTCTCAACCATTTTTTGTAAGAATCTTTCCATCACGTTATCTGCACTGGTTGTAGTACAATGAAATTTGGGTAACATTTTACTTGCCTTTGTCTGCTTTTGAAGTACTATTCACATTCATGTTTATGTGGTGACAAAAGAATCACATATTCATATTCTCTCTGACTCTACTTACTAACACTATAGGTTACTATAGGCTACACTTTCTTTTAAAGATTTTTTTAATCCTCTTTTTCTTCTGAATTTTAGTGTAGAAATTAAGAGTGGAAATGAGTAATCACTACTCTAATGTGTTTAAATGCCATATTAGCCTATCTGAATTAAGTTATGAGAACGCAGTAACTGAACATTGTTTGAAGGACTCAATCTGATTGAATTACTTCATTAGTGTGTGTGAAATTTGTATGTCACTCAAGTATGAACTTCTCAAATAATATTAAGTTAAGCCTAGACCAAACCTTCTCCTTTTGAATTTCTCCTCAACACCTCATACAAAAAACTCCTTGCTGGTATGTTCCTAATGTCAATTCTTAATGTCAATTCAGTTGCTAATAAAAAGTGAACAATATAGACCAGATTTATTCAATTAAAATTTGTAAAGGTTTCATAAAATCCATGCATTATAAAGGTTTGGATAAACAGGCAGCAGTGCTGCCTCACAGTGTCCTCCCACCAGTAGGTGGATTGGAAGCTAAATTGCGCATAGGATTTCAGGTTAGCACGTTTGCCTCACACCTCTAGGGTTAGGGGTTTGAATCCTGCCTCCGCCCTTTGTGCGTGGAGTTTGCATGTTCTCCCCATGCTTCAGTCCAAAGATGTGTATTGTAGGCTGATTGCCATTTCCAAATTGTTTGTAGTGTGTGAATGTGTGTGAGATTGTATCCTGTGATGGGTTGTCACCACGTCCACGGTGTCCACCGCCTTGTGCCTAGTTCCCTGGGATAAGCTCCAGGCTCCCCTGCAACCCTGTGTAGGATAAGCGGTATGGAAAATGAATTGGTGAATGGATAGTTCTTAAATCGTAACTTAAGTGGAGTTAAATAAGTTTAACAAAGGATAAGTTAAGTAAACTCAAAGCCTTATGAAGTAGCTGTACTCAGAGCAATCAAATTCTAAACTTAAATGCTTTACAGCAATCAATTTCCATAAGGTGGAGGTTAAAATGTGCTTGCTTCATCTAAGTAGTAAAGTCATCTCATCTTTTCAAATGGCTACTGCATTGTCTTAGGGCAGCTGAACAGTAGAGCACTAACTGCCCTCTTCATATACATGAGCTCACAGATTTCAGCAACTGGTATAAAAAAAAAAACAGTGTTTGACCTTTTTGGTCTCCCAGAGACAGGGCTCTCACTTTCTCACTCTGGGGCTCTAGACTTTTAATGATCCACAGCATTTGTATTGCCAACCTACTGGTATAACTATCCAAAATTAATTAAGCATATGAAATTTTATAAACATATAATTACAAACCCTAAGGTTAGAGTAAAGACACCCAAGCATTTTTAATTAGAAGCCATGGAGAAAAGGCACAAAAATGTTATAAGTTGGTCTGGAATGTTTGGGATAATTTACAGAGCCATTGTGCTTTCTCACAAAGAATATCTTAAAGTGTCCAGAAGTTGTACATTGTAGTATTGTTTTGACATCAATTAGCCAAGAGAGTATGTACTGAATAAAACAAAACAGCCACTGGTTATTATTCCAATGCTTATTATTATCCAATGCTTTACAGTACAGCATTACACACTGAGGCAGGGAGTGTTCATCAGGCCAAACTCAGACAGTGAAGCATGATTCATCACTCCAAAGGACATGTTTCTACTGCTGCACATGGTGCTGCTTGAGTGTGGAAACTCATATTGTTTAGATCTTTCCAGAGGCAGTTTGGAGCTGATTGTTTTAAAACTGAAGCCAGACAATTTACACACTCCACACTTCAGCACTCTGGCGTCCCTGCCACTCTGCCACTGAATTTTTGTTCCTAGATATTTTTATTTCACAATAACGTAACTCACACTTGCAAGCTAGAGCGGCACAGAAATTTGATGTTTTTGGAAAGTTTTTTTTTTTTAAATAACCATGCATATAATTTAACGTCTGTGCCTTCAGTAGGCCTTAAATAACTGAATATGCTAATTAGAAGTGGATACTGAATACTTTTTAAAAGTGGAGTATCTGAAAATTTGATCAATGATGCTACAGCTTTGTTGTTGTAATAGGCACCGTCACTTTTTTATAGGACTGGAATGGAATGGAACACTTTTTGTTATTTATTTATTTATTTATTTATTTATTTATTTATTTATTTATTTACAACAAGGATACGAATAAGAATACATTATTCAGAATAAACAAATAATGTGTTCTAAATAGATACAAATAGAGATCAAAAATAGAAGGTGCACTATTCATTTATTTAGAAAGTTGGCCAGAAAGATAAACAGTGCATCTGATTAAGACTTGAGGTGTGCATCAGGAGAGGAATCTTGCATGCAACACAAAAGGGACAAACAAAGGCCACGTTCATGTTCATGTCGGCACTGCACGATGGTCATCATTATTAATAACTGCCTGATCAGGGTGACAGTGGTTTAAATTAAGCTGTTAGGGATATAGAACCAACTAAATTGGTTAGAAAATATCGTGGGCAGGCACAAACAAAAATAATTTTAAAACTCCAGTTCTGCTCACATATCTAGTTGAAGCTAATGATAAACTCAAGTGATGTAGGTTGAGGTTGAGGAACAGCCAGAAACGGAATTTGCCTTGTTCCCCGAGTCCCTTGGGATAGGCTCCAGGCTCCCCACAAACATGTGTAGGTTGAATGGATGAAGCGGATGAATGGAGGTATTGCGGAGGTCATATGTTTTAAACTGGGTTTACTATATTACCATTGTACTAATTAAATGGTTTATTCCATTGTAATGATTTGTTTCCAAAATAATTAATGTCCTATCAAAAATGAATAGGTTATAATAGGAAATACTACTTAAATGCGGTTTAAGGATGTGATAATTGTTCTCGATAGCTGTAGAAAGTTTCCTAAGAGACTCCAGGGTAAGTAAAACTGAAACGTAGCACACTTATACATAATTGTGAGTCAAATATAATGGTGTGTCGAAAGACTGTTCAAAACACATGAATGCAAAATAAGAGCGTACGCAAGAGTGTGTTCCGTTTCACAGGCTCCCTGTGAATACTAATGTTATGAAAGGTTCAAAGGTGCAGTGAATGTCAAGTCATAAAAGATTATTTTGAGAATCTTGGATAAAACTGTGGTTTTGTTTTGTCATAAAATGCCAAAAGCATTCACACACACAAACACACACACAAACACACACACACACACACACACACACACACAATCGCTATTCCCAGGTGACGTTTAAGCTTATTAAATCACATAGCAGGTGCTAAAGTAATCTATTTGCATAGTTGAAGTTTTCACTTTTAGGTACGTAGAAACGCCCCAACATGAATATTCATTAAAGCAAAACAGACAAAGCATGCTTTTGCACATTTGAAAGACAGAATCCTTCATTGAACCAGTTAGTCAATCAGTTTGCACTTTTTTTTTCAGGTGCATCGTTACTAATCCAGGGCAAACCGTGAGATTTCCATCATGTTTACCCTAAGCTAACTTGTGCAAGAAAAAAGTGGGAAGCACCCAAGCAAGAACACTCATTTGTCATTTTTAATTCTCTAAAAACATCGTTATCCCACTTCTAGCCATTCTTTCATCTGGTTTCTCTTAACAGCACTCAGTGTTGCCTGCCTACACACCAGCAGCCACTGGTATTTCTCATTAGCCACCCATTATAATAGCCTTTTTAGACTTAATTTTCTCAGTCATTATGTTTTGTCCTTTCATTGTCCCACATTTGCAAGTTATTTGGTTTTGATCCTGAATAAGATTATGCCTTTCCGCTGACAAGTTGCCACTTCTAAAAGCCAGTCAGTCAAGCAACAACAAACACGACTGTGGCCCAACACATGAACCCCCTTGAGAATAATGTGCAGCAGTTACAACAAGTATTTCAGCCTCCTTCTGCCTCTACATAGACAACCATCACTGTCACCACTCCTTTTCTACCAGAGCTGTCAGCACCAACATCAGTCAACACTGTTATTAAACTAGCCCTCCAGGAGTGCTGTGATGGCTCTCTGGGAAAAGTGCAGTAGTTTCCTCAATGTTTCCTTGCCTTATCTGAGCATAGAACACAACCTGCTTTACAGTCAAGTCCCAGTCACATTTATTGCTTTCTTCTTGGTGACTATGCCCTAGAGTGGATTTAGCAGTGTAGGAAAAAGAACAGGTCTTTTGACTACTTTAAGGAACCAGTGGACCCTGCAGAGGAAAGGGGGTGTAGTGAGCAGCTACATAATGCAAATTCTTCATGCAAATCTGCTATCTGACTATGTGCCCACTTTCACTTCTACACCAGTATAGGCATCTGTCCATCTGTGCTTTTTGAATATCCCATTCCAGATATAGTCCCCTTTTGCTGTGCCCATTCAGCCACAAGAGCATTAGAAAGATCAGGCTCTGATGTCAGTGCATGTGTGCATGTGAGCAGAAGTTGTTTTTTTATTTTATTAATTTAACCTTGATGCAGGTGTGAATGAGCAGTCAGATATGAAGCTTTCAGGACAATCACATCATTAACACAAAGGCACTACATGATTCATTCACAGTATTCTTAGTAACTGTCTGGTCAGGGTCATGGTGGCTTAAATTAGGCTACTAGTTTGGTTACATTTTGGGAAATACACCCGTGGCCAAAAGTTTTGAGAATGACACAAATATTAATTTTCACAAAGTCTACTGCTTCAGTGTTTTTAGATCTTTTTGTCAGATGTTACTAACTGTTACTGAAGTATAATCACAAGCATTTCATAAGTGTCAATGGCTTTTATTGACAATTACATGAAGTTTATGCAAACAGTCAATATTTGCAGTGTTGACCCTTCTTTTTCAAGACCTCTGCAATTCGCCCTGGCATGCTGTCAATCAACTTCTGGGCCACATCCTGACTGATGGCAGCCCATTATTGCATAATCAATGCTTAAAGTTTGTCAGAGTTTGTGGGTTTTTGTTTGTCTACCCGCCTCTTGAGGATTGACCACAAATTCTCAATGGGATTAAGATCTGGGGAGTTTCCTGGCCATGGACCCAAAATGTCGATGTTTTGTTCCCCGAGCCACTTCGTTATCACTTTTGCCTTGTGGCAAGGTGCCCCATCATGCTGGAAAAGGCATTGTTCGTCACCAAACTGTTCTTGGATGATTGGGAGAAGTTGCTCTCTGAGGATGTTTTTGTACCATTCTTTATTCATGGCTGTGTTCTTAGGCAAAATTGTGAGTGAGCCCACTCCCTTGGCTGAGAAGCAACCCCACACATGAGTGGTCTCAGGATGCTTTACTGTTGGCATGACACAGGACTGATGGTAGCGCTCACCTTTTCTTCTTCGGACAAGCTTTTTTCCAGATGCCCCAAACAATCGGAAAGGGGATTCATCAGAGAAAATGACATTACTGCAGTCCTCAGCAGTCCAATCCCTGTACTTTTTGCAGAATAGCAGTCTGTCCCTGATGTTTTTCCTGGAGAGAAGTGGCTTCTTTGCTGCCCTTCTTGACACCAGGTCATCCTCCAAAAGTCTTCGCCTTACTGTGCATGCAGACGCACTCACACCTGCCTGCTGCCATTCCTGAGCAAGCTCTGCAATGGTGGTGCCCCGATCCCGCAGCTGAATCAACTTTAGGAGATGGTCCTGGCGCTTGCTGGACTTTCTTGGGCGCCCTGAAGCCTTCTTTACAACAGTTGAACCTCTCTCCTTGAAGGTCTTGATGATCCGATAAATGGTTGATTTAGGTGCAATCTTACTAGCAGCAATATCCTTGCCTGTGAATCCCTTTTTGTGCAAAGCAATGATGGCTGCACATGTTTCCTTGCAGGTAACCATAGTTAACAGAGGAAGAACAATAATTTCAAGCACCACCCTCCTTTTAAAGCTTCCAGTCTGTTATTCTAACTCAATCAGCATGACGGAGTGATCTCCAGCCTTGTCCTCGTTAACACTCTCACCTGTGTTAACGAGAGAATCACTGACATGATGTCAGCTGGTCCTTTTGTGGAAGGGCTGAAGTGCAGTGGACATGTTTTTTGGGATTAAGTTCATTTTCATGGTCCCCAAAGAGGGACTTTGAAATTAATTGCAATTCATCTGATCACTCTTCATAACATTCTGGAGTATATGCAAATTGCCATCATAAAAACTGAGGCAGCAGACTTTGCCAAAATTAATATTTGTGTCATTCTCAAAACTTTTGGCCACGTCTGTAGAACCAACTGAGTTTGTTAGAAAATATCACTGGCAGGTGCAAAGAATAATAATAACTACACAAACAGGATTTGAAAACAAAACAAAACAAAAAAAAAACAGCACTGTGCACATTCCTAATGACCAATTAAGAACTCGAGTGATGAGGAACTGTTGAGGCGCCAAAATGAACAGACCTCAAGGTTTTTTGCTCCATTGTTTTCCATTGTTTCTATAGGCATACATAGAAATGCCCCAAATTGCATTCATTAAGGCAAACTCACAAAATGAGCAATGCATGCTTTTGCTCATTTGAAAAAACACTATTTTGCTCATGTGAATACTCAGTCCTCCATAATCCTTGTTAGTAAATCAGCTTGCAGGTTTCTGTAGGTGTTATCAAGTTTGTACATGTTTTTACACTTTAAAACATTTACAACCCTAATTCCAAAAATGTTGGGACGCTGTGTAAAAAGTAAATAAAAACAGAATGCAATGATTTACAAATCTCATAAACCCATATGTTATTCACAATAGAACATAGAAAACATATCAAATGTTTGAACTGAGGAAATGTACCATTTTAAGTAAAAAAGAAGGTAAAAAAAAAAAGCTGGGGCAACAAAAGGCTGGAAAAGTAAGTGTTACTAAAAAGAAACAGCTGGAGGAACATTTTGCAACTAATCAGGTTAACTGGCAACAGGTCAGTAACATGATTGGGTATAAAAAAGAGTATCTTAGAGAGACACTCTTCTTAGTCCTTTAGTCCTCTTTAGTTTAGAGGACGTGGAGTCCATGGTTTCCAAAAAGAATTAGAAATTTCAATTCATCTGACCACAGAACAGTTTTCCACTTTGCCTCAGTCCATTTTAAATGAACTTTGACCCAGAGAAGATGGCAGCATTTCTGGATCATGTTCACATATGGCTTCTTCTTTGCATGATAGAGCTTTAACCTGCATTTATGGATGGCACGGCGAACTGTGTTCACAGACAATGATGAAGTGTTTCTGAGCCCATGCAGTGATTTCGATTACAGAATCATGCCTGTTTTAATGCAGTGCCACCTGAGGGCCCGAAGATCACGGGCATGCAATATTGATTTTCGCCCTTGTCCCTTGCGCACAGAGATTTCTCCAGATTCTCAGAATCTTTTGATGATATTATGTACTGTAGATGATGAGATATTCATAGTCTTTGAGGAGCATGACTCTGAAATTGTTCCACAAATTGTTGATGAAACTAGCAGATATTGCTGCTAGTAAGATTGCACCTAAATCAACCATTTATCGGATCATCAAGACCTTCAAGGCGAGAGATTCAACTGTTGTGAAGAAGGCTTCAGGGCGCCCAAGAAAGTCCAGCAAGCCCTCTGTTGCCAGTTTCTCATCTGCCTCTCATCATACCATTCTACATTCGTAAAGGTTTGGTTTTGATTAACCATTAAAGGTTTTTAAACATTAATGGTTAAACTCTGATAATCCTGCAACATCCTGGAATCATTTCAATGAGGGTTCCAAGAACCCTTAGGTAGTGTAGTGTTATCACTGACATGAGAGATTCCCTGTGTATCTAAAGATGAATATCCCCACTGACAATCCCCCACTGACAATCCACAATAATATAACAGACAAATAGGCTATACACCCTGTTCCAAATGGTGCACATACAGTCCTCGCTTTGTTGTGCCCACAATATTCACCAATATTTATGCTGTCCCATTGCTCATTCTGGGAATAAATTATAGTGTATCTTCTAAAGATTAGTAAGTAGATCAACACTTTATGTTCATGGATGTGCTGATAATACAGGCACTGGGCTATGATTCCCACTGCATCTCACATGATCATGTCACATGGTTGTTTGCAACTGATTCACGTTTTGGTTTAATTAGCAGTGGTATTTAAGTCATGTTTTTGCACAGCACTCATTGTCTTGCATTTGTCTTGTTGTCGTTTCTGTGTTTTGCCTTGCCTTCCATAGTTTAGACCATAGTTCATATGTTTTGCTGTTTTGTATGTATTCTTCTCTTTAGTTGTTATTTTTACACTCTGCATAATAAAAGGTCAGCACTTGCATCTGCCTTCACCTCCATTTTGACAGTCAAACTATGAACAAGCCAATACCATAGATTTCATGCTACATACAGTGGATATAGAAAAGAATCACCCCACTTTAAAATAATCACATTTTGTTGCTTTTCAGCCTGAAATAAAAATGGACACAGTTTTTGTTTTATCCAGCTGTATTTACTCAGTGCAACTTATAACATTCAAGTGAAAGATATAACACCAACATGTCAGAAAAAAATAGATAAGTAAATAAAAAAACAGAATCACTGAGTTGGAAAAAGGATCACCCCCCTTCTAAAAATGACTTGTAAACTCAATCAGGTGTAGCTATTCACCTTCTCAATGGCACACAAAGCCATTTGACTTTCAGCTGTGTTCAGCTGTGGTCATTTTGATTGGCTCAGCATGAAAAGAGCTTTCCTGGAGCATTTTGTAGTGCAACTGAAGCAAACAATCAACTATTGGTGGCAAGGCACTGTCAAAAGATCTCCGGGATAGAGTTGTGGACAGGCACAAGTCAGGAGATGGATACAAAAAAATTTCAAAGGCTTTATCAATGCCTAGAAGCACAGTGAAGTCTATTATCAAGAAGTGGAAGGTATTTGGTACAACACAGACCCTCCCTGGATCAGGACGTTGATCCAAACTGGATGAAAGTGCCAAGAGAAAACTGGTCAGAGAGGCTACCAAGAGGCCTACAGCAACTCTGAAGCAGTTGCAGGAATTTATGACAAAGAGTGGTCTTTGTGTGCATGTGACAACAAGATCACACATTCTCCACAAATGTGGCTTGTATGGGAGGGTTGCAAGAAAAAGCCACCCACAACTGAGCTCTGCCAAAACGCACCTTGAAGAGGCCACATGGAAAAAGGTGATATGGTCAGATGAGACTAAAATTGAATTATTTGGCCTCAACACCAAACGATATGTCTGGCAGAAATCCAATACAGCTCACCATCCAAATAACACCATGTCTACAGTAAAGCATGGAGGTGGTAATATCCTGCTATGGGGGTGTTTCTCTGCAGCAGGGACTGGAGCACTTGTCAGGATAGAAGGAAAATGCATGGGGCAAAATACCATCAAATTCTTGGGGAAAATCTGCTGCCCTCTGCCAGAAAGTTGTCAATGGGAAGAAGGTTTACCTTCCAACATGACAATGACCCAAAGCACACAGCAAAACTGACCACACAGTGGTTGAAGGAGAAAAAGGTGAATGTCCTTGCATGGCCTAGTCAGAGCCCAGATTTAAACCCCATTGAAAATCTGTGGAATTACTTGAAGACTGTAGTCCACAAACTCACCATCAAATTTAACTGAACTTGAGCAGTTCTGCAAAGAGAGTGGGCAAATATTGAAAAGTCTAGATGTGCAAAGTTAGTAGAGACATATCCCAACACACTAAAGGCTGTAATTAAAAAATTAAGGCAAATTAAATCAGGGGGGTGATCCTCTTTCCAACTCAGTGATTCTGATTTTTTATTTTTTTTCTGACATGTTGGTGTTATATCTTTCACTTGGATGTTATAAGTTGCACTAACTAAATACAGCTGGATAAAACAAAAACTGTGTCCGTTTCATTTCAGGCTGAAAAGCAACAAAATGTGATTATTTTAAAGGGGGGTGATTCTTTTCTATACCCGCAACATATTAGTGTTTTTTATTATTTCATATTAGTGTATTAATAGATTGTTGTGAACATTCAATATGCTATGTCTAATATACTATAGCCAATGGATATATTAGCTATTATTGATTTGATTGTTTGCTTTCAATACTGTTTTCCTTTCAATACTGTTAATGATTTGGACAGTTCTCTAACACTTTTGTTTACTGTTAGTGATCATCACTTGACTAAACCACAAATTACGCACTTACTATGGCATGCTTTGCTTGTGATTATTACACCTCTTCTCAGCTGTTGATATTAACCATATGGGTTTTAACTTGACAGAATGACTATAACAGTGTTTGATGGAACATAAAGTATCTGAAACCAGTATCTCAACTTCACTCATGATGAACAGCAGACGTTTTTGGATAAAGGCAGCTGCTGTTTGATCAGTGTAAAAAAGGAAGCTTATACATGAAGTACAACAGTTCTATTCAGTAAATGAGAGATGAGATGGGAGACAGCGCTTGGGATAAGATCCTGGGTGAGGCAAATAGAGAGAGATGGAATGAAAGAATGAGAGCTTGGTGTAGGGAAATGATTGCACATATACATTTACCAGATCAGTGAGATTTGAATATCGGGCCTTACGATGAGATGAAGTATGAAAGCTAGCTTTCCAAACTTTGCCTTGTCTCTGACAATTACAAGCCCATAATCCCTGCCCTTGATGTCCCAGTGTGATCAATAAACAGTGATCTCCTAAAAAACATATGCAATATTGATTTCTTTCTTTCTCTTTCCAATTTGGTCAGGGCTTACTGCTCAATGCACTGCCTCAGTTACAGTCAGAATACCAAATGCTTTCTGCCCTGCATGTAAGTAGATTAAAATGAAGCATTAATTCATTAACATGGTGTAAAAGAAAGTGTCCTGAAGGAAAACCTTGGAGGTATTTTTTTTGTCTCAGGGACTGGCCAGGCCATTGGAACATCTGTGAGACTATATCACACCAGAAGATAAAACATTTAATATGGCCAGACCATCTTTACTTATCTTGTATTCACTGGAAAATATGAATCAGTGTTCAATCTGGAAATAATACATGTTGCAAATAAATTTTTAATGACTGTGTGGCCAGTGTGCAGGCTTCCTCTCTAAGCAGTACATATTTTCCATTCATCACACACAAACACACATGACCATGTGTAACGTGATTTAGTGAAGCATACAATATGCCTCCACATGAACAATGCCACCATATAGTAGGTTACATCACTCTGTGTGCTGTGTATATACCATCTGTTAAAGATATCAGGCTTTTGGAAAGCTGTAAAATGAATTAAATGAAAAGCTCTTAAAATTAAAGTACCCCTTAGGCACTTTGATGGAAGAACTATGAAAATACCATTAAAGGTATAAAAGCTATAAGGCAGGGACATAGACAAAACTAAATTACGCTAGCGCATTGCTGAGGGTGTGCAGGCATCCTCCGAACAGTGAAGATCTATTAGTGCAGACTGCTATGAGACACACCATGCAGTCAGACCACAAAACTGTATGACTGTGATTAGTTTAGCCAGGAATTCCCATGTTCCCCATTTAAATAATCCCACTGGAAACCCTTATTTATGTATTACATTGTCAAGTTTTTGGCGTATGTATCAGCTGACTATTGTAGCATTTTAAATTCTGAATTGTTAAAAGATGTGAACTCAACCTGTGCCAATCATTATAAAACCTGGTAGCTTTCTTTAGGAAAAATATAGTTATAGTAAGATTAGGAAGTAGACCAACTCTTTACGCTCCACTGTTCCCTGATTATGCTTAGAAACCACAAATGAGCCAATAATATGGAATTTATAATATCAATGTTTTTCAGTCTACACATATAGACTAATTAAATTGATCATTCTGTAGTGTTTGAGATATGCTTGTGAAATTTTCATTTCTTTAGCAAATTAAATGTACTATCATCCAAACCAAATATCATTCATGCCTTCTATAATAATGATTAAACATACAAATAGTCTAAACACCCTGTCTAAATAGTGCACAATGCTCACCCATCCTTACTTACAGTGCCCGATTTCTCATTTTGGGATCTAAAATGATCACTGAAGCATGGGTCGTCAACTGGCAGTCCACAGTCCGGATGCAGACCCAGCAAAGTACATTATACTGCCAAAAATTTGTGGACACCTGAGCATCACCCCCACATGTACTTTTTGAACATGCCACTCCAGATTTAGTCCTCCCTTTGTTGTTATAATAACTTCCACTCTAGGAAGACTTTCCACTAGATTTTGGAGCGTGGCTGTGGGGATTTGTGCTCATTCAGCCACAAGAACATTAGTGAGGTCGGGCACTGACGTTGGGTGAGGAGGCCTGGGGTGCCGTTGGTGTTCAAGTTCATCTCAGAAGTGTTCACTGGGGTTGAGGTCAGGGCTCTGTGCAGGCCACTCGAGATCGTCCACTCCAACATTGGCAAACCATGTCCTTATGGACCTGCAATAAGACATTCTATACTATTGTGTGTTTCCAACATTGTGGCAACAGCTTGGGGAAGGTCCATATGGGTGTGATGGTCAGGAGTCCACAAAGAAGAAGGAGAAGACAAAGAAGAACAAGAAGAAGGAGCAGAAGAAGAAGAAGAAGAAGAAGAAGAAGAAGCAGAAGAAGAAGAAGTAATGTGAATCACTTTAAATTGATGATCCATTATTAATGGTCATGAACTAAATATCAGTACATATGCATTATAAATGGTAACTGTTGTCACCATTCAAACACGTTAATTGTTTATTCTGACCTTTGTCCGAATAAAGGAATAAGGGAAGGAAATTTATTAAACCGGGCCTTCACCAATTTTCATTGAATACCCCTGCTCTTTGCACTCTTTGTCGAAGCCTACATGGATGCAGTCTCAGTGATGGTATCTCACCAGCTTACCAATATGAAGTAGTTGACAGCAGAAAGAAACATGGAGAGTTAAATAGAGTCAAATCTATCAGATGGAGAGAAAAGAGCTTCAAAACTGTGTTTAGATGTTTCTAAACATTATCATCATTAAGTTGTCACTAAGCAGCACAGGTTGGCTATAAAAACCTGGGCATGTGGTATATATTTTTTAACTTTAAGGTTTTAACTTTTGTTTCTTCATCCAGCCTGACTTTTCTTTTTCATTTTTTTTTTATATGTGAAAAAAGATCACAGTAAATTCTTCATAGTACATTTTCTTTCCTCTCAAAAGCCGTCAATGATGTCCATGTGACTGCTGTAGTGAGAATGGGGACTCTGAGGGGTACAGCATGGCTTTCGGACGCCATTTGGCTTGCACATTGTTTGGGACATAGGCCATGCGCGTATTTTTCTGACCAATCAGATTCGTTCCTTCGGTGTCCCTCCTCCCGAGCACGACACTATTTGGTTTCCTGGTTGTGGGCGTTCCTATTCGCGGTTCATCCAATCAGGATGGGTTTCTCCCTGCACGCTGCTCTCTCCCGACAGGATCCTAGGCCGCAGCTGATCAAACACAGTGAGCTCTACGCTGAGCGGAGGCTCGGTTCTCGCGAGCAGCGGCGCTTCGAGCGACGGACACAAGCGGCGTGTTGAAGTTCATTTCAGTGGAGCACGACGGCGCTCACTTCGATGAGTCTTGAGCGTAGACGGTTGCAGTAACACTCGCCACTCACCACGGTAAGTAACGGCGTGTTCTTTGGCGTTTGCGTAGGCTGTGCTCCTGTTATTACTACACACGGCTTGATTTGCGCGCGTGTTTATGTAACGTCCTCTCCTACATCTCAGTACGCATTCGGCGTTGCTTGGTTACGCCTGTCGTTTTGATTAGGTTAACAAAATGTCAGTAGTAACTTTCTGTTGGCGGCTTTCGAAGCTCCTGCGCCCCGGTTTGCTAATGAAAGAGACACATTGTTGTCGTCGGGAAGTCTGTCATAATGCAGTTCCGCTCTGCGCGAGCGAGCGAGCGAGTACGAGGGCTTACCGTGCACGGGCGCTTGCTTGCTTGCGTGTGTGTGTGTGTATACAATAAACATACAGTGTTTGTACATAAGGCCCGGTGTTTTGTACACAAACCCTGCGGTATTCATACATACTTTGTAAGGACTATTGCAGTCTAAGTGCATTTATAAAGAGCAGTGGAGAGTTCTGCACCTGTTCCACACACACACACACACACACACACACACACACACACACACACACACACACCTCTAATTGGCATTGGCTACATACTAATCCCCACACTACTCTACTATGTAGTATCCCTAAACAGTAATTGAGGGTTGTTGGATAAGTTGGGGTTTAGGAGGTGAGGAAGCCCTGCAATGTGGGAACAGCACTGTTCACTGTGGTGCAGATCTCAACACTAATATCATGGAAATGTGATTCAAAGAAGTTATCTGTACATCTGTTTAATAAGATTTCAGTTGCCATAAAAAATAATATTACCAAGATACTAAATTGTACCTTTCCTTGTTGCTGAGGTGGTACACTCAAGGGTACACTTAAAAAAACAAAAACAAAAAAAACCTTTTAATATGTATCTTTTAACTAGAAAGGTGCATGTAGTGTAAATTTAAAGCCTTTCTTTAAAAGGTCATTAAAGTCTAATCACGTACCTTGAATATTTTTAGTTATCCATGTTCTCATGAGAAAAATACATATTAAAGGTGCAAATGATAACTGTACCACTCCGATGCCAAGGAAAGGTACAGTAAAGTACTTCATGTTGTTTTTTTTTCTGAGAGTGTACAGTAAAGCCTTTATTATTAGGGTATGATTACTATCGTAATTCGCTGTACGTTGGACTTTCTCAATCTGCTTTATCTCGATTACAAAATTGTTCAAAATGCGGCAGCCATGTTTTTAACAGGGTCCAGAAAGAAGGATCACATTTTCCTCCATATTGGCATCTCTTCACTGGCTTCCTGTTAAGTTCAGGGTTGATTTTTAAAATCCTTCTTTTTGTGTATCAAGCATTGTCTGGTCTTGCACCAAAATACATCAGTGACCACCTTCACCCTTACTCTCCATCCAGAGCGCCCAGATCTTCCAGTCAATTGCTTTTGTCTGTCCCCCGTTGCCGATGTAAATCTCAGGGTCATCTGACTTTTTCTGTGGCCTGGACCCAAACTTTGGAATAGTCTCCGGATTCATGCAAGGTCTGCGTCATCATTAGATATTTCTAAATCTTCCCTTAAGTAATATTTGTATTTGTAAATTTTGAAAATGTCTAGATGTTGATTTTATAGTTTCTATTGTTTTACCCTTTTCTATTGTACAGCACTTTGGAGAAACTTATGTTGCGTTTAGATGTGCTTTGTAAATAAATGTTGATCGATTAGATTGATATGATTTACATTTCTGTCTAATTATAGTGTTATCCATCACACAAATCAAAGGTGCCAGAGCTCTTCTGTAGTCCCACCAACAACATACTGCATTGTTTAGGATCTAGTAATTGAATTGCTACATACTCGACGTACTCGGGCTTTATCGTGACTGTTTTCTTAGACTACTGTTTAACTTCTATGGGCTAAAAAGTCAGTGTTTTGCAAATCCTCCCCTTTTTCTCCTTACGTTAGAAATCTTCAAATAGATCTGTGCACACGAGGATAGAAAATATCTAAAACCGCATTTCTATTTCACTTATCGTTGATGCTCATTACCGTAATAGAGCAATACAATTTTCCTGCCAACCACAATAATCGTTCATTCCTGCTTCTCTCTGTTGTGTGTTAAACCAGATTCAGTAGTAGATATGAGACCTGTGAGTCCTCAGCCCAGAACCACACACCCCTCATGTTTAGCACCCAGCGGCTGTGCTGCATTACTGACTTTGCCACTGAAAAGACAGCTGAGGACATTGTACTCTCAGAGCAGACTTGGTCACGAATGCCGTAAGCAAAGCAATCTCTTATTAGGCCCTGATAAAAAGCTGCTGTGCACATTATTAGCAAGCTGTCATGATGAATAAATACATTTGGTAGTAGAAGAATTATAAACCATGACTAATTACTGTCTGGACTGAAGTATTTCTGTAAACCTGAAAACCCTCTGCCCCTCTGTCATCTTTGTCAGATTTTGGCTTCATTTGTGTATATCTTTTTTCCTCAAAGCGAATGGTTTTGTGTGTTTCACCACTACGGCTCACACATTACATTCTGTTGGCATTATTGCATTCTGTTGTCTTCGAAGAAGAAGACTACCCCTGCGTCTGAAATGGGGAATGGTATTCTCCCTAATCCCCACCAAGTGCATAATGTATTAAGGGTGCTCAGAATTCCCTTGGCTATGTTGTCTGGACACTAAGCTAATGCACTGCAATGTAGAATTTAATGTGCTGGATATCGCTCATGATCGGTGAACAGGAAAATTCCTTAAATAGTGCACATTGTAGGACGTGGTTTCAAACGTACAAATAACAGCAGGAACTGAACCAAGTCATGCTCCCCTCTGTAATGCTTATAGTTATCCTAAGTTAGGGCTGAACAATATTTAAGGAATAAAACACTTTGGAACATGCTTTTTATGCAGAAAATAATCAATAACGTGGTGGTGTGATGTTACCAGCCTGAAGTTATTTTTTAATAAAAGCATGCATCATGTGTTTTCTGCCATTTATACCACAGCAGTTTGCTAACACTAAGCTATTTTTATTTATTAAAGAGTGACATGTCATGCACTATCTGTTTATTTAACATTAGGTTTACTGTTGCGGAATGTACGAAAACAGGTTCGTTCCTGTTATCACTGCGTTTATGTGTTAAAGCAGCTATATACAGTTGTTCCCTAACCAGCGTTTCTCTCTCTTTAAGTTATTAAGACAAAAAATGCAGCTTGTCATGTTACTGAGCACCCAGAAAGACTTTCCTGTCTCGGAAAACTGTTGCAAAGACCTGACACTGGAGACTCATTCCAAAAATGCTAATGTTTCCTTATTAGTATATATAATTATATATACAGTGCCCTCCACTAATATTGGTATCCTCGGTAAATATGAGCAAAGAAGGCTGTGAAAATTTGTCTTTATTGTTTAACCTTTTGATCTTTTGTTAAAAAAAAAAAAAAAATCACCAAAATCCTCTGCTCTCATGGATATCAAACAATTGCAAACACAACACAGGTTCATCCAAAAAAACAAACAAACCCAACTTTGTTAAATATAGGTGTGTAACAATTATTGGCACCCTTTAAGTCAATACTTTGTGCTACCGCCCTTTGCCAAGATAACAGCTGAGTCTTCTCCTATAATGCCTGATGAGGTTGGAGAATACATGGCAAGGGATCTGAGACCATTCTTCCATACAGAATCTCTCCAGATCCTTCAAATTTCGAGGTCCACGCTGGTGGACTCTCCTCTGAAGGTTTTCTATGGGATTTAAGTCAGGGGACTGGGATGGTTATGGCAGGACCTTGATTTTGTGGTCAGTAAACCATTTTTGTGTTGATGTATGTTTTGGATCATTGTCCTGCTGGAAGATCCTCCACGGCCCATTTTAAGTTTTCTGGCAGAAGCAGTCAGGTTTTCATTTAATATCTGTTGATATTTGATGGAGTCCATGATGCCATGTGTCCTAACAAAATGTCCAGGTCCTCTGGCAGAAAAACAGCCCCAAAACATTAAAGAGCCACCACCATATTTAACCGTGGACATGAGGTACTTTTCCATATGGCTACCTCTCTGTGTGCGCCAAAACCACCTCTGGTGTTTATTGCCAAAAAGTTCTATTTTGGTTTCATCTGACCATAGAACCCAATCCCATTTGAAGTTCCAGTAGCGTCTGGCAAACTGAAGACACTTACTTTTTTTTCTTGAAACCCTTCCAAACAACTTGTGGTGATGTAGGTGACTTCAGATTGTAGTTTTGTAGACTTTCTGACTTTCACTTCCCATTTTGTCACAAATTACAGCTATATTCCTTGGTCTTACCCATTGTTATGAACAAAAGATCAAAAGGTTAAACAATAAATACAATTTTTCACAGCCTTCTTTGCTCATATTTACCGAGGGTGCCAATATTAGTGGAGGGCACTGTACTGTATAAAAAAACAAAAAAAAAAACAATTCACCATACAAGTTCCAGTGTAATCTGTTCCTATAGACATGATAATGCATGAATACAAACCTGTGATTTGAATAAGAGCTGGTCCTACTGTTAGAGATTTGAATATTCAGCACTGTGACCACAACAGCACTGTGAATAAATATTTGTTTGTCACTGTATTAATGAAATGTATTAAATATTGTAGAGAGTTGCAATATGCAAAGGACTAAATGTGGCACTCATGCGCTAAATTAAATAATATATTTTTGTTAAAATAATTTGGACAAATCTTTATTATATCATATTGGAAGTGATATATATATATATATATATATATATATATATATATATATATATATATATATATATATATATATATATATATATATATTTTTTTTTTTAATCAATCAATCAATTAATTAATTAATTAATTAGTGGTCCTGCATCCTGCATGCACTCACACGTATGGCTCCTCTCCTGGTTGTTCTGTGGAGCCCGGCTTGACCTTGTAGCCATGAGCCTGTCAAACAGTATCAGAGAGAGCTCATTAACAGTGTATATGGGCTGGAACCTTGTGTGTATGTGCAGTACACATCAGTTAATCAGTTTCGACCGTCTGATGGGGATAATAAGTGCTCGGTCAGCTTTGGGTAACTGGTGAGGACTTTAGCTGAAGGGCATACGAAAAAGCCACTCTGATTATCGGCTGTTTCGTTATAGGTGGAGTTCAGAGTTGAAGGTTGCGTCTAGCTCGCGTGTATTATTCTCTTGAGCAGCGTTTTGCGGCAAACATGTCAAATTAAATTTGCTTCCTATTCTCAGTGTGGAGTAAATATCTGACAATTACCGCAGCGAGAGCTCGCAGCACTAATATTACGTTCCGTCCTCTGGGACTGTTGAAAGTTTTTTTCAGCTGCAATGGTAAATACAGTTAATATATGGTAGGATGCACAGGAATAATAAACCCACGTTATTTTAGCAGTTGTAAAGGCAATATATTTCCTTCCTATAACTCTCCACTCCAAATATCACCTTCTTAATATTTAGCAGGTTAAAACATGAGGCATACAAAGGAAAAGCAGTGAACTCATGGATGTGTCGCAGAAGCTAAGGAAGAGAACAATATAATAAAATGAACGCTATAAGAATGCTGATAAAGAGGCCCTCTGTGATTGTTTTCACTTTTATTTCTGTGCTTTATTAGGTGGAAGGAGTGCTACTGGGTAACACTGCAAATGATTAGTCTCTGAAAGCATGCCACGGCTTGTCCGTGTATCAAATATAATATTATATTTTGTTAGAATTATAACAAAGCTGCCTTTTTGCTTTCATCTTTCAGTTTTTGTGAGAATATTTTCAGAATTAAATTTTATCAATCACTAGGCTTGTTTTTTGTAATTAATAAGTTATTGCACACTTTGACTGAATGAGTTGCAGATTAATTTGAGCAGGTGGTTTGGCAGTAATATTATCAATGTCTGTATCAAGCCATGCAGTAACACTCTGCTTTGTGCCTTCTTCTTTGTCATGGTCTCTGTTTCACTGGTGATCTGCATTAATGCTTGGAAAGTGTGACTCAAACTTAAGTGTGGCGAATAAGTTTTAAGAGTAGATTTATTGGACTGGAAGTATTGCCTTTCAGTGGCTTTCTGGTGGAGTCTGGGAGCTGGCTGTTTGCATGAACTGACTAATTGGGCAGCAGGGAGACAGCGGGCCTCATTTATCAAGTTGGATACAAACAGACTTATTCGTAAACCGCTTGCAAGAGTATATAGGAAATATGATGAATACTTCTTGTTAAGGAAAAACGTTCATATCATACAAGAGCTTCCGAGTTTGTGTAAATTTATGTATAATGAGATGTTAAATGCTAAGCATCAAACCATATAGGTGATGATGATGTGATTTTAAATATGATTACGATGTCAGGTTTAAACTGGCTCTTTATTTCAACTACACATTTACGAATTTAATGAAGATTTTGTCATTTCATTTTAACGACGAAAGAAAGCAATCTAAAAGCAATCAATAAATCAAGACAAATAAGACTAGCTGTTCAGTTTGGACAAAAGAAATGGTGACTATAGTAACTGATGCTGGAATCGCAGAGCTGCATTTCTGGAAGACTTCAAGAATGGATCTCTGCAGGTCACAGTAATGGGCATGTCAAAAGGTATGGGTGTGTCAAAAGGTTTCTCTTATTGGCGGAAAGAGGTTGAAGAAGAAGATGGAGGTTTTGGTTAAATGCCTGAAATAAGGTCTACGGTTAACACAAGATGAAGATATTTTCACGTTTTATTCTACGACATAAAATACATCGGTAATACCCCACTTGTGATTTTGTTAAGCTTTTACGTGTCTTCAAAATGGCGGTTGCTAACAAGTGGTTAAATGGCACTACAGAGGTTGTGGGGGACATTAAACGTCATCATGCCGAACAGGAAAACTCCTCTACAGCCTACAGCCTCGTTGTGTTAATACTCGCACTCTCGCAAACTACTCCAACTCAAACTTTCCAACTTTCCAATTCATAGTATTTTCCAATTGTAGTGTGTTTTCAATCTGTAGTGCTATAAATTCTATCGGAAGCTTAGTGCTGGTGACGTTGAAATCATGCAACCGTGGTGTAGTTCGTTTGTAGCCTACCTTTAGGGATTTACTTCTGGCGATTTTATTTAGGCTTCAAAATTCATAAAAGTTGTGTTCATTTGTGAAGATTATCTTGATGAATAGAATGTGTAAAAATCGTAAACTTTTGTTTGGTCACAGCTTATTTTCTGCAATAATCCAAAAGCCATTTTTGTCGAGGGAACCAGTGTGATGCTATCTTCCAGGCTGGCCTACAAAAATACGTCAACCCTGCAGCACTGCAATTGAACTTACGGACCGCCTGTATGTGTAAATGACAGCATCCTCGGCCAATTGAGATAGCCTTTCGACACGCCCCCCCTAGTCTCAAAGTCTTGGCACATGTGCATAGGAGGGGCTCTTTCACCGTTTTGTCGTTTTCAGCTTTCTGTGAGCTTTGTCTTTTATAGAATGATTAGCGTTACTGACAGGTTTGTAAATCTGGCGGTAATTTTTAGTTTGGTTTGTCCTATGAAAACACTTACATACAACCTTACTAAAAGATTTATAAATTAGGCCATGTATGTGGAGGGTAAAATGAGATTCTGTCTGTCTGTTGATGAAACCGCTGTGAAAATGCCAGGGATGTCCTATGAGGCTCTCGGAGGCCACATCCCTGCTGCCCCATCTCATCCTCTACTAAAACCATCTGAGTCGCATCCTGCAGGTCATGGCTATTACTCATGCTGAGACCATTTCTTTGTGTTTATATCCATTGCATAATGCCTGTAAGTACAGGTAACAGGCCTTTTGTGGCAAAGAGAATGACCCAGCTGCTCAAACAGGGGACAGGCCAGAAGTCTGCATATGCGCATTTTGTAATCTGTTTCATAACCTCTCCCAAACAAGCACAGACTTTCGGTAGAATTAAAAATGAGCTCACGCACATGACAAAGTCTGTATCCATCAAGTACTGGTGATGAGATCATAGTTTATTTGCAGCGAGCGGAAGGTCACAATATGTACACCATGCCATCTTGATGCAGCTTCGCTTTTCTTCTTCATGCTCATGTCTTCTCTTAAGGCTACTGAGAAATAAATGACTGCTGTTACGTGAATATAATTTGCTCCAGATAACAATTTATCTTTATTAATCTCTCCAGTGGTCTGCTTAGATCTTTTTCTCCAAATACTCACTACAATACCCCCCCTAACCACATCACCATTTGTTTTTTATTGGATGATGTGCAAATCATGTTTATAGCTAGTAATGAGTTTGGGGATTTTGCTCACTCTGCCGAGCTGTAATCCATTAAATGTCCCCCCCCCCCCAACCCCAAACCGAAGAGTTTAAGGCTGAAGTGGCTCACAATGTGTTCATTCCTGCAGTGTTGCTTTAGGTCATGATCTCTTGGGATTTGTTAACTTCCGACACATTCACTCACCAGTTTGAATTTCAGTTATTGAAGTCATTGTCGTAAGGGCTCAGCTGGGATTAGTCCAGGCATGTATCTTGTCTTGCACATTGCGGGGAATAGATGCGTTATTTAAACTCTCTAAAGAACTTTGAGACTGCAGGCAGTGCTGAGATCGGGGACAACCATTTCATTATTCACTGCTTTCAGGGCTTGCATTCTCCGTCCCACAATGCTCTTTTGTAATAGGCACATGTACATGTGGACAAATGATTTATTCCAAAATGGATTAGTGCTTCAGTTTTGTGTGAATGCGAAACATCCAAATCGTTGCTTATTATTCCCAAGAGTTTGCTGCTTCCCAAAATGCTCTAGAAATCAGTCAGTCCCTCCATACTTTCATGATTTTGCCATCACGGAAACTAACGCAAAATCAAGCAAACGCCACAGTATTCGGAGGAGCTTGAAAATTTTCAAAATCACCGCATTTTTTCCGCTGATTTGGGCCAAGAAGTGTCAGGTGATGTCATCACAACTCGCATTCAGCCAAGGCCCTCTTCAAATCACGTGTGTCGATCATGAGTACAGCTAAAGAGTTTCATTTACCAAAAAAACCCCATCACTGTTAAAGACCGTGTAAAACAATTTCCTACAACTGCAATTTCGCCTATTCAAGTAGTTTTCCTCAAAACCCCCACAAAAAAAACCTCAGTAAAATTGCATCGTAAATTTGGAAAAAGAAGCCGCAGCAAAATCAAGCATGTTCAGTCACAAAAAAATCCTCCGCGAAATCCTGTATGGACTGATCAGTATATAATACATCGCCGACAGGATGGCGTCTTAGCCTTTATGTGAAGCAGATACTGGTGCCAAATATAAAGTGACTGCTGGTCCTGCAAGGGTTGGAGCCTGGATAAACCAGCAGATGGAACAATCTCTGAAAGGTGAAAGGTGTCTGATGTTCTACTGATAAAGCTTTGTGTGGTCCTGTACGGTACAGAATGATTTATGATCTTAGGATATGATCTGATTTATGATAGGGCCTTGTTTTTTGGTCTTGCACTTTTTTCCTTTGGTCTCTTTCCTAACGTTGAGTCACCGTGTGAGGCTAAGATTCTGTAATAACCCAATCTCAGGTAGTTTATAGAGCCAGTATTCATAACCTGCAATTTTGCCTTTTTCAGACACCCATGAAATTCATGTTTTTGGGGGGGAGAAAGGGTATTTTGTTGAGGGTAATGTATCTGTCATTGGTTCAGCCACACTCAGAGCCTGTTGTATGAATCTAAGCACAGCTAGCAAAAGCTTTTGTTCAGTGTCAGCTTGGCAATTCATCCAGGCTATGTGCTTGCAGCACTGCGCTCCTGGATATGTATGGGATAACATAATGGGACAAGCACCCAACAGCACTAGTGTTTGTGGGTGTGGGTGTACTACCAGAACTTAAAACTTGTATTGACATGATATAGCGAAGGCCCATCAATCAGACAGGCATCTCCAATAAGGTCTGAAAACAGTGTTTCTATTTTATCAGTTCCAATCTCCCTGTAGTGGATTCTGATGAAAATAGCATGGACTGACTGAGAAAATTCGGACGGCTGAACACAATGTTCCCTACAGGTAGAGCAGCCAAAGTCTGTTACAAAACCTGATTTTCATTATACATAAAATGGTAATTCCATCTGTCATATCAGTCTTTGGGTTGATTTTCTTTATAAAGTTAATGAGCAGAAGGAATGATTAAGATTCAGACGAGTGCATTATGTAAGCAGTATTTATTATTATTATTATTTTTTTTTTACCCGAACAGGAGTGAAGCAGATTGAGAGAGAAAGTAGGCTAAAGAAGCTCCATTCTGTGGTTTCATAATAAACCTAGAATCCAAATCGTACCTTCAGCTCTGCCATATTTACTGCGATGAGTGTATGATTGGCTTATTGATGCATCATGGTGCTGAATAAGAATAAGTCTGCAGACTGTGCAACCCCATATCAAAGTATCATAATATTATCCTCGCTCCTCAAACCCGAACAAAATGGAATGGATTACTTGTCCCCTGACTTGGCTAGCATAGCGTTGTTTATGGAAAAATTCTCAGTTAGTCAGCTAAGAAATTTTCCCTGAGGTTTTCCTGTAATGTTAGCTAGCTCATTTTGTTGAGCAATATTGATAGATTTGTTGCTAGCTAATATTGTTGTGGGATAGTGTTTCAGAATAAACCGGAGCTTCAGTTTGCACAGTCTGAAGGCTACTCGGCATGAAACAAACTAGCAGCCGTGAGTACAACCCAGCATCAGACATGTGTTTTGAAGAAGGACCATTTCTTATGTGTCTTAATTATAAATATCTCAAGCACATAGTAGCTAGGAAAGAGAATGCCCTCTGTGCTTCCTTAGTCTTTTTTTGTTTTTTTTTTTTTTTTTTTTTTTCTTTCAAGGTAGTCAGTTTATTAGCCCATTTTGTGAATTTCACTTTCCAACATACAAGTTCTGGGTTTGAATGAATTGATGAAGAAAGTGTGATGATAAATGACAAAAAGTAGCCATATTGCTAATATTCAGTGACATTAAATATCATAGATAGTCCATAGATTGAGTTAAACTCCCACTCTGTTCAAATAGTTTAAATGTTTACATGCAGTGTACCTAACCATGTTGTCACTTTCAAAGACATTATATTCAAATTATGGATAACAGCACAGCAGTGGTGTAAATTATTTAGGGCTGTTGCTGCTATATTGTTTAAATAGCGCTTACGAGACTATAGGTGCGTCCCAAATCGCATACTTATGCATTAGTCTATGCCATTTTGTAGTGTATATATAGTGTAAGTAGTGTGTTCACTCTGAAAATTCCAAGTCCAAGTGCACTTCATGTACCCGGATGATGCAGTTATTCAACCGAAAAAACCAAGTGTGGACTGTTGGACACTTCATGCACTCAACGGTCAAAGCTTTGCTCACATAGCAGAAGAGGGGAGGGGCTACCAGCCGCTGACACTGGCTCAGATTTGCTCAGAATCAAAAAACGGTCATGTTGAGCATAAACATTAAAATGAAGAAATGCATTTTCGTTGACTCTGGGTATTCTGCTAAAGCTAGCGGCATCGCATTACGTGCATTTGACATCATTTGCCGTCAATGGGGAAACAGCTTATACTTCCGGTTAGTTTAAAAAAAAAAAAAAAAAAAGAAAAAAAAAAGTGTTCCATTTGAGACGATACTGCTCTTCTAAAATTCATGCGCTACACGGTAGAGTACATAGTGTATAGTACGTCATTTGAGACACAGCTTATCAATTTCTCAGTAGTGTAAATGTAGAAATACAATTTCAACTATACAAAATACAAAAATCAACTGTAAGATGTTAAGGGCGCATGCAAGAGAAATATAATTGTGCGTTTTTATACTTTTTTTTTTTATTATCAATACAGTAACATTATTTTTATTATTACAATTATTTCATATGTTCTTATCATGCTTTCCTTATCACACCAGTATACAAACACAAGCTGATTAGGACAAAAAAACATGATCTGTCTGTGTCTAGCTGGCCCACAATCTAGCAGTCTTCAGAGGCACCCAAGGCCAAACTGAGCATCTGGACGTTTCTCTCCCACTCAGTGATTGTAGAGTCCTTGGGAACCGTTGTTCTGCTGGAGCATCCGTTGCCATCTGCTCTTTGCTTGCTCGTCATTTTTTCATTTATGTGGCTATCAGTACAACCTCACTCAGAGGCTACTTAGAGGCTGGAAACAAGCTGAATTAAATACCTTGGTTCTCTAATATCCCCTGCTTTATAATGTAAGCCACGCAGCTCCAGGTACACGATCTGTAGGTGGTCATAGAAGTTAAAGTGACAGAATATAAACATATATGCGAACTTTTGTTGAGATGAGTTGCCATGAGTCCTGACCTGTTTGTAGCATGCAGAGATGGGTGTTTCCTGCAGGTAATACTGATGCAGTACATGCTGGCAATGATTATCTGTGGATTTAAAAAAAAAAAAAATTAAATTAAAAAAAAAAAAAAGTAAATCATCCGCTACCTTTTCCCCCCCAATAAAACTATTATTTATAATGGCCTCTCCATCACCTAAACTGGCAAACCCTTGAAAGAGCTAAACACTGTGGCTTAGTGGTTAGTACACTTGCCTAGCACCTCCGGGGTTGGGGGTTCAAGTCACGCCTCCTCCCTGCTTGCATGCTCTCCCCGTGCTCCAGAGGGTTCCTCCGGGTTCTCCAGTCTCCTCCCCCCGTCCAAAGACATGAGTTGTAGTCTGATTGGTATTTCCAAATTGTTCATAGTGTGTGAATGTGTGTGCGATTGTGCCCTGCAATGGGTTGGCACCCCATCCAGGGTGTCCCCAAGCTCCCTGTGACCCTGTATAGGATAAGCATTACAGAAGATGGATGGATGTTCTTTTGGTGGGACTGGAGAAACATCTTAATTTATTCTAAAGAGTGCATTTTTGCAGCATTTATGCTTTCATCGCTTTATTTGTACATTTAATTTGACAATTTTGGCCAAGCATAGCTGATCATTTCATGAGTTGTATTCACAATCGTGCATTTCATTTCCGGTTTTATGATGATTGACTATTGACCCGCCATACCCGTTTTTGTCATTCAGCCTGGTCATGGCCATTGTGCATGATTGTCTGGCCCAAAAAACACTAATTACTAAACAAACATGGAACATGAGCTTCAATAAAGAGAACATGCCAAATGGAAAACATGTTGCATTCATCTATTCATCTGTTATATGATTGTTCATAAATGTCTGTTACATACATTGAGCTTTCTTGAGGAAAATCCCGTTTTGTTATCTTTAAATTAATTTCCTTTTTAGGTGTTTAGGCTCAGCTTTGATGTCTTTTTGTCATCTCTGTTCCTAGTCTCAGCTCCTCCTTGGTATTTTTTTATTTATTTATGTTTTACAATTGATTCCTGCAGCAAGACTCGGGGGGTGACAGTAGACCTGATAACCGTTGAAATTGAGTTTGTTTTTTGCAGACACGGTCCGTGTTCAGATATGCCTTGGGTTGTGGTTGCCCAACGTTTCATGATTTCCTACTGCAGAATTTCACAGTAGGATCCTTTCAGTCTGATATGTCCACCATATGTCTAAAAATATCACAGGTATCACAGAGCCTTGGTATTAATCAACCATTTAAAAATTAAGCAAAACAATTATTATAAAAGTTTTGTTCAAACGTCAACAGTCTCTACAATTTACACAGAATGATGTAACTGTGTAGCAGGAAAAAAAAAAAAACATCCTGTGAGTGGAGGGTCAGAGGAGAATGACCAGACTGGTTTGAGCTGTAAGTCAGTAGTAATGCAAAGAAGCGCTCTTTACAACCATGCTGAGCAGAAAAGCATCTCAGAATCCAACACAATTGTAAAGAGTGATTGAGTTACTACATCCTTCCTGGCAGCTCGAACCAATCTGGCCATTTTCCTCTCACCTCTCTTGTTGTTTCCACCCACAGAACTGTCGCTCACTCAGTGTTTTTTGTTTTTTGCACCATTCTGTGTAAACTCGAGAGACTGTTGTGTGTTAAATTCCTAGGAGATCAGCAGTTTCTCAAATTCTGGTACCAACATCCATGGCACAATCAGTCACAGAGATCACACTTTTTCTTCATTCTGATGTTTGATGTGAACATAAACTGAAGCTCTTGACCTGTATCTGCATGATATTTTGCATTGTGCTGCTTTCCACATGTATCTCACAAAAGTGAGTACACCCCTCACATTTTTGTAAATATTTTATTATATCTTTTCATGGGACAACACTGAAGAAATGACACTTTGCTACAATGTAAAGTAGTGAGTGTACAGCTTGTATAACAGTGTAAATTTGCTGTCCCCTCAAAATAACTCAACACACAGCCATTAATGTCTAAACCGCTGGCAACAAAAGTGAGCACACCCCTAAGTGAAAATGTCCAAATTGGGCCCAATTAGCCATTTTCCCTCCCCGGTGTCATGTGACTCGTTAGTGTTACAGGGTCTCAGGTGTGTTAAGTTTGGTGTTATCGCTCTCACACTCTCTCATACTGGTCACTGGAAGCTCAACATGGCACCTCATGGCAAAGAACTCTCTGAGGATCTGAAAAAAAGAATTGTTGCTCTACATAAAGATGTCCTAGGCTATAAGAAGATTGCCAACACCCTGAAACTGTAGGCTGTACCTATGCTAGGAATTGAGTGACTTGCTTAAAACCCCTAGAAGCATCGCTTCTTCGACACTTTTTAAAGGTCATCTATATTTTTATAGTTCTGCATTTTAAACTCCACCAGTACTTGGTTTAGTTTTCGTTTTGGCAGGAGATAGTAGAAAAGAGCGCTTCTTGGAGTGTCTTTAAACTGAAGAAAAAGTGTGAAAACTCTTTTCCCACAGGATACAACAGAATTTTTGGCAAAAGATTTTTTTTTTTTTTAAAAGAATGACATTTCCATAAAATCTCTTGCATCGTCAGTACTTATCACATTTGTCATTATGAGAGGAAAGAGAGAGTGGTTGCTAGGAAAGGCAGCGCTGAGGGGGAAAAAAAAAAGGAAGAAGAGACAGAAATGCATTTTAATCTGTATTTTGAAAAAGTCAATAAACTATAAGGTCTGATCACGCACCGTGACTTGAGAGGGAAGATGGTTGGCATTCCTACACGGGCCACCTGGAATGGAGCTCTGGTCAGTTACAGTGCCGATTGATGACACTGAAAGATGTGCAAGTCAGGTGCACCTGGAATATGAAGACCAAAAAAAAAAAAAAAGCAAAGCTTGTACTGAAATAGAGTGAACTCTGAGACCTGGCAGGTGCATGCTGGTTTTTAGGGCATACACATGCGCTTTGTTCGCTCATTTGAATTTGATCTGCTTTTTTTTTTTTTAAAGCAGGTCTGACTGGTTTTACTCAATGCTCCACATTTTTAAATCCCTGCTTTAGTAACACAAACAAACAGAGTGAGTGGGTTAGACAACTTGTGGTTTTTTTTTTTTTTTTTTTTTTTTTAAATTGGCATTACGTTGAATTAAGTTGACATGTTTGCACTGGGTCCTGGTTCATATAAAAATACAGGACATCTGCTTCTTTGCCCTAACCACAGACTTAATGCTAAGCACAACAGCAGTGCAGAAGGAGTGCGATCTCTGCGGTCCTGTTGACGCTCTGTCTTCCCGCAGACGCATGCTGTAGCACATCTGAAAGCCGGATCCCCAACAGATGTCTCTCACGCTATTATTGCACCTACTTTATCTGGCATCCTCTTACAGATGACACCATCTCTTCTACACCTACCAGAGAATGCCTGTTTCTAATATACCTCCCAGTCACACGGAGGATTTTTTTTTTCCCCCCCCTTTCTTACCATCCATTCATTTATTTGTGCATGGTGGTGATGTCGGGGATTTGGCAGTGTTCTCTTACTCTCACACATTCACACTCCTGCACTCACGCTACATGGGATAGTTTCAGTTTTGGGCTCTGAAATGTAGTGAAATGAGGCAGACAAGCAGAGAGCTGCTAGTTTCTGATTTGTTCTCACCTGCCTCTCTGACACTGGAGATTGTTCGTCATTATTTATGGAGCAGAGATGACTTTTTTTGCCCTTAGGGTTTTGTCAGCATGTTGTTTTTCGTTTCTCCCTCCCTCAGCAGAGTGAATGTGCAGTGTTTATTTAGCTCCTGTCAATCTACATGGTCTCTTTGTTGGTTTATTACCTTTTTGTCCTCTTATTTTCCATCTGACAACATAACTATTGTGTATGCATATTGAATATTTGGATTGCATTCTTTATACAATTTACAACTCAGATTGATTTTGATTTCAGGGTGCCATGACGAGATTACAAATCAGTTTTTGCGCATCATTTATCATCATTTTCCGTCATTATGAGAAACACAGACCTCAATTAGAGCTGTCATTTATGTCTCTATACTTTGTAAGTGTAATTGGACAATAAAATGACTTTTAACCAGTTGTTTTATTTCCCTCATGTTACTTTTTAAGCATTTTCTTAATAGCATTTATTGTTCTTCATAAAGTTGGCACTATTTTGTCAGCAATATAAACATCAGCAGACTAACTGTGATGCATGCTGTGTATTATATAGTTAAAATATAGGTTGTGCCTTCGTCAGTGAATGTTCGTGGATGTCCAGATTTCTCAGTTGGATAAGTTTGGTAACTGTGTGTGTGTGTGTGTGTGTGTGTGTGTGTGTGTCATGTGCTTGCCATGTGTCCTGTTAAAAAGTCCATCCGATCCAGCCATGAAAATGATTTCAATACGTTATTTTTGTTTTTTTGTCAAAGGCATTCTTAAAAAAAAAAAAAAAAAAAAAAAAAAAAAAAACCTGAGTATGAAAATTTTTTTGAAAACATTTTCCTAAAAAGTGTTCACTTCCCGTATGTATGGAGACCGTGGGAACTCTGTATAATTAAAACTTCACAGTTTTTTTTCTCCATGTGTTTAAAAAGCAGCATTACTGTTTTGCTGTCAGTTTATCTTGACACACATTGTGTATCTGAGAGATGACTTCAGTCCACCCCTAGTATGTGGTGTGTGTGTGTGTATATATATATATATATATATATATATATATCACATATACATATATATATATAAATATATATATATATACAGGTGCATCTCAATAAATTAGAATGTCGTGGAAAAGTCCATTTATTTCAGTAATTCAACTCAAATTGTGAAACTCGTGTATTAAATAAAT